>OX451735.1:27847853-28595010 GCA_948472305.1 Vicia faba
TTCTACAATATCTCAAAGCCACTCAAGGGAGATGGTTATTGTTTAAAAGAGGTTGAAGTCTAACTAAGGAAGCTTACACTGATGTTGACTATGTAGGTTTAGTGAGTGATAAAAGATCTACTTCAGACTATTATACCTTCTTGTGTGGGAAACTAGTTACTTGGAGGAGTAAAAACAAAGTGTAGTTGATCAACCAAGCGCTGAAGCATAATTTAGAACTATGACACAAGAAAGTTTGCAAACTATTATGGATGAAACAAGTGTCATACTACAAGGAAATTTACTTCTAGTGACATACTAAAGTTATCACTATAAGCTAAGCTTATGTAGCTAAATATCAATTTGATTGACACCCGCTTTAAGTGATGACGAAAGGAGAAATTGATGGTGATGGAGGTACCTTAAAGACGCGAGTGGTGATGGCGGTGCTTGTGAAAAAAATGAAAACAATTAGTTTAAAAAGGAAAATTTATTTTTTAGTGAATAAAAATTAAATTTAGTTCTAAGTGTAAAATTTTGAAAAAAATGTTTTATTGATGTAGCAACTGGTTTTTTAATCAGAGTCGCCACTATTAGTTTTTCTCCTAGGGAAGAGAATCTAACAGAAAACCCTAATTCGTAGACAGAGATTCTAGGTTTTGGACTTTATTAGACGAAAGGAAGGTGTTAGACACCTTTCATCTACCTTGTTCACAAGGATATTAGGTTTTAGGTTTAAGTTCAGGTAAAATAGGGTTTTAAATTTTAATTAGAGGAAAGGGTTTAAATATTTTTATAGGGGAACTCGCTACGGTTTTTGATCGTATGCCTACGTATCCTCTTATGAGGAATCAGAGTCCCAATTCGTAGTTCATATGAGGTTGGTGTTTTTTATGGTTTGAAAATGTACTTTGAATCACCTCGCATTTTGGCCGGGAGTAGTAATTGCGGAGATTTTGACTAAATGCGCGGTTAGTCAAAATCTGTTTGAAACCCTTTTGCAAAAATAGTTGATTAGCTTAATTGATTGCGAAAAATAGTTTGTTGTTTGTTGCGTATTTTTTAATTGTGTTAATTGCAAAAATTCTTGATTAATGCATGATTAAAAATTTTAATGCAAAATATATAAAATAATGTTCATGAGTTTTTAAATAAAATAGTTTATATGTGATATTAAATAATATATAATAATAAATGATAATACTATAAATAAAGTTACTATTAATAATAATAATAATAATAATAATTATAACTAATAATAATAATAAAAAAATAATTATTATAAAAAAATATAATAATATAATATAATAATAATAATAAGAAGAAGAAGAAGAAAATAGAATTAAAATATAATCATTATATAAAAAACATAGAAAATAATTAATAATTACCAGGGGGTGCGTTTTCTAGTAAGCAAGTAAAAGAGGGGGTGATAATAACATTGGTAAGTTGGGCCCAAGTATGTGCTGGACATGGGGGGTGCAGATGGTTTTGGTGTTCAGTAAATATGGGCAAAGGGGGATGTACGAAGTAAACGGGCTTGGCCCATTATCATTTGAGAGGGGGGCCTGAGCGGTTGTGTGTGGCATAGAGTATGGTAACTAATGTGCAGACTTGGCCTAATGGCCGTCTGATCAAGATCCACTGGATGAAATTGAGGGAACACAGAAATTACTATGGGCGTGCGTACACTAGATCAGACGGAATACCGAACATTTGTTTTAATTCATTTTCACCTTTTTGTTTTGGTTTACAGTCTTCATTCCTTCTCTCTTCTCCGCGTGTAACCCCTTTCTCTCTTCCTTAACCCTTTCTCTTCTTTTCTTCCCCAAATCAACAAACCCTAAGTTCGATTATCCACCGTAGAAGCGCTTGAAATCCATGTCCCTACCCAACACACAAATATAACAACAGAACAAATGAAGCTAAGTTTTGTTACCCTTTGCGATCTTGTCTCTTGGGTTTCTGCTTTCTCTCTGATTTGAGCTAATCCGCCTTTCTTTTCCAATTCACAGGTTCCAGCGACGACTTTGACAATGGTGTTTGCAAATGGATTAGCGATGGAGTGAGGCTGGCAACTGGGCTATCAATGGCGCAACAACAAGCGGTTAGTGATTAGGGTTTTAGATGTCGAAACCCCAATCGCCTCTCCTCCTTCTTCAAGTTTATGTGTAATCTCTATTCTCCCTCCCTCAAATTTTTCTTATCAATATCCGAGTCCCTCTTCTGTACTTTTTTTTTGTATTTATAGGCTTAATTTTTAGGGTTTTGAATCAAGTTAGGGATTAGATCTTTTTTGTTGATTGATTCTGTTTGAATGTAATTGACTGTAATATGATCTTGTAATTGATACCCTATTTCTGTAATTTTGGATTTTTTTTTCTGTTTAAACAACATTTCCATATTTGATTTGCAGTAAAAATCATGTTTTAGATCTGATTTGGATTAATTTCAATAATTTCCAGTGTTAATTTGAACAGTGACTGTTAACTGCAAGTTTTGTGCAGATTTTTGATAAATTGGAACAATAGTTATTATCTAATTAAACTTGGGCCAGCATCGTTTAATAATTGGGCTTGCGCATTTTTCTTGTTTACAACAAACAAACAATTTTTAAAAACAATTGGGCTTGGGCTGCTTAATCATTTTGTATAACAAAAACAATTTTTTCCTTAACAACAAAAACATTTTTTTTCCTTAAACCAGGCCCAATGCTGTTTTACTAAAAAAAAGTTTTTAATAAATAAACAAGCTTTAATTTAAAGACTAAACATTACTGTAAAAGTTTTATCTGCAAAACGTTACACTCTTATTTCTCTTCTTTTTAAAGGGTAATTAATTAATTAATTATTTATTTATAATTATGTTAGCTCCTAAATTCGACACCTACACATGTTGGTCCTACGGGCCAAGAATATGTTGAAGAAATCTAAAGTTAAAGATGCTTCGACAGAAGAGTTCGTGATGTTAGTTGTGTCGAAGCTATGCTAAGAAGAGAAGAAATACTTAGATAAAATTTCTAAGTTAAAAGGGGTGTTCGACCAAGAAGCCTTTGCCCTTCGACCAGGAAACTTCGTATCAGCAACAAGTGATTTTGAATCTGAAGAAAGGAGAGAAAAGCACTGCGTGAGAAAGAATACTGAGAATGTACGTTTGAAACAACACATTTTATAATCAAAGTCTTTTACATTCCTTTTTACATTCCTTGCCATTCTTGCTTACAACCTTTTATCTTACTTGCAAAGTTTATTTTCCCTTGCATTTTACTTGCACTTTTTACCAGACTTCTACACTTAAACTTATCTCAAACCTCTACCTTTCTCAGTCGAATGTGTTCTTTATTAAAATTAGATTTTTTATAAAAAAAACACAAATATTTAGCATATATCCTCAGATCAAACTGATCGATCCTGCAAGTAACCAAAAATTACCCTTTTTGGAAGATCAACGGTTGTTTACCTTTTTTTTCTTTCTAAAATCAATGCACACCCTTAAGGTACAATTTTTATAACATCAATGGGTGTTGCAACATTTAAATCTCTAAAATCAATGCACACCCTTAAGGTACCATTTTTCTTTATAACATGTACTATATTTGCAATCCATTCGACATACCTAGTTGTTCGGATGAACTTGCATTTCAGCAGTCTTTCGACTTTCGTCTTGATCTTCGACAGGATATCTGGTGCAAAACACCTTGAAGTTTGCTTGACATGCTATATTCCAGGCTTTATTCCAGGATTTATTGGCAGTTGAAGCTCCACCAATCCTCTGTCAAGACCAGGCATTTCTTCATAATCCCATGCAAAGCAATCTCTAAACTCCTTCAACAATTGGATTATTTCGACCCTGAGCTCTGGATCTATCTTCGCACTGATGTATGTTGGTATTTTCACCAAACCTTCTCCCAGGTCTATTTCTTCCAGAGGATCTTGCGCTAGCATTTTAACATTGTCTGCCAACGGATCTCTTTCAAAACCCAAAGGCGCATCATCATAGATGGTATCTAGCCTCTGGCTTCTCTCTTCCTCCTTTATTAAGTTAGTTGGTTCTGGTTCAAAGTCTTTCCCAGGACCTTCTGGAAGAAACACTTACTCATTGATTTCGAAAGCCATATACTTGACTTCAGCCTCTAAGGCCGCTATCATTCTACTTTGGGCTACATATGCCGAAATCTTTTGTAAAGCTTGTGATTCAGTCATCATCACTGAATTCACTTCCCCAGCCTGTTGGTCGTATGTCATCTACTCCTCCATAGTCAATGTTTGATAAATCTTCTCTATCCCGTTGGAACCCATGGTCAGAGTGTAGGTAGAGGGAGAAAAAGGCATTTAGTACTGGTTCCAAATCAAAGTCTGGAGGATTGCATGGCCCTATGTGAGCCAGATTACTATCGAAGTTTGTTCTATCAACATTATTAACTTCGACCATATAGTAGCTTTGATCTACTTTGATATTTTCCACTATACCATCTGGGCGCCAAATGGTAACACGTTGGTGCATTGATGATGGCACTGCTCCTATTCCATGTATCCACTCTCTATCTAATAGTATATTATAGTTGGGTTTTGCAGAGATGACCATGAACATCGTTGGTCGAACTATGGAACCCACTTTGAGTTCCAACTGTATTACCCCCATGGTGGTCCCATCTCCACCTTCATAGTTCGATAGAACCATGTTATGGGGTTTGATGTCTTCATCCCATTTGCCCATCTTTCTTAGCATGCATTGTGGGATTAGGTTGACTGTGGCTCCACAATCAACCAGAACCTTGTTTATGGTTGCTTCCCCTACTTTTGCTATGATTAGCAATGGTTTGAAGTGATTCTTCATCGCCTCAGTGGGGCGTTCGAAGAAAACATTCTGCTCTTCGACACAGTCGTTGTTCATAATGTAATAACAAACTGGCATATGTTTGTCCATCTCCTATTCGACCTCCCAGTCAGTCTCTTCGACTTGGCGGTCGTATTCCATGGGTAGTACTGACACAACATTAACCATAATATACAAAGTAGCATCAAATTCATAATTACCTTCATCATTTAATTCACCTTGTTCTAGCCACACCAATCTTCTAGCAATTGGTTTTCTTTCCAAAGGCTTTATTTGTTTTCCTTTTCCATTTCTTTGTGGCACATTGGTTCTTGATTCTGGTTGAGGCTCCTCTATATCCTCTCTTTCAGCTTTTCGCTGTCTTTGATATCTCCTCCACTGGGAGCACGACATGGGTTTTTTTTCCTTGTAGTTGCTTAACACATGAGCCCCTTTGTTTGTTGTTTGTAGTTGCTCGACACATGAGCCACTTTGTTTGTTGTTGTAGTTTGGAATTCCTTCCTGTAGGCCAAGGATGATCCTCTTGGCACATCGAATGTTCGCCATTTCTCCTCACTGGGTCTTTTCCTGCTTGCTATTTTCAGCCAAGTGTTCACAGGGACATTTGTTGGAGGCCTGAAAGTTGATGGCCTCTTCACCTGGTTCATTGGTCCCTTCTGATATCCTCTTCTGGGATCATATCTGACCTCAGGATCCAGGTTGGGTTGGGCATTGGTGCCCAATTTCTCCTTTTATTCCCTCACACCCTGTATGTGTTCTGCAACCTTTTTGTCGAAGATGGAGCTGCATCTTGGACACAACATGACTTCAGACTTCTTTTTCTGGCATTGTTGCAGAAAATTTTCCAGATTCTCATTCTCTTTAGGAAATGCAGTTTTACTGACTTCCTCTTGTCTGATGGCATCTTCTGAAGCCTTTGCCTCAGATACTTCAACCTTATTGACTTATACATTTCTCTTGGCAGCGAGATTCAGCCTTTGCATCTTGGCTTCTAGGTCCTCTGTCGAACCTGTGACGGCAGCCAAATAAGAACATGCAGTAGTCCCTTTGTTTGAGCCTTTAGTAGCTCATTTGTTTAGGCCTTCAGTAGCCTTTCTCACCCCTTAGAAAGTCTTTCTAGAGATGTTCCCAATGAAACTACCAAAAACAGGCTTATTAACAAAGTCTTCTGAAACGTCGACCATGTTGATGCCGGATGGTTCAGCATAGTGGGCATCAGCTTGCAATGGGTTTGCATCGATTTTCATCGGAGGTTTATCAGCAAACTTGAGTCTGCCTTATTTGATCGCTCCTTGAACGAGATCCCTGATAAGAAAACATTGTGAAGTTTTATGGCCCAAAAAATTATGATACTTACAAAAACCTTTTTTCTTTCTTTGTCCTAAAAGAGGTATTTTTCCCCCGGGGGCAATATCATTTGGCCATCTTTAACTAACAAGTCAAATATCTTGTCACATTTTGTAACGTCGAAACTATATGTTTTCTTTGGGAATCTATCACTGTTCTTTTCAGACTCAGTGGGATTCTTCCCATTTGAGGGCATTAGCAATCTGCAAGAGTATGGTGACCCTTGCTTTAATTCTGCTAAATCTATTTCGCTTTCTTCGACAACTATAGGATCACTAGATGTCTCTGGATCGTCATCATCCATTTCGACATAGGCTACCTTTTCTCTTTGATGAGTCTTAGTTGCTTTAGCTTTTTCAGCTTTAAGACATTCTACCCGCCGAACTCTATCGGCCAATTGGGCCATATCCCTCAGGTATTAGGTATCTAATTTTTTCCTAATAGAATAATCTAGGCCCCCTACTGCCATTTCGACCAACTCGTGCTTAGTCACTTGTGTAAAGTATCTGGCTTTGAGCAGTCGAAATCTATTTAGATATTCATCTATTGGCTCAGTGAATCTCCTTTTCACACTAGCCAGTTCTTTCAAACTTATTTTGGTTTGTCCAATGTAAAGTTGTTCATGGAACAATCTCTCCAATTGATTCCAATTGTGGATCGAATTGGCTGGGAGGGTGGTAAACCAAGTAAAAGCATTTTTAGTTAGGGAACTTGGGAAGTACTTAATCCTAAGGCTGTCGTTATTTGAGATTTCCCCAGCTTCTATCAAATATCTCGCCACATATTCGACCGTAGATTCTGTTGTATCCTCAGAAAATTTGGTGAACTTTGGAATTTTCCACCTATGGGGTAAATCTGTTTGCAAGATATACTCTAACAATGAAGATGTAAAGTTTGGCCTATGAAAGCCAATGTTCATTCCATTTTGTATCATGATTCTTTCGAGCATGGTTGTCAGATTATTATTTGTTCCATGATTATGGTGTCGAACCTACTGTATCATTTCATCAGCATTTTGGTTTCAATTTACCACAATTACACCTTGATCGACATCTCTAGGGATCTGTGGGGGAACTATGGGTATTTCTACCCTAGGTTGTTCGATCTCCATTCTATTGTTCATTTCAACTGGCTGTATATTTTGTTTAATGGTCACATCTTCCTCTAAGACTATACCCAGATTCCCTCTTATTGACGCTCTTTGGGGTTGTCGAATAGGTTGGGGAACCCCAAAAAATTCATCCATGCGCGTCATTTGAGCTGTCATTTGCTGATTCGACTGGGTGGTATTTTGTATTAGAGGGTTCAACATTATACTCAAAGTTTGTGCCAACATTTGTACCATATCATGGTTACTTTCGTCCATTTGTTGCCTCAAAATTGCCGTAGAAGCATTTGTGAGGCTTAGTATTGCATGGGATGCCCCTCCTAAGAGTTGGTTTCTACGTAAATTTGCTATAGCGGTTCCAGATCCCTGTAATTATGAAGACACACTCACCAAAGGTTCTTAAAATATGGACACAGCGTTCATAAGGCTAGCCATTTCAGAAGTTGGCATTCCATAAGGCTGGTCTCGACCCATCCATGCTGTCGAAAATCCTGGGGGAACATAGGGTCGAGATCCTGGATTTACCCTTAGTAGGGGTGTTCCTAATAGACCTCTGGGACATACATATGAAAGTATTGGTCCCGTTTGTATTACTGTCAACGTTGGTGCCAAACCAATGGTTGATGGAATAGTTTCACTAACGGTTGGTATAACCGCTGTTTCCGCAGTAATTGATGGAGGTATTTCTCCATTATTTGGCTGATTATCCATTTCACTATTTCTTCTCCTATTTGTACACTCGTTGGTGGTTAATTTACCACTTCTTAATAACATACAACACTTTGTAAAAGAAAATAAATTATGTAAAGCATTTATGTTAATATAAATAACCGCTGATCTTCCAAAAAGGGTAATTTTTGGTTATTTGCAGGATCGATCAGTTTGATCCTAGTACATATGCTAAATATTTGTGTTGTTTTGATTAAAATGCTAATTTTAATAAAAAAACACATTCGACTAAGAAAGGTAGAGGTTTGAGATAAGTTTAAGTGTAGAAGTCTGGTAAAAAGTGCAAGTAAAATGCAAGGGAAAATAAACTTTGCAAGTAAGTTAAAAGGCTGTAAGCAAGAATGGCAAGGAATGTAAAAAGGAATGTAAAAGAATTTGATTATAAAATGTGGTGTTTCAAACGTACATTCTCAGTATTCTTTCTCACGCAATGAGTACTCAAATAGTATTGAGTGACTTGTACAATTAGTTGAACACACGAAAATCTACATAGAATCCCTATATTTATACTAGAACTAGGTAACCACCGAGGAGTTTCCTCTCTCTAATATGAAGACAAGTGTCCTCTGCATGCACTTCGACTTCTATCCTTATGCCACATTGCTTTCTTCAACTGCCAAGTGAACTGTTTTTCGCTCCTTTCTTTAGATTCAAAATCACTTGTTGCTGATACGAAGTTTCCTGGTCGAAGGGCAAAGGCTTCTTGGTCGAACACCCCTTTTAACTTAGAAAATTTATCTAAGTATTTCTTCTCTTCTTAGCATAGCTTCTACACAACTAACATCACGAACTCTTCTGTTGAAGCGTCTTTAACTTTAGATTTCTTCAACCTATTCTTGGCCAGTAGGACCAACATGTGTAGGTGCCGATCTCAGGAGCTAACAAATTGCCCCCCAAGAATGTCAATTTCAATGCCAGAAGAAATGGTCATTCTTTGATATTCCCATTCGACACCTGTCTTCTTTTTGGCCATAAAAGTCAATCTTGCGCTATTCTTAAACTAGATATGTTTTTGTAATGACTTATAGCCATTTTGGTTGCTTAATTAATTTTCCATTTTGGTTCTTTACTTCGACTGAGATTAAACACTGGTTATTTTAACCTCTTGAAGGACATGTCTATACTTTTTCAAGTATTTACCATTTACTTTCAAGAGCCTTTGATCTTCATTTAACTCTTTCATCTCATAGGCACCACCAGACAATGTTTGGATAATCTTAAAAGGTCCTTCCCATTTAGGAGACCATTTTCCCATATTTTTATCCTTTCGATCCATTGGGATTATCATCTTACACACCATGTAACACGGTGGGAGAACTGACTTGGGTGTTTTGCGTTTGATCGCAATTGTTGTGGATAGCAAGATTCGCCACCGAATTTTCTTTTGTCCAATGAAGGATAGGTTGAAAAGAATAGGAAAGACCTTTCGAGATTATTTCTTGAGTTCGGGAGGAAGGTTATGAAAAGGGAAGGTTTTATCACCCTTTTCATCTGTAGTTATCTACGGGCTCTTAGTTGCTTGCTAGATCACTTGCTTTTGTTTGAAAATGTGCTTGTGGTGTGTTTTTTTGAAAAAATGTCTTTGTAATGGTTCTCGTCTCAATAAGAACGCGTACAAAGTGTTTTGTCTTTTGAAAATGTTTCAAACTGAAATTGTGGGTGTATAAAATGTTTGTTATTGTAAGCAAGCAAGCAACTAGGAACATCCTACCTACTCAAAAGGTCTTAATGTTCTTTCCCTCCTCCTTTAGATGTTGCTATCTTACCATTGATTTGGTAAGAAGCCCCATCATTGGATGTGAAGGGATGGGCGCGGGACATTTGTATAGTCATAGAAGGTAACCTATGAGACATTTTAGCAATATCGTTTAGGGACTAGATCGTTTACCAAAGGCAACATTGAGGGTCATCGAGGGACTACTATCTTTTATCGAGGGTCTTTGCTAAAACGCTCATATTCAAGGGACATGACTATTTTTTTGAGGCAACAAGTGGAATTACCCTAGGGGTGCATGTGTGTGAATAGTGTGTTTGATTGCATGCATTTTGTCTTTTGAACCTTTAGTCATCTACTTATTATTTTTATCTTACCATATATCCTAGTTACTAACATTTACATAAAAGCAATAAAAATGAAAAAAATAAATCCTACACTATTACAACTATATTGAAATACCAAGAAAATACAGAGGCAAAATAAATAAAATAAAAAGAAGAAAAGTGAGCTCTTTCGATTCAAGCAGAAGCATCCTTCGATTCTCCACTTTTTGACCTCTTTTGATTTGAACCTAGAGTCAGCAAGGTTATGTCCTTCATTTGAGGCCTGGAGGCAACAAGGTTTTGTCCTTCGTTTGAGGACTGAAGGAAGAAAGGTTTTGTCCTTCGTTTAAGGACTAGAGGCAACAAGGTTCTGTCTTTCATTTGAGGCCTGGAGGCAGCAAGGTCACGTCCTTCGTTTGAGGCCTGGATGACTCCTTCGACTGTAAGTATGCTAGACCCTCAGATTAAGATTCAAAGGCTTGAGCATTTATCCAATCGAAAGGCACAATGAACCAGTCTTAAATTATTAAAATGCAACATTCAAATGTAACTACATGACAGGGGTTAACATAAAATCATTGGGTCCCAAAGTCCAAAGCCTAACTAATCAGAGTTGAGTTTTCAGCATATATGCAGTCAGAATTGAAAGCTAAAACATGGTCAAGCTCCCTATATGAAATATCTACATTTTTCTTTATTGGCATGTGCACATGATATTAAAATAGAATAGATTCAAGTTTGAAGGGAACTTACCTCTTGAAGTTCTTAAATTGAAGGAAACTGCAAGTGCTTTCCTTGGTGGAGAATGGGAGTTCGTTGGGGCCTTCCCGAGACTAATTAAGTTACCGGTTTGTGCAAGCAGTCACTGAATCAAAAGAGGTTGTGTGAGTGGATCAAAGGTTCTTTTTATAACAAGTAATGTAATGACTCAAAGGGCTACTGTATGGTAGTTGGGGAAGTGGGTCGAAGGCTAGTTAGATGGTCACTTAAGGGTGAATTGAAGGTTCTTTATAATAATAAAAGGGGGTTGAGTTTTTCAGAAGTGTTTGAAAAAATGTTGGGAAGTGTTTGAGAATTTTGGGAATTTTCACAAGTGTTCTCTTGCAATCCTTCAGGCGCCCCTAACATGTGTGGTGAAGTCTCTTATTTATAGATGGCCTGGGATGATGTTTTAGGAGGGAAAACAAAATAATTAAACAAAAAAGGCATGATGTGTTTGTAACTTTCGAGGGGCAGTGTTTATATTCCATTTTGGTGCAAAGAATAAGGCAGTGTTGCAGGACTGTTGTGCAGCAGTTTTGGAGTTTTATGGCCAGTGTATCAGGCCTGAACCTGGCAGCGCATGGGACTTGGTTAACAAGTACCTTTGGCATCTCAACCTTTTATCTTGACCCCCTAGCCTTGTCCTTCGACCAGACTCTTCAGCAATCACTTCTTTTTTTAAATCGAAGTGCCCTTCGAATGACTCATGTGGGTATCCTTTGAAGGGGCCCAAATAAGTGTCTTTCGACCAGGCTCATCATGGGTTCCTTCGAATTGTCCAAATACATGTGTGATGCGGTGGAAGAACTGACTTGGTTGTTTCGTGTTTTATTGTAAATGTTGTTGTTAGCAAGAGTCACCACCGACTTTTCTTTTATCCAAAAGGAAAGGTGAAAAAGCACAGGAAAGACCTTTGAGATTGTTTCTTGAGTTCGAGGGGTAGATTATGAAAAGGGAAGGTATTAGCACCCTTTTCATCCATGGTTTTCCTTGGGGTCTTAGTTACTTGCTAGATCACTTGCTTTTGTTTGAAACTGTGCTTTGTGCGCCATCGTTTAGGCAAACTTTGTAATGATTCTTGTTCGTAAGAATGTATACAAAGTGTTGATCTTTTGAAAATGTTTTCAAGTTTGAAAGATGTTTTTGAAAGTGTTGGTGTTTGTTTTGAAAATAGCAATGATATTTTTGTTTTGAAATTGAGCAAGTAACTAGGAACATTCTACCTACTCAAAAGTCTTTCATGTTCATTTCCTTTTTCCTTTGACATTGTTATCCTACCATTGATTTGGTAAGTAACCATATCTTTGGATGTAATCGGGACGGGCATGGGTCATCGTATAACCATGATTAGCAATGTTGCAAGATATCTTAGCATTTTTCCTAAGGGACTAATATCATTTGAAAGGCAAGATGGATAGCGTCAACAGGGACTATGATCTTGTATTTTTGCTTGTTTTTTGCTAAGATACCTCACATGCACAACATGGCCATTTTTTGTAAGGCAACAAAGTGGATTTTACCCTAGGGGTGCTTGTGTGCAAGTGTATTGATTTTTCATGCTTGATTTGTCTTTGATTAGAGTTTACTAATTGATTGGTTTTAGTCTTTCCATACAAACCCTAATTACTAGCATTTATATAAAGCGATAAATTGCGAAAAGTAAAATTACTACGCTATTACATCATTAGGGGATGGGCTGTACAAATTTACAAATGGGGATTGCAAGAAAATTAAACCTAATTATCTATTACAACCATATTGAATATTGTACAAAATTGAAAATAAAATGCAAGAATATAAATGGAAAAGAAATGATTTTTGTTGTTTTTATGAAAGGATTTTTGTCTTGACCAAATTAAAGAAAATTATTAATTAAAATTAAATAAAATTAACTTAGACTAATTAAGAAAAGAAATTAATTTGAAAAGGATTTTTAGGGTTTTTTTATGAAAAAAGTTTTAAATTAATGAAAATAAAATGAAGATTAATTATAAAAATAACCTAAATTCTAAATTAATTTTAACTAGAAAATAAAATAATATATCAATTTATCCTAAGTCTAAGAATTTATTTAAGGAGAAAATAAATTAATTTGTCTTTAAGAAAATATTTTTAGTCTTTTGTTTTATGGAAAATAAAATTCATGAGTATAAAAAAATAAATAAAAACAAATTTGGATTTTTTATGATTTTATGAAAATAATAATAATAATAATAATAATACCAATAATAATAATTAAAATATTAATAATAATAATAATAATGATAATGAAGAAAAATTAAATAAAAATAAAAATATAAAGAAAAAGCCAGGGGGTTAATCAGTAAGGCAAGAGGTATTGTGAGAAAAAATGCTCAGGCCCATATGAAAAGCCCAAGCGCTCAAAACTGGAAATTGTGAAATGGATTTGAGCTTGTTTCAGGCAATGGTGATTATTATGTTAGCTTCCTTGGACTTCTAGGTAGCTAATGCAATGGCTGGCTCGAGCTGAGGGTGGCTGAAATGGCCAGGAGAAGTCCAACTGCAATGCTCTGTTTTTGGCTATGGAAGTTGATGAAGATGAGGTTACAGTTTGCAAACAGGGACATGGATGGTTTGTATTTGGTATGAGGAAGCTTTTGAAACAAAAGGCCAAGAAATGCACGAGTGATTTTGAAGATTGAAGTTCAAAATCAGAAATGACACTAAGATGAAGGTTTTGTGCAATCTGAGTTTTCAGGGAGTTTGGGAGCTTGTCAATTCATGTGTTAGCTTGAAATACACTTGTATGGTTATATGAAAAAGATTAGAGGACTTGAGGAGGTCAGAAAAGCAAGATATAGACTTATGACTATGTTACTTGATTTTGAAGAAAAGTGACAACATGGTTCCAAGATGAAATACAAGCATGGCCTGAGTTTATGGGAGGCTCTAGACATGTTTCTTTGCCTTTGACATTTCTTGTGATCATAAG
This sequence comes from Vicia faba, assembly GCA_948472305.1. Taxonomy (NCBI): domain Eukaryota; kingdom Viridiplantae; phylum Streptophyta; class Magnoliopsida; order Fabales; family Fabaceae; genus Vicia; species Vicia faba. The sequence continues at coordinate 27,861,608 of OX451735.1, forward strand.
GAACAAGTTAGGATCTCTATGCATTGCCTTTGTGATTAAAGCCTCTTTACAAGAATGGAATGGTTACTTTGTGCCATAAATGGAAAATTTGCTTGGATAAAGCTTGAATCAAGTGGATAATAGCTCAAAAGCAAGTGTAGTCTTCTTATTATGGAGAGATATTGAGGTTTAGAGGCCTGCAAAGCAAGATTGTGCAGCATAGGTTTGAAATTGAATTCTCGTTCATCACAAAATGACTTGTAATTCAAGTGTGAAAACCCTAACTTTATCTCTTCGATTCTCCCTGCTCAAGAATGATCTCAAGGAGTTCTTGGACATTTTGGAAATCTTGCAATGTGATCTATAACCCCTCTTTAAATCACTTTTGAAAATTACCCTTGGAACTATATGGAAAAGTGCCATTAAGTTAGGTCAAAATCCTGACCAAAACTAGGGCAAAATTTCACTAAGTGTCCAATTTCAAGACCATGACTTTATGAATTAATAACTTGAGATCCAAGCATTTTTAGGATAAGTTATGTAAAGAAATGTTGTATATATCATGGAGATATACAACTTTCATGTTGAAAGTTTCTTCTGAATCCTCTTGCATCATAGTGAAAAATTGGCTTAAAGTTATGAAAAAACATAAAGTTTTAAACACTTAGAAAAATTTCTAAGTTATAAAACTTTGACTTTTCAAAATGAAATCTTGACTTTTTGATTTCTTGATGAATAAGTTTCATATTTTGAAATGTTTTGATGAACTGTGATCTTTGACATTGAATTTTGACCAAAAAGTTAAAGTTTGACTTTTCGGTGTACAGTTGACTTTTTGATCAGTTGACTAGAAATTCACTATCAATCCAATTGATCTTGAGCAATGTTTTAGGTCATGCCATTAGGTCAAAAATATTCAATTGAGCTCTTGAAACCATGCTTCAAACCAATTGATCATTTGCTAGGCCAAAAATCAGAAATTGCCCTTTCTCAGTCAAAACCCTAATTTTGACCATTTTGCTCTTTTGATGATCTGGTAAAATTTCTTGAGGAATTGTGGTCCAAACTTGATCAAATGATACATATGATTTTATAATGTTGATTTGGATAAAAAAATTATGAAGTTTAACTGTAAATTGGCCATCATTGATTTTTCCCCAATACAACTGATTTTTAGGTCAACTGCTCAATTGACTGAGCAAAAGTGTGATCCAAGGCTTGAAACTTGACATGAATAATCTTGGGGGTCCATAATGATCCATGAAAGTCATATGAAGCATTGAAAGTTCAATTATCCTTGTGAAATATCAAACCCTAATTTTGGTCATCAGTGCTTAAGGAAGTGTCTTGAGCTGATCAACCCTAGTGCAGCCTGAACCAAAAGAGATCTTTGTGACAAAATATTTGATAAATGAGAGGGAAAATTTTGGGGTATAACAACTTCCCCTGTTCAATCTTCTTAAACTCGAAGAGTTAGATTGGCGGATCCGCCATTCGTGACTTGAAGGTGAAAGATGATTGAACACTAGAGTGCCCAGAAATTTGCACTCGAAGATGGATGGTGAGTGGGATTATAGATGCCATTTGGAGGGATGTTGGTAAACACTGGAAGAAGTATCAACATAACTCTCTTGTTGATTTATACTAAAACTTGATGTTGTACCTGTGAGAAAAAGAGTTAGTAAAATGTCGATGCTTGCATAATGTTCACCAGATGTGGTATCATGTTAAATGCATATGGTATGTACATGCTATGATGTATGAATGTGAGATGTATGCTTTTGTCCGAGAAAATAAATCCCTGACTGCTGCTGAGGAAATTCTGGGAGGTTGGATCCCTGCTTTTCCGTTGGGGATGAAGAATATGCATATCTTTAAACTTTGTTGAAAGGATGCTTTTGCTGGAGAATATCTTTTGATTGTCAGCTGTTATCTGGTCGGATCCAGGCTTCAAAATTTGCTGAGGATGAGGTAGTCAACTGCTATCTGGTCAGATCCAGGCTTCATGGCAACCTACTGGGGGAAGAGATGAATTAACTGTTATTTGGTCGGATTCCAGGCTTTGTAGAAAATTGTCTTGAAATTGAATAGTTATCTGGTCGGATCCAGACTTCACAATAACTTGCTGGGGATACGGAAGTTAACTATTATTTGGTCGGATCCAGGCTTCACAGTAACTTGAAGTGGTAACTACTATCTGGTCAGGTCCAGGTTTCATAATTTTTTTGGAAAGTTGTACTATTATCTGGTCGAGTCCAGGCTTCATAGAGTCTCTCTAGGGATCATAGTTAGTTGTTATCTGGTCGGGCTCCAAGTTTCACAATAAACTGTTTGAAAAACTGTTATCTGGTCGGGTCCAGGCTTTGTAGATTCCCGAGGTTGATAAGGTCAATTGTTATCTGGTCGGGTCCAGGTTTCACAATAAACTGTTTTGGGATTTAGTTATTATCTGGTCGGTTTCCAGGTTTCACAATGAATCTCTGAGGGTGATTGTTATCTGGTCAGATCCAGGCTTCACAACAACTTGCTTGAAAAGATGAAGTCGAAAACTGACATCTGGTCGGATCCAGGTTTCATAGTAATTTGTTGGGGCAGAGGCAAACTCTACTGGGGAAAATAAGTTAAACCTCGGTCGGGTCAAGTCCAGGTTCTTCTATATCTTTTAAGAGTTAGACTATTATCTAGTCAGGTCCAGGTTTCATAGTATCTTGAAATTGAGATCAATTATTATCTGGTCGGATCCAGGTTTTAGATACTCAAACAGTTATCTGGCCGGGTCCAGGTTTCAGCAACTTGAAGAAGTCAAACTATTATCTGGTCGGGTCCAGGCTTCAGTAATAACTTGAAAATTATGCTAACATTTGGTCGGGTCCAGGCTTCATAGTACCTTTTTGGAAATAGTAAATGTTTTGCTGACGACTTTACTGGGGATCAGGGGTTGTGGCCCTATGATTTGCAATAATCTTGAAAGGAAAATTCAAACTGGAGAGTGTGGACTCAGTCGGGTAGGGAAAACTCATCTTGGGGAGGATACACTCAACTGGGGAGAATAGACTCCGTTTGGAGATAATAGCCTTGGTCGGGGAAGATATACTCAGCTGGGGAAGACAGGCTCAACTGGGGAACTTCGTGGTGTCTTGATTGTTGTATGTTGAGGAAATTTGAACTTGGATGGGAAATTTTATGGTTCCTTAATTGTTGTTAGGGAAATAAAACCTGTTGGGGAAATAAAACCTGTTGAGGAGGTGAATTTCTTTTAGGAAGAGATCCAAGAGGCTTTAACTTGTAAAATTGACTTAGCTGGAGAGAGAGCCACCAAGAGATTGAGACTCTGGGTGGGGATATCCTATGCAAAGAGACTTTATAGGCAACTCTGTTGGGGAAAGGTTTATTATAGCCGTCCTTATGGGGATAATGATAATGAGATAACTCTATGGGGATATTTCATATACATTAAAAAGATGCTTGCTGCTGCTTAGCAGGACACGTGTGCCAAATAGTTTTGATTATGTTCATATGCATATGTTCATTCAATTTTAGTCATTGGACAAATTTGCATTCAAAACAAAGATAAAATTTTTTGCACTTCAAAGTATATTTGTATTGATATTTTGCCCATGAATAAGCGTTTTTGTACAGAGAGACGAAGATCCTAGTAAGAGGAAATCGTCGAAAGGAAAACAAAATTGAGATTGAAAACAAATAGCCATGTGAAATGATCTCATTGCCTTCCAACTCTACTATTGCCCCAATGTCTTTGAATGTCCCTTGCCGTTGATAGAAATTGATTGGATTGATCTTGGACCGTTTGAACTTGGACCTTGGTGATAAATTTGACTGTGTTGATTCCACGGGACAATGTCATACGCTTTTAATCCTTAACTTTTTCCTGGACCGCCCTTTCGGGTTTTCAGCCCACCAGGATACTCTTTTTTTGCCCAAGTTGCCCTTTCGGATTTTCAACTTGCCGGGTGTATAATCTTTTGCATATATTCCTAATTTTTGCCCAAACTTTTTGGTTCGCCGGGATGCCCTTATTTTTCTTAGGTGTGTCAACCTAACGGGTCTCTTATGTGTAATATTTTTTAACTATGTCCGCGTTTATAGGATGTGGGAAATCTTCACCATCCACGGTAGTCAGCATCATGGCACTGCCAGAGAAAACTCTCTTGACAACAAATGGCCCTTCATAGGTGGGATTCCATTTGCATTTGGGGTCTCCTTGTGGTAGAATGATGCGTTTTATCACCAAGTCACCAGCTTGGTATACTCGAGGTTTGATTTTTTTGTTGAAAGCCTTGATCATCTGTTTTTGGTACGTCTGACCATGGCAAACAACAGCTAATCGTTTTTCGTCGATCAAGTTCAGCTGATCCAATCTCGTTTGAATCCACTCGTATTCGCCTAGGCCTGCCTCATTCATAATTCTCAGCGAGGGAATCTGAACTTCCATTGGCAAAACAACTTCCATGCCATAGACTGGAGAAAAGGGAGTTGCTCCAGCTGATGTTCTAGCTGAAGTACGGTAGCCATGTAGAGAAAAACGACAACATCTCATGCCAATCCTTATAGGTTACTACCATTTTCTGCACAATCTTCTTGATATTTCTGTTGGCCGCTTCGACTGCACCATTCATTTTCGGTCTATACGGAGAAGAATTGTGATGCTTGATCTTAAACTGAGTGCAAAGCTCAGTGAACATAACATTGTTGAGGTTAGTCCCATTGTCGGTGATGATCCTTTCGGGGATACCATAACGGCAGATGAGGTTGTGTCTGATGAATCTGGCTACCACATTCTTGGTGGCTGAGGCAAACGAGGCGGCTTCGACCCATTTGGTAAAATAGTCGATAGCAACAAGAATGAAGCGATGTCTGTTGGAACCGGTGGGCTTGATCTCTCCAATCATATCAATGCCCCACATTGCAAATGGTCACGGAGCGGTCATGACATTCTGAGGGATATGAGGCACATGGACTTTATCAACGTAGATTTGGCATTTGTGATAAGTTCTTGAACATTGATGGTAATCAGTCTCCATCGTTGACCAATAGTAACCGGCTATTAAGATTTTCTTAGCCATCGTATGTCCACTTGAGTGAGTACCAAAGAGACCATCGTGCATGTCTTCCATGATTTCCTCTGCCTCCTTCTTGTCCACACATTGGATTAGAGTTGAATCATGGTTGTGCTTGTACAATATCTTGTTACTTAGGAAGAATTTGGCTGCAAATCTTCACAAGAACTTTCTGTCATTGATATATGCCCCCTCTGGATACTCTTGTGCTTTAACGTATCCCATCACCTCATGGTACCATGGCTTTTCCGCATCGGTGTCATGCTCATAGCAATGTGCAGGTTCATCGAATCTTTCAATTGTTATCATAGGGGCTTCGTTGTCCCATCTGACTTTGAACATTAAAGACATAGTTGCTAAAGCGTCAGCCAACTAGTTTTCTTCCCTAGGGAAATGCTCAAAAGTGATCTCTTCGAAGTGAGGAATTATGGATAGCACAAGTTCCTTGTAAGGGATGGGATTAGGGTGTTTAGTGTCCCAATCTCCTTTTACTTGGATGATCACTAGGGCAGAATCCCCGAACACATCCAAATGTTTGATCCTTAAGTCTGTTAGAACAATGTTTGAATCTACTACCCTATATTTGAGTTTTGATGATAACAAAGTGAAAAGATAAAGTATTTATAAGTGTCATGTTTGAACTATCTGCTGCCTAAAATTATTATGTTATGACTTGCAGATACTCTGATTGATATAAGCAAGATCACATCTATTCAGCATCAAAATTTGATTTCAGACACCAGCATCAGAAGTTGCTACATCAGAACGTCAAAATCAGATGATCAACTCACGTACATGCTGAAGCCTGATGAACAAGACTGCGCTCAACACTCTGATACAGAAACAATAGTTCATCAGCAGCGAAGCAGAGTCAGAATGAGCCAAGCCAGAACTTGCGTTAAGGAAGCAACGGTATTGTGCATTGAAAGCTAATTAATTCCAACGGCCTCATTCCAGACAAGATCTGCTCAAAAGGAAAGCTTGTTATTAGCATTGAATCAAGAATATTGCATCCAACGTTCATCATCTCAAGTGCTATATAAACAAGGCTTTGAAGATTGAAATGGTTAATGCTCTCCAAATCTCTACACGCACAAAAGCTGAACCATAATCTTCGTTCTACCAGTTTTGCTAAACCATACACTCTGATATTCCATTACTGTTTAGCAATCTAGTTTCTAAGCTTCAATTTGTGTATACATCACAGTTGTGATAAAGTTTTGTAGAAAACATCCACACATTGTTTTATCTCTTTGTAAGAAAGTGTTACCTTGACAAACCGGGTTGTGGTTTGAATCAAGAAGGCTTTAGCAGTTGTTAAAGCAGTCTGTAATATTCAGTTGAATATAGTGAATTAAGACCTCGTTGGAGAGAGGCGAAATCACCTTGACGGGTGGACTGGAGTAGTTTGAGATCAAACGAACCAGGATAAAAATATCTTGTCAATTGCTTTAGATTTCAGTTTTACAATTCAACCCCCCCTTCTTGTGTTTTTCTCCACTTCAATTGGCATCAGAGCGCCTGGTTCTGAGCTAAAACACTTAACCGTGTCAGTACAAGTTCCAGCGTCAGAAAAACACAATGGCAGGAAACAATTCTCACATCAGCAATGAAAACAATGAGGACAGAGACAGATTCAGTGGCAAACCTCCAGTCTTTGATGGAGAAAACTTTGATTACTGGAAAGACAGAATTGAAAGCTTCTTTCTAGCACATGATGCTGATCTGTGGGATATGGTGACAGATGGATACACGCACCCTGTGAATGCAAGTGGTCAGAAGATTGATAGAAAATCAATGACTGATCAACAAAAGCGTGACTTCAAGAATCACCATAAGGCCAGAACCATCCTCCTCAGTGCCATCTGCTATACTGAGTATGAAAAGATCTCCAACAGAGACACAACAAAGAATATCTTTGATTCTCTCAGAATGACGCATGAGGGCAACGTTCAGGTCAAAGAAACAAAAGCTCTGGCGCTCATTCAGAAGTATGAGGCGTTCAAAATGGAAGAATCGGAATCCATTGAAACTATGTTCTCTAGATTCCAGATTCTGGTAGCTGGTCTCAAAGTTCTGGACAAAGGATACTCTACTGCTGATCATGTCAAGAAAATAATCAGAAGTTTACCCAAGCAGTGGAGGCCTATGGTTACTGCTCTGAAGCTAGCTAAAGATCTCAACAAAATCACTCTGGAGGAACTTATAAGCTCCCTCAGAAGTCATGAGATAGAGCTAGAAGCTGATGAGCCTCAGAAGCAAGGTAAGCCTTTAGCATTAAAATCTAACAGAAAATTTGAGTCTAAAGTTTTGCAGGCAGTTGAAGAAACATCTGATGGATCCTCATCAGAAGAAGACGAACTTTCCCTTCTCTCCAGAAGAGTAAATCAATTGTGGAAGCAAAGACAAAGGAAGTTCAGGAATCCCAGAAGATCTGATCAGAACGAGTCTTCTTCCAGATACAGAAGAACAGATTCTTCCTCTGGATACAGAAGATCTGAAGGCTCCTCCAGTAGCAAAAAGCCAAACACAAAAGACATCATCTGCTATGAGTGCAATGAGCAAGGACACTACAAGAGTGACTGCCCAAAGCTTCAGAGGGAAAAGCCCAAAAAGAAGTTTGGAAGAGAGAAGAAGAAAAGTCTCATGGCTACATGGGATGACTCTGACTCGTCTGAAGCTGACTCAGAATCAGATGATGAAAGGGCAAACATAGCTCTCATGGCAAACATTTCAGAAGATAGTGAAGCTTCTGAATCAGACTCAGAATCAGACACAGAAGAGGTATTTCCTAACTTCGCTGTTAACTTTACAAAGGCTGAACTTGCTGAAAGCCTTAATGAGATTCTGGAACGTTATCAGCAGATTAGAGCTAAATTCAGAGACCTGAAAAGGAATCTTGAATCTGACTCTAATAAGTCTGAGAGTCTCAAATTGGAAAATTCTGAGCTGAGAGATAAGATTTCAAAATTAGAAAACACCTTACAAAACTCTCAGAAGGAACCAATTTCTGAAACTCCCAGCAACGCTGATGAGATCATCAAGGAGTATGATCACAGTTTCCAGAAGTTCCTAGCTAAAAGCATAGATAGAAGCAGAATGGCTTCAATGATCTATGGAGTTAGCAGAAACGGCAGGAAAGGAATAGGATACCAAGGTAAGGTTCCTACACCAAAGAATGTCATGGACTTAATCATTAAACACACTCCTCTAAATTCACACTTTGTGTATGGTCACACACATGATATCAAATATACTAGCAGTAAGCACTCTGTGAAACCAAAATTCAACCAGAGTTTTGGTAAAACTAACAAATCAGGACCCAAGAAAATCTGGGTACCTAAGGATAAAATAATACATGTTGCAGATATCTTTAGCAGCAAGTCAGAAACACCAGTCATGGTACCTGGACTCTGGCTGCTCACGACACATGACGGGAAGAAGGCATATGTTCCAAAGCCTGGAACTTAAGCCTGGAGGCCACGTTGGCTTTGGAGGCAATCAGAGGGGAAAGATAGTTGGCTCTGGAACTGTAGGTAATGGAAATCTTCCCTCTATTAATAATGTCCTGCTAGTAGATGGATTGATGCATAATCTGTTATCCATAAGTCAATTAAGTGATAACGGTTATGATATAATCTTTAATCAAAAATCATGTAAAGCTGTTAGTCAGAAAGATGGGACTATCCTGTTTAATGGAAAGAGGAAAAACAACATTTACAAAATCAAACTTTCTGAACTAAAGAGTCAGAATGTAAAATGTCTTCTGTCTGTTAACAACGAGCAGTGGATCTGGCACAGAAGATTGGGGCATGTTAGTATGAGAAGAATATCTCAGATTAACAAATTCAATCTGGTCAGAGGACTTCCTAATTTGAAGTTCAATTCAGATGCTCTGTGTGAAGCATGTCAGAAAGGCAAATTTGCAAAACCTTCTTTTAAATCCAAAAATGTTGTTTCTACCTCTAAGCCATTAGAACTTCTGCACATTGACTTATTTGGACCAGTTAAAACTGCTTCAGTCAGTGGTAAGAAGTATGGGTTAGTAATCGTAGATGACTATAGCAGATGGACATGGGTAAAGTTCTTAAGACACAAGGACGAGTCACACTCTGTGTTTGTTACTTTCTGTAACCAAGTTCAGAATGAAAAGGATCTTAGAATCGTTAAAGTCAGAAGTGATCATGGTGGAGAATTTGAAAATAAAGATTTTGAGTCATTCTTTAATGACAGAGGCATTCTGCATGATTTCTCTTGTCCTAGAACTCCCCAACAAAATGGAGTTGTAGAACGAAAGAACAGAACATTGCAAGAAATGGCCAGAACCATGATCAATGAGACAAATGTTGCTAAGACCTTCTGGGCAGAGGCAATAAACACAGCGTGCTACATTTAGAATAGAATCTCAATAAGACCTATTCTGGAAAAGACTCCATATGAATTGTGGAAGAACAGAAAGCCCAACATTTCATATTTTCATCCATTTGGATGTACTTGCTTTATATTAAATACAAAGAATTATTTGAACAAGTTTGACTCTAAGGCACAAAAGTGTATTATGTTAGGATACTCTGAACGCTCAAGAGGGTACAGAGTATACAATACAGAAACACAGATTGTGGAAGAATCAATCAGTGTTCGTTTTGATGATAAGCTTGACTCTGAAAAGTCAAAGCAGAATGAAATTTTTGCAGGTATAGAAATTGAATTTGCAGGTTCTGAAGACAAGTCATCAGAAGCTCTCAACACAGACATTCCTTCAACGTCTGAAAGGAGCACTGCTAGAAATCCTACAACAGCTGCTGATCAACCTCAGAAGAGATTACCCAGAAGCAGCCTGGATCACCCAGAAGAGACTATCCTAGGAAGAAAGGAAGATCCAATCAGAACAAGAGCAAGCTTCAGAAACTCTGAAGAAACTCTTATGGGACTGGTGTCTCTGATTGAACCTTCTTCTATTGATGAAGCACTTCTGGATAATGACTGGATTCTGGCAATGCAAGAAGAGCTGAATCAATTCACCAGAAACGACGTATGGGATCTCGTTCCCAGACCAAAAGGATTCAACGTCATTGGAACAAGATGGGTGTTCAGAAACAAGCTAAATGAACAAGGTGAAGTCATCAGAAACAAGGCACGACTGGTTGCACAAGGTTATAGTCAGCAAGAGGGGATAGACTATACAGAAACCTTTGCCCCAGTCGCCAGGTTAGAATCTATCAGACTTTTAATTTCATTTGTTGTTAATAGAGGCATCACTCTGTATCAGATGGATGTCAAAAGTGCATTCTTAAATGGTTATATAGAAGAAGAAGTTTATGTTCACCAACCCCCAGGTTTTGAAAATACAAAACATCCAGAACATGTTTTCAAACTAAAGAAGTCACTGTATGGTCTGAAACAAGCTCCCAGAGCTTGTTATGAAAGGCTAAGTAACTTTCTGCTTGAAAATGAATTCACCAGAGGGAAAGTGGACACTACTCTATTCTGTAAAACAGTTAAGAGTGACATCTTAGTCTGTCAAATTTATGTTGATGATATCATTTTTGGTTCTACTAATCCTTCTCTTGGAAGAAAATTTGCTAAGTGTATGCAGGCAGAATTTGAGATGAGCCTCATGGGGGAACTGAAATTCTTTCTAGGAATTCAGATCAATCAAACTCCAGAAGGAACTTACATTCATCAGAGCAAATACATCAGAGATCTTCTGAAGAAATTTGACCTCTCAGAATGTAAGCCATCAAAGATTCCAATGCATCCCACGTGCATTCTGGAAAGAGAAGAGGTAAGCAAAAGTGTAGAACAGAAAGTCTACAGAGGTATGATTGGTTCTCTCCTCTATCTGACTGCTTCAAGACCTGACATATTATTCAGTGTTTGTATCTGTGCTAGATTCCAATCAGATCCTAGAGAATCTCACTTAACAGCTGTTAAGCGAATTTTCAAGTATCTGAAAGGTACTACTAATCTGGGTTTGTTTTATAGAAAATCTAGTGATTACAGCTTAGTAGGCTACTGTGATGCTGATTTTGCTGGAGACAGAGTGGAACGTAAAAGTACTTCTGGAAGCTGCCAGTTTCTGGGAGAAAATCTGATCTCTTGGTCCAGCAAAAGGCAATCAACAATTGCTCTGTCAACAGCAGAAGCTGAGTACATAGCAGCAGCAGGATGTAGCACACAAATGCTCTGGATGAAAAGTCAGCTTGAAGACTTCCAGATTTTTGAGAGTAACATTCCTATACTTTGTGATAATACTTCTGCTATTTGCTTAAGTAAGAATCCTATTTTACATTCTAGAGCTAAGCATATAGAAATAAAACATCACTTCATTATTAGGGACTATATTCAGAAAGGTATTTTGAACTTAAAATTTATAGATACAGACCATCAATGGGCTGATATCTTTACTAAACCCCTTTCAGAAGACAGGTTTAATTTCATTCTGAAACATCTCAGCATGAAAGAGTGTCCAGAGTGAAAATGTTTTAATTCCATATATTTACTTTCAGAATGTAATTATTTTACTGTGAACTTCTGATCAATCTCCTTTCAGAAAATTAGAACATGCAGATTGTATCAGATGCAAGTCTAAAGATCTGAGAGTCTAATCTCAAAGACAGACGTGCTGATCACTACATCAAACAAGTGTCATCCAATCATCAGCATATCTCTGAAGCAGAACGCGTGCACGCTTCTGAGAAGGCAAAACGTTGATTGGGTGCATTGAGACACATGTCTGGTAACCTTTTTTAAGTATCTTTCTCAAATCCCCCAAAATCAGCAAGCATTTAATGAAAAGTAATCATGCTTTTAAATGGCAATCATGATTTTTCTCTCTCTTAAAAACGTTTATCTTTTCAAAAATAATTTTGAAAACTCTATTTAAGCACATTAATCTCTCATTCTTATTCTTTACGCTTTCTCACTAACACTCAAGCATTTTCTGCATATTTCTGAGTTCATCTCTTGCAAACCTTTTTCTTCAATTCATTCTCAAAACCCTTTTTAGTGTGAACAATGGCATCCTCCAGCAGCGTTTCTGCAGGTAATCAGAAGAAAGCATCATCTGAGCAATATCAAGTGCCACTCAGAACTCTCCTCACTCCGGTGAAGAACCTTGAAGTGCTCTCTGAGTTAATCATTGACTTTGAAAGCTTGAAGGAGAATGGTTTTGACCTAACTGAAGAAATTAGGGCTCAAAAGTGGGAAAGGTATTTCGATAGGTTGGTTGGACCAACATTCCCAGCGCTGGTCAAGGAATTTTGGATTCACGCCAAGGTTTCAAAACACCTAGTCATCTCCTCTGTTATGGGGAAGAAGATTGTGATTTCTGAAGAACTAAGGCTGAATGACATGCGTCTACAGCAGCGGATGGATGAAAACGATCAGAAGATGAAAGAGAGAATGGATGTGCAGGACAGCAAGATTGACACTGTTGTCAGCATGGTGCATAAGCAAAATGAAACTTCTGAAAAGATTCAAGCCATGCTGGAGAGCCTGTTCACACGCTTGCCTCCTCAACCTTAAATCTGTTTTCATGCATGACCTTTTTCATGTTTTCTTGATCTTCTGATGTACTGTTTTGATTATGTTTTGTAATATTTTCTTGCTCTGATTCTGAACTATCTTAATATAATTAGTTTTTCTAATCTTAATTGTTTTAGCACATCACCAACACTTTTTGATTGCTGACAAAAAGGGGGAGAACAAGAATGATATTTAAATCAATAACGGCTAACTAGACAGAAATTCTCAAACATTCTAACTCTATTACTTGAAATGTTTTTTTTCTGTTTTGTTTAAAGTCTACAGGCACAAGGAAGCTCCTGGACACTCTGAAGACTAGAAGCTCTGATCAATATGAAGTTGCTCTGATCAATATGAAGTTCTGATCCAAAGCAAAGCTCTGACAAGAAAAGCTCTGAAGCTCTGCTCTGACATAAAGCTTATGATAAGTCAAAGACTCTGATAATCTGATGCTCAAAGAAAGAAAAAGATCTGATCCTGAAGAACACGTATAATCAAAGGGAAGTAATCAACTCAGGGGGAGTATCTCTTAACTCTGACTTCTCAGTACTTCTTACTCTGATACATTTCCCAGATACCTTTTCACGTTATTTTCATTTAAAATATCTAGTTTTTGTCATCATCAAAAAGGGGGAGATTGTTAGAACAATGTTTGAATCTACTACCCTATATTTGAGTTTTGATGATAACAAAGTGAAAAGATAAAGTATTTATAAGTGTCATGTTTGAACTATCTGCTGCCTAAAATTATTATGTTCTGACTTGCAGATACTCTGATTGATATAAGCAAGATCACATCTATTCAGCATCAGAATTTGATTTCAGACACCAGCATCACAAGTTGCTACATCAGAACGTCAAAATCAGATGATCAACTCACGTACATGCTGAAGCCTGATGAACAAGACTGCGCTCAACACTCTGATACAGAAACAATAGTTCATCAGCAGCGAAGCAGAGTCAGAATGAGCCAAGCCAGAACTTGCGTTAAGGAAGCAACGGTACTGTGCATTGAAAGCTAATTAATTCCAACGGCCTCATTCCAGACAAGATCTGCTCAAAAAGGAAAGCTTGTTATTAGCATTGAATCAAGAATATTGCATCCAACGTTCATCATCTCAAGTGCTATATAAACAAGGCTTTGAAGATTGAAATGGTTAATGCTCTCCAAATCTCTACACGCACAAAAGCTGAACCATAATCTTCGTTCTACCAGTTTTGCTAAACCATACACTCTGATATTCCATTACTGTTTAGCAATCTAGTTTCTAAGCTTCAATTTGTGTATACATCACAGTTGTGATAAAGTTTTGTAGAAAACATCCACACATTGTTTTATCTCTTTGTAAGAAAGTGTTACCTTGACAAACCGGGTTGTGGTTTGAATCAAGAAGGCTTTAGCAGTTGTTAAAGCAGTCTGTAATATTCAGTTGAATATAGTGAATTAAGACCTCGTTGGAGAGAGGCGAAATCACCTTGACGGGTGGACTGGAGTAGTTTGAGATCAAACGAACCAGGATAAAAATATCTTGTCAATTGCTTTAGATTTCAGTTTTACAATTCAACCCCCCCTTCTTGTGTTTTTCTCCACTTCAAAGTCAATAGTAGCTTTCAGACCTAAGATGCGTGCTTCATACTCGGCCATATTATTTATGCAATCGAATCATAGTCTGGCAGTGAAAGGAGTGTGGCAACCTTCAGGAGAGATGATTACAACACCAATTCCGTTACCTAAGGCGTTGGAAGCCCCATCGAAAACCATAATCCATAGGGATCCTTGTTCAGGTCCGTCATATGGTCCAAGTTTCGCACAGTCGATTACCAGCATGATGTTCTCATCAGGGAAGTCGAAGTTCATTGACTGATAATCATCCACAGCTTGATGGGCCAAATGATCTGCTAGTACACTTCCTTTGATGGCCTTTTGAGTCGTGTATTGAATGTCGTACTCAGTCAAGATCATTTTCCATCTGGCTATCCGTCCAGAAAGGGCAGGTTTCTTGAAGATGTACTTGATTGGGTCCATTTTAGAAATCAACAGAGTGGTATGAGTCAACATATACTATCTTAGCCGGCGAGCAGCCCATGCCAGAGTGTAACAAGTTTTCTTGAGCAGTGAATATCTGGTTTCACAGTCGGTACACTTTTTGCACAGGTAATAAATAGCATGCTCTTTTTGACCAGACTCTTCATGCTGGCCCAAAACACACCCCATAGAGTTCTCTAATACCGTCAAGTACATGATCAAGGGTCTTCCTTCAACTGGAGGCATGATAATATGATGTTCTTGTAGGTATTCTTTGATCTTGTCGAAAGCAACTTGACATTCATTGTTCCATCTGACTACCTGGTCTTTCTTCAAGAGTTTGAAGATTGGCTCACAAGTAGCAGTCAAGTGAGATATGAAACGGGCAATGTAATTGAGACGACCCAAGAATCCTCTGACTTCTTTTTCAGAATGATGGACTAGCATTTCTTGGATGGCCTTTACCTTGTAGGATCAACTTCAATGCCTTTATTGCTAACGACAAAACCTAGAAGCTTTCCAGATCATACTCCAAACGTGCATTTGGTAGGGTTTAACCTCAGCTTGTACTTCTTCAGCCTCTCGAATAATTTGTACAGGTGATCGAGATGTTCTTCTTTGGTTTGTGATCTGGAAATCATATCATCCACATATACCTCTATTTCATGATGTATCATGTCATGAAATAAAGCTACCATATCCCTTTGATATGTTGCCCCTGCATTCTTTAATCCGAACGGCATGACCTTGTAGCATAAGGTTCCCCACTGCGTGACGAAAGTAGTCTTCTCCATGTCTTCGGGAGCCATCCTTATTTGATTATAGCCTGAGAAGCCATCCATGAATGAGAAGACTTTATGTTGAGCAGTATTATTAACTAAGACGTCAATGTGTGGTAGAGGGAAGTCATCTTTGGAGCTGGCCCTATTCAGATCCCTATAGTCTACGCACATGCGAACTTTTCCATCCTTTTTCGGCACCAGTACCACATTGGCAACCCATTGAGGATATGATTTCATAGCTAGGAACCCTGCATCAAACTGTTTCATTACTTCAACTTTGATCTTTTCAGACATATCAGGCCTCATGCGACGAACCTTTTGTTTGACAGGAGGGCAGTCTTCTCTTGTCGGCAGACGATGAACTACGATGTCGGTATCCAACCCAGGCATATCTTCATAATACCAAGCAAATCCTTCCACATAATCATGCAACATCTGAAATAACTTGCTCTTGACACCGCTTTCCAAGTTAGCACCGATCCTGATTTCCTTCTTATCTGACTCAGTACCTAGGTTGATAACTTTAACTGACTCTTTGTGTGGTTGAATAGCTTTTTCCTCTTGTAATAGAAGTCTGGATAGTTCTCCCGTTATTTCACAATCTTCCTCGCCGTCGTCTTCGGCTTGGTTGATAGGACATTCAAAGTCATAGTCGGCAATAGTAGAGTCACTGGCAATAGGATCCAGAGTGGATGTGGACCTGCAAGAGTGTGTGTGTGCATGTAAGATACATGACTATTTTTTTTTGAAAAATGTATTTGAAAGAAAAGAAAGACAATGAACACAAATATTTGAATGCAAAAGAGTCCAATGTACTGAATGATCATATAATTAGATGAACATAAATAAAAACCCTTGACAAATGGACCAAAATGCCCCGGGCCAGGCAAATGGCTGAAAAGTCATTGTTAAAATATTACAGACAACAGGTTCTTGAATTGAAAGAAAAGCAAATAACAAGTAGATTACTCCTCAATGAAGGAGATGGGCACAAAGTCCTTTGTATGCCAATTCTTCAGCTCTGCTGTAGTTGGATACACCCACTCTTCAAATGCATCTTCTTCATCAGAATCACCCATAACGTTGACTTCATGGCCTCCAATGCGGAGAGGTGGCTTTCCAGCATGAGCACGCCTTATTTCCTTCTGAGCTTTGACAGTTAATCCCAAACCAAACTTGTCCGCTTTAAGTGGGATATCGAGGAGTTGCCCCCAAGTATCACAGTTTCCTTCTTCAATTTCCGCGCAGGAATCCTTGACTGAAACCATCTTTGGTGTGGCCTTAACAGCTTTAGACTCATTAGAAGAACATTTGATAGCAGCAATCATCGGTGGCATGACTTCAAAGGCTTGACATGGGGTTTCAATGAATTCTCCATCCATATCTACGTACTTGAACGAGTTAATGTGGCTGACCATAAAATCTTCTTCTCCGCAGACAGTGACTATTCTGCCCTTGACTGGATATTTGAGTTTCTGGTGTAGGGTTGAGGTTACTTCCCCAGCTTTATGGATCCATGGGTGACCTAACAAACAATAATAGGTCAGACGAATATCCATAATATAGAAGGTGGAGTTGAAGATTTGGGAGCCCACTTTGATTGGAAGATCTACTTCCCCATGAACAGTCCTCTTTGATCCGTCAAATTCCCTTACAATGATATCACTTGGCTTTAAGACTAAATCCTCACAGTCAAGATGGTCTAATACCCCCTTGGTTAATACATTCAGAGAATAACCAGTGTCGACTAGCACACGTGCTAGGGTAGTCCTTTTGCACTCGATAGAAACATGTAAAGCTTTATTGTGATTCTTCCTGAGAGGTGTTAAGTCAGCATCTAAAAATACCAAGCCATTATCATCTATCAGGCTAGCCATGCAATTCTCAAATTGGTCTGTTGTTGTCTCATGGGGGACATAAGCTTTTTTCAGGAACTTGATTAATGTTCGAGCGTGGGCATCAGAGCAAAGAAGCAATGACAACATTGAAATCTTAGAAGGGGTTCGCCCCAACTGTTCTACAATTTTGAAGTCGCTTCTTTTTATGATCTTTAAAATCTCGTCCATCTCGCGGGCAGAAGGTTCTTCATCAGCTACGTCTTTGGAAGGTACTTCAATCACAACAGGCTCAACAACCTTCTCTTTCCCTCTTGTGTCGGTACTTAGCTTGGCGGCAGTAATGCGGATGGGCGTCTTTGTAACTACTGGAGGTGAGATATTGGGTGAAAATATTCTCCCAGTTCTAGTTACTTTGCTTTATCCAGCTATGTTACCAACATTGCCGTCTTTTTCTTCTTCGATCCAGCCATCTTGTTTAATCCCATGATAGAACACTTCAGCACCGTAATTCCATGGTACCGCTTTGTTTGAAGAGTAAGGGATTGGTCCATGATTGGTAATTATTAAGGGAGCAATAGTGGGTTCATTTGAAATCCTAATAGGACCTTTGGGGGTGATCCTAAGAGGCTTGTTTGAGATGGTAATAATGGAGAGGTCTTCACATTTGTTAGTCAAACTCTTGGTAAGTGGGGTTTTCTCAAATAGAATTTCGTGGCTATCCATCATGTGTTAAATGCCTTTCTTCAGACCTTCACATCCATTAAGTTGTTTTGTACAGCACACACAGTCTTTTACACAGCCAGGGAAGATCCCAACTTTCAACAAATTATTCTTGATTACATTCAGCGGAGTAGTCAATTCTTTAACAGAGGCAACAAAAATTGTATCTTCGACAACATTAACACCTTTTTCATGCTTCGTTATCATAGCGGTAATTACATTCGACGTTGGAGGAGGATCAAACTCAATAGTCTTGTTGTCAAGTAAATCCTGGATCTTGTTCTTCAAGGCCCAGCATTGGTCAATCTCGTGCCAAGGGCTGCTTGAATGATAAGCACACTTAGCGTTTGGATTATACTTTGGTGATGAGGTGTCAGGGTTGGCGGGAGGATCACGCAATGTCACTAAATTAGCCTTGAGAAAATGTTGAAGGGCTTGAGACAGTGACATGCCTAACCTTGTAAATTGTCTTCTTGGAGTTTCAAAACATTGTTGATTTGCAAATGGTCTTGGAGTAGGAGTTGGATTGGGGATTCAGATAACATTGACAGACAGATGATCATTCTTCTTGGTATGGGCCCTTGCCCCATACGCAACATTAACTTCCTTCTTTGCAGCAAAAGGTTTCTTGATAGGATTTGGAGTGGAGGTAGATGCCACGGAGATATTCCCACTTTTGATGCCACTTTCAACTCTTTCTCCAGTTAAGATCAATTCGGTGAAACCAGAAGAAGAGCAGCCAACCAACAGATTAAAGAAAGGACCAGATAAAGTGCCCATGAACATGTCGATGTGCTCCCTATCAGTCAAGGGAGGTTGGACCCTACTAGCAAGGTCTCTCCACTTTTACGCATATTCCTTAATTCTTCGTTCTTCCCCATGGTCATATCTTGCAACTGAACCCTCGTTGGCGCCAAGTTGGTGCTGTACTGATACTGATGGTAAAAGGCAGTAGCTAAATCCTCCCAAGTATTGATACGAGAACCATCTAACTGATAAAACCATTCAAGTTGTGTTCCAGCCGAACTTTCTTGGAAAAAGTGAACCCATAGCTTCTTATCAGCAGTGTGTGGTTGTATCTTGCACACATAAGATTTCAAATGGAGATTTGGACAATAAACCCCATCGTACTTTGCAAAGATTGGTATTTTTAAATTATGGGGAATGACTACCCCATAGATCAAACCCAAATCATCAAAATCTAAACCGGAGATGGCTTGGATTTCAACAGCTTTCAATCTGTCTTCTAACTGCTTGTATTTGATATCAGCGGGTGGATACTGCTCGTTGAAATTATCATCATCAGATTCTTGATCATTAACATATTAAGCTTGAGTACTCTTGACCTCACCGACCTGGTTCTCGTCCTCTTCAGATGAGTCTCCTCCTATTGGGATTTGACGGATTGTCTCCTTGAACCTTCTACCCATGTTGAGTAGAGCTTTCTTCTTTAGCTTCTTCTTAACGGCCAACAAAGCCATCATATCTTGCTACCCATTGGCTAGGGCTAGTAGAGCTTCCTAAAACTGAGAATTCTGGGCTTGGAGATCCATCACAGTTTTCTTTAGATCCATCTTGCTGAAATAAACAACAAAAAGATAAGGAAACCTGTTATGCGAAAACCTGTCATGTTATGATGCATGGAATATGTACATGCAAATGATTTCAAGGATTAATGAGATTTAAATTTGTATAGACAAAAGAATGAACAAACATTAATTTTCATTAGACAAAACAAGAAAGGTTACATCATGCCTCTTGGGCTTACAAAATAGCTTTCTAAGATAAAAAGACTGAACGCATCATCTTTGGCGCGAGATAAGCGTTCACACTTTGCTCTTCTTGTAGCTGATTCGTAAGCTCCAAGACCCTCTTCTCACTAGCATAGAATTGAGCCTCGAAAGTATCTCGTTCTTCCTTCAGCTGGATCCAACCCTTTTGTAAGTCTTCAAGAGAGATAGGCATGTCGGGATGGAGGATAGTGTAGGGAACATCTCCTTC
Source organism: Vicia faba (assembly GCA_948472305.1). Taxonomy (NCBI): domain Eukaryota; kingdom Viridiplantae; phylum Streptophyta; class Magnoliopsida; order Fabales; family Fabaceae; genus Vicia; species Vicia faba. Next base: position 27,881,559 of record OX451735.1, read on the forward strand.
AACCACAAGCTCCATGATGAATGGTAAGATAGAGGGATAAGGCATCACAAGTTTCTGAGCACGAGCTCGCACCCATTTGAGGTAAGGCTCGAGGGGAATGGAATTCTTGTGTACTAGTGTCTTGCTTTCCACCTTGTTCAACATCCTCCAAGCTCGGATAAATCTATGGCGGTGACCTTGATCGTCGCTCTCGTAGTCAAATACCAAACCTTGAATAAGCATCTCGTGTGGACCATCCCTTCAGGCGTAACCAAACTATCTTAAGGCTAAGCAAGGGTTGTAGGTGATACCTCCCCTAATGCCAAGTAAAGGGACATTATAGAATTCTCCATAACGGTCAACAATAGTAACATTCTCCAAAGAGCGGGAACACCAATGAATATCTGAATGCCTGAGCGTCATCAACCTATGTGACCACCTTGAACCTTACTCGTTATCCAATATAGATTGTGGAAGATGCGAAATAAACCATCTTTCCAAAAGAGGAGTACAACACATAAGGATACCTCTTTTCCTCATGGTGCGAGTGTGAAAAGAATGTAGGATGTCCCCTAGAAAAGTAGGCACTGGATTACGAGACATGAAGATTTTGACAACGTTCACATCTATGAGTTGGTCAGGATTTGGAAACAAAACCATCCCGTAGATGAGGAGAGCCAAAATTTCCTCAAAGGCTTACAATTCTAAAGAGTTCCAACAATTTTGGGGTTTCTCAAACAAGAACTTTGCTAGGAAACCTTTGACACCACTCCTTGTTTCCCAATTAGTTGTGATATCAGATGGTTGCAAGTGTAGAGCTTGAGTAATCTCTTATGGCTTTGGATCTCTTTTTGTACCATTGAAAGGTAGTTGATTGAGAATGGGAATCCTCAAGAGTTGGGAGAATTCTTCCAAAGTCGGCACAAGTTGATAATTGGGAAATGTGAAGCAATGGTGTAAAGGATCAAAGAACTGAAAGAGCACTTTCATCATGTCTTCACCAGTGTTGGAGGTAACCAAGTTTAGTAGGCGACCATGTCTTTCAGTAAATGGAGAATTTTCAGGAATCCTTGATGCTAACTCTTTGAGTTGGGGAGGGATTGTTACGAGATTGACTTGAATGGTTTTCCTGCAAATAGAATCCATGTCCTACAAAATAGAACAAAGACAAATCCCAAAAATCCTTGAAATGGTTAGTGAGTATGAGTATCATGTCATGATGTTTATGATGTTATGTACAAGTATATATATACAAACAAAGCAAACAAGTCCTTAGGTTTAGGCTTGCATGGAGTCTCATAGGCAAGTACCCTCTTGAAGTTTAGTTGGCTCAAACCTGTCCTAGTAATAGTAACCGGGTTCTAAGGAGCTCAATATCACTGGTTTATTTCCTTGGGCATTGTTTCAGCGCAAGCCTCTTTAATAGCGACCAAAATATCCCAAAAAACAAACCATAATGAGTGTAGTATCAAGTATCTACCAACTTCGGACTGCACCAAAGCCGGTCATCTCACTACGTCCTAATGGCCAAGTTGGTCAAGTAAAGGTTCTAAAAGTTCATTAGTGCTTCATGACATCACTCAGCGGCCCCGTATATTCCTTGACTACTCAAGGGCTACCGGTTCCCACAAATATGTCGCACTAACATAGCTATTGCTTAGACCATGCCGGTATACCCCCCACAGTTTCCACAACATATTGCTACTTACCTATAAGGTATCCCAAATCCGGTTAGAGGATTCAAACCCAAACAAAGAACCATGATGTAAAGCACACAAGTCAAACAATGAAAGCAAGTAAATGTTATTTAGCCCTAAAGTAACCCCACTTTTAGTCTATCCTCTCCAGCAGAGTCGCCGGTTCTATGATGCGGTGGGAGAACTGACTTGGTTGTTTCGCGTTTTATCGCAAATGTTGCGGTTAACAAGAGTCGCCACCGACTTTTCGTTTATCCAAAAGGAAAGGTGAAAAAGCATAGGAAAGACCTTTGAGATCGTTTCTTGAGTTCGGGGGGTAGATTATGAAAAGGGAAGGTATTAGCACCCTTTTCATCCATCATTTTCCATGGGATCTTAGTTACTTGCTAGATCACTTGCTTTTATTTGAAATTATGCTTTGTGCGGTTTTTGAAAGTATTTTTAAAAGGCGCCATCGTTTAGGAAAACTTTGTAATGATTCTCGTTCGTAAGAATGTATACAAAGTGTTGATGTTTTGAAAATGTTTTCAAGTTTGAAAGATGTTTTTGAAAGTGTTGGTGTTTATTTTGAAAATAGCAAGGATGTTTTTGTTTTAAAATTGAGCAAGTAACTAGGAACATTCTACCTACTCAAAAGTCTTTCATGTTCATTTCCTTTTTCCTTTGACATTATTATCCTACCATTGATTTGGTAAGTAACCCTATCTTTGGATGCAAACGGGACGGACATGGGTCATTGTATAACCATGATTAGCAATGTTGCAAGATATCTTAGCAATTTTCCTTAGGGACTAAGATCATTTGAAAGGCAACATGGATAGCGTCATCGAGAGACTATGATCTTGTATTTTTTCTTGTTTTTTGCTAAGATACCTCACAGGCATAACATGGCCATTTTTTGTAAGGCAGCAAAGTGGATTTTACCCTAGGGTTGCTTGTGTGCAAGTGTATTAATTTTTCATGCTTGATTTGTCTTTGATTAGAGTTTGCTAAATGATTGATTTTAGTCTTTTCATACAAACCCTAATTACTAGCATTTATATAAAGCGATAAATTGCGAAAAGTAAAATTACTACGCTATTACATCATTAGGGGAGGGGGTGTACAAATTTACAAATATGGATTGCAAGAAAATTAAACCTAATTATCTATTACAACCATATTGAATATTGTACAAAATTGAAAATAAAATGCAAGAATATAAATGGAAAATAAATGATTTTTGTTGTTTTTATGAAAGGATTTTTGTCTTGACCTAATTAAATAAAATGATTAATTAAAATTAAATAAAATTAACTTAGACTAATTAAGAAAAGAGATTAATTTGAAAAGGATTTTTAGGGTTTTTTTATGAAAAAAGTTTTAAATTAATGAAAATAAAATGAAGATTAATTATAAAAATAACCTAAATTCTAAATTAATTTTAACTAGAAAATAAAATAAAATATTAATTTATCCTAAGTCTAAGAATTTATTTAAGGAGAAAATAAATTAATTTGTCTTTAAGAAAATATTTTTAGTCTTTTGTTTTATGGAAAATAAAATTCATGAGTATAAAAAATAAATATAAATAAATTTGGATTTTTTATGATTTTATGAAAATAATAACAATAATAATAATAATAATAAAAATATTAATATTAATAATAATAATAATAATGATAATGAAGAAAAATAAATAAAAATAAAAATATAAAGAAAAAGTCATGGGGGTTAATAAGTAAGGCAAGAGGTATTGTTGTAAAAAATGCTCAGGCCCACATGAAAAGCCAAAGCGCTTAAAACTGGAAATCGTGAAATGGATTTGAGCTCGTTTCAGGCAGTGGTGATGATCAGGTTAGCTTCCTTGGACCTCTAGGAAGCTAATGCAATGGCTGGCTCGAGCTGAGGGTGACTGAAATGGCCTGGAGAAGTCCAACTGCAATGCTCTGTTTTTGACTATGGAAGTTGATGAAGATGAGGTTACAGTTTGCAAACAGGGACGGAGATGGTTTGTATTTGGTATGAGGAAGCTTTTGAAACAAAAAGGCCAAGAAATGCACGAGTGGTTTTGAAGAATTAAGTTCAAAATCAGAAATGACACTAAGATGGAAGTTTTGTGCAATCTGAGTTTTCAGGGAGTTTGGGAGCTTGTCAATTCGTGTCTTAACTTGCAATACACTTGTATGGTTATATGAAAAAGATCAGATGACTTGAGGAGTTCAAAAAAGCAAGATATAGACTTATGGCTATGTTACTTGATTTTGAAAAAAAGTGACAACATGGTTCCAAGATGAAGTACAAGTATGACCTGAGTTTATGGGAGGCTCTAGACATATTGCTTTTGCCTTTGACATTGCTTGTGATCATAAGGAACAAGTTAGGAGCTCTATGCATTGACTTTATGATTAAAGCCTCTTTACAAGAATGGAATGGTTACTTTGTGCCATAAATGGAAAATTTGCTTGGATAAAGCTTGAATCTAGTGGATAATAGCTCAAAACTAGTGTAATCTTCTGATTATGGAGAGATATTGAGGTTTAGAGGCCTGAAAAGCAAGATTGTGCAACATAGGTTTGAAATTGAATTCTCGTTCATCACAAAATGACTTGTAATTCAAGTGTGAAAACCCTAACTTCATCTCTTTGATTCTCCCTGTTCAAGAATGATCTCAAGGAGTTCTTTGACATTTTTGAAAGCTTGCAATGTTCTATATAACCCCTCTTTGAATCACTTTTTAAAATTCCCCTTGGAACTATATGGAAAAGTGCCATGAAGTTTGGTGAAAATCCTGACCAAAACTAGGGCAAAATTTCACTAAGTGTCCAATTTCAAGACCATGACTTTATGAATTAATAACTTGAGCTCCAAGCATTTTTAGGAGAAGTTGTGTAAATCAATGTTGTAGGTATCATGGAGATCTACAACTTTCATGTTGAAAGTTTCTTCTGAATCCTCTTGCATCATGGTGAAAAATTGGCTTAAAGTTATGAAAAAACATGAAGTTTTAAACACTTGGAAAAATTTCTAAGTTATAAAACTTTGACTTTTCAAAATGAAATCTTGAATTTTTGATTTCTTGATGGATAAGTATCATATTTTGACATGTTTTGATGAATTGTGATCTTTGACATTGAATTTTGACCAAAAATTCAAAGTTTGACTTTTTGATCAGTTGACTGGAAATTCACTATCAATCCAATTGATCTTGAGCAATGTTTTAGGTCATGCCATTAGGTAAAAAAGATGAAATTTAACTCTTGAAACCATGCTTCAAACCAATTGATCATTTGCTAGTCCAAAAATCAGAAATTTCCCTTTCTCAGTCAAAGCCCTAATTTTGACCATTTTTCCCTTTTGAGGACCTGATCAAATTTCTTGAGGAATTATGGTCCAAACTTGATCAAATGATACATATGAGTTTATAATGTTGATGTGGATCAAAAATTATGAATTTTGACTGTAAATTGGCCATAATTGATTTTTCCCCAATACAGTTGATTTTTAGGTCAACTGCTTAATTGACTGAGTAAAAGTGTGATCCAAGGCTTGAAGCTTGACATGAATAATCTTGGGGGTCCATAATGATCCATGAAATTCATATGAAGCATTGAAAGTTCAATTATCCTTGTGCAATCTCAAACCCTAATTTTGGTCATCAGTGCTTAAGAAAGTGTCTTGAGCTGATCAACCCTAGTGCAGTCTTAAACCAAGAGAGATCTTTGTGAGAAAATATTTGATAAATGAGAGGGAATATTTTGGGGTACAACAACATGCTCCTGGGGCGGGTCAGCAAAACATGTCATTCGATTGAGACATTCAAACATGTCTGGAAAGTCCTTCGAATGTGCCACCGTGGTACTTCTTTCGCATGAGACAATGGCATAATGTAGAATTTATGTGTTGAAGCAAGCCATTTCCAAGGGAGATACTTCCCACTCAAACTTGTCTACAAGGGGCCATATGGCCAAACGAAAGGGTGTATGCAGGAGGTCCCTTCCTTATGACCTTATGCAAACATGCTTAAACGAAGACTTGTAAAAAAGGATCCACATGCCCAAACGAAAGGTATGACTAAGAGCTTATGCTGAAGGATTCACATGCCCCAAGCGAAGAATGCATGCAGAGGATGAAAGTCACAATCGAAACTTGCAACATTGGGAAGGCCATATGCCCCAAACGAAAGAAGCCTACAGGAGGCAAGATATGTAATTGAAATAGAGCAGAAGAGAGGCTTTGGCCTCCTAAATTGAAGGACATCATCAAGAGGATTTTTGCCTTGTGAATTGAAGCTAGTTGATGGGAAGTGTTTCCCTGTCGAAGCTTGTAACAAGTTGCTTAAAAGGGTGAATTTGGCCTTGTGCATGTTAACATGGTAAGGAATTCTACCTTGTAAATCTTGGCTAGTACGTAGGAAAGATGCCATGTGGCCAAACGAAAGATTTGCATAAACGTTCAAACGAAGTCTAGTGCCCAACAAAGCAGGAAATGAACTTGCCCAAATGAGTCCAATGCCCCAATCGAAGCATGAAATGAACTTGCCCCAAAGGAGTCCAACATCCAAACGAAAGATGCAACCAAAGCCGAAGTGCCCAATCGAAGGATGCAAAATCGAAAAGAACTTTCTTTTCCTTTAATTTTTTCAAAAAGATTATTTTCATCTGTTTTGTCTTTTTTAGCAATTTCCTCTTTAATTTTGATGCTGAAAAGTCCAAATATATTTGTGTAAGCTTGAATTTTTTGGGAGCCCCTTGTGAGAAATGTCTTGAGAAATGAGAGGGCAAATTTTGGGGTACAACAGCTGCCCCTGTTCAATCTTCTTAAACTTGAAGAGTTAAATTGGCGAATCTTCCATTTGTGACTTGAAGGTGGAAGATGATTGAACACTAGAGTGCCCATAAATTTGCACTTGATGATATTGTGGTTGAGGTGTAAGGAATGGGCTTAAAGATTCCATTTGGAGAAATGATGGAGAGTTGTCAGAGATGGGCTTATAGATGCCATCCAAAGATGATTGTTGACAGAAATTAGACTAAGTCTAAGCTTGACTTTAACTGGAAAAGAATCAGAATAAACCTTTGGTCGATTTAAACTGAACCAGCAGAAGTCTTGATTAATCTTTAACTTGAAATAATCAGGATAAATCTTTGGAGTGATTTGTCTAAACCAGGGAAAGTGTCTACTGGGGAAGAATCAGGATAAACCATTGATCGATCTAAACTGAACCAACAGAGGTCTGGAAAAGAATCAGAATAAATCTTGGAGCGATTTATTTGAACCAGAGAAAATGTCTACGGGAAAGAATCAGGATATATCGTTGAGAGATTTAAACTGAACCAACAAAGGTCTTGAATATTCTTTAACTGGAAATAATCAGAATAAATCTTTGAGCGATTTATCTGAACCATAGAAAGTGTCTACCAGAAAGGAATTAGGATAAACCATTGATCGATTTAAACTGAACCAATAGAAGTCTGGAAAAGAATCAGAATAAATCTTGGGGCGATTTATTTGAACCAGAGAGAATGTCTACAGGAATGAATCAGGATAAATCATTGAGAGATTTAAACTGAACCAGCAGAGATCTTGAATATTCTTTAACTGGAAAGAATCAGAATAAATCTTTGAGTGATTTATCTGAACCAGAGAAAGTGTCTACCGGAAAGGAATCAGGATAAACCATTGATCAATTTAAATTGAACCAGTAGAAGTCTGGAAAAGAATTAGAATAAATCTTGGGGCGATTTATTTGAACCAGAGAAAATGTATACATGAAAGAATCATGATAAACTGTTGAGAGATTTAAACTGAACCAGCAGAGGTCTTGAATATTCTTTAACTGGAAAGAATTAGAATAAATCTTTGAGCGATTTATCTGAACCATAGAAAGTGTCTACCGAAAAGGAATCAGGATAAACCATTGATCGATTTAAACTGAACCAGTAGAAGTATGGAAAAGAATCATCATGTAGATAATCACCCTGTCCTGTTTCGGGAATTGATCTACAATTGATTTGTTCGCAGATAGCTGTTTTGTTTTGTCAAAAAAATTTTGATGATAATTTTTTGTTGATTGATTATTCTTGAAAAGGTAAAGAGTTAATTGTATGCAATGTCATGATGCATGGCGTGATGATGTTTCTAAAAAATAAATGAGATTGATATATGCATTTGTGTTGTCGATATTATGATGTATGAATGCAATGTATGCACATATTAGTTGTTCTGCTGTAGTGTTGTTTAGATTGGGGAAAATAAATCCCTGTCTTCCGCTGGGAATGTGGAGTGTAAACCTTCATATTTTGTTGAAATTGAAGTATTGGTAGATGGGTTTCCGTCATTAGAGAAGTAACCTCTGTTGGGGAAGGTAAATGTCGTGCATAGCTTGTGGACTTGGTGAAATCCTGTTGGGTAATCCTGAGCAGCTGGGCGACTTTCACTGGGGAATCTTTGGAGCAGTAATTAGAAATTTCGCTCTGTTAGGGGTATGAGAGTGCCTGATACAATTAGGTTGCATACTGGAGATACGCCAATGATCTTGTAGCAGGAGGCCCTTGCTTCTTCTCCGTTAGAGAAGACACCTGCGTATATTTTATGGAATGGCCTATAAATATTATCCTTTTTCTTAAAGCCATTAGTAATTTTCTTTTTGTTCAATTTTCCTTTTTTATGCGTTCATTTGTAAACAGTAATTACGTTCAAATGCATATGTTCAAAAATAATCACTGGACGTTTTTGCAAACAAAACAGGAAAGTAAAAGAAAAACAAATGGTTTTACACTTTTAAAGGAATATCTCTGTATTAAATTGAATAAGTATTTTTGTTCAAAGAGACGAACATCCTAGTAAGAGAATGTCTTCATAAAAATGAAAACTGATACAAAGAAAAGACATCCATGTGAAATAATCCCATGGGGTTTCCATTCTGCTATAGCCTTTATGTCTCTGAGCTTCTCATCCACATGCTGCTTTGTCTGAAACTGATTGGGTTGATTGGTACCTTTTAGTTTGTCAGTTGATATTGAAGGTTGTCTGTAAGGTGATCCAATGTGACATAGTCATACACTTTAAATCCCTAACTTTTTCCTGGACTGCCCTTTCGGGTTTTCAGTCCACTGGGATACCCTTTTTTGCCCAAGCCGCCTTTTCGAGTTTTCAGCTTGTCGGGTGAACAATTTTTTTTGTGTTTTATCCCTGATTTTTGCCTAGGCCAGTCAACCTAGCGGGTCTTTTCATGCGTAGTATCTTTTAACTATGTCCGCGGTTACAGGGTACGGAAGGTCATCGCTATCGATAGTGGTTTAGATCATTGCCCCACCACAAAATATGTTTTTATTCACAAATGGTCTTGTATGTAGGAGTCCATTTGCCTATGGGGTTACCTTATGGCAGTATGATACACTTAATTACCAAGTCACCAACCTGATATGCCTGACGTATGACCTTCTTATTAAAAGCTTTAATCATACGTTTTTGGTACATCTGGCCATGACAGACAACCGTAAGCCTCTTCTCATCAATCAAGTTCAGCTGATCAAATCGAGTTTGAATCCATTCATCTTCACTCAACCCTACATCCCTCATGATTCTCAAAGAAGGTATTTAAACTTCAACCGGTAGGACAACTTCCATGTCGTATACCAAAGAGAAAGGAGTTGCCCCTATTGACGTGCGCGCCGTGGTACAGTAACCATGGAGAGCAAATGGTAATATCTCATTCCAATCCTTATAGGTCACTGTCATTTTTTGTATGATCTTCTTGATGTTTTTATTAGTGGCTTCTACAACACCATTCATCTTCAGCCGGTAAGGAGAAGAGTTATGATGCTGGATCTTGAATTGCACGCATAGTGCAGTGGTCATAATATTGTTGAGATTGGTACCATTATATGTAATGATTCTTTTCGGAATACCGTATCGACATATAATATTATGTTTGATGAATTGGGCCACAACATTCTTGGTAAGAGAAGAGAATGAAGCTGCCTCGACCCACTTCGTGAAGTAATCATTGGAAACCAAGATGAAGCAATGTCCATTAGAAGTTGTAGGTTTGATATCTCCAATCATGTCAATGCCCCACATCGCGAATGGCCAAGGAGCATCCAGGATGTTTAGAGAAACCAGAGGCACATGTACCTTGTCAGCATAGATCTGACACTTGTGATAGGTTCATGAATGCTGATGACAATCTGATTCCATGGTGGACCAATAGTATCCTTCCCGTAGGATCTTTTTAGCCATCATGTGCCCACTAGAATGGGTGCCAAGGGTACCTTTGTGTAAATCAGCCATGATCTTATCTGCCTCACTCTTGTCTATGCATCGAAGCAAAGTAGAGTTGTGGTTGCGCTTATAGAGAACTCCATTACTGAGGAAGAATTTAGCGAAAAACCTTCTCAGGAATTTCTTATCATTGACTGAAGCTCCCTCCGGATATTCTTGGGCCTCGAGATATCTCTTAATTTCATGGAACCAAGGCTTGTCCACTACTTCTTCAGTATCAATCTCGTGACAGTAAGCTGGTTCGTCCATCCTCTCAATGGTGATCTGAGGAGCCTCATTATCCCACCTGATTTTGAACATGGACGACATAGTGGCTAGCACATCCGCTATTTGATTTTCCTCTCGTGGAAAATGCTCAAAGGTAATTTCCTCAAAATGTGGGATTAATGTCAACACATGTTCCTTGTAAGGGATGAGATTAGGATTCTTCGTGTCCCATTCTCCTTTGATCTGACTGATGACTAAGGATGAGTCTCCAAATACACTTAAGGACTTGATTCCCAAATCTATGGCAACTTTGATACCCATAATACACGCTTCGTATTCCGCCATATTATTGGTACAACTGAAACACAACCTAGAAGTGAAGGGAGTATGACAACCTTCAGGGGATATGATTACAACGCCGATGTTGTTGCCGAGTGAATTGGAAGCTCCGTCAAAAACCATGGTCCATCGGGATCCTTGTTCAGGTCCGTCATATGGTCTGAGTTCTTCATAATTATTTACCAATATGGTGTCTTCGTCCAGGAATTTGAAATTCATGGATTGCTAGTCATCCACAGCCTGATAAGCCAGGTGATCCGCTAGCACACTTCCATTTATTTCTTTCTGGGTAGTGTACTGAATGTTGTATTCAGTCAGGACCATCTGCCATCTTGCTATTCTTCCAGAGGGGCGGGCTTCTCGAATATGTATTTAATTAGATCCATCTTGGATATCAATAAGGTAGTGTGAGTCAGCATATACTGTCTTCGTCGGTGAGCAGCCCATGCCAGAGTGCAACAAGTTTTCTCGAGCAGTGAATATCTGGTTTCACAGTCGGTAAACTTTTTGCTCAGGTAGTATACTGGATGCTCTTTTCGGCCAGACTCGTCATGATGCCCTGTCACACACCCCATTGAATTTTCCAAAACTGTTAGATACATGATCAGAGGTCTTCCCTCAACTGGCGACATCCAAATGGGAGGCTTTTGAAGGTACTCCTTGATCCTGTCAAAGGAAGCCTGTCATTCGTCGTTCCATTCCACCACTTGATCTTTCTTCAGTAATTTGAACATTGGTTCACAAGTAGCGGTTAGATGGGAAATGAACCTGGCGATGTAATTTAGCCGTCCTAAGAATCCACTGACTTCCTTCTCAGTGTGAGGAGCATGCATTTCTTGTATTAATTTTACCTTTGCAGGGTCCACTTCGATACCTTTGCCGCTGACAATGAAGCCTAAAAGCTTGCCGGACCTCAATCCAAAAGTGCATTTATTCGGGTTCAACCTTAGTTTGTATTTCTCCAGTCTTTCAAACAGTTTATGCAGATGGTCAAGGTGTTACTCTTTAGTCTGGGATCTGGCTATCATGTCATCCACGTAGACATCTATTTCGTGATGGATCATATCATGAAACAAAGCTACCATGGCACGCTGATAGGTTGCCCCGGTGTTCTTCAGCCTAAATGGCATAGCTTTGTAGCAAAACGTGCCCCACTGTGTGACGAAGTTCGTTTTCTCCACGTCCTCAGGTGCCATTTTAATTTGGTTGTACCCAGAGAAACCATCCATGAAGGAGAATACTTTATGTTGTGCGGTGTTGTCAACTAGAATATCGATGTGGGAAGCGGGAATTTATCCTTGGGGCTTACCCTATTCAAGTCTATGTAATCCACACACATATGTACCTTACCGTCCTTTTTAGGCACTGGAACAACATTGGAAACCCATTATGGATAAGAGGTGACAGCTAAGAATCCAGCGTTAAACTGCTTCATGATTTCAGTCTTGATTTTCTCTGACATTTCTGGCTGCATGCGACGGACCTTCTATTTTACCGGAAGGCAGTCTTCTTTTATCGGCAGACGATGGACCATGATATCAGTGTCGAGTCCTAGAATGTCTTCATATGACTAGGCAAAGACCTCAACATAGTCATGTAGTAACTGAGTTAAGCGCTTTTTGACACTAGGCTCCAGGTTGACACCTACCTTGACTTCTTTCTTGTCCTCTTCAGTGCCTAAGTTAACTGTTTCAACCGGCTCTTCATGGGGCTGTATGGCCCTTTCTTCCTGTTGTAATAACCTGGCTAGTTCTCCTGGTACCTCACAATCTTCCTCACCTTCGTCTTCGGCTTGGTAGATCGGATTTTCAAAGTCACAATAGGCCATAGCAGAATCGTTACCCATGGGATCCTAAGTGGATGTGGATATGCATTTCGATATGTGAGTATGTGTAAGAGTATAACTATCTTTGATAAAATAAAAGGTAGAAAAAGAAAAACAAAGAGCGTAAAATTTGCATACAAAAACGTCCATGATTTATTGATGACATATGAAGATGAAGTAACAACCCTCACAAATGGACCATTGTGCCTCGGGTAAGACACAAGGTTTTAAAGTCTAAATTGATTAAATATTACAAGTCCAAAAAGTTTAAAAGACAATTACTCTTGAATAAAAGTAATAGGGACAAATTCTTTGGCTTCCCAATTGTTGAGTCCTCCTATGATGGTTGGAAAAATCCACTCGTCCATTTCACAGCTACTATCATTGTCTTCCAATGCATTGACTCCCTGATTGCTGATGTGTAAAGGTGGCCCCTAGCGCGAGAACGTCGAATAGCTCTTTGGGCCTCCACAATAAAACCCAAACCAAATTTATTGGATTTGTAGGGAATATCCAGAAGTTGACCCCAGATGGTACATCCACCTTCCTCAACTACTACTCTAGTATCTTTCAGAGAGGCCATTTTCAATGGAGGTCTGGTAGCTTTCAGAGTCTTGGTAGTAGTCTTGGTTTCCGCAATCGTTTGTGTGACCTCCTCAAAATTATGACATGGGGTCTCAATAAACTCACCGTCCATTTCAACATACTTGAAAGAGTTCAGGTGGCTAACCATGTACTCCTCCTCCCCATGGAATATGGTTATCTTTTCCTGGACTGGGTAATTCAACATCTGATGTAAGGTGGAAGTGACGACACCAGTCCCATGGATCCAGGGTCGACCCAATAGACAGGAATAGGATGGACGGATATCCATCACATAGAAGGTTGAATCAAAAGTCTGAGTTCCAACTTTGATAGGGATCTCTAATTCTCCGCGCATTGTTCTTTTAGAACTATCAAAGGTTCTCACCACAATGTTGTTGGGATTTAATGTGAGTCCTTCGTAATCTAACCGTTCAAGAGCATTCTTGGGTAAGACGTTCCATGACGAACCCGTATCCACCAGAACATGGGCTAATGTAGTTCCCCTATACTCAATGGAGACATGTAGTGCATCATTGTATTTCCTTCCTTTAGGAGTTAAATCAGCGTCAGGAAAACCCAGTCCATTATTAGCAGTTAGACTGGCCACACAATTCTCAAACTGATCAATGGAGGTCTCTTGGGGCACGTGGGCGGTCTTCAGAAATTTTACTAAGGCCTTGGCATGGGCCTCAGAGCATAAAAGCAAAGCCAACATTGATATTTTTGAGGGGGTCTGCCCCAACTTCTCTACGACGTTGTAGTCACTTTTCTTGGTTATCTTTAGTATCTCTTCCATCTCCTTGCTAGAAGCTTCAAGAATGAGCTTTGGACATGCCTTCTTCTGGACAAGCTCAAACAATACCTCTTTTCCCCTTGTCTCGGTAGCAGGGATAATAGTAGGACTATAAACGGGAGTATCACTGGAATGCTGGTAGGAGCGGTAGCGGGAATAATTACAGGAGTAGCAATGGTCTTTGGAGAGATCTCGGGGGAGAAAACCCTTCCACTTCTTGTTATCTTATTGGTTCCAACGATATTGTCGATGCCAGGATTAGTGTCTTTAGCAATTTTGTCTTTGATAGCCAATAGATCTTGCTTTACGCCATGGTAATAGACGTCAGCCCCATAGTTCCAGGGAACAACTTTATCCGAAGAATATGGTATTGGCCCCGGCATGGTGATGATTAGGGGAGCAGATTTTGGAACAGATGTAATCCTGACGGGTCTTTTGGTGGAGACCTTGGGAGGATTGTCAAAAATGGTGATTATTGAGACATATTCATAAGAATTTATGGTAAGAGGAACTTTTTTAAATAGGATTTCTTTGTTAACCATCAGGCGCTGGAAGCCCATCTTCAGTAAAAAACAGTCGTCTGGTACAGACATACATAAGTGACAGCTTTCATCACAACCCGGAAATAGGCCGAATTACAATAGATTTCGTTTAACAGTCAAAAAGGGAGTAGTTAAATCATCTACGGAGGAAACAAAATAGTCATCATCAACAACTTTAACACCTTGACCATGTTTGGGAATTGGCGCTGTTATTACATTAGGTGTTTCTGGGGGGTCAAACTCAATCTCTTTCGCCTCAATAAGGTCTTGTACCTTATTCTTCAAGGCCCAACAATCGTTTGTATCATGCCCCGGACTTTCAGAATGATACGCACATCGAGCATTCGGGTTGTAGCAAGGAGAAGAAGTATTGGGGTTCTTGGGAGCTTCCTTTAGGGTCACTAGATTGGACTTCAAAATATGTGGCAAAACTTGGGACAAGGTCACGTTGATCCGGGTGAATCGTCTCATGGGCGCCTCTGGCATGCATTAATAGTTTCGCTGTTGATTTGGTAAAGGATTGGAAATCATAACATCCCCTACCGTCGGGCGACGTTCAGTTTTGTTTTGATTCCTGTGGTCATAAGAAACACTGACATCTTTCTTTCCAGTAAAGGGTTTCTTCATCGTGCTCGAGGATACATCCCTTTGAATTTTGCTGCTCTTAATACCGACTTCTACCCGCTCACCAGTCATGATTAGTTCAGTAAATCCAGCCGAAGAGTTTCCAATCAGATGGTTGAAGAATGGACCAGACAACGTACCTAAGAATATATCCACCAATTCTCTGTCAGATAAAGGGGGCTGGACTCTTCCTGTGAGATCCTTCCATTTTTTGGCTTAAATTTTGAAACCTTCACCAGCGCCCATAGATATACCTTGCAGTTGTGTTCGAGTTGGAGCTAGGTAAGCATTATACTGATATTGCTTGTAAAAAGCAGCAGCTAAATCTTCCCAATTGCGAATATTGGTTCCCTCCAACTGATAGAACCAATCCAACTGCATCCCTGACAAGCTTTCTTGGAAGAAATGTACCCATAGGTTCCTATCAGCAGTATGGCGTTGAATTTTCCTGACGTATGACCTTAAATGCAGTTTTGGACAAGAGACACCGTCATATTTAGTAAAAGTAGGGACTTTGAATTTCTGCGGGATGACAACCCCTGAGACAAGTCCTAGCTCTTCAAAATTCAATCCGAGTACCCTCTAGATCTCTATAGAATTAAGGCGATCCTCCAACTGCTTGTATTTATCGTCAGCAGGGGGATACTGTTCTTTAGAGTAGTCCACTTCTTCCTCTTCTTCAGACTTTGGGTGGTCATTTCCTTCCTTGTTTTTTCCTTCTTGATTGTCTCCTTCACCCGACGAGGTTGCGAAATCTAGAGTTCGCCTGGCTGGTCCTTTGAACCTTCTTCCCAGATTCAAGAAGCCGACTGGTTTCTTCGCTTTCTTCTTCTTGTCTTTGATCATAAAAGCCTTTAGATGCTCTTGTCCTTTAGCTAGAGACAAAAACATCTGTTGGAATTAAGCGTTTTGCGCTTGAAGGTCCTTTACTATCTGTTCAATATCCATCTCACTGAAATAAACAGTAGAAAGATAAGGAGACATGCTGTAAGAAAACTGTTTGTATTATGAATGAAAATGCATATGCAAATGATTTCAAAGAAATTAGAGATTTAAATTTGTTTAGACAAAAAGGAAACACACGTTGTATTAATAAATCCAAGTTTGAGTACATCATGCTACTTTGGGCTTACAATGAAAGAAACAAAATACAAAAACTCTTAAGACAAAAAGGTTGGACGCATCCTCTTTGGTGAGATTTAGGCGTTCAAACTCCACTCTTCATGGAGCTGTTTGGTGAGTTCCAGAACTTTCTTCTCACTGGCGTAGAATTGGGCTTCGAAGGTGTCTCGCTCTTACTTTAGCTGAATCTAACCCTTTTGCAAGTCTTCAAGAGAGGTGGGCATGTTGGGATGAAGGACAGTATACAGGACATCTCCTTCAGCAACAGGCTCCATGATAACGAGGAGGATGGAGGGGTAAGGAATTACGAGAATCTGAGCACAAGCTCGCACCCACCTAAGATAAGGCTCAAGGGGAATAGAGTTTTTGTGTCCCAATGTCTTATTATCCACCTTTTTTACCATCCTCCAAGCTCGTACAAACCTCTGACGATAGCCTTGATCGTTGCTCTCGTAGTTGAACACCACACCTTGGATGAGCATATCATGAGGACCATCTCTTCGGACATACTCAAACTGTCGTAAAGCTAAGCAAGGGTTGTAAGTGATACCCCCCCCCCTAATGCCAAGCAGAGGGACATTAGGGAATTCCCCACAACAGTCAATAATATAAGTATCTTCCAAGGATCGAGAACACCAATAAATGTCATAGTGGGTGAGGGACATCATCATTTGAGACCATGTCAATCCTTGCTCGTTCTTCAATATTGATTGAGGTAGGTCAGAAGTAATCCACTTGGCGAGTAGGGGAATGCAACACAAGAGAGAAACTCTTTTCTTCATGGTGCGAGTATAGAAACAATGTAAAATGTCTCCAAGAAAAGTAGGTATAAGATTACGAGTGAGGAAGACTTTGATGGCATTCACGTCTATGAATTGGTCCGAATTGGGAAATAGAACCAAACCATAGATTAGAAGGGCCAAGATATCTTCAAAGGCTTGAAAATCCATATCTTTCCAGAATGAGCGAGCCTTTTCCAACAAAAACTTGGCTAGGAAACCCTTAACTCCTCTTCTTGTCTCCCAATTTGCTATAATTTCAACTCTCTTCAGATGCAGGGCTTAGACAATGACTTTAGGTTTTGGAATCCCTTCTAAACCGATGAATAGTATTTGATCAAGCACGGGCACTCCTAATAGTAGAGAGAATTCTTCTAGTGTAGGAACCAACTGATAGTCAGGAAAGGTGAAGCAATGATGTATGGGATCAAAGAATTGGAAGAGCACACACATCATTTCTTCTTGGAAATTGAAGGTAGCCAAACTGAAGATTCGACCATATTTCTTGGTGAAAGGAGAATCTCCATGCACCCTTGATGCTAATTCTTGGAGTTGAGGGTGCGCTTTTATGAAGCTGATTCGGATTGTATTCCTTCAGATGGGATTCATGGCCTACAAAACAAAGCAAAGATAAATTCCTAAATCCTTGAAATGGTTAGTGAGAATGCTTCTGATGTTATGATGTTTATGATGTTATGTACAAATATGCAAAGCAAGCAAGTTGTTATGTACACACAAAGCAGACAAGTCCTTAGGTTTAGGCTTGCATGGAGTTTGTAGGTAAGTACCCTCTTGAAATTTAGTTGGCTCAACATGTCCTAGAAAGTAACCAGGTTCTAGGTGATCTTAATATCACTGACCTTTCTTTTAGGCATTGTCTCAGCACAATCAATCTTTTCTTGTGGCCGAGATATCCCAAAAGTCCGATCTCAATGAGTGTAGTATCGAGTATCAACCAATTTTCAACTTTCCACCGAAACCGGCTATCTCACTACTTCCTAATGGCCAAGTTGTTCAATTAAGGTTCTAAGGTTAGTTAGTGCTTCATGACACCGCTCAGCGGTCCTGTATTCTCCTCGATTCAACATAAAGGATACTGGTACCAACAAATGCGTCACACTAATGTAGCCATTGCTTCAACCATATCGGTCTACGCTGTACAGTTTCCACAATCTATTGCTACTTACCTAAAAAGGTGCCCCATGTAACACCCTCTAAAACCCCGAATAAAATTTCGCAAATAATTAAAATTATAATTTCAGAGTACATGTATTAACGAGGATGTCACAATTCTCTTTTAATAAAAACAAGTTCCTGTCATGCATAACATAGAAGCAACTCATACATGTTTACACAGCGGGACAATTTAATTAACAAAACCAATGTTATAATATTTTCAAAATCATCAGGGATTAACACCTCGAAAATATCAACATCATATTATAACAAACATAAGGAAATAAACGAGTCTGACTAAAGCAGCTCGACAAACAAACGTTCCCGGAGTTACAACTACCAGAGCATGACCCGGACAATACTTAAACGGAAACAAACTAGAAACAACAAGCCTTCGCCAAACACCTGAACGAAGTTCCTCAATCTGAAATATTCAATAGTAAGGGTGAGCATCTCAATTATACATTTGATTATACGTTCATAACAATCAATTCAGAAAACCATAAGCATCACCCAAACAGTTAGCATGTTTCATAGTTTTACGAAAACCTTTACAATTCATATATTCATAATATATCACTTTTCATACTTATAATTAACATCAAACATCATTAACAATTTAGCAGCAATACATGCATACAATCAATTAAATACAACGTTGGAAAATCATCCATTCATGTTATATTCAATATAATGCAACACACCCATGCATGTGGTACCATTTTACCGCCCCATTATATCTCGGGTCACGGACAACTCACCGTTCCATTATATCGCGGACACGGCTACCACCTCAACGTTCCATTAAATCGCGGACATGTATATTGGCCACCATGTTAATTCCACACAATGGGAATTAACAAATGCAACATGATATGTAAAGTATGTAACACTCAGCATACTATTAACATCAATCAACATATCATGCAACATCAACAACATCAATTATAACAGGATATGGATAGCATGTAATCACTCAGCATACTATTAAACATCAATCATACCAAGTTATATCATAATTCATGCTTGATAACATCATCTAAAAGCATGACAATAAAATCCATATAGTGTTGGTATCATAATATACAATCGTTATTCGATACAAGCATCAATCAACACTAGGAAATCAATAAACAACATATTCAAAACATGTCAAACACTGCACATCAAAACAGGATCAATCCGTACATAACAGCATGCTCAGAAAATAAAATTCGGAAACCAACACAGGAGGTTTAACACGGGTGCCCGTGTAAATCAACATTGCCCGTGTGGAAATGTGTCCAGAAAACACGTTATTTTGCCAATACAGGGGATCAACACGGGTGCCCATGTGAATCAACACGGCCCGTGTTGAAATGTGTCTGGATAAACATTTTTTTGGCAATACAGTGAATCAACACGGGTGCCCGTGTGAATCAACACTGCCCGTGTGAATCAACACGGGTGCCCACGTAAATCAACACGGCTGTGTTGATGAGCGCGTACCAAATTTTTCCTGTACCTGCAGCAGCTCAGAACAGCAGCCAAATACGAAAAATACCAGCCAAAACGCACATTTCGGTACATGACAACATCAATTATGCATAAATCAAAGCAACACATCAATTGGAAACACCATTCCCTTTTTCGTTAGTCAATTTCCCATCTTAAGGACAGCATTATTTCACTTAAGGTCCTATTTTTTTTCAAATCATACACAACTCAAAATTTTTGTCTCAAAACATCCTATTTTATCAACCATTCTTTCATCAACAACAAGTTTTATAAAATTGACCTTAAGTTACATATTACCCGTCCTTTCGGGAAATTCTAACAACATCCAGGTTATCCCTAGAACACCTAAAGTAAACTCACGATCATACAGATATACTCCAAATCCACCATTAGGATCCTAAAATCCCTAATTGATTTATAAAATTGGGAATCTAAACCTTTTCTAACAAGGTTCAATCCTAAGGGTATTGATCCCTAAGAACATCTAACAATTGGGGTTTCTCCCTACGATTATCCAAATCAACCGTACCTAAACCCATAAGCAAAAGTAAATCGAGTAGTAGCCCCCTTACCTTATCAAATTGCAGCTTGAGTTCTTCGAGCGATGTTCTTCGTTCTTCGTACCTTCAGAGCTCAGCTTCCCAAATATCCCAAATTCTGTGTTATCGTGAATAATGAGAAAAATAACTTGAGTTCCAAAACATATCCTTATTCCTTTTGCACCCCCACTCTTTACTAACAACATCCAAGCCCAATAACTTAAAAACCCAATATTTCTTATTTCTTTTATTTTCTTCAAATATTCCAAAATAAATAATTCTAATAAAATAATTTCCCAATTAAATAAATCAAATAATTGAAACTGGGGTGTTACAACTCTCCCCCACTAAAAGAGTTTTCGTCCTCGAAAACATACCTTAGACGAACAGTTCCGGATAAGCCTCTTTCATCTGGCTCTCCAGCTCCCAAGTGATATTTCCATCTGCTGGACCTCCCCAAGCAACCTTCACTAATGCTATCTCTTTACCTCTTAACTGCTTCACTTCCCGATCTTCTATCCTCATAGGCAATGTTTCTACTGTCAGGTTATCTCTCACCTGTACATCATCTATTTGGATTACATGAGATGGGTCTGGAATGTATCTCCTCAACTGAGAAACATGAAAAACATCGTGCAAATTCGCAAGTCTCGGAGGTAAAGCAATACGATAAGCAACTTCTCCAACTCTTTCCGTAATCTGAAACGGACCAATAAAACACGGAGTCAACTTCTTAGATTTCAACGCTCGACCAATACCCGTCATCGGAGTAACTCTCATAAACACATGATCTCCAGCACTGAATTCTAAATTCTTTCTCCTCTTATCATGATAACTTTTCTGACGACTCTGAGAAGCTCTCATCTTCTCTTGAATCAATTTGATCTTTTCAGTAGTCTGCTGAACAATCTCTGGCCCAATTACTGAACTCTCTCCAGATTCATACCAACACAAAGGCGTTCTACACCGTCTACCATACAATGCCTCAAACGGAGCCATACCAATACTCGAATGGTAACTATTGTTATAAGTAAATTCAATCAATGGCAAATAGCTATCCCAAGCTCCACCCTTCTCTAAAACACAAGCACGCAATAAATCTTCTAACGATTGAATCGTCCTCTCCGTCTGTCCATCAGTCTGAGGATGGTAAGCTGAACTCAACCTCAATTTAGTACCCAAAGCCTTCTGCAATCCTTCCCAAAATTTCGAAGTGAATCTCGGATCTCTATCTGACACAATACTAGAAGGAACTCCATGCAAACTCACTATTTTCTCAATATACAACTGTGCCAATCTCTCCATTGAGTAATCCATTCGCACCGGTATAAAATGAGCAGACTTAGTCAGTCTATCCACAACAACCCATATCGCTTCACAACTCTTAGGAGTCCTCGGCAACCCGGATACAAAATCCATAGAAATACTATCCCACTTCCATTCTGGAATAAACATCGGTTGCATAAATCCAGACGGCTTCTGATGCTCAATCTTCGATTTCTGACAGATTAAACATGCATACACAAATTCAGCTATTTCCTTTTTCATTCCCGGCCACCAAAACAATTTCTTCAAATCATGATACATTTTCGTGGCACCCGGATGAATACTCATCCCACTGCGATGTCCTTCCTCTAATATACTCTTCTTGATTTCTGCAACATCAGGAACACAAACTCTATCGCCAAATCTCATAACATCATTTTCATCAATTCTAAACTCACCACCTTGACCTTGGTTGATCAATGTCAATTTATCAACTAAATTAACATCGTATTTCTGCCCAATCCTGATCTCTTCTAGAATACCACTAGTAAGTTTCAACATACCCAAACGAACACACTTCGGAGTACTTTCACAAAGTAAACTCAAATCTCGGAATTGTTCAATTAATTCCAATTCACGAACCATCATCATAGACATATGCAAGGATTTCCTGCTCAAAGCATCTGCAACCACATTTGCCTTACCAGGATGGTAATTCAAACCAAAATCATAATCTTTGAGAAATTCCAACCACCTTCTTTGCCTCATATTGAGCTCTTTCTGATCGAAAAGGTACTTCAAACTCTTATGATCACTATACACTTCAAATCTCGAACCATACAGATAATGTCTCCACAATTTCAAGACAAACACAACTGCTGCTAACTCTAAGTCATGAGTAGGATAGTTCCTTTCGTGAACCTTCAACTGTCTCGAAGCATACGCAACTACCTGTTGATTCTGCATTAGAACACCACCTAATCCCATCAGAGATGCATCATAATAAACCACAAAAGATTCCGCCGGATTCGGCAAAATCAGAATAGGAGCACTAGTCAATCTCCGCTTCAATTCCTGGAAACCTTTCTCACAATCAGAATCCCAAATAAACGCTTGTCCTTTACGAGTCAACTTCGTCAACGGCAATGCTAACTTTGAGAATCCTTCGATAAACTTCCTATAATAACCTGCAAGACCAAGAAAACTTCTGATTTCAGAAACAGTCTTCGGCGCTTCCCACTGAGATACTGCTTCTACCTTTGTAGGATCCACTGCAATACCATTCTTAGAAATCACATGTCCAAGAAAACTAACTTCATTCAGCCAGAACTCACATTTGGACAACTTTGCATACAACTTCTTATCTTTCAACAACTCTAACACGATTCTGAGATGTTCCGCATGCTCTTCGTCATTCTTGGAATAAATCAGAATGTCATCAATAAAAACCACAACAAACTTATCCAGATACGGATGAAAAATCCTGTTCATATATTCCATAAAAACACCAGGTGCATTAGTAACTCCGAACGGCATAACAAAATATTCATAATGCCCATACCTCGTTCGAAAAGCAGTCTTTTGAATATCTTCCGCTTTCACACGAATCTGATGATATCCAGATCTCAAGTCAATCTTACTGAATACACTGGCTCCAATTAACTGATCCATTAAATCATCAATCCTCGGTAAAGGATACCGATTTTTAATGGTTACTTTGTTCAATTGCCTGTAATCAACACACAGTCTCATAGAACCTTCTTTCTTCTTAACCAACAATACCGGAGCACCCCAAGGCGAAACACTTGGACGAATAAACTCCTTCTCCAGTAAATCTTCCAACTGACTCTTCAATTCAGCCAACTCAGACGCAGACATACGATATGGCGCCATCGACACCGGTCTCGTACCAGGAATCAAATCTATAGAAAATTACACTTCTCTCTCAGGAGGTAACTCACCAACATCGTCAGGAAAGACTTCTGGAAAATCACACACCACTGGCAATTCCCCACTCCTGACCTTTCCTGTTGCATCTAACGAAGCAAGTAACATAAACACATTAGCACCGTCTTCCATTGCTTCTTGTACCTGCCTAGAAGTCATAGTCAAATTCTCGACACCAACTGCTTCTGGAAAAATCACCGTCTTAGCAAAACAGTTCAGATGAACCCGGTTGACTTCCAACCAGTTCATCCCAAGGATAATATCAATTTGTTCAAGCGGTAGGCACACTAAATCGATACCGAAACCTCTACCAAAAATCTCAATAGGACAATTCCTACATACAAGTGAAGTTGTCACTGAACCCGATGCAGGAGTATCAACAACCATGCTACCTCGCATATCAGATATGTCCAGTTTCAACCTCTCAGCACAATCCAAGGAAATGAAAGAATGAGTTGCGCCAGTATCAATAATTGCAACTAAAGGTGTGCCATGAATAAAACACGCACCTTTAATCAATCGATCCTCGGGAGTAGTCTCAGATCCAGACAAAGCGAACACTTTTCCACCTGACTGATCCTTCTTAGGTTTTGGACACTGCGGACGAATGTGACCTTCTTCGCCACAATTGTAACAAGTAACAGACTTCCCTTTGCAATCAATAGACAAATGACCAGTCTTTCCACATTTATAGCACTTCTTCTCATCACTCTTGCAATCTCGAATATGATGACCAAACTCACCACACCTGTAGCATCTGATAGGAGCCTTAGAATCTCCCCCACTAGGCCTTTTCCATCCACCTACTTTCTGGTTACCTCTACCATATGGCTTGCCACGGTCCATAAGTTGCTTTCCTCTTTTATCAACAGCCCCACGAGAGTGAGACGACCTAGTCTTGGTAATATCTTCTTCCAAGATCCTGCTACAATCTACCAGATCAGAAAATCTACGAATACGCTGGTACCTGATTCCCTGCTTAATCTCATCTCGGAGACCATTCTCAAATTTGATACACTTAGAGAATTCTCCAGCCTCATCATTGTTGTAGTGTGCATAATACTTTGCCAGCTCAGTGAACTTAGTAGCATACTCACTAACAGTCAGATTGCCCTGCTTAAGCTCCAAAAACTCAATTTCCTTTCTTCCCCGAACGTCTTCAGGAAAGTACCTCCTCAGAAAAGCCCTTCTGAAGTTAGCCCAAGTCAGTGCCTCTCTATCCTGAACCATTTCAGTCCTTGTTGCAACCCACCAGTCGTCGGCCTCTTCTGCCAACATATGCGTACCATATCTGACCTTCAGGTCTTCCGCACAATCAATCACACGGAAAATCCTTTCGATTTCCTTCAGCCACTTCTGAGCACCTTCAGGGTCATGTGTACCTTTGAACAACGGAGGATTGTTCCTTTGGAAGTTCCCTAATTGCCTATCAGCACCAATCACGCTTCCATTTGGGTTTCCAGCAAGTACACCAGCTAACATCCCCAAAGCCTCAGCTAGTGCAGCATCATTTCGTCCGTTACCTCTTCCAGCCATATTCCTGAGAATTAAAACATACTCTTCATCAGAATACAGTATCGACAGTGTTACCTTGCACTAGTCGCATACAAAAGGAATGACTGACTCAAGACTCTGGTCGCAACGATCGACTATGCTCTGATACCACTATTGCAACACCCTCTAAAACCCCGAATAAAATTTCGCAAATAATTAAAATTATAATTTCAGAGTACATGTATTAACGAGGATGTCACAATTCTCTTTTAATAAAAACAAGTTCCTGTCATGCATAACATAGAAGCAACTCATACATGTTTACACAGCGGGACAATTTAATTAACAAAACCAATGTTATAATATTTTCAAAATCATCAGGGATTAACACCTGGAAAATATCAACATCATATTATAACAAACATAAGGAAATAAACGAGTCTGACTAAAGCAGCTCGACAAACAAACGTTCCCGGAGTTACAACTACCAGAGCATGACCCGGACAATACTTAAACGGAAACAAACTAGAAACAACAAGCCTTCGCCAAACACCTGAACGAAGTTCCTCAATCTGAAATATTCAACAGTAAGGGTGAGCATCTCAATTATACATTTGATTATACGTTCATAACAATCAATTCAGAAAACCATAAGCATCACCCAAACAGTTAGCATGTTTCATAGTTTTACGAAAACCTTTACAATTCATATATTCATAATATATCACTTTTCATACTTATAATTAACATCAAACATCATTAACAATTTAGCAGCAATACATGCATACAATCAATTAAATACAACATTGGAAAATCATCCATTCATGTTATATTCAATATAATGCAACACACCCATGCATGTGGTACCATTTTACCGCCCCATTATATCTCGGGTCACGGACAACTCACTGTTCCATTATATCGCGGACACGGCTACCACCTCAACGTTCCATTAAATCGCGGACACGTATATTGGCCACCATGTTAATTCCACACAATGGGAATTAACAAATGCAACATGATATGTAAAGTATGTAACACTCAGCATACTATTAACATCAATCAACATATCATGCAACATCAACAACATCAATTATAACAGGATATGGATAGCATGTAATCACTCAGCATACTATTAAACATCAATCATACCAAGTTATATCATAATTCATGCTTGATAACATCATCTAAAAGCATGACAACAAAATCCATATAGTGTTGGTATCATAACATACAATCGTTATTCGATACAAGCATCAATCAACACTAGGAAATCAATAAATAACATATTCAAAACATGTCAAACACTGCACATCAAAACAGGATCAATCCGTACATAACAGCATGCTCAGAAAATAAAATTCAGAAACCAACACAGGAGGTTTAACACGGGTGCCCGTGTAAATCAACACTGCCCATGTGGAAATGTGTCCAGAAAACACGTTATTTTGCCAATACAGGGGATCAACACGGGTGCCCGTGTGAATCAACACGGCCCGTGTTGAAATGTGTCTGGAAACACATTTTTTTAGCAATAAAGTGAATCAACACGGGTGCCCGTGTGAATCAACACTGCCCGTGTGAATCAACACGGGTGCCCGCGTAAATCAACACGGCCGTGTTGATGAGCGCGTACCAAATTTTTCTTGTACCTGCAGCAGCTCAGAACAGCAGCCAAATACGAAAAATACCAGCCAAAACGCACATTTCGGTACATGACAACATCAATTATGCATAAGTCAAAGCAACACATCAATTGGAAACACCATTCCCTTTTTCGTTAGTCAATTTCCCATCTTAAGGACAACATTATTTCACTTAAGGTCCTATTTTTTTTCAAATCATACACAACTCAGAATTTTTGTCTCAAAACATCCTATTTTATCAACCATTCTTTCATCAACAACAAGTTTTATAAAATTGACCTTAAGTTACATATTACCCGTCCTTTCGGGAAATTCTAACAACATCCAGGTTATCCCTAGAACACCTAAGGTAAACTCACGATCATACAGATATACTCCAAATCCACCATTAGGAACCTAAAATCCCTAATTGATTTATAAAATTGGGAATCTAAACCTTTTCTAACAAGGTTCAATCCTAAGGGTATTGATCCCTAAGAACATCTAACAATTGGGGTTTCTCCCTACGATTATCCAAATCAACCGTACCTAAACCCATAAGCAAAAGTAAATCGAGTAGTAGCCCCCTTACCTTATCAAATTGCAGTTTGAGTTCTTCGAGCGATGTTCTTCGTTCTTCGTACCTTCAGAGCTCAGCTTCCCAAATATCCCAAATTCTGTGTTATCGTGAATAATGAGAAAAATAACTTGAGTTCCAAAACATATCCTTATTCCTTTTGCACCCCCACTCTTTACTAACAACATCCAAGCCCAATAACTTAAAAACCCAATATTTCTTATTTCTTTTATTTTCTTCAAATATTCCAAAATAAATAATTCTAATAAAATAATTTCCCAATTAAATAAATCAAATAATTGAAACTGGGGTGTTACACCCCAGATCCGGGTAGAGGATCAAAACAAACCAAACAAGGAACCATAATATAAAGCAAACAAATCAAACAAAGAAAATCAAGTAAAGGTGATCTAGCCTTAAGGTAACCCCACTTTTAAGTAATTCCCCAGCAGAGTCGCCAGTTCAGTAACACAGTGGGAGAATTGACTTGGGTGTTTTGCATTTGATCGCAGTTGTTGCAGATAGCAAGAGTCGCCATCGACTTTTCTTTTATCCAAATGAAGGAAAGGTTGAAAAGAACAGAAAAGACCTTTCGAGATTATTTCTTGAGTTCGGGGGGTAGGTTATGAAAAGGGAAGGTATTAGCACCCTTTTCATCTGTAGTTATCTACGGATTCTTAGTTGCTTGCTAGATCACTTGCTTTTGTTTGAAAATGTACTTGTGGTGTCTTTTTTTTTAAATGTCTTTGTAATGGTTCTCATCTCTATAAGAATGCGTACAAAGTGTTTTGTCTTTTGAAAATGTTTCAAAGTGAAATTGTGGGTGTATAAAATGTTTTTTATTGTGAGAAAGCGAGAAACTAGGAACATCCTACCTACTCAAAAGGTCTTAATTTTCTTTTCCTCCTCCTTTAGATGTTGCTATCTTACCATTGATTTGGTAAGAATCCCCATCATTGGATGTGAAGGGACGAGCACGGGACGTTTGTATAGTCATAGAAGGCAACCTATGGGACATTTTAGCAATATCGTTTAGGGACTAGATCGTTTACCAAAGGCAACATTGAGGGTCTTCGAGGGACTACGATCTTTTATCGAGGGTCTTTGCTAAAACGCCCATATTCGAGGGACATAACTATTTTTCCGAGGCAACAAGTGGAATTACCCTAGGGGTGCATGTGTGTGAATAGTGTGTTTGTTTTCGTGCATTTTGTCTTTTGAACCTTTGGTTATCTACTTTTTATTTTTATCTTTCCATACATCCTAGTTACTAACATTTACATAAAAGTAATAAAAATTCAAAAAATAAATCCTACACTATTACAACCATATTGAAATAGCAAGAAAATATAAAGGCAAAATAAAAATAAAAATAAAAAGAAGAAAAGTGAGTTCTTTCGATTCAGGCAGAAGCATCCTTCGATTCTGCACTTTTTGATCTCTTTTGATTTGGACCTGGAGTCAACAAGGTTCTGTCCTTCGTTTGAGGCCTGGGGGAAGCAAGGTTATGTCCTTCATTTGAGGACTGGAGGAAGCAAGGTTTTGTCCTTCGTTTGAGGACTGGAGGCAGCAAGGTTCTATTTCGTTTGAGGCCTGGAGGAAGCAAGATTCTATCCTTCGTTTGAGGCCTGGCTGACTCCTTCGACTATAAGTATGCTAGATCCTCAGGTTAAGATTTGAAAGGCTTGAGCATTTAGCCAATCAAAAGTAAAAATGAACCCGTCTTAAATTCTTAAAATGCAACATTAAAATGTAACTACAGGCCAGAGGTTAGCATAAAATCATTGGGTCTCATTGTCCAAAGCCTAACTAATCAGAGTTGAGTTTTCAGCATATGGGCAGTCATAATCGAAAGCTAAAACATGGTCAAGCTCCCTATATGAAATATCTACATTTTTATTTATTGGCATGTGCACATGATATTAAAATAGAATAGATTCAAGTTTTAAGAGAACTTACCTCTTGAAGTTCTTAAATCGAAGGAAACTGCAAGTGCTTTCCTTGGTGGAGAATGGGAGTTCGTTGGGGCCTTCCTGAGACTAATCCAGTTACCACTTTGTGCAAGCAGTCACTGAATCGAAAGAGATTGTGTGAGTGGATCGAAGGTTATTTTTATAACAAGTAATGTAATGACTCAAAGGGCTACTGTATGGTAGTTGGGGAAGTGGGTCAAAGGCTAGTTAGATGGTCACTTAGGGGTGAATCGAAGGTTATTTTTTATAACAAAAGGGGGTTGAGTTTTTCAGAAGTGTTTGAAAAAATGTTGGGAAGTGTTTGAGAATTTTGGGAATTTTCACAAGTGTTCTCTTGCAATCCTTCAGGCCCCCCTAACATGTGTGGTGAAGTCTCTTATTTATAGATGGTTTGGGCTGATGTTTTAGGAGGGAAAACAAAATATTTAAACAAAAAAGGCATGTTGTGTTTGTAGCTTTCGAGGGGAAATGTTTATATGCCATTTTGGTGCAAGGAATAAGGCAGTGTTGCAGGACTGCTGTGCAGCAGTTTTGGAGTTTTATGGCCAGTGTATTAGGCCTGAACCTGGAAGCGCATGAGACTTGGTAAATAAGTACCTTTGGCATCTCAACCTTTTGTCTTGACCCCCTAGCCTTGTCCTTCGACCATACTCTTCAGCAATCACTTCTTTTTTCAAATCAAAGTGTCCTTCGAATGACTCATGTGGGTATCCTTTGAAGGGGACCAAATAAGTGTCTTTCGACCAGGCCCTTCATGGGTTCCTTTGAATGGTCCAAATACATGCTCCTGGGGTGGGTCAGCAAAACATTTCATTCTATTGGGACATTCAAACATGTCTGGCAAGTCCTTCGAATGTGCCACCATGGTACTTCTTTCGCATGAGACAATGGCATAATGTAGAATTTATGTGTTGAAGCAAGCCATTTCCAAGGGAGATACTGCCCACTCAAACTTGTCTGCAAGGGGCCATATGGACAAACGAAAGGGTGTATGCAAGAGGTCCCTGCCTTGTGACCTTATGCAAACATGCTCAAATTAAGACTTGTAAAAAAGGAGCCACGTGCCCAAACGAAAGGTATGACTAAGAGCTTGTGTTGAAGGATTCACATGCCCCAAGCGAAGAATGCATGTAGAGGATGAAAGGCACAATCGAAACTTGCAACATTGGGAAGGCCATATGCCCCAAACGAAGGAGGCCTGCAGGAGGCAAGATGTGTAATCGAAAGAGAGAAGAAGAGAGGCTTTGGCCTCCTGAATTGAAGGACATCATCAGGAGGCTTTTTTCCTTGTGAATTGAAGCTAGTTGATGGTAAGTGTTGCCCTGACGAAGCTTGTAACAAGTTGCTTAAAAGGGTAACTTTGGCCTTGTGCATGTTAACATGGTAAGGAATTATACCTTGTAAATCTTAGCTAGTGTAATACGGCGGGATAACTGACTTGGGATGTTTTTGCATTTGATTGCAATTGTTGCGGTTAGTAAGAGTCGCCACCGACTTTTCTTTTATCCAAATGAAAGAAAGGGTGAAAAGAACATGAAAGACTTTTGAGATTATTTTCTTGAGTTCGGGGGGTAAATTATGAAAAGGGAAGGTGTTAGCACCCTTTTCATCCATAATTATCTATGGGCTCTTAGTTGCTTACTAGATCACTCGCTTTGTTTGAAAATATGCTTTGAGGTGGTTTTTGAAAGTATTTTTGAAAAGGCGTCTTCGTTTAGGAAAACTTTATAATGATTCTTGTCTTGTAAGAACGTATACAAAGTGTTGGACTTTTGAAAATATTTCATGTTTTGAAAGTGTTTCGTGTGTGTTTGCAAGGATGTTTGTTTTGAAAGTGAGCAAGCAACTAATAACGTTTCTACCTACTCAAAAGTATTTTGTTCATTTCCCTCTTCCTTTGATGTTGCCATCTTACCATTGATTGGTAAGAAGCCTTATCTTTGGATGTAAAGGGATGGGCGTGGGTCATTGTATAGTCATGATAGCAATGTTGTGAGATATCTTAGCATTTCTCTTGAGGGACTAAGATCATTTGAAAGGCAACATTCGTAGTGTCATCGAGGGACTATGATCTTGTATTTTGATTGTTTTTTCTAAGACAACCCACGTGTATAACATGACCATTTTTTATTAGGCAACAAGTTCAATTACCCTAAGGGTGCATATGTGAATAGTGTGTTTGATTTTCATGCTTGGTTTATCTTGTATTAGTGTTCTCTAAAATTGATTTTTATCTTCCCATACAAATCCTAATTACTAGCATTTATATGAAAGCGATAAATTACATAAAGTAAATATTCTATGCTATTACAATCATTAAGGGATGGGGTGTACAAATATACAAATGGGGATTGCAAGAAATTAAAGTCCTAATTATCTATTACAACATATTGAAATAATGTACAAGAAATGTAAAATGGACTTGTTTGGTTTTGGTTAAGGGAAGAAATAAATTTGCTTAAGAAAATATTTTTAGTCTTTTTGTTTTAAAAGAAATAGAATAAAGTATGTGAAAAAATATTTGTGGTGTTTTTGATTATTGAAAAATAAAATGATGACAAAAATAATAAGAGGAAAAGCGGTCAGAATCAGTGTGTTGCTGAAAGAGGGGAGAGCAGAAGTTCTGACTCTGGTGCGCTGCAAATCAGAAATAACATGTTAGCAGAAATGGGGAAGGTCAAAAGTTATGGGTCTGGGTACACTAAAGTTCAGGGGTTGCTGGGAATTAGGGAAATCCTAGAAGTTCTGATGCAACTGGCAGCCTAGAAGTTTTAGTGTCACTGGCAAGCTAGAAGTTCTGATTATGGATATGTGAGGTGTCAATGATGTTGGATGGGAATGTCTAAAAGTTCTGGTTCAGGGTCACTGTTTTGACAAACAAATGGGAGGGGTTTTATCTAGAAGTTCTGATCAACTAATGGGGCAAAAAATGTCAGGAAATAAACATAAAAAGTGTGTTGCCGGGGCTAGAACTCAGGACCCTTAACACTAATGTTTTATGCGTGCGCTCTCTACCACTGGGGTGGCTATACATCCGGTATTAGAAGCAAAAACATAAACATGTATTACAAAGTAAACTCTGATGATGAACTTCATCTCCTTCTCCATGCTAATCAGAACATCTGCAGCTTAGTCATTTCTTAACAAAAATAGAAAATGCAAACATAGCAGTTATGGCAGGTTTTTTATCATGGTTTCAGAAACATAAAAATATTAGGACTAAATCAGAAGCAAGCATGTATTTTGTTGATCCTAATTCTAAATCCTAATTTCCTCAAGAAGTTCTGAACTGAAATTCTCTCTACTTAGGTAAAAATACATGAAATCTCTGAATATGTACAAAATCAGGGTCAGGATGTCTACATTGTATTTTTGAACATGCAAGTCTATCAATGCCTAAGTAATATAATGAGAGTCAGTAGAAGCTTACCTTGCAGCTGGAAAATGTTCGGTGAGCTAGAGCCTGGTTCTGACGGTTGTGATGTTCTGGTCAGCTTCCCTTAATTCTTAGAAAGCTAGAACAACCCTTAAGTTGAACTATGAATGGTTGGAGCGTTCTGGATTAGCCAGGAAACAATGTTCAGATTTTTGAGATGGAGATTGATGAAGAACGTGTTACAGTCTGAAAACAGAAGTTGAGACGGGTTCTAAATGTGTCTCAGAAGCTGTGTTGATAATTTTGGTCAAAAAACATTTGAGGAAAATTGGAGTTTGAATGCAAAAATTAGAAACTAACAGGTTTTGTATTTGTGTTTGCAGTTTTGGGATTCTTGGAATTTTAGCAAGGTTTTATGGATTTTTCTTTACAATTTTTCAACCTCTTTGCAGCTGCAAATGAAGTTCAATTTATAGGCAATGATTTAGTAGCTTGGAGAAGTCAAGAGTACAACCATCATATGCTAGGGCGTTGGCTTGTTCTTGAAGCAAGTTTAAACAAGTATGGTGGTTAGCAGCTTTAGCCGGGCTTAATCTGAATTTGTAAGCATGAATTAAGGAAAAGTAGCCTCAGAAGCAAAAGAAAAGCATGGGCCCAACATAAACTTGTATAAAAGTTTGCTTTTCAAGGACAACAATGGTACTTCTATCTCATACGTGGGGAAATCCTTTGGATAAAGACTCAAAAGTGGGTGTGAGCATTAAATGATGATGAGATTTATCAAACAGAAAATCTGCAATATGAGATTATGTATCATAGCTTAGTCTGGATCAGAAGTTCAGCATCAGCGCGACTTAGAATAAATATCCAACTTCTAATCTTTGAATCTCCCTGCTCCAGCATGTTCTGAAGGAGTTCTTAGACCTTTCAAAAAGCTTGTAACACACTTTGTAGACTTTCTTTGAATCACTATTGCAAACTCTAGCTGAACCTACGTGAAAACTGGCCCAAAAGTTGTAACCAAATTTTGTCTTGAAAATGCTCAGGATTTGCTTAATGTTTCAGTTTCATGGACGTGCTTTTAAGGATGTATAACTTGAAATCCCAGCATTTCTAGAAGAAGTCCTGTTCTGCAATGTTTTAGATCTCATTGAGATCTACAACTCTTGTGTTAGAAGTTCTTCCTGAATCAACTTGCATCATGATGAAAATATGGCCAGAAGTTCTAAACTTGTCATACTTCGTAACACTTAGAAAAATTTCTAAGTCTTTAGAATTTTGACTTTTCCAAAGTAATTTTGACTTTTGATTTTCTTGATGAAACAAAGTTCATATTCCAACATGTTTTGATGAAACATGATTCTTGAAACTTGATTTTGATCCAAAAGTCAAAGTTTGACTTTTCAGTATACAATTGACCATTTTGCCCTTATGCCAATTCCAAATCTAAATTGATGTATTAGTGCTGAAAACTTGATGTCATGGAAGATCTTGTGAGAGAATCCTTGAGAAATGAGAGGGAAAATTTTGGGGTACAACAACTGCCACTGTTTAATCTTCTTAAACATGAAGAGTTAGATTGGCGAGTCCGCCATTCGTGACTTGAAGGTGGAAGGTGATTGAATACTATAGTGCCCAGAAATTTTCACTCGATGATGTGTTAGTTGATTGTGTAGGAAATGAGCTTAGAGATACCATTCAGAATGACCGGGGAGGGTATCAGGATATATCTTTTGGTTTATTTAAACTGGAGTGACATATGTCTTTGTCCGTAGATTTTCCTGCAAGGAAAAGATTAGTTGCACACAGATGTATGAATGATGTTCTCAAAATAAATGAGATTATGCAGTATGCATTTGTCATGTATGCGTTATGGTTTATGAATATGATGTTTTTCTTGTAGTATGTCTTTGTCTAGGAAAATAAATCCTTGACAACATGTTGATGAGCCTTGGGAAATGAGCTTCAAGACTGTTGCTGGGGATGAAGAGTATGCTCCTCTTGTTTTAGGAGGTTTCCGCTTGGAATACTGGCTTTCTTAAGAAGACTTTATGGAGAGTGTTGATTTCTGCTTGGAGAAAAGAATTTAGGAGTTTTGATTGTTCAATGCTCTACTGGGGAATTATTCCTGACTGGAGAGCATCAAAAACTGGCTGTTATCTGGTCGAAATCCAGGTTTGGCAGCAAATTGTTAGGGATAATGAAGTTGTCTGCTATCTGGTCGTATTCCAAGCTTCGCAGTAACTTGTAGGGGAAAAACTGAATTAACTTCTATATGGTCGGAATCCTGGCTTCGCAGAGAATTGCTTGAAGTTGAATTGTTATCTGGTCGGGTTCCAGGCTTCACAGTGACTTACTGGGGAAGAATAAATTAACTTTTATCTGGTCGGATTCCAGGCTTTGCAGAATTTTTTTTTGAAGTTGAACTGTTATCTGGTCGGGTCCAGGCTTCGCAGAAAATTTTGGCATTAAACTGCTATCTGGTCAGATTCCAGGCTTCGCATATTTCTGAGGTGGATGAAGTTAATTGCTATCTGGTCGGGTCCAGGCTTCACAATAACTTTCTTTAAAAGATAAAGTTGAACTGATATCTGGTTGGGTCCAGGCTTCACAGTAACTTGCTAGGGTAGAGGCAAACTCTACTAGGGAAAAGA
This sequence comes from Vicia faba, assembly GCA_948472305.1. Lineage (NCBI taxonomy): Eukaryota > Viridiplantae > Streptophyta > Magnoliopsida > Fabales > Fabaceae > Vicia > Vicia faba. The sequence goes on from OX451735.1 coordinate 27,916,440, forward strand.
AGTTAAACCCTCACCTGGTTGAGTCAGGTTTTTCAATATCTCGGGGAGTTAAACTATTATCTGGTCAGGTTTAGGCTTCATAGTGTCTTGAGAAGTTAACTATTATCTGGTCGGGGCCAGGCTTCATAGTTACTGGAGTTAAACTATTATCTGGTCGGGTTCAGGTTTCATAGATTTTTTGAAAAGTTACACTATTATCTGGTCGGGTCCAGGCTTCATAGTAAGTGAAAGGTTTCACTATTATCTGGTCGGGTCCAAGCTTCATAGTGACTTGAAAGTTATACTATTTTCGGGTCGGGCCCAGGCTTCATAGTAATTTGAGAAGTTACATTATTATCTGGTCGGGTTCGGGCTTTATAGTGACTGAAAGTTGTACTATTATCTGGTCGGGTCTAGGCTTCATAGTAATTTGAGAAGTTACACTATTATCTGGTCGGGTCTAGGCTTCATAGTGACTGAAAGTTGTACTATTATCTGGTCGGGTCCAGGCTTCATAGTAATTTGTTTGAAAGGATGAAGTTGACTGTTATCTGGTCGGGTCCAGGCTTCACAACAACTTACTAAAGTTAAAACTGTTATCTGGTCGGGTCCAGGCTTCACAACAACTTTCGGAGATAACAATGACTTTGTTGGCGACTTCAACTAGGGATCAGGGGTTGTGGTCCTCTAATTTGTAATAGTCTGAGAGGCAAACTCAAGATGGAGAGGATAGACTCAGTTGGGGAAGACAGATTTAGCTGGGGAAATAAACCCTGCTGGGGAAATAAACCCTGTTGGGGAAATAAACCCTGTTGGGGAAATAAATCTTGTTGGGGAATACTTGACGAACTGCTGATGAGGTGAGTTCTTTTAGGAAGATATCTACAAGGCTTCTTCTTTTAGGACCAACTTAGCTGATGTGATACGGTGGCCAGAACCGGGACGTGGTTTCCCTATTTCGTTAAGGAATTTATGCTGGTTTGCGTTTTGCATTTGTATTCGCAAAATGTCGCGGTAAGCAAGAGTCGCCACCGACTTTTATTTTATCCAACAAGGAAAGGGAAAAAGCACAGAAAAATTCCTTTTTCGAGATATTTCTGAGTACGGGGGATAGATTATAGAAAGGGAAGGTATTAGCACCCTTTCTATCTGTAGTTATCTACGGGCTCTTAGGTACTTGCTCATCATTTTCAAAATTGTTTTCTTTGTGTTTGTGGGCTTTGAAAAGTTTTTTGTTTTAACTTCGATTTAACTCTTGCTTCTATCTTCAAGAGTGTAATGAAGTGTTTTTAAAAACTTTGTTTGTAAAAGAGTGTAAGTGTGAAAAAAGTTTGTTTTGATTGAGCAAGTACTTAAGAACTAATCTACCTACTCGAAAAAAGAATTATTCTATGTTCGTTTCCTTTAGACAGCGCTATCCCACTATTAGTGAGTAGGTAGCACCGTCATTGGAGTTTTGAAGGGTCAATTCGAAAGGGACGTACAATCACTAAAGCAATGTTAGGACATCTTAGTAGTAACCCTAATGTCCTAGATCATTTATCCGAGGCAACAATATCCGAGGCAACTAGATCTTTGGACAAAAGGACGACCACTAAAGCATCCTATACTTAATGACCGTTTACCAAAGGCAACCAAGTGTGAGTGTACCCTAGGAGTGCGCATGTGCGAGTGATTCAATTTCAGTTTATTTGTCTTTGCACATTTAGGGTGATCTAACTGTTTTAAAATTAGTCATACATTCTTGTCATGCAAACCCTAATTATTCATACATCTAACAGTTAATAATTTGCGGAATTTTAAAGTGCGGAATATAAACTACGCTATTACAAGGCTTCAGGTATTTACATAGCCAAAAAAAAACCCTTTGAAAAGTAAAGGGATAAAAATAAAGGTCCTAATTTACTATTACAAACTGTAGGCAGTTACATCAATATGGATAAAAATAAAGCGCGCGAGAAAATTAGATCGGCGAGAAACTAGGGTTTTGACCCTCTTAATCAAAAGAAAAATGTTTTTGTTATTTTTAATATTTTTAAAGAAAAGAATTAAGTTTTTCTAAATTAAATATGAAAATTAATTAGTCAATTAAATTAATTAATAAAAATAATTAAATGACCTATTTTTGTTTTTTTTGGTTATTTTAGGAAAAAATGAAATATAATTAAGTTAGTAATAAAATCTATTTATTCTAATTATTTTTAATTATATACAAAATAATTAAAGTTTCACCTAAAATTAAATCTACTTAAATTAATAAATTAATTAAAAAAAATAATACCTAAATCTAATTAGTGGAAAATATTTTGGTGACTTTTTTGATGAAAAGGAATTAATTTTTGGTTAGTAAAATAAATAATTAGATTAATTAAATAAAATATAAAAAGAAAAAAAAGAATAAGAGATGGGCCTGAAAAATGGGGTGTGAAAAGCAATCTCCTGGGCCCAGAAGAGTGAGATCCGTTTGACTTTTTGGATCCAGTATGATGCGCTGACACTGGCTCATGATGCACCTTCAGTTGTGACCCTTGGATCTGGATCTCAAGACATGTGGCAGGCTGGATGAAGGAGCCCCATGGTGGTCAGTGCAATTTGGGGCTTGGAAATGCTTGGTTTCGATGGCTTTAGCTTGCTGAGAGTCCCAGGAGTCGATTGGGATAGGCAAAGAGTCTTGAGGATGCCTCCAAGTGCAAATTCGATCTACCACTTTTCTTGATTTTTTTCAGTTTTTGTTCTTGCTCATGCTCCTGCTTCTAACCTCTTCTTTAGGTTTGGCCTCGTTCTATATGTATTACTGAAGGGATTAGGGTTGAAAGAATGCATCCAATCTTCCTCCATCAATGAGTTTTGATTTGATTTGATTCACTTTCAATATCATTCCAAAAATATATTTTTTCAATCTTTTTGTCCACTCTAATGCCTTGCACGAGTTTGAATGTTTGCTAGCTGTAACTGGAACCTGAAACAAGCACAAAATCTCTTACTTTCAATATTTTGGATTTTATTTGATTTGTTTTGATTTAAATTGAATTAATTCAAATAAAAATAAAAATAAATAATAAAAATAAGATATGGACAAGTGGCAAAGGCCTGAGCTCGTGGGCTATGTTGCCAACTCAAAACAAGTGAAAAAGATTGGGCCCATTTGGCAAAATTTAAAGTTTTAGGGATAGTTGACTTTTGGCAATTTTGCAAAAAAGGTCAACTTCACCAATGCATAACTTCCTCAATTTTGACTCTTTGGAGGTGTTCTTGGAATTTTTAGAAAGCTTGAGATGTCCTCTAATCAACCCTTTTGGTATTATCTCAAATTTATATTCCATTCTCATGTATGAAGCTTTGACAAAAAATGTGTTTTTTGTTGACTTTTCAAAATGACCTATAATGTCCAAATTCATAACTTCTTGTGAGTGCATATTTCGAACTTGGGAGCTGAAGATGAGTTGTAGGAAATTTCATCCTATTCAAAATGAGCTTTGTATGGGTCATTTATCATAAATTATGAGAATGTTATGCTTGATCAAAGTTGAGTTGACTTTTCCTACAAAATCCTAATTTAGCAACTTTAGAGTCTTGAGGAATTATGAGCAATCCTTGATGAATCATGATCAACCCTTGATCAAATGATGAAATAAACTTCAAAATGAGGATGTTGGCCAAAAATCTTGAAGTTTGACTATATGTGGGCCACAGTTGACTTTTGCCCTAGCACAGTCGATTTTTAGGCCTTTGAGCAATTGACCGAGCAAACTTCCTCTGTAGGGCTTGAAACTTGACATGGATAATATTGAGAACATATTAGGATATTGGTGAGAATTTGGGATCACTTGGAATCAAGTATCTTGATGCCACATGAAACCCTAATTTGAGGTAGACTGCCTTAGAAGGGAGCTTGTCTGACCAACCCTTGGACTACCTTGAGCAACTTGAGGATCTTTCTTGAAATGTTTTGAGAAATATGGGAGGGAAAATTTTTGGGTACAATAGCTGCCCCTGTTCAATCTTCTTAAACCTGAAGATTTAGATTGGCTTGACGACCTTTCGTGATCTGAAGGTGGAAGATGATTGAACACTAGAGTGCCCAGAAATTTGCACTCGCATGAAGTAGTAATTATCTTGTGATGTCGGGAATGGGCTTACAGATGCCATTTGGAAATTTCTGACGAGGGGATGGGCTTAAAGATTCTATCTGAAAGAGTTTCGATCGCGTAAGAGATTCCTTAGCGAGAGCTTGTGTACCTGTCGTTGAGGAAGACTCCGCTGGGGAAAACTGATCTTTGTTGAAAGAAGTAGATTTTTAGGAGTTTCGGTCGTCCGTTATTCTGCTGGTGAGAATTTTAGGAACTTAGGTCGTATGTATTCTACTGAGGAAACATCTCTATTGACATTTAGGAACATCGATCGTCCGTTATTCTATAGAGGAAACATATCTATTGACATTTAGGAACTTCGATCGTCCGTTATTCTACAGAGGAATCATCTCTATTGACATTTAGGAACTTCATTCATCCGTTATTCAACTGAGGAAAACATCTCTGTTGACATTTAGGAACTTCAGTCATCCGTTATTCAACTGAGGAAAACATCTCTATTGATATTTAGGAACTTCAGTCATCCGTTATTCAACTGAGGAAAACATCTCTGTTGACATTTAGGAACTTCAGTCATCCGTTATTCAACTGAGGAAAACATCTCTGCTGACATTTAGGAACTTCAGTCATCCGTTATTCAACTGAGGAAAACATCTCTGTTGATATTTAGGAACTTCAGTCATCCGTTATTCAACTGAGAAAAACATCTATGTTGACATTTAGGAACTTCAATCATCCGTTATTCAACTGAGGAATCAGCTTCATAGCTTGAATTTTGTGAGAATTTAATTGTATCCTTCCTGAAAGGTAAAGGTTAGCTGTATGTAATGCATGATATGTATCAGGCAATGATGTTCTCAAAAAAAATGAGATTGTGTTGTGTGATGCGTATGCATGTCATGATGTATGGAAATGTGATGTTTTTAGTTGGGGAAAATAAATCCCGGATTGCTGTTGGAGAAAAGAATTGAATTCTTCGTTTCTGCTGGGGATAGCGAATGAAGATGATTGTGAGAATAAACCTGCAGGAGAGGATAACTCTGTCGGGGAATAAACTGACGAGGAAATGACTCTGCGGGGAAGAGATGCTCTGCTGAGAATTTCGCTGATAAATTCAGCTGGGGATGAGTTATCATTGCTGGCGATGATGAACCCTGTTGGGGATTGAGTTTCTGGTTGTAAAAGGAATGAACTCCATTGGGGATGATTTTCCAGTTGCGACTTTATTGGGGACAATCTTTTAGACTCTACCGGGAACAATCTTTCAGAGTCTACTAGGGATGATTCTCCAAACTCCACTGGGGAATATTTTCCAGACTCCGCTGGGGATAATTGTCTAGTGCTGATGGTAGATAAACTCTGCTTGGGGAGAATATTACCAATTCATTTGCGGTTGCGAGCCTCAGCTGGGGAGAGCTAACACCATTATCTTTCTCCTTACTCTGCGGGGAATGAATGTACTTTCAATCGTTTCCTCCAGCTAGGTCTATCCCTATACCTGGTGGACAGAGCAACTGTATGGTTTGGACATTCTTAATTGCCCCTGTCTTTGATATTACGAGTAATCGTCTTTTGTTTCGTATGTAAATATTCATGAGAAGCAGTTAATGTCAAATGCATATATCAAAAATGAACATTGGACGTTCTTGCAAAACAAAACTAAAAAATAAAAATTTATTTGTGAGAATGAATTGTATTGACTTTGAAGTTTGGCCTTTAAATAAGCGTCTTTTGTACAAGAGGCTGACGTCCTAGTAAGAGAACACCACCGAACGAATAGAGTTTATACAATTTGTGAAAAACAAAGAAAAACAGCTATGTGAATAATCCCACTGGGTTCCAACTCTGCTATCGCCTTTATGTCCTCGAGCATCTCATCACTTCGCTACTTGGTTGAAGGTAGATCAGATTGATTAGTGTCGTCCGAGCTTGATAGTTGATACCGAAGTCTGGTTGCAAGGTGATCCAATGAGACATAGTGTTACGCTTTGATCCCTAATTTTTGCCTGGACCGCTCTTTCGGGTTTTCAGTCCACCGGGATACCCTTTTTTGCCCAAGCCGCCTTTTCAGGTTTTCGACTTGCCGGGTGTACAGCTTTTTTTTATTTTCATCCCTTATTTTTGCCCGAACCCTTTTGGTTCACCGGGAAGCCCTTATTTTTGCCTAGGCCAGTCGACCTAGCGGGTCTTTGATTAGGCGTAGTATTTTTTCACTATGTCTACATTGACGGGGTGAGGAAGGTCGTCACCATCCATGGTGGTTAGAATCATAGCTCCTCCTGAGAAAATGTTCTTAACCACAAATGACCCTTCATAAGTAGGGGTGCATTTGCCCCTGGGATCACCTTGAGGTAATATGATGTGCTTGATCACCAGATCCCCAACTTGATACTCTTGTCGTTTAACTTTCTTGTTAAATGCCTTGATCATCCACTTTTGATACGTTTGACCATGACAAATAGCAGTAAGTCTCTTCTCGTCGATTAAGTTCAGTTGATCAAGCCGGGTCTGGATCCAGTCATCTTTGCTCAAACCTGCATCCTTCATAATTCGAAGAGAGGATATCTGAACTTCAATGGGCAAGACTGCCTCCATACCATATACCAAGGAATATGGTGTTGCCCCTGTTGACGTCTGCGCTGAGGTACGGTACCCATGAAGAGCAAATGGTAACATCTTGTGCCAGTCTTTGTATGTAACCGTCATCTTCTGCATAATCTTCTTGATATTCTTATTAGCCGCTTCAACAACCCCATTCATCTTCGGCCGGTAGGGAGAAGAATTTTGATGCTGTATCTTGAACTGCTTGCAGATCTCGATGATCATTGTATTGTTGAGATTTGTACCATTGTCCGTAATGATCCTTTCTGGTACACCGTATCGACAGATCAGATTATGCCGAATAAACCGTGCCACGACGTTCTTGGTTACTGTAGCGAAGGAAGCTGCCTCAACCCACTTTGTAAAGTAATCAATATCTACCAAGATGAAACGATGCCCATTGGACGCAGTAGGTATGATCTCGTTGATCATATCGATGCCCCACATTGCAAACGGCCAAGGAGCTGTCAAGACGTTCAAAGGGACTGGAGGTATGTGCACCTTATCAGCATAGACTTGGCACTTATGACAGGTCCGAGAATGCTGATAACAATTGGCTTCCGTGGTGGACCAATAATATCCTGCCCGTAGGATTTTCTTTGCCATGGTATGTCCACTGGCATGAGTTCTGAAAGTACCTTCATGTAAATCTACCATAATCCTTTCTGCTTCTTTCTTCTCCATACAACGCAGTAAGGTCGAATCATGGTTGCGCTTGTAAAGGATACCATTACTGATGAAGAACTTCGCTGCGAACCTCCTCAGAAACTTCTTATCATTAACAGATGCACCCTTAGGGTACTCCTGAGCCTCAAGATACCTCTTTACCTCATGAAAACATGGTTTTTCTGTTACCTCTTCAGTCTCAATGTCACAACAATGTGCATGTTCGTCCAACCTCTCAATGGTAATCTTGGGAGCTTCGTTGTCCCACCTGACCTTGAACATAGAAGACATCGTAGCTAGCGCGTCCTCCAACTGATTCTCCTCCCTAGGGAAGTGTTCAAAGGTTATCTCCTCGAAGTGTGGAAGCAAAGTCAATACATACTCCTTGTAAGGAATAAGATTTGGGTGCTTCATATCCCACTCGCCTTTGATCTGACTGATTACGAGAGCAGAATCTCCGAATACACTTAAAAACTTAATCCTTAGGTCAATAGCTGCTCGAAGGCCCATGATGCATGCTTCATACTCCGCCATGTTGTTGGTGCAGTTAAAACATAGTCGGGCGGTGAATGGAGTATGAGAGCCTTCAAGAGATATGATCACGGCGCCAATGCCATTACCCAAAGCGTTTGAAGCTCCATCAAAATACATAGACCATCGGGATCCTTCCTCAGGTCCTTCATCCGGTCCAGGTGTCTCACAGTCAGTCACCAACATGATGTTCTCATCCGGAAACTCGAAGTTCATAGATTGGTAATCATCCACTGCCTGATGTGCCAAATGATCTGCCAACACACTTCCCTTGATTTCTTTTTGGGTCATGTATTGGATGTAATACTTAGTCAAGATCATCTGCCATCTTGCTATTCTTATGGACAAGGCAGGCTTCTTGAAGATATACTTGATTGGATCCATCTTTGATATCAACAGAGTAGTGTGAGTCAGCATATACTATCTCAGCCGACAAACAGCCCATGCCAAAGCGCAACAAGTTTTCTCAAGCAATGAGTATCGGGTCTCGCAGTCGGTAAACTTTTTGCTAAGGTAATAAATAGGATGCTCTTTTCGGCCAGACTCGTCATGCTGCCCCAGCACACACCCCATCGAATTATCGAGTACTGTCAAGTATAAGATCAAAGGTCTTCCTTCAACCGGCGGCATCAGAATAAGAGGCTCTTGAAGATATTCTTTAATCCTTTCGAAAGCGGCCTGACATTCATCGTTACATCTTGCCACTTGATCTTTATTCAGTAACTTGAAGATTGGCTCACAAGTAGCAGTTAGGTGTGATATGAATCGTGCAATGTAGTTCAGACGTCCCAAAAAGCCTCTGACTTCTTTTTCTGTTCGGGGAGCTGGCATTTCCTGTATAGCCTTCACCTTTGCAGGATCCACTTGAATACCTTTATCACTAACAATGAAACCCAGCAGCTTACCAGACCTCACTCCGAAGGTGCACTTGTTCGGATTTAGCCTCAGTCTGTACAACTTCAACCTATCAAATAACTTCTGGAGATGGTCAAGATGTTCCTCTTCGGTTTGGGATCTTACAATCATGTCGTCAACGTATACCTCAATCTCATGATGAATCATGTCTTGGAACAGAGCGACCATGGCGCGCTGATACGTTGCCCCAACATTCTTCAATCTGAAAGGCATGACTTTGTAGCAAAAGGTACCCCACTGCATGACAAAGTTTGTCTTTTACATGTCTTTGGAAGCCATCTTAATCTGATTGTAACCGGAAAAACCATCCATAAAGGAGAAGACCTTATGCTGTGCGGTGTTGTCAACCAGAACGTCGATATGAGGCAGAGGGAAATCATCCTTGGGGCTTGCCCTGTTCAGATCCCTATAGTCAACACACATTCGAACCTTACCATCTTTTTTCGGCACTGGAACCATGTTGGCCACCCACTGCGGGTAAGAAGTAACTTCTAGAAAACCGGCATCAAACTGTTTCATAACCTCAGCCTTGATTTTCTCAGACATCTCTAGGCGCATTCGGCGAACTTTCTGTTTCACTGGAGGACAGTCTTCCTTAGTTGGCAAGCGGTGAACCACAATATCGGTATCCAACCCAGGCATATCTTCGTAAGACCAGACAAAGATCTCAACATAGTCACACAGCATCTGTATCAACTGTTGCTTAACACTAGACTCTAAATTTTCACCAATCTTGACCTCTTTCTTGTTTACCTCTGTACCCAAATTTACTGTTTCCACTGGCTCTTCATGCGGCTGTATGGCCCTCTCTTCCTAAAGTAACAGTCTAGCAAGTTCCCCAGGAACTTCACAATCATCCTCACCTTCATCCTCGGCTTAGTTGATCGGACTTTTGAAGTCATAACTGGCAGTAGCATTGTCGTTATCATTGGGATCCAGAGTGGATGTAGACCTGTATATGTGAGTGTGTGTAAAACAGCTGTTTTGCAAGATAGAAAAGAAAAAACAAGGAGCGTAAAATTCGTAATGCAAGAAAACGTCCAATGCTTTTATTGATGATATATGGAAATGACACATAATAAGCCCTCAACCAAAGCCACGGTGTCTTGGGCAAGGCACCAGGCCATAAAAGTTTCAAATTGTCTGTTACAAAACTCAAAACAAAAGTCTTATTACTGTGTAATAAAAGAAATGGGCACGAAGTCCTTTGTTGTCCAATTGCTCAAGCCACCGTTGGTAGTGGGGTAAATCCAGCTGTCAAACTCAGACTCTTCATCATCATCTTCAATCGCATTCACTTCCGAATTAGTGATACGCAGGGGAGGTCTTCCAATCTGCGCACGCCGAACTGCCCTTTGAGCGTCTGCAGTAAAACCCAAACCAAACTTGTCAGTATTATGTGCAAACTCATGGAGTTGGCCCCAATTCGCACACCCACCTTTTTCAATAACAGCCCGGGCATCCTTGAGGGAAGCCATCTTCATTGGAGTATCTTCAGCAACAGTTTCAGTCGATGCCAGCGTCTGAGGGACTTCTTCAAAGTTTTGACACGGGGTTTCGATGAACTCCCCATCCATATCCACATACCGGAAAGAGTTGAGGTGGATTACCATGTACTCCTCTTCTCCTCGTACTATAACAATTTTCCCCTTCACTGGGTATTTCAACATCTGATGGAGCGTAGAAGTCACTGCCCCAGCTTTACGAATCCACGGGCGACCCAACAAGCAAGAATAAGATGGTCGGATGTCCATCACATAGAACGTAGATGCGAAAGTCTGGGAACCAACCTTAACAGGGACATCCACCTCCCCGTGTACCATCCTTTTGGACCCGTCAAAGGCCCTAACCACAATATTACTCGACTTTAGCACCAATCCTTCACAGTCTAACCGGTCTAACGCTTTCTTGGGTAAAACATTTAACGAGGACCCAGTATCCACCAACACGTGAGCTAGAGTAATTCCCCTGCACTCGATGGAAACATGCAGAGCGTTATTGTGATTCTTTCCTTTGGCAGTAAAATCTGCGTCGGAGAAGCCCAACCCGTTATCAGTGGTCAAACTAGCCACATAGTCCTTAAACTGATCAGCAGATGTTTCCTGGGGCACGTGCGCAGTTTTCAGGAAAGAAATCAGAGCCTTAGCATGGGCCTCTGAGCATAGCAATAAAGACAACATATATATCTTTGACGGGGTTTGCCCCAGCTGTTCGACTATGTTGTAGTCGCTTTTCTTGATGATCTTTAAAATTTCCTCTATCTCCTGTCTAGAGGCTTCAACATTAATATTCTTTGGTGCCTTCGTCTGGGCAGGCCCACCGGTGATCCCTTTGCCCCGAGTGTTAGATGACTTGGCGACAGGGGTAATGATTGGAACATGAACAGGGACAGTAACAGGTGTACTGGCAGGTGAAATAGTAACAGGTTTCTGAACGGTTGGTGGGGAGATCTCAGGAGAGAAAAGTCTTCCGCTTCAGGTGACTTTGCTAGATCCAACAATATCGCTGATGTCAGTATCAACCTCTTCAACCCTCAAGTCTTGTTTAATCCCATGATAATACACATCGGCCCCATAGTGCCACGGGACAGCCTTATCCGACGTGTAAGGGATAGGTCCAGGAATAGTAATGATCAATGGAGCAACTCTCGGAACAGATGTAATTCTAACAGGCTTTCTCAAGGAAGCCTTAGAAGAATTGGCAGAAATGGTGATTATGGAAACATCTTCAACATGAATCAATGGAACCAAAGTTTTCTCGAACAAGATTTCTTTGTTATCCATCAGGCGTTGGACACCTGACTTCAATAGATGGCAACCAATAGGTAGGATGGAACACAGGTGGCAACCTTCGCCACAACCCGGAAATAAACCGGCCAATAATAAGTTCTTCTTCATTGTCATCAATGGAGTAGAAATGTATTTCACGGAAGTCACGAACGAGTCATCATCCACAGCATTCACTCCATGCTTGGGCATAGGAGCAGTCATGACATTAGGCTTTTTTGGCGCTTCAAACTGGATCTCCTTAGCATCAATCAGATCCTGCACTTTATTCTTTAAAGCCCAACAGTTATTGGTATCATTCCCTGGGCTATCAGAGTGATAAGCACAACGGGCGTTCGGATTATACAGCGGTGATGTGGTGTTGGGATTCTTTGGAGCCTCCTTTGGAATCACCAAGTTGGTCTTCAACAATTGTGGCAGAATTTGAGATAGAGTCATACTGAGTCGAGTATATTGTCTTTGCGGTCTCTCTACTCTTTGTTGATTGTTGCGTTGAAATTACCACCGCATTAACTGCTTGGCGGTGTTCGGGTCGATTTTGGCTCCTCGAGCTGTAAACTACACTAGACTCCTTCTTGAAAGGCTTCTTCTCTGTACTTGACGACGCACCTTTCTGTATCTTGTCGCTCTTGATACCGGCTTCAACTCTCTCCCCAGTCATAATCAATTCAGTGAAACCAGACGATGAACTTTCGATCAAATGATTGAAATACGGACCAGACAAAGTCCCAAGAAACATATCCACCAACTCCCTATCAGCCAGAGGGGGTTGTACTCTTCCAGCAAGATCTCTCCATATCTGAGCGTAGTCCTTAAAACCTTCGCTCGCACCCATAGACATACCTTGAAGTTGGGTATGCGTGGGAGCAAGGTCGGAATTATATTGGTACTGCTTGTAAAAAACAGCAGCAAGGTCCTCCCAGTTACGGACGTTAGCTCCTTCTAGTTGATAGAACCATTCAAGTTGAGTCCCTGACAGACTATCTTGAAAGAAATGAACCCAGAGGTTCCTATCAGTAGTATATGGTTGAATCTTTCTGACATACGAGCGGAGGTGTAACTTCGGACAGGAGACTCCATCATACTTAGCAAAGACAGGAGCTTTAAACTTGTGCGGGATCACCCCCAGATGCCAAACCCAAATCTCCAAAGTCCAACCCAGGTATCTTCTGGATCTCCATTGCGCCCAACCGGTCTTCGAGTTGCTTATACCTATCCTCGGCAGGAGGATACTGGTCTTCATCAAATTTTGTGTCATTGTCAGAAACCACAGGGCTAGGACCCTTCCTTTCCTCTTGATTCTCTCCCCCTCCATATGAGTGAGACAAATCAACTTCTTCTCGTAACCTGTTCCCAAATCTGTGACCCATATTCAGGAGGACCGTCTTCTTCTTCTTCTTCTTGTCCTTCAAGATAAGATTCTTCAAATCTTTCTTCCCCTTGACCAGGTTCACGAACATTTCCTAGAACTGAACATTCTGAGCTTGAAGAGCCTTAATAGCTTGATAAGTAGATGTTTCAGAAGACATGATGTGCTGAAATAAACAGCGAATAAGATGAGAAACCTGTAAGGGTACCTGTAATGAGGTGCATGGGAATGGAATGTGTATGAAATGATTTCAAAGACTTAGGGAGATTCAAATTCGTAAACCAAAATGAAACACACTTTATTAGATTAAAACTTGAAACAATGTTTAGCAAATGCCTTTAAGGCGTTACAAAAGAAAAACTGAAAAGCAAATCTAAACTAGAAATAGCAAAAGACATCAGCGCTCCCATGGTCGTTTTCCCTGCGTGCTGACATAATCGTTGATTGTCTTCTCAGTCTCCAGCTGCTTTGTAAGCTTCAGGATCTTTCGTTCCTGCTCATGATACTTCTCTCTGTAAGTATCCCTTTCTTCCCTTAACTGGATCCAAGACCTTTTCAATGCCCCAATATCACTAGGCATGTATGGATGGAGGACCATATGAGGAACGCCTTCTTCGTCAGCATGCTCTACAATCACTGGTAAGACAGCTTCGTATGGCATCCCCAGCTTTTGAGCAAGGGCTCGAACCCACCGGAGATACGGTTGCATCGGGAGAGAAGTCTTCATTCCTAACTCATGTGGATCAGACCTGTTCACCTTGTCCCAAGCTCGTATAAATCTGCGGCGATGTCCCTCAACATCCCTCTGGAAGTCAAAGACAATGCTTGGAAGCAGCAGCTCATGAGGACCGTCCCTTCGAGCTCGTCCAAACTATCGTAAGGCCAAACAAGGATTATAGGTTATCCCTCCTCTAATTCCCATCAATGGAACATTGGGGTATTCCCTACACCGATCAATGAAAGCTACCTCTTCCATATCTTTAGTACTCCAAATGATGTCTGTGCGCAAGGGACATGATTCTGTAGGCCCAACCCATACCTTCCTCATTTTTCAATACAAATTTGGGGAGGTGAGAAATAAACCACCTCGCCAGCAGCGATGCACAATGCATAAGGGTTCCCCTTTTCCGAGCAGTACGGGCATAAAGAGCATGTAGAATGTCACCTAAGAGAGTGGGCACTGGATTACGGGACATGAAGATCTTGATTGCATTCACATCGACGAAAGAATCTGAATTTTGGGAACAGAACCAAGCCATAGATGAGGAGTGCTAGGATGTCTTCAAATACTTGAAAGTCCAAACTATCCCAGAACTATTGAGCTTGATCAATCAAGAACTTAGCCAAGAAACCTTTAACCCCACTCCGAATGTCCCAGTTAGACACTACATCAGCCTTTGTTAGATGGAGGGCTGAAGCAATATCCTCTGGCCTAGGAGTTATCTCCAAACCTGTAAAGGGTATCTTTTCTAAAATAGATATTCCAAGTAAATCAGAGAACTCCTCCAAAGCAGGGACCAACTGATAGTCCGGGAAGGTGAAACAGTGGTGCAACGGGTCAAAAAACTGGAACAAGACGCTCATCATTTGTTCATCCAACTTGGAAGTGACCAGGATGAGGAGGTGACCATGTCTTCTGACAAAGGAAGAAGCATCAGGAACCTTTGAAACCAACTCTCTAAGCTGAGCAGGTATTTGCACGAAGTTGATCCGAATGGTATTTCTGCGCATAGATGCCATGATCTACAAAACAGAACAAAGATGAATCCCCTAGGTCCTTGAAATGGTTAGTCTAATGAAATATGCATTCAATATCATGATGCATGATGTCATGATAGAAACACACCACAGGTATCACAGATAGCAAACATGGTAAGGGCAAACAAGTCACACAATAGCCCTTAAATTTTAGGCTGGCATGGAGTTTAGGTACTACCCTCTTTCAGTTTAGTTGGTTCAACCTGTCTTAGTAATAGTAACCGGGTTCTAGAGGATCTCAATATCACTGACTATCCTCGATCGGTCATAATTCCAGTTTAGTAACCTTTTCTTGCGGCCGAAATCATCACGAGAGTATGGTCTCAATGAGTGTAGCATACTGCTACTTTTCTATGGCCAAGTTGGTCAATTATAGGTTCTAAGGTCAGTTGATGCTTAATGACCCCTTAGCAGCCCCATACTCTCCTTGTTCCTCCACAAGGGATATCGGTACCAACTAAAGTGTCACACCAACGTAGCTACTGCTTCAACCGTATCGGTCTACGCCGTACAGTTCCCTCACAGTCTATTGCTACTTACCTAAAAGGTGTCCCCAGCTCCGGGTTAGGATCTATAGTAACTCCGATACGAAACCCACAAAGATAACGCAAACAGATCAAACAATTGAAAACAATATAATGAACTATTCCTAAGGTACACCCCACTTATTAAATCCCCAACATAGTCGCCAGTTCTGTGATACGATGGCCAGAACCGGGACGTGGTTTCCCTATTTCGTTAAGGAATTTATGCTGGTTTGCGTTTTGCGTTTGTATTTGCAAAATGTCGCGGTAAGCAAGAGTCGCCACCGACTTTTATTTTATCCAACAAGGAAAGGAAAAAAGCACAGAAAAATTCCTTTTTCGAGATATTTCTGAGTACGGGGGGTAGATTATAGAAAGGGAAGGTATTAGCACCCTTTCTATCCGTAGTTATCTACAGGCTCTTAGGTACTTTCTCATCATTTTCAAAATTGTTTTCTTTTTGTTTGTGGGCTTTGAAAAGTTTTTTGTTTTAACTTCGATTTAACTCTTGCTTCTGTCTTCAAGAGTGTAATGAAGTGTTTTTGAAAACTTTGTTTGTAAAAGAGTGTAAGTGTGAAAAAAGTTTATTTTGATTGAGCAAGTACTTAAGAACTAATCTACCTACTCGAAAAAATAATCGTTCTATGTTCGTTTCCTTTAGACAACGCTATCCCACTATTAGTGAGTAGGTAGCACCGTCGTTGGAGTTTTGAAGGGTCAATTCGAAAGGGACGTACAGTCACTAAAGCAATGTTAGGACATCTTAGTTGTAACCCTAATGTCCTAGATCATTTATCCGAGGCAACAATATCTGAGGCAACTTGATCTTTGGACAAAAGGACGAGCACTAAAGCATCCTATACTCAATGACCGTTTACCGAAGGCAACCAAGTGGGAGTGTACCCTAGGAGTGCGCATGTGCGAGTGATTCAATTTCAGTTTATTTGTCTTTGCACATTTAGGGTGATCTAACTGTTTTAAAATTAGTCATACATTCTTGTCATGCAAACTCTAATTATTCATACATCTAACAGTTAATAATTTATGGAATTTTAAAGTGCGGAAATTAAACTACGCTATTACAAGGCTTCGGGTATTTACATAGCCAAAACCAAACCCTTTGAAAAGTAAAGCGATAAAAATAAAAGTCCTAATTAACTATTACAAACTGTAGGCATTTACATCAATATGGATAAAAATAAAGCGTGCGAGAAAATTAGATCGGTGAGAAACTAGGGTTTTGACCCTCTTAATCAAAAGAAAAATGTTTTTGTTATTTTTATTATTTTTAAAGAAAAGAATTAAGTTTTTCTAAATTAAATATGAAAATTAATTAGTCAATTAAATTAATTAATAAAAATTATTACAAGATCTATTTTTGGTTTTTTTGTTATTTTAGGAAAAAAATAAAATACCATTAAGTTAGTAATAAAACCTATTTGTTCTAATTTTTTTTAATTATGTACAAAATAATTAAAATTGTCTAAATTAACAAACCTAATTATTAATTAATTTTTTTAATAAAAATAAATATTTTAAATTTAATTGGACATAAAAATATTTTTGGTGATTTTTTGATAAAAAAGGAAAATTAGTTTTTGGTTAGTAAAATAAATAAATGAAATGTAAAAAAAAAGAAAGAATAAGAGATGTGCCTGAAACGACATTTTTGAGGGGTGTGAATAGCTGAAATCTGGGCCCAAAAGAGAAGGTCCATGTTGACCTTTGAAATCCAGTGTTGCATGTTGACTGTGGCTCATGGTGTTCCTCCAGATGATAACGCTTAGATCTGATCTCAAGACATGTGGCAGGCTGGATGAAGAAGTCCCATGGTGGTCCTTTGGTTTGTGAATGCGCTGGAATATCTGGAAGAAAATAATATTGAGAAAAGTGGGGGACCTGGGATTCGAACCCAGGCCCCAAGGCAATTTCCAACGATGTACTCACCACTGCACCACTTTGCTTTTGTTATACATATAATGGAAAATAATAATAATATATAAAACAAAAAATTATTGGAAATTTTGCGTGAAAATTCAAATGGCCAAATCAGATGAGGCCACGTCTTCGTCCATGTTCTTGGATCCGTTTGTAAAAGTGAAACACTTTTACCTACGGACGTTCATCCGTAGCTATAACCTTGTGCATTCTCAAAATCCAGCACAAACATGATAAATTAAAAACAAAGCCATGGTTGAATTTGTCTGGTCATTCTGAACACAATGGTACCCTTCATCGGAGCTAATTTCACTTGTAGATAAAAACCCTAATTCGAAGCTTCGAAACCTAACAATGGTGAAATTTGCTACACGCTATATAAATGAAATTAAATGATGCAGAAAGCTTGCATATGTTCCATAGATCCAGAATATATGATCAATTCATCCTAACAATGCCTAAATCATGCTATTCGAATTCAAGATTTCATGAGTTTCGTGAATGACTTACAGAGCGATTTGGGACTGGAACGGCTTAGTTCTTGATTGCTTTAGCTTGCTGAGAGTCCCAGGAACCGATTGGGATAGGCAAAGAGTCTTGAGGATGCCTCTAAGTGCAAATTCGATCCACCACTTTTCTTGATTTTTTTCAGTTTTTGTTCTTGCTCAGGCGCTTGTTTCTAACTTGTTTTTAGGTCTGCCTCGCGTCGTTATGTACCAAGGACTGAATTAGGGTTGATAACTGCATCCAATCTTCCTCCATCAATGATTTTTGATTTGATTTGATTCACCTTTAAGATCTTTCCAAACATGGCCTAAATCCAATCTTTTTGTGCACACATGCCTTTACACAATTTTGAATGCTTGCTATCTGTAATTTAAGACCTGAAACAATCACCAAATCTTTTGTTTTCAATATTTTTGATTTTATTTGATCTGTTTTGATTTAAATTGAATTAATTCAAATAAAAATCAAAATAAATAATAAAAATAAGATATGGACAAGTGGCAAAGGCTAGAGCTCGTGGGCTATGTTGCCAACTCAAAACAAGTGAAAAAGATTGGGCCCATTTGGTAAAATTTGAAGTTTTGGGTATAGTTGACTTTTGGCAATTTTGCAAAAAAGGTCAACTTCACCAATGCATAACTTCCTCAATTTTGACTCTTTGGAGGTGTTCTTGGACTTTTTAGAAAGCTTGAGATGTCCTCTAATCAATACTTTTGTTATTATCTCAAATTGATATTCCATTCTCATGTATGAAGCTTTGATAAAAAAGGTGTTTTTGTTGACTTTTCAAAATGACCTATAATGTCCAAATTCATAACTTCTTGTGAGTGCATATTTTGAACTTGGGAGATGAAGATGGATTGTAGGAAATTGCATACTATTTAAAATGAGCTTTGGATGGGTCATTTCTCATAAAGTATGAGAAAGTTATGCTTGGTCAAAGCTGAGTTGACTTTTCCTACAAAACCCTAATTTAGCAACTTTTGAGTCTTGAGGAATTATGAGCAATCCTTGATGAATCATGATCAACCCTTGATAAAATGATGAAATAAACTTTAAAATGAGGATGTTGGCCAAAAATCTTGAAGTTTGACTGTATGTGGGCCACAGTTGACTTTTGCCCTAGCAAAGTCGATTTTCAGGCCTTTGAGCAATTGACTGTGCAAACTTCCTCTGCAGGGCTTGAAACTTGACATGGATAATATTGAAAACATATTAGGACATTGGTTAGAATTTGGGATCACTTGGACTCAAGTATCTTGATGCCACATGAAACCCTAATTTGAGGTAGACTGCCTTAGAAGGGAGCTTATCTGACCAACCCTTGGACTACCTTGAGCAATTTGAGGATCTTTCTTGAAATGTTTTGAGAAAAATGGGAGGGAAAATTTTGGGGTACAACAGCTGGGGATAGGGTTGTCAAGAGATTGAGACTCTGGCTGGGGACTACCCTATGAAAAGGACTTCATGGCGCAACTCTGGTGGGGAAAGATTTATTGCAGCCGGCCCTGCAGGGATAATGCTAATGAGATAACTCTGTGGGGATATCTCAATTGCATTAAACACATGCTTGTTGCGGCTTGGCAGGACACATGTGCTAAATAGTTTTAATTATGTTCACATGCATATGTTCATTAAATTTTAGTCATTGGACATTTTTTCATTCAAAATAAAAAATAGAAAGTTTGCACTTCAAAGTATATTTGTATTGATATTTTGCCCATGAATAGGCGTTTTTGTACAAAGAGACAGAGATCCTAGTAAGAGGAAGTCGTCGAAACAAAATTGAAAACAAAAATAATATCCATGTGGAAATGATCTCATTGCATTCCAACTCTAATATTGCCCCAATGTCTTTGAATGTCCCTTGTCGTTCATAGAAGTTGATTGGATTGATCCTGGACCGTTTGAACTCGGACCTTGGAAATAAGGTCGACTATGGTAGTTCCACGGGACATAGTCATACGCTTTCAATCCTTAACTTTTGCCTGGACCGCCCTTTCGGGTTTTCAGCCCACCAGGATACCCATTTTTTCCCAAGTCGCCCTTTCAGGTTTTCAACTTGCCGGGTGTACAATCTTTTGCATATATCCCTAATTTTTGCCCAAACCTTTTGGTTTTCCGGGATGCCTTTATCTTGCCTAGGTGTGTCAACCTAGCGGGTCTTTTATGCATAGTATTTTTTAACTATGTCCGCGTTCACAGGATGTGGGAAGTCTTCATCGTCCATGGTAATCAGCATCATGGCACCACCAGAGAAAACTTTATTGACAATAAATGGTCCTTCTTAAGTGGAAGTCCATTTGCCTCTGGGGTCTCCTTGTGGAAGAATAATGCGATTTATCACCAAGTCACTAGTCTGATATACTCGAGGCCTAATCTTTTTGTTGAAATCCTTGATTATACGTTTTTGGTACATTTGACCATGACAAATGGAAACCATTTGTTTTTCATCGATCAAGTTCAACTGATCAAATCTTGTCTGAATCCACTCGTCTTCTCCTAGGCCTTATTCATTCATAATCCATAGTGAGAGAATCTGAACTTCCACTGGCAAAACAGGTTCCATGCCATAGGCTAAAGAAAAGGGAGTTGCCCCAGTTGATGTTCGAGATGACGTACGGTAGCCATGCAGAGCAAATGGCAACATCTCATGCCAGTCTTTGTACGTCACTACCATTTTCTGCACAATCTTATTAATGTTTTTGTTGGATGCTTCCATTGCGCCGTTCATTTAAGGTCTATAAGGAGAAGAATTGTGATGCTTGATCTTGAACTGAGTACAAAGTTCTGTAATCATAGCATTGTTGAGGTTAGTCCCATTGTCAGTGATGATCCTTTCGGGGATACCATAGTGGCAGATGAGGTTATGTTTGATGAACCTGGCTACCAAGCTCTTTATGACTGAGTTAAATGAGGCGGCTTTGACCCATTTGGTGAAATAATCGATAGCAACAAGAATGAAGCGATGTCTATTAGGAGCAGTGGGTTTGATCTCTCTAATCATTTCAATGCCCCAAATTGCAAATGGCCACGAAGCGGTCATGACATTCAGAGGGATAGGAGGCACATGGACCTTGTCAGCATAAATTTGGCATTTGTGACAAGTTCTTGAGTGGTGATGGCAATCAGTCTCCATTGTTGACCAATAGTAACCAACTCTCAGGATTTTCTTGGCCATAGTATGTCCGCTACAGTGAGTCCCAAAGAGACCATCATGTATGTCTTCTATAATTTCCTCTGCCTCCTTCTTGTCCACACATCGAAGTAGAGTAGAGTCATGGTTGTGTTTGTACAAGATTCCATTACTTAGGAAGAATTTGGCTGAAAATCTTCGTAAGAACTTTCTGTCATTGATGGATGCTCCTTCAGGGTACTCTTGTGCTTCAAGGTATCTCTTCACCTCATGGTACCATGGTTTTTCTGTGTCAGTGTCGTGCTCATAACAGTGCACAGGTTCGTCAAATATTTCGATTGTAATCATAGGAGCTTCGTTGTCTCATTTGACTTTGAACATGGAAGACATTGTTGCCAAGGCGTCAGCCAGCTGATTTTCTTCCCTAGGGAAGTGTTCAAAGGTGATCTTTTCAAAGTAAGGAATCAGAGATAGCACAATCTCCTTGTAAGGAATGAGATTAGGGTGCATAGTGTCCCAATCTCCTTTTACTTGGCTAATCACTAGAGCAGAATCCCCGAGCATATTCAAATGCTTGATCCTTAAAACATTGGCAGCCTTCAGACCCAAAATGCATGCTTCGTACTCAACCATGTTGTTCGTATAGTCGAAGCATAGTATAGCATTGAAAGGAGTGTGGCAACCTTCAGGGGAGATTATCACAACACCAATTCTGTTACCCAAAGCGTTGGAATCCCCATCGAAGACCATAGTCCATCGGGATCCTTATTCAGGTCCGTTATACGGTCCAGGTTTCGCGCAGTCGGTCACTAGCATAATATTCTCATCCGGGAAGTCAAAGTTCATAGACTGATAATCATCAACAGCTTGATGGGCCAAATTATTTGCTAACACACTTGCTTATATGGCCTTTTGCGTTATGTATTGAATATTGTAGTCAGTCAAAATCATTTACCATCTAGCTATCCGTCCGGAAAGAGCGGGTTTCTCGAAGATGTACTTGATAGGGTCCATTTTAGAAATCAGTAGAGTGGTATGAGTCAACATATACTGTCTTCGCCGGCGAGCAGCCCATGCCAGAGCGCAACAAGTTTTCTCGAGCAGTGAGTATCTGGTTTCACAGTCAGTAAACTTTTTGCTCAGGTAGTAAATAGCATGCTCTTTTCGGCCAGACTCGTCATGTTGGCCCAACACACACCCCATAGAACTCTCTAGCACTGTCAAGTACATGATCAAGGGTCTTCGTTCAACTAGAGGCATGAGAGTAGTAGGTTCTTGTAGATATTCCTTGATTTTGTCGAAGGCAGCTTGGCATTCATTATTTCATCTGACTACTTGATCTTTCTTCAAGAGTTTGAAGATTGGCTCACAAGTAGCAATTAAGTGAGATATGAAGCGGGCGATGTAGTTAAGACGACCCAAGAATCCTCTAACTTCTTTTTCAGAGTGGAGTACTGGCATTTCTTGGATGGCTTTTACCTTTGCAGGATCGACTCTGATGCCTTTACCGCTGACAACAATACCTAGAATCTTTCTAGATCGTACTACGAATGTGCACTTATTAGGGTTTAACCTCAACTTGTACTTTTTCAGCCTCTCGAATAGCTTGTATAGGTGATTGAGATGCCCTTCTTCAGTTTATGACCTTGCAATCGTATCATCCACGTATACCTCTATTTCATGATGGATCATATCATGAAACAAAGCTACCATAGCCCTTTGATATGTTGCCCCTGCATTTTTTAATCCGAATGGCATGACCTTGTAACAAAAGGTGCCCCATTGCGTAATGAAAGTGGTCTTCTCCATGTCTTCGGGAGCCATCCTAATTTGATTATAGCCAGAGAAACCATCCACGAAAGAGAAGACTTTTTTTTGAGTGGTGTTATCGACCAAGACATCAATATGAGGTAGAGGGAAATCATCCTTGGGGCTTTCCCTATTCAGATCCATGTAATCTATGCACATACGAACTTTTCCGTCTTTCTTCGGCACTAGCACCACGTTTGCAACCCATTGGGGGTAAGATGTCACAGCTAGGAATCCTGCATCAAATTTTTTTATCACTTCAACTTTTATCTTTTCAAACATGTCAGGCCTCATGCAACGAACTTTTTGTTTGACAGGAGGACAATCTTCCTTTGTCAACAGACGATGAACTACAATGTTGGTACCCAACCCTGGCATATCTTGATACGACCAAGAAAACACTTCCACATAGTCATGCAACATCTGAACCAATATGCTTTTGACACTTCTTTCTAGGTTAACGCCGATCTTGACCTTTTTCTTGTCTGTCTCGGTACCTAGATTGATGACTTCCACTGACTCTTCGTGCGGCTGAATAAATTTTTCCTCTTGAAATAGAAGTCTGGCTATTTCTCCCAGTATTTCACAATCTTCCTCGCCTTTGTCTTTGGCTTGGTTAATTGGATGTTCGAAATCATAGTCTACAATAGTATAGTCATTGGCAATGAGATCCGGAGTGAATGAGGACCTGCAAGAGTGTGCGTGTGTGCATGTAAGATACATGGCTATTTTGAATAACGCATTTGAAGAAAAAGAAAGACAATGAACACAAAGATTTGAATTCAAAAGTCCAAAGGTTTATATTGAATGATCATATGATAAAATGAACATAAATAAACCCTTAACAAATGAACCATAGTGCCCCGGGCCAGGCATATGGCTTAAAAGTCATTGTTTAATATTACAGACAAAAATGTTCTCGAATTGATAGAAAGCAATAAACAAGTAATTACTCCTTAATGAAGGAGATAAGAACAAAGTCCTTTGCGTGCCAATTGTCGAGCTCTATTGTAGTAAGGTATACCCATTCTTCAAATGCACATTCATCATCAGAATCCTCCACAGTGTTTACTTCGTGACTTCTAATATGAAGAGGGGGCTTCCCTGCACGTGTGCACCTTACTTCCTTCTGAGTCTTGATAGTGAAATCCAAACCATATTTGTCTGCTTTAAATGAGATCTCGGGGAGTTTCCCCCGAGTATCATAGATTCCTTGTTCGAATGCGGTACGAGCATCTTTAAATGAAGCCATCCTTGGCACCAATCTATCAGCTTTTGGCAGGTCGGAGGAGATTTTGACAGTAGAAATCATAGGCGGAACAACTTCAAAATCCTGACATGGGGTTTCTATAAATTCTCCATCCATATCCACATATTTGAAATAATTGAGGTGGCTCACCATGAACTCCTCCTCACCACAAACAGTGACAATCCTTCCTTTGACCGGGTATTTGAGCTTTTGATGAAGGGTTGAGGTTACTGCCCCTGCTCTATAAATCCAAGGGCGGGCCAGCAAACATGAGTAAGCAGGACGGATATCCATTATGTAGAAAGTAGAGTTGAAAATCTGTGAGCCCACCTTGATCGGGAGATCCACCTCTCCATGAACTGTCCTTTTGGACCCATCGAAAGCCCTTACAATAATATCACTCGACTTCAACACCAGTCCTTCATAGTCTAACCAGTCCAAGGTTCCCTTGGGTAGTACGTTT
This sequence comes from Vicia faba, assembly GCA_948472305.1. Taxonomy (NCBI): domain Eukaryota; kingdom Viridiplantae; phylum Streptophyta; class Magnoliopsida; order Fabales; family Fabaceae; genus Vicia; species Vicia faba. The sequence continues at coordinate 27,940,762 of OX451735.1, forward strand.
AAAGAAGAGCCCGTGTCAACCAGAACGCGCACTAGGGTAGTCCCCTTGCATTCAACAAAAACATGCAGAGCTTTGATATGGTTCTTTCCAAGTGGTGTCAGACCAGCATCCGAAAATCCCAAACCGTTGTTGGCCGTCATGCTTGCCACACAATTTTCAAATAGGTCAGTTATGGTCTCATGAAGGATACGAGCCTTCTTCAAGAATTTGATTAACGCCCGGGAATGAGCATCAGAACAAAGTAGCAAAGATAACATGGAAATCTTGGAAGGGGTTTGCCCCAGCTGCTCCACTATCTTGAAATCACTCCTTTTTATAATTTTCAAGATCTCATCCGTTTCTTGAGCGGAAGGCTCAACAGTAATGTCTTTTATGGGTATCTTTGTCTCAACAGGCTTAACTACTTTCTCTTTTCCCCTTGTGTCAGCATTAGGCTTAGTAGTGGTGATGCGGACATGTGCCTTTGTAGCGGTTGGTGGTGAGATGTTGGGTGAAAATATTCTTCCAGTTCTGGTCACCTTACTAGAGCTAGTAATGTTACCAATGTCACAAGATTTTCTTTCTTCAATCCAAGCGTCTTGCTTTATTCCATGGTAAAACACCTCAGCACCATAGTTCCATGGCACTGCTTTGTTGGAAGAGTACAGAATTGGCTCGGGGGCGGTAATTAGCAGAGGAGCAACAATTGGTTCATTTGAAATCCTGATAGGACCCTTGCAGGAGATCCTAAGAGGCTTTCTTGAAATCTTTATGATGGAGAGGTCTTCAATCTTATCAGTCAAACTTTTAGCAGACGAAGTCTTCTCAAATAGGATCTCATGGCTATTCATCAGACGTTGAATGCCTTCCTTCAGCCTTTTGCATCCATTGAGTTATGCGGTGCAGCAATCACAATCCTTCAAACATCCAGGGAAAATCCCGGCTTTCAGCAGATTATTTTTGATAATGGTTAACGGAGTAGTCAAGTCTTTGACGGAGGAAACAAAAATGGCATCTTCAACAACATTGATACCCTTGCCATGGTTTGGCATTAGTGTCGTTATCACATTAGGAAATGGAGGAAGATCAAATTTGATGGTCTTGTTGTCTATTAAGTCTTGAATTTTATTCTTCAGTGCCCAGCATTGGTCAGTCTCATGCCCGAGACTACTCGAGTGATATGCACACTTGGTATTCAGATTGTATTTAAGTGAGGAGGTATCTAGATTAGCCGGAGGATCACGCAGAATCACCAAATTAGCCTTTAACAGGTGTTGTAAGGCTTGAGATAGAGACATGCATATCCTTGTGTATTGTCTTTGTGGAGCCTCGAACTGTTGACGGTTGGAAGATTGCCTTTGAAAAGGTGTTGGATTGGAAATTCGGACAACATTAACGGAGGGGAGGTCATCCTTCTTGGTACGGGCCCTTGCCCCATACACAAAATTCGTTTCTTTCTTCCCAGCAAAGGGTTTCTTTACGGGATTGGGGGTGGAAGCAGATGATATGGGAATCTTTCCACTCTTGATACCACTTTCAACTCTTTCACCGGTTAAGATCAGCTCGGCGAAACCGGATGAAGAGAAACCAACCAATAAATTGAAAAATGGACCAGATAAGGTGCCCATAAACATATCAATGTATATCGGTTAGCGGCGGTTGGACCCTATTGGAAAGATCCCTCCACTTTTGGGCGTGCTCTTTGAACCCTTCATTCTTCCCCATCGTCATGTCTTGCAGTTGAACTCTTGTCGGCGTCAGGTCGGCATTGTACTAGAATTAGTGATAGAAAGCGGTGGCTAAGTCTTCCCATGTATAAATATGGGTACCTTCCAATTGGTAAAACCACTCTAGTTGAGTCCCAGCCAAGCTTTCTTGAAAGAAGTGAACCCAAAGTTTCTTGTCAGCAGTGTGCAGTTGTATTTTGCGCACGTAAGACTTCAGGTGAAGCTTCGGGCAGGAAACCCCATCATACTTAACGAAGACTGGCATATTGAATTTGTGGGGAATGACAAACCCAAAAGTTAAACCCAAATCATCAAAATCCAAACCAGGGATGGCTTGAATCTATACAACCTTCAAACTATCCTTTAGCTGCTTATACTTAACATTGGCAGGAGGATACTACTCGTCAAAACAATCTTCATCTCGGACACCTGATCATTGATACACCAGCATGGGTACTCCTAGCTTCTCCAATTTGATTCTCGTCTTCCTCAGACGAGTCCTCCACTACCGGTATCTTACATATCGGCTCTCTGAATCTTCTACCCATGTTGACTAGAGCTCTCCTTTTTGGATGCCATCAACGTCATCAGCTCTTGTTGCCCCTTGGCCAGGGTCAGCAGAGTCTCTTGAAATTGGGAGTTTTGTGCTTGTAGGTCCTTCACTGTTTTCTCGATATCCATCTTACTGAAATAAATAGCAGAAAGATAAGGAAACCTGTCGTGAAAAACCTGTTATGTTATGATGCATGGAAGATGTGTATGCAAATGATTTCAATAATTTATGAAATTTAAATTTGTCTAGACAAAGAATGAACAAACGCCAATTTCATTAATTAGTTCAACATGATTACAACGTGCCTCTTGGGCTTATAAAGTAAATTTCTAAGATAAAAAGGTCGAACGCATCCTTTTTGGTGCAAGGTAGGCGTTCAAGCTCTGTTCTTCATCTAGTTACTTTATAAGCTTCAACACCCTTTTCTCACTCGCGTAGAACTGAGCTTCGAAAGTTTCTTGTTCTTACTTTAGCTGAATCCAATCTTTTTGTAAGTCTTCAAGAGAATTAGGCATGTTGGGATGGTGGACAGTATACGGGACTTCTTCTTCAGCAACATGCTCCATGATAATTGGTAAGATGGAGGGGTAAGGCATTATGAGCTTTTGAGGGAATAGAATTCTTGTCCCATTATCTGCTTTATTTACCAACATCCAAGCTCTCGCAAACCTCTGATGGTAGCCTTGATCGTCGCTCTCGTAATCGAACACCAACCCTTGGATGAGCATATCATGAGGACCATCTCTTCGGGCGTAACCAAACTGTCACAAGGCTAAGCAAGGGTTGTAAGTGATACCTCCCCTAACGCCAAGTAGAGGTACATTAGGGAATTCCGGACAATGGTCAATGATAGAAGTATCTGCCAAGTATCTCGAACACCAATGGATATCAGAGTGAGTGAGGGAAATCATCCTTTGAGACCATGTCAATCTTTGCTCGTTCTTCAATGTTGATCGAGGTAAGTGAGAAATAAACCACATGTCTAGTAGGGGAATACAACACAAGAGAGTACCTCTTTTCTTCATGGTGCGGGTATGGAAACAATGTAAGATGTCTCCCAGCAAGGTAGGTATAGGATTACGAGAGAGAAATACTTTGATGGCATTCACATCTATGAATTGATCCGAGTTGGGAAAAAGAACCAAACCATAGATGAGAAGGGCCAAGACATCTTCAAAGGCTTGAAATCCAAATCTTCCCAGAATGAACAAGCCTTCTCTAATAAGAACTTGGCTAGGAACCCTTTAACTCCGCTTCTTGTTTCCCAATTTTCTATAATGTCGGCTCTCTTCAGATGTAGGGCTTTAGCAATGACTTCAGGTTTCGGAATCCCTTATAAACCGGTGAACGGTGCTTGACCAAGCACGGGCACTCCCAATAGTAGAGGGAATTATTCTAGTGTTGGCACCAACTGATAGTCAGGAAAGTGAAGCAATGATGCATGGGATCGAAGAATTGGAAGAGCACGCACACCATCGTTTCTTGGAAATTGGAGGTAGTCAAACTGAGGAGTCGACCATATTTCTTGGTGAAATGAGAGTCTTCAGGTACCCTTGACGCTAAATCTTGGAGTTGAGGGTGTGCTTTCACAAAGTTGATTCTAATGGTATTTCTTCGGACGGAGTTCATGGCCTACAAAACAAAAACAAAGATAAATTCCCAAATCCTTGAAATGGTTAGTGAGAATGCGTATGATGTTATGATGTTTATGATGTTATATATAAGTAAGCAAGTTGTTATGTACATACAAAGCAAACAAATCCTTAGGTTTAGGCTTGCATGGAGTTTGATAGGTAAATACCCTCTTGAAGTTTTAGTTGGCTCAACCTATCCTAGTAATCGTAATTGGGTTCTAGAGGATCTCAATATCATTGAAATTTCTTTTAGGCATTGTCTCAGAACAATCAATCTTTTCTTGCCGCTGAGATATCCCAAAAGTCCAATCTCAATGAGTGTAGTATCGAGTATCAACCAATTTTCAGCTTTCCATTGAAACGGGTTATCTCAGTACATCCTAATGGCCAAGTTGTTCAATTAAGGTTCTAAGGTCAGTTAGTGCTTCACGACGCCACTCAGCGGCCCCGTATTCTCCTTGATTCAACACAAGGGATATCGGTACCAACAAATGCGTCACACTAACGTAGCCATTGTTTCAACCATATCGGTCTATGATGTACAGTCTCCATAATCTATTGCTACTTGCCTAAAAGGTGTCCCAGATTCGGGTAGAGGATCAAAACAAAGCCCAAATAAGGAACCATAATGTAAAGCAAACAAGTCAAACCATGAAAGTAAGTAAAGGTGATCTAGCCCTAAGGTAACCCCACTTTTAAAGATGCTCCCCAACAGAGTCACCATTTCTGTAATACGGTGGGAGAACTGACTTGGGATGTTTTTATGTTTGATCACAATTATTGCAGTTAGCAAGAGTCGCCATCGACTTTTCTATTATCCAAATGAAGGAAAGGGTGAAAAGAACATGAATGACCTTTGAGATTATTTTCTTGAGTTCGGGGGGTAAATCATGAAAAGGGAAGGTGTTAGCACCCTTTTCATCCATAGTTATCTATGGGCTCTTAGTTGCTTTCTAGATCACTCACTTTGTTTGAAAATATGCTTTGAGGTGGTTTATGAAAGTATTTTTGAAAAGGCGCCTTCGTTTAGGAAAAATTTATAATGCTTCTCGTCTTGTAAGAACGTGTACAAAGTGTTGGATTTTTGAAAATATTTCATGTTTTGAAAGTGTTTGGTGTGTGTTTGCAAGGATGTTTGTTTTGAAAGTGAGCAAGCAACTAGGAACGTTTCTACCTACTCAAAAGTCTTTTGTTCATTTCTGTCTTCCTTTGATATTGCCATCTTACCATTGATTGGTAAGAAGCCTTATCTTTGGATTTAAAGGGACGGGTGTGGGTCATCGTATAGTTATGATAGCAATGTTGTGAGATATCTTAGCATTTCTCTTGAGGGACTAAGATCATTTGAAAGGCAACATTCGTAGTGACATCGAGGGACTATGATCTTGTATTTTGATTGTTTTTGCTAAGACATCCCACGTGCATAACATGAACATTTTTTATAAGGCAACAAGTGGAATTACCATAAGGGTGCATATGTGAATAGTGTGTTTGATTTGCATGCTTGGTTTATCTTGTATTAGTGTTCTCTAAAATTTATTTTTATCTTCCCATACAAATCCTAATTACTAGCATTTATATGAAAGCGATAAATTGCAGAAAGTAAATATTCTACGCTATTACAACCATTAGGGGATGGGGTGTACAAATTTACAAATGGGGATTGCAAGAAATTAAATTCCTAATTATCTATTACAACCATATTGAAATAATGTACAAGAAATGTAAAATGGACTTGTTTGGTTTTGGTTAACGGAAGAAATAAATTTGCTTAAGAAAATATTATTAGTCTTTTTGTGTTAAAAGAAATAGAATAAAGTATGTGAACAATAATTTTGGTGTTTTTGATTATTGAAAAATAAAATGATGATAAAATTAATAAGAGGAAAATGGGTTAGAATCAGCGCGTTGTTGAAAGAGGGGAGAGCAGAAGTTCTGACTCTTGTGTACTGCAAATTAGAAATAACATGTTAGCAGAAATGGAGAAGGTCAGAAGTTCTGGGTCCGAGTATACTAAAGTTATGGGGTTATTGGTAATTAGGGAAATCCTAGAATTTCTGATGCAACTGGCGGCCTAGAAGTTTTAGTGTCACTGGAAAGCTAAAAGTTCTGATCATGGATACGCGAGGTGTCAACGCTGTTGGATGGGAATGTCTAGAAGTTCTGGTTCAGGGTCACTGTTTTGACAAACATATGGGAGGGGTTTTGTCTAGAAGTTCTGATCCAACTAATAAGGGAAATAATGTCAGGAAATAAACATAAAAAAGGGTGTTTCCGGGACTAGAACTCAGGACCCTTAACAGTAATGTTTTATGCGTGTGCTCTCTACCACTGGGGTAGTTATACATCCGGTATTAGAAACAAAAACATAAACATGTATTAAAAAGTAAACTCGGATGATGAACTTCATCTCCTTCTCCATGCTAATCAGAACATCTGCAACTTAGTCATTTCTCAACAAAAACAGAAAATGCAAACATATCAGTTATGGCATGGTTTTCATCATGGTTTCAGAAACATAAAAATATCAGGATTGTAAATCAGAAGCAAGCATGTATTTTGCTGATCCTAATTCTAAATCTTAATTTCCCCAAGAAGTTCTGAACTGAAATTCTCTCTACTTAGGTAAAAATACATGAAATCTGTGAATATGTACAGAATCAGCGTCAGGATGTTTACATTGTATTTTTGAACATGCAAGCCTATTAATGCCTAAGTAATATGATGAGAGTCAGCAGAAGCTTACCTTGCAGCTGGAAAATGTTCTATGAGCTAGAGCCCGGTTCTGACTGGTGTGATATTCTGGTCAGCTTCCCTCAATTCTCAGAAAGCTAGAACAACCCTTAAGTTGAACTATGAATGGCTGGAGCGTTCTGGATCATCCAGGAAACAATGTTCTGATTTTTGAGATGGAGATTGATGAAGAACGTGTTACAGTCTGGAAAAAAAAGGTTGAGACGACTTCTAAATGTGTCTCAGAAGCTGTGTAGATAATTTTGGTCAAAAAACACTTCAGGAAAATTGGAGTTTGAATGCAAGAATCAGAAACTAACAGGTTTTGTATTTGTGTTTGCAGTTTTTGGATTCTTGGAATTTTAGCAAGGTTTCAAGGCTTTTTCTTTTCAATTTTTCGACCTCTTTACAGTTGCAAATGAAGTTCAATTTATAGGCAAGGATTTAGTAGCTTGGAGAAGTCAAGAGTACAACCATCATATGCTAGGGCGCTGAGTTATTCTTGAAGCAAGTTTAAACAAGTATGGTGGTTAGCATCTTTAGCCGCGCTTAATTTAAATTTGTAAGCATGAATTAAGGAAAATCACCTTCAAAAGCAAAAGCAAAGCATGGGCCCAACATAAACTTGTACAAAAGTTTTCTTTTCAAGGATAACAATGGTACTTCTATCTCACATGTGGGGAAATCCTTTGGATAAATACTCAAAAGTGGGTGTGAGCATTAAATGGTGATGAGATTTATCAAACAGAAGATATGCAATATGAGATTATGTATCATAGCTTAGTCTGGATCAGAAGTTCAGCATCAGCGCGACTTAGAACAAATATCCAACTTCTGATCTTTGAATCTCCCTGCTCTAGCATGTTCTGAAGGAGTTCTTAGACCTTTCAGAAAGCTTGTAACACGCTTTGTAGACTTTCTTTGAATTACTCTTGCAAACTCTGGTTGAACCTACGTGAAAACTGGCCCAGAAGTTATAACCAAATTCTGTCTTGGAAATGCCCAGAATTTGGTGAATGTTTTTGTTTCATGGACGTGCTTTCAAGGATGTAAAACTTGAAATCCCAGCATTTCTAGAAGAAGTTCTGTTCTGCAATGTTTTAGATCTCATTGAGATCTATAACTCTTGTGTTGGAAGTTCTTCCTGAATCAACTTGCATCATGATGAAAATCTGGCCAGAAGTTCTGAACTTATCATATTTCATAACACTTAGAAAAATTTCTAAGTCTTAAGAATTTTGACTTTTCCAAAGTAATTTTGACTTTTGATTTTCTTGATGAAACAAACTTCATATTCCAACAAGTTTTGATGAATCATGATTCTTGAAACTTGATTTTGATCCAAAAGTCAAAGTTTGACTTTTCAGTGTGCAATTGACCATTTTCCCTTATGCCAATTCCAAACCTAAATTGATGTATCGGTGCTGCAAACATGATGTCATGGAAGATCTTGTGAGAGAATCCTTCAGAAATAAGAGGGCAAATTTTGGGGTACAACAGCTAGTACGTAGGAAAGATGCCATGTGGCCAAACGAAAGATTTACACAAATGTTCAAATGAAGTCTAGTGCCCAATGAAGCAGGAAATGAACTCGCCTAAATGAGTCCAATGCCCCAAACGAAGCATGAAATGAAATTTCCCCAAAGGAGTCCAGCTCCCAAACGAAAGATGCAACCAAAGCCAAAATTCCCAATCGAAGGATGCAAAATTGCAATGAACTTGCTTTTCCTTTAATTTTGTCAAAAAGAGTATTTTCATCTGTTTTGTCTTTTTTAGCAATTTCCTCTTTAATATTGATGCTGAAAAGTCCAAATATATTTGTGTAAGCTTGAATTTTTTTGGAGCACCTTGTGAGAAATGTCTTGAGAAATGAGAGTGTAATTGCAAGCTTCTCAAGTCATGTTTAAAGCATTGGTTTTGATGAAGACAACATGGATATCAACATTCAAAGGATGTGCAAAAAGTTTATCAATATCATATAAAACCTTGTTACAAGTCTTGAAGATTAGAAGAAGAATTATTAAAGAAACAACAAATGTCAAAAGGTATAAATAATTCTTAAACTTGAATATAGATGTTCACAAATATGCATTCATAATCATATACATATCCCACATTTTTAACAATAAGAAAAACTATGTTTGAGATCTTTTTCAAAAGGATTTTTTGAAAATAAACTTTCAGGAACCGGTTCCTACCTAACAGGGAACCGGGTTCCAAACTTGTTCAAAAAACACTTCCCTGGAATTTGTACCAGGAACCGGGTTGTACCTATAGGGGAACCGGTTCCTGCGTGTTATTTTTGAATTCTGGGTTATAACGTTCTCTAAGAACAGGGTTCTGCCTGGGTCAGAACCGGTTCCCAGCGAACCAGTACAAATTTTCTTTTTTTTTAAACATAATTCAAATGGTATTCTTTCATGATTGCATTGCATCTTTTCATATCAAATGGCATGAATGAAGAGGTATTTGTGACATTATAAATTGTGCAGATTTTCAAATTCAAATAACCTTCTTCAATTAACAATTTTCATCATTCAAATTTGCATGTTCTTACAAACTTTCAAGTGTTCTTACAAATCATAAATTTTGTGAAACTTGCCATATACACTTTCATTAAGAAATCATTACAAGTTTCATACATTCATTGTGAACATTTATAATCATTGCTTGAGAATTGTTTCTTTCTTGAAGAAGAAGATCAATCAAAGATTGATAGTGCTCTCCATCTCTTTCAAATAAATCATTGTATTACAAAAAGAAAGTATTCCCTTACTATCCAGGATTGTTGGAAGTAAGTGTTGTGATTTGAAGAGGATTGTTCTTCATTCACATTAGTGTTTGTTTGACCTTAAAGGTGTTAAGAACCTTTGGTCACCCTATAGGTTAGATAGTAAGCATAGGCTGTACAATCATTCTAAACTATAGTGAAATCTCTTTCGTGTTGGAAAGGGGACTGGAGTACTCTCGGATTGTGAGGGGAACCAGGATATATCGCCGTGTTCTTTACTTTTCCGCTTTTATCGTTTTCATCACCATAATCAAGAAAAGATAAGATATAATCAAAAACCTTCAAACTCTTAACCACAAATTACTACAAGTATTCTCATAAAACCGAATAAATTTTTATATACCTAATTCACCCCCCCTCTTAGGCACTCTTATACTTACAATTGGCATCAGAGCAAGTTATAGGTAACTTGTTCCTAAAGATCCAGAATGGCTTCCGCAAATCAAAATCCGGTTTTCAAAGATGGTGGTAGTAACAACAAGCCTCCATTGTTTTGTGGTGAATACTTTGACTTTTGGAAAATTCGCATGAAGGCTCATCTTGAAGTGCAAGGAGAAGAAATATAGAATGTTGTTGAGAATGGTCCATTTACTCCGGTGTGTGTTGTCAATGGTGTTGGGTCATCAAAGCCTAAAGCATCATGGGATGATGATGATAAGAAAAAAGTTCTCTTTGACAAAAAGGCAATCAATATTCTCCAAAGTGCTCTTAGTATGGATGAATTTTTCCGAGTATCGGCATGTACAACAGAAAAGGAAATTTGGGATACTCTTGTAGAAACTCATGAAGGAACCGCCGAAGTCAAAAGGTATAGATTGAACACTTTGAGTCAAGAATATGAATTATTCAGAATGCTGCCCGGAGAATCCATCCTTGACTTGCAAAAGAGATTCGTTCACTTGACAAACCATTTGAAGGCACTCGGTAAGACTTTAACTAACGATGAATTAAATAAAGTGCCTAGGTCTTTAACTAGGGAATGGAAACCAAAAGTGACGGCAATATCCGAAAAGAAAAGCCTAGCAACTATGACTTCCGCAACACTTTTCGGAAAGCTTCAAGAATATGAGACGGAACTTGGAAGGCTTGAAAAACATGAGAATCATGAGAAGAAATCCAAAGGCATTGCTTTGAAAGTTGATTCAAAAGAAAGTCAAGATAAAGATGCATCGGAGGAAGATGAAAACTTCTTGATTCTTGTAAAAAGGTTAGGAAAATATTTTGGTCATAAAAATAATCTTCAGAATGCTAACTTTGTCAAAAGAAAGAAATTTTATAAGCATAAAGATAAAGAAGCCTCCACATCAACACAAGATGTCACATGCTATGAATGTGGAAAGCAAGGTCACATAAAGCTGGATTATCCAAAACTCTCTAAGAAAAATGGATTCAAAGGCAAAAAGGAGTTCAAGAACAAAAGGGCTTATGTTGCATGGGAAGATAATGAGATAAGTTCTTCATCCGATTCGGATAGTGACGAAAGTGCAAATCTAGCATTGATGGCTTCACATCACTCCGACGATGAAGAAGAGGTTAGTAATGAATTTAATCTTTTTGATGATGATTTTCAAGGTGCAATTGATGAACTCTTGAAAGAATGCAAAAGTTTATACAAAAAGGTGTCAAAACAAGAAAAAGAACTTCTAATTTGTCTAGAAAAAATTGACACCATGACTAAAGATTTTGATCTTCAAAAACAGACTTTTATTAAAGAAAAGGAAAACTTTGCATGCTCCAAGTGTGAATCAAATGTCTTTCAAATTGTTCAATTGAAAAGAGTCATTGAACGATATGAAAAAGGACAAATAGGATTGGAAGGATTACTAAGCCAACAACGTTATCCAAATGATAAAAGAGGTCTTGGTTATGTGAATACTAAGAAACCAAGTAACAATCCCACTGTTTTTGTAAAGGCTAGTAATAGTTCCAATCCCAAGAAAGTAGAAAAGAAGCAAGTTGTTCATAATCATCAAAAGAAAAAGGCTAATGTATCTAAAAGAAAACAAATTCCTAGATACAAGAGCAAATTTGTTCCAAACTGTTTTTACTGTGGTATTATTGGACACACACCCAATGCATGCTATATTAGAAATTTCAGTATGGCTAGTGGACATTATGCATGGGTGAAAAAGGGAACTAACTATGAAGGACCCAAGGCAACTTGGGTACCTAACAAGAAATATTTTTTTTTGTAGGTATGCTTGAAATCCACATCAAATGTTTGGTATCTTGATAGTGGATGTTCAAAGCATATGACAGGAGATGTACACCAATTTTCATATCTAGTACATAAAGCCAAAGGGTATGTCACCTATGGAGACAACACCAAAGGAAAGATACTTGGCGTTGGAATAGTTGGCACACCTCCATCCATTCAAATTGAGGATGTTCTCTATGTTGAAGGATTAAAGCACAACCTTCTAAGCATAAGTCAACTTTGCGATAGAGGGTTCAAGATCAAATTCAACAAAGAAGAATGCCTTATTATGGATGAGGCAACCAATGAGGTAAAACTAAAAGGTAAAAGAATTAATAATATATTTATGATTTCCCTTGATGATCCATCTTTGAAGGTAAAATGTCTCATGGCAAACAATGATGATTCATGGCTTTGGCACAAAAGGATTGCTCATATTCATATGGAACACTTGAATAAACTAATCAAGCGTGATCTTGTCATTGGTTTGCCTAAGAGAAAATTTGTCAAAGATAGACTCTGTGATGCTTGTCAAAAAGGGAAGCAAACAAAATCATCTTTAAAATCTAAGAATGTGGTGTCTACTACAAGGCCACTACAATTGTTACACATGGATCTATTTAGTCCATCAAGAACAAAAAGCTTCGGAGGTAATGTATTCGCTTTGGTTATTGTTGATGATTTTTCTAGATATTCTTGGACTTTGTTTCTTGTGCAGAAAAGTGATGCCTTTAAAGCTTTTAAGAAGTATGCTAAGCAAATCCAAAATGAAAAATCACTAAAGATTGTATCCATAAGAAGTGATCATGGTGGAGAATTCCAAAATGCACAATTTGAAGAATTTTGTGAAGAACATGGTATCTCTCATAATTTTTCAGCACCTAGAACTCCACAACAAAATGGAGTAGTTGAAAGAAAGAATAGGTTTCTAGTGGAACTTGCAATAACAATGCTTAGTGATGCAAATCTTCCTAAATATTTTTGGGCGGATGCAGTTAGTATGGTATGTTATGTTGGAAATCAAGTTATCATTAGACCTATAATAAAGAAGACTCCATATGAACTCTTCAAAGGAAGAAAGCCAAATATTGCTCACTTCCACATTTTTGGATGCAAGTGTTTTGTTCTTAACAATGACAAAGACAATCTAGGTAAGTTTGACGAGAAATCCGACGAAGGTATATTTCTTAGTTATTCTCTTTCTAGTAAAGCATATAGAATTTATAATAAAAGAACTTTAACTATTGAAGAATCTATGCATGTATCTTTTGATGAAACTAACACCTCTAAAGAGGAAGTAGTTGTGTGTGATGATGATGATCCTATAGATTTACCCCCGGAAGAACTTTCAAATGATCAAGTTGTGAAATCACCGGAAAATCAAGAAGACATTGTACAACAAGATTCAAACATCAATGATCTACCAAAAGAATGGAGAACTCATAGAGACCATCCTATTGACAAAATTATTGGTGACATTAGCCAAGGAGTATCAACAAGATTAAATCTAAAAGATGCTTCCTTAAACATGGCGTTTGTTTCTCAAATTGAACCTACCAAAGTTGATGAAGCCTTAGGAGATGATCAATGGATTATTGCTATGCAAGAAGAATTAAATCAATTCGAGAGAAATCAAGTTTGGGAACTTGTTCCTAGACCAAGTGGTAAACACATCATAGGTACCCGATGGGTGTTTAAGAACAAACTTGATGAGAATGGTCTAATTGTTCGAAACAAAGCAAGGTTGGTTGCCCAAGGCTACAATCAAGAGGAAGGAATCTACTTTGAAGAAACATTTGCTCCGGTTGCAAGGTTAGAAGCTATACGTCTTTTACTTGCTTATGCTTGTTCATTAAATTTTCAGCCTTTTCAAATGGACGTCAAAAGCGCATTCTTGAATGGATACATCAATGAAGAAGTCTATGTCAAACAACCTCCGGGATTTGAAGACTTCAAACATCCTACACATGTCTTTAAGTTGAGAAAGGCTCTTTATGGCTTAAAGCAAGCACCAAGAGCATGGTATGATAGACTTAGCAATTTTTTGTGTGAAAAAGGTTTCGAAAAGGGTAAGGTTGATAAAACTTTGTTCATTAAGAAAATCAAAAGTAACACTTTATTGGTTCAAGTCTATGTTGATGATATCATTTTTGGATCGACTAACAAAGAAATGTGTGAGGAATTCTCATTGATGATGCAAGGAGAATTCGAGATGTCTATGATGGGAAAGATGAACTACTTTCTTAGACTACAAATCAAGCAACTAAAAGATGGAATCTTCATCAACCAATATAAGTATTGCAAAGAATTATTGAAAAAGTTTGATATGGACAATTGTAAAGCAATGAATACTCCAATGGGCTCCGGTACATATGTTGATCAAGATGAATCCGGTACTCCAATTGATATTACAAAATACTGAGGTATGATTGGTTCCTTATTGTATTTGACGGCAAGCCATCCTGACATAATGTTTAGTATTTGTCTTTGTGCTCGCTTTCAAGCAAATCCAAAGGAATCACACCTCATGGCAGTTAAAAGGATCATGAAGTATCTCAAAGGAACAACCAATGTCGGCTTATGGTATCCTAAAGGTAGTATTTGCACTTTAATTGGTTATTCTGACGCGGATTATGCAGGTTGTAAAACTGATCGTAAAAGCACAAGTGGTACTTGTCACATTATTGGAAATGCATTAGTATCATGGGCTTGTAAACAGCAAGCATGTGTTGCTCTTAGCACGGCCGAAGCAGAATACATAGCAGCGGGTAGTTGTTGTGCACAAATTCTTTGGCTCAAGCAACAACTCCGTGATTACGGACTTGATCTCGGATGCATTCCTCTTCGATGTGACAATACAGGTGCTATCAATATTACAAAGAATCCGGTCATGCATTCAAGAACCAAACATATAGATATTCGACATCATTTTCTCTGTGATCATGTACTTCAAGGAGATGTCGAAGTCACTTTTGTGGATACTCATAACCATCTCGCAGATATCTTCACAAAACTGCTTGCTCGAGAACCATTCTTCAAAATCCGAAGAGAACTTGGTATTTTGGATGAAGGTGATCTCTAAATGTTTCTCATAAGGTGCACGTCTTAATTCTTCTTCTTCTTCAAAAAAAAAAATTATGTTTCAGTACACTCTGCTTCTACTCCTTCTTTTATATGTTTTTATTTGATAAAATATGTGTGTATATATTGTTTGTGTTTTTTAAATGAATTTGTTTCACTCTTTTTCCCCATCCTTTTTGATGTTAACAAAGGGGGATAAGAATATGCATATGTGTTGTTTTGTTTCAAAGAAATTGCAGGCCAAAATAACTATCATAAAACTCACTCCAAAATTCAAAGAATCATGGACTTAGGGGGAGCATACAATTTAGGGGGAGCCTTGCATTTGATTAACATTTTTGCTACACAAAACAACATAAACATTTCAAGAATTGTTTTCAAGACTTGGTTGTCATCATCAAAAAGGGGGAGAATGTAATTGCAAGCTTCTCAAGTCATGTTTAAAGCATTGGTTTTGATGAAGACAACATGGATATCAACATTCAAAGGATGTGCAAAAAGTTTATCAATATCATATAAAACCTTGTTACAAGTCTTGAAGATTAGAAGAAGAATTATTAAAGAAACAACAAATGTCAAAAGGTATAAATAATTCTTAAACTTGAATATAGATGTTCACAAATATGCATTCATAATCATATACATATCCCACATTTTTAACAATAAGAAAAACTATGTTTGAGATCTTTTTCAAAAGGATTTTTTGAAAATAAACTTTCAGGAACCGGTTCCTACCTAACAGGGAACCGGGTTCCAAACTTGTTCAAAAAACACTTCCCTGGAATTTGTACCAGGAACCGGGTTGTACCTATAGGGGAACCGGTTCCTGCGTGTTATTTTTGAATTCTGGGTTATAACGTTCTCTAAGAACCGGGTTCTGCCTGGGTCGGAACCGGTTCCCAGCGAACCAGTACAGATTTTCTTTTGTTTTTTGAACATAATTCAAATGGTATTCTTTCATGATTGCATTGCATCTTTTCATATCAAATGGCATGAATGAAAAAGTATTTGTGACATTATAAATTGTGCAGATTTTCAAATTCAAATAACCTTCTTCAATTAACAATTTTCATCATTCAAATTTGCATATTCTTACAAACTTTCAAGTGTTCTTACAAATCATAAATTTTGTGAAACTTGCCATATAAACTTTCATTAAGAAATCATTACAAGTTTCATACATTCATTGTGAACATTTATAATCATTACTTGAGAATTGTTTCTTTCTTGAAGAAGAAGATCAATCAAAGATTGATAGTGCTCTCCATCTCTTTCAAATAAATCATTGTATTACAAAAAGAAAGTATTCCCTTACTATCCAGGATTGTTGGAAGTAAGTGTTGTGATTTGAAGAGGATTGTTCTTCATTCACATTAGTGTTTGTTTGACCTTAAAGGTGTTAAGAACCTTTGGTAACCCTATAGGTTAGATAGTAAGCATAAGTTGTACAATCATTCTAAACTATAGTGAAATCTCTTTCGTGTTGGAAAGGGGACTGAAGTACTCTCGGATTGTGAGGGGAACCAGGATATATCGCCGTGTTCTTTACTTTTCCGCTTTTATCGTTTTCATCACCATAATCAAGAAAAGATAAGATATAATCAAAAACCTTCAAACTCTTAACCACAAATTACTACAAGTATTCTCATAAAACCGAATAAATTTTTATATACCTAATTCACCCCCCCCCCCCCCTCTTAGGCACTCTTAGACTTACAGAGAGGGCAAATTTTGGGGTATAACACACCAGATCCTCAGGCAAGAATGTCTTCGGTTTTACTCTTTTATTGTAATATTTTTCCACTCTTTTCTTATGTATCCTTAAGAGATCTAAAGCTCTCAGTCTTTGTTCGTCCAAATCAACCAATTCGTCTATCATATTCCAATAAGCTTCGAAAGGGATATCTTGATGTTTCTGAATTCTTGTTGACTGCAGACAAATTTTTACTGGAAAAACTGCGTCATGGCCATAGGTTAATCGAAATGGTGTCATTCTGGTAGCTTCCTTAGGAGAAGTTCGACATGCCCATATGATTTGGTCCAACTTTTTATGCCAATTCTTCGGCTTTTTTCCTACATGCTTCTTTATCAAGCCAATTACCACCTTATTTACTGCTTTAACTTGGCCATTGGCTTATGCATAATAAGGTGTAGACGTTAACAGTCTGAGTCCCATTTCTGTAGCAAATTCTTACACTTTATGACCAGTAAATACTGATCCTTGGTCAGTTGTTATTGTCTCACGGATTCCAAACCTATATATAATGTTCTTTTGAATAAATTCAATGACATTTTCTTGGTCTACATTTACTAAAGGAATTGCTTCAATCCACTTAGTGAAATAGTCAATGCCCACCAATATATATTTCTGGATTTTAGACGATGCTGGTCTAAAAGGCCAAGGTTTCACAATTGAGTGAAGTTCGCTTGTAGGTACATGTTGGATGCCTGTATGTATTTGACATTCTTGGTAACCTTTTGCAAACTCCACACAATCTTTCAACATAGTAGACCAATATAATCCTTGTCGAAACAACAACCATTTCATTTTGTGGCCTACTTGATGTGCCCCACATGCCCTAACATGTGTAGTTGAAAGGGCTATGTATGCCTCTGTTTCACTTAGGCATTTTAGTAGTATTCCTTCAGGCGTCTTTTTGAATAACTCATTTTCCATTAGAATATAACTTAGTGCCCTATACTTTTTTTTGTTCTGTTGAAGCCATAGGATTTTGCAAATAATCTACTATAGGCTTTCTCCAATCTTGTTCTGTTAGATTGCCTATGAACGAAAATTCGAAGTTTTCTTGGTTGACGTACCCCAGTTTTGTTGTTTCCAAATTTGTTGGAAACAACTTAGTTGATGTTACTCTTCCTCTAACTTTGATTGCTTGTTGTAATTTTTCTTTCAAAATTTTATATCCAGATGCAATCTGTGCTAAGTCTTTAGCCACTTGATTTTCCAATCTTGGTACATGCCGAATGTTGATCACTTCAAAGTTTTTCAACAAACGATTGGTTATTACAAAATACGTGATAAGATTTTCTCTTATACATTTGTATTCTTTCGTAACTTGCCTTATGACTAACTCTGAGTCTCCCATTATTTCGACTCGAGTTGCCCCCAATTCTAACAAGATTTCAAGGCCTACGATTAGAGCTTCGTACTCAGCCTCATTATTCAAACAAGAACCTTCGATATTGTACTTGAATGTTGTTGGAATTTTATTTGGAGAAATAATTAGAACGCCTACTCCCGTTCCATCTTTATGACTGGAACCGTCGAAGTATAACTTCCCGGGTCTGATCTCTAAGTATTTTAATGATTCTTCATTTATTGAGTGGTCAACTATAAAGTCTGCTACCACTTGACCTTTTACATCCTTGAGCGGCATAAACGTTAATTAATACTCAGTTAATGCAAGCGCCCATTTGCCTATTCAACCGTGTAACATGGGTTTCGACAACATATATTTGAAAACATCAAAATGAGACGAAACATAAACATCAACTGGTTTAATATATTGCTTAAGTTTTGTACATGAGAAGTAAAGACATAAACATAGTTTTTCAACTTCGCTATATCTAGTTTCTGCATTATTTAGAACTCTACTGAAGTAATATATGGGTCTTTCGACACCATTTTCATCCTCTTGAGCTAACATGCTTCCTAAGGTTTTATTAGATGCAGCTATGTACAATCTCATACTCCTATTCCTACAAGGAGGTACCAGAATAGGTGGCTTGGTGATGTATCCTTTGATCTTGTCGAAGGCTTCTTGTTGTTCTTTCCCCCACTTGAATCCTCCTTTGTTGAGCCGAAGTAGTGGTGGGAAGGCTTGCATTTTTCCACTTAAGTTGGATATAAATCTCCTCAGGAAATCTATCTTGCCAAGTAGAGATTGCAACTCCTTCTTGCTAGTTGGCGCTTTCGCTTCCAAAATGGCTTTTGTCTTGTTCTGGTTTATTTTGATTCCCTTTTGTGGACCACAAAGCCTAAGAAGTCCCCTTCTTTGACGTAGAAGGCGCACTTTAGAGGATTCATCTTTAGACTATAGCTTCTCATCCTTTCGAAGGACTATCGAAGGTGGTCTATGTGATTCTTACCTGAAACAGATTTGGCAACAATATCGTCAATATAAATCTGCATAAAAGTTTCAATAAAATCATGGAAGATGGAATTCATTGCCCTTTGATATGTTGCCCCTGCATTTTTTAGGCCAAAAGGCATCACTACCCATTCATAAGTACCTAAAGCTCCAGGGCATCAAAATGCTGTTTTCGACACATCCTCTTCAGCAATGAAAATTTGATTATACCCAGAGTATCCATCAAGAATACTCATGTATTCAAATCTAGCAATAGAATTGATAAGCATTTCCGCCACAGGCATTGGATATTCATCTTTGGGTGTTGCAGCATTTAAATCTCTAAAATCAATGCACACCCTTAAGGTAACATTTTTATTTATAACAGGTACTATATTTGCAATCCATTCGACATACCTGGTCGTTCGGATGAACTTGCATTTCAGCAGTCTTTCAACTTCCGTCTTGATCTTCGAAAAGATCTCTGGTGCAAAACGTCTTGGAGTTTGCTTGACATGCTTTTTTCCAGGTTTTATTGGCATTTGAAGCTCCACCAATCCTCTGTCGAGACCAGGCATTTCATCATAATCCCATGCAAAGCAGTCTCTAAATTCCTTCAACAATTGGATTATTTCGTCCCTGAGCTTCAGATCTATCTTCACACTGATGTATGTTGGTCTTTTCACCAAACCTTCGCCCAGGTCTATTTCTTCCAGAGGATCTTGCACTATCATTTTAACATTGTCTGCCAACAGATCCTTTTCAAAACCCAAAGGCTCATCATCATAGATGGCATCTAGCCTCTGGCTTCTTTCTTCCTCCCTTCTTAAGTCAGGTGGTTCTGGTTTGAAATCTTTCCCAGGACCTTATGGAAGAAATACTTGCTCATTGGCTTCGAAAGCCATATACTTGACTTCAGCCTCTAAGGCCGCTATCATTCTACTTTCGGCTACATATGCCGAAATATTTTGTAAAGCTTGTGATTCAGTCATTATCACTGAATTCACTTCCCCAACCTGTTGGCCGTATGTCATCAACTCCTCCATAGTCAGTGTTTAATAAATCTTCTCTATCCCACTGGAACCCATGGTCAGAGTGTAGGTAGAGGGAGAACAAGGCATTTGGTGCTGGTGCCAAATCAGAGTCTAGAGGATTGCATGGACCTATGTGAGACAAATTTCTGTCGAAGTTTGTTCTATCGACATTATTAGCTTCAACCATATAGTAGCTTTGATCTACTTCAATATTTTCCACTATACCATATGGGCGCCAAATGGTAACATATTGGTGCATTGATGATGGCACTGCTCCTATTTCATGTATCCACTCTCTACCTAAGAGTAGATTATAATTGGGCTTCGCTGAAACAACCATAAACATAGTTGGTCGAAGTATTGTTCCCACCTTGAGGTCTAATTGTATCACCCCTCATAGTAGTTCCAATACCTCCCTCATAGTTCGATAGAACCATGTTGTGGGGTTTGATATCTTCATCCCCTTTACCTAGTTTCCTCAGCATAACTTGGGGAATTATATTTATTGTGGCCCAACAATAAACTAGAATTTTGTTAATGGTTGCTTCCCCTACTTTTTCTCTGATGAACAATGGTTTGAGGTGATTCTTCATCGCCTCAGTGGGGCATTCGTAGAAAGCATTCTACTCTTCAACACAATCGTTGTTCATAACATAATAACAAACTGGCCAATGTTTGGCCATCTCCTGTTCGACCTCCCAGTCAGTCTCTTTGACTTTGACTTGGCGGTCATATTCCCTGGGTAGTACTGACACTACTTTCACCATAATATTCAAAGTAGCATCAGATTCAGAATTACCTTCATCATTTGATTCACCTTGTTCTGGCAACACCAATCTTCTAGCAATTGGTTTTCTTTCCAAAGGCTTTCTTTGTTCTCCTTTCCCTTTCTTTGTGGCACATTGGTGCTTGATTTTGGTTGAGTCTCCTCTGTAGCCTCTCTTTCGGCTTTTCGCCGTCTTTGATATCTCCTCCACAACGAGCGTGGCATGGGGTTTTTCCCTTGTAGTTGTTTGACACATGAGCCATTTTATTTGTTGTTGTAGTTTGTAATTCCTTCATGTAGGCAAAGGATGATCCTCTTGGCACATCGAATGTTCACCATTTCTCCTCACTTGGCCTTTTCCCGCTTGTTGTTTTCAGCCAAGTGTCCATAGGGACATTTGTTGGAGGCCTGAAAGTTGATGGCCTTTCACCTGATTCATTGGTCCCTTCTAATATCCTCTTCTGGGATCATATCTGACCTCAGGATCCAGGTTGGGTTAGGCATTGGTGCCCCGTTTCTCCTTTGTTGCCCTCACACCCTGTATGTGTTATGCAACCTTTTTGTCGAAGATGGAGCTGCATCTTGGACACAACATGACTTAAGACTTCTTTTTCTGGCATCATTGCAGAAAATCTACCAGATTCTCATTCTCTTTAGGAAATGCAGTTTTATTGACTTCCTCTTGTCTGATGGAATCTTCTGAAGCCTTCACCTCAGATACTTCAACCATATTAACTTCTACGTTCCTCTTGGCAGTGAGATTCAGCCTTTGGATCTTGGCTTCCAGGTCCTCTGTCGAACCCGTGACGGCATCCAAATAAGAACCTGCAGTAGTCCCTTTGTTTGAGCCTTCAATAGCTCCTTTGTTTAGGCCTTCAGTAGTCTTTCTCACCCCTTCGACAGTCTTTCTGTAGATGTTCCTAGTGAAACTGCCAAAAACAAGCTTATTGACGAAGTCTTTTGAAACTTCGACCATGTTGATACATGATGGTTCAGCATAGTGGGCATCAACTTGAAATGGGTTTGCATCGATTTTCATCGGAGGTTTGTCAACAAACTTGAGTCTGCCTTCTTTGATCCCCCCTTGAACGAGATCCCTGAAAAGAAAACATTGTGATGTTTTATGGCCCAAAAAATCATGATACTTACAAAAACCTCTTTTCTTTCTTTGTTCTAAAGGAGGCATTTTTGCCCCTGAGGGCACTATCATTTGGCCATCTTTAACTAACAAGTCAAATATCTCGTCACATTTTATGACGTCGAAACTATATGTTTTCTTTGGGAATCTATCATTGTTCTTTTCAGACTCAGTGGGATTCTTCCCATTTGAGGGCATTAGCAATCTGCAAGAGTACGATGGCCCTTGCTTTAATTCTGCTAAATCTATTTCGCTTTCTTTGACAACTATAGGATCACTAGATGTCTCTAGATCGTCACCATCCATTTCGATATAGGCTACCCTTTCTCTTTGATGAGCCTTAGTTGCTTTAGCTTTTTCAGCTTTAAGACGTTCTACCTGTCGAACTCTATCGGCCAATTGGGCCATATCCCTCAGGTATTGGGTATCTAATTTTTTCCTAATAGAATAATCTAGGCCCCCTGCTGCCATTTCGACCTACTCATGCTTAGGCACTTGTGTAAAGCATTTGGCTTTGAGCAGTCAAAATCTATTTAGATATTCATCTATTGGCTCAGTGAATCTCCTTTTCACACTAGCCAGTTCTTTCAAACTTATTTTGGTTTGTCCCATGTAAAATTGTTCATGGAACAATCTCTCCAATTGATTCCAATTGTGGATCGAATTGGCTGGGAGGGTGGTAAACCAAGTAAAATCATTTTTAGTTAGGGAACTTGGGAAGTACTTAATCCTAAGGCTCTCGTTATTTGAGATTTCCCCAGCTTCTATCAAATATCTCCGCACATGTTCGACCGTAGATTTTGTTGTATCCCCGAAAAATTTGGTGAACTTTGGAACTTTCCACCTAGGGGATAAATCTATTTGAAAGATATACTCTTACAATGGGGATGTAAAGTTTGGCCTATGAAAGCTAATGTTCATTCCATTCTGTATCATGATTCTTTCGATCATGGATGTCAGATTATTATTTGTTCCATAATTATGGTGTCGAACCTGCTGTATCACTTCATCAGCATTTTGGTTTCTATTTACCATAATTACACCTTGATCGACATCTCTAGGGATCTGTGAGGGAACTCTGGGTATTTCGACCCTAGGTTGTTCAATCTCCATTCTAAGGTTCATTTCAATTGGCTGTAGATTTTGGTTAATGGTCACATCTTCCTCTAAGACTATACCCTGATTCCCTCTTGTTGGAGCTCTTTGGGGTTGTCGAATAGGTTGGGGAACCCCAAAAAGTTCAGCCATACGCGTCATTTGAGCTGTCATTTTCTGATTCGACTGGGTGGTATTTTGTATTAGAGGGTTCAACACTGTACTCAAAGTTTGTGCCAACATTTGTACCACATCATGGTTACTTTCGTCCATTTGTTTCCTCAAAATTACCGTAGAAGAATTTGCGAGGCTTGGTATTACATGGGATGCCCCTCCTAAGAGTTGGCTTCTACCCAAATTCTCCATACAAGTTCCATATCCCTGTAATAGTAAAGACGCGCTCACCAAAGGTTCTAAAAATGTGGACACAGTGTTCATAAGGTTAGCCATTTCAGAAGTTGGCATGCCATAAGACCCATCTAGGCTGTCGAAAATCCTGGGGGAACATAGGGTCGAGATCTTGGATTTACCCTTGGTGGGGGTGTTCCTAATAGACCTCTGGGACCTACATACGAAAGTATTGGTCCCGTTTGTGTTACTGTCAACGTTGGTGCCGAACCAACGGTTGATGGGATAGTTTCACTAACGGTTGGTATAACTGTTGTTTTCGCAGTAATTGATGGAGGTATTTCTCCATTATTTGGCTGATTAGCCATTTCACTATTTCTTCTCCTAGTTGTACACTCTTTGGTGGTTAATTTACCACTTCTTAATAACATACAACACTTTGTAAAAAAAATTATGTAAAGCATTTATGTTAATATAAACAAGCAAACAAAAATTAGCAATGTCCCACTGGGCGTGTCAATTTGTTTACTGCAAAAATTGGTAAACAACCACTGATCTTCCAAAAAGGGTAATTTTTGGTTACTTGCAGGATTGATCAGTTTGATCCTAGAACATATGATAAATATTTGTGTTGTTTTGATAAAAATGCTAATTTTAATAAAGAACACATTCGACTGAGAAAGGTAGAGGTTTGAGATAAGTTTAAGTGTAGAAGTCTGGTAAAAAGTGAAAGTAAAATGCAAGGGAAAATAAACTTTGCATTTAAGATAAAAGGCTGTAAGCAAGAATGGAAAGAAATGTAAAAAGGAATGTAAAATACTTTGATTATAAAATGTGGTGTTTCAAACGTACATTCTCAGTATTCTTTCTCACACAGCGGGTACTAGAATAGTATTGAGTGACTTGTACAATTAGTTGAACACACAGAAATCTACATAGAATCCCTATATTTATAATAGAACTAGGTAACCGTCGAGGAGTTGCCTCGCTCTAAGATGAAGACAAGTGTCCTCTGCATGCACTTCGAATTCTGTCCTTATGCCACATTGCTTTCTTCAACTGCCAGGTGAACTAATTTTCCCTCCTTTCTTTAGATTCAAAATCACTTGTTGCTGGTACGAAGTTTCCTGGTCGAAGGGCAAAGGCTTCTTGGTCGAACACCCCTTTTAACTTAGAAAATTTTTTATCTAAGTATTTCTTCTCTTCTTATCATAGCATCGATACAAATACCATCACGAACTCTTCTGTCGAAGCGTCTTTAACTTTAGATTTCTTCAACCTATTCTTGGCCAGTAGGACCAACATGTGTAGGTGTCAAATTCAGGAGCTAACAAAGTCTTTTACATTCCTTTTTACATTCCTTTCCATTCTTGCTTACAGCCTTTTATCTTACTTGCAAAGTTTATTTTCCCTTCCATTTTACTTGCACTTTTTACCAGACTTCTACACTTAAACTTATCTCAAACCTCTACCTTTTCTCAGTCGAATGTGTTCTTTATTAAAATTAGCATTTTTATCAAAACAACACAAATATTTAGCATATGTCCTAGGATCAAACTGATCGATCCTGCAAGTAACCAAAAATTACCATTTTTGGAAGATCAGCAGTTGTTTACCAATTTTCACGGTAAACAAATTGGCACACCCGGTGGGATGTTGCTAATTGTTGTTTGCTTGTTTATATTAACATAAATGCTTTACATAATTTCTTTTCTTTTACAAAGTGTTGTATGTTATTAAGAAGTGGTAAATTAACCACCAACGAGTGTACAACTATGAGAAGAAATAGTGAAATGACTAATCATCCAAATAATGGAGAAATACCTCCATCAATTACTGCAGAAACAACGGTTATACCAACCGTTAGTGAAACTATCCTATCAACCTTTGGTTCGGCACCAACATTGACAGTAACACAAACACGACCAATAATTTCGTATGTAGGTCCCAGAGGTCCATTAGGAACACCCCCACCAAGGGTAAATCCAGGATCTCGACCCTATGTTCCCCCTGGATTTTCGACAGCCTAGATGGATCGAGACCAGCATTATGGCATGCCAACTACTGAAATGACTAGTCTTATAAATGCTGCGTCCACATTTTCAGAACCTTTGGTGAGTGTGTCTTCTCCATTACAGGGATCTGGAATCGGTGAGGCGAATTTGGGTAGAAACCAACTCTTAGGAGGGGAATCCCATGCATAGCCTCACAAATGCTTCTACGGCAATTTTGAGGCAACAAATGGACGAAAGTAACCATGATATGGTACAAATGTTGGCATAAACTTTAAGTACAGTGTTGAACCCTCTAATAAAAAATACCACCCAGATGAATCAGCAAATGACAGTTCAAATGACGCTCATGGCTGAATTTTTTGGGGTTCCCTGACCTATTAGACAACCCCAAAGAGCGCCAATAAGAGGGAATCAGGGTATAGTCTTAGAGGAAGATGTGACCATTAACCAAAATCTACATCCAGTTGAAATGAACCATAGAATGGAGATCGAACAACCTAGGGTCGAAATACCCAGAGTTCCCCCACAGATCCCTAGAGATGTCAATCAAGGTGTAATTGTGATAAATAGAAACCAAAATGCTGATGAAGTGATACAGCAGGTTCGACACCATAATTATGGAACAGATAATAATCTGACAGCCATGATCGAAAGAATCATGATACAGAATGGAATGAACATTGGCTTTCATAGGACAAACTTTACATCCCCATTGTCAGAGTATATCTTGCAAACAGATTTACCCCCTAGGTAGAAAGTTCCAAAGTTCACCAAATTTTCCGGGGATACAACAGAATCTACGGTCGAACATGTGGCAAGATATTTGATAGAAGATGGGGAAATCTCAAATAACGAGAGCCTTGGGATTAAGTACTTCCCAAGTTCCCTAACTAAAAATGCTTTTACTTGGTTTACCACCCTCCCAGCCAATTCGATCCACAATTGGAATCAATTGGAGAGATTGTTCCATGAACAATTTTACATGGGACAAACCAAAAGAAGTCTGAAAGAACTGGCTAGTGTGAAAAGGAGATTCACTGAGCCAATAGATGAATATATAAATAGATTTCGACTGCTCAAAACCAGATGCTTTACACAAGTGCCTGAGCATGAGTTGGTCGAAATGGCAGCAGGGGGCCTAGATTATTCTATTAGCAAAAAATTAGATACCCAATACCTGAGGGATATGGCCCAATTGGCCGATAGAGTTTGACAGGTAGAACGTCTTAAAGCTGAAAAAGCTAAAGCAACTAAGACTCATCAAAGAGAAAGGGTATCCTATTTCGAAATGGATGATGACGATCTAGAGACATCTAGTGATCCTATAGCCGTCGAAGAAAGCGAAATATATTTAGCAGAATTAAAGCAAGGGCCACCGTACTCTTGCAGATTGCTAATGCCCTCAAATGGGAAGAATCCTAGTGAGTCTGAAAACAACAGTGGTAGATTCCCAAAGAAAACATATAGTTTCAACGTTATAAAATGTGACAAGATATTTGACTTGTTAGTTAAAGATGGCCAAATGATAGTGCCCCCAGGGGAAAAATGTTTCCTTTAGAACAAAGAAAGAAACGAGGTTTTTGTAAGTATCATAATCTTTTGGGCCATAAAACTTCACAATGTTTTCTTTTCATGGATCTCGTTCAAGGAGCGATCAAAGAAGGAAGACTCAAATTTGCTGACAAACCTCCTATGAAAATCGATGCAAACCCATTTCAAGATGATTCCCATTATGCTGAACCATCGGGCATCAACATGGTCGAAGTTTCAGATGACTTCGTCAATAAGCCTGTTTTTGGAAGTTTCAATAGGAACATCTCCAGAAAGACTATCGAAGGGGTGAAAAAGGCTATTGAAGGCCTAAACAAAAGAGATACTGAAGGCTCAAACAAAGGGACTACTGCAGGTTCTTATCTGGCTGCCATCACGGGTTCGACAGACGACCTAGAAGCCAATATGCAAAGGCTGAATCTCGCTGCCAAGAGCAGCGTAGAAGTCAATATGGTTGAAGTATCTGAGGCAAAGGCTTCAGAATATGCCATCAGACAAGAGGAGGTCAATAAAACTGCATTTCCTAAAGATAATGAAAATTTGGAAGAATTTCTGCAACGATGCCAGAAAAAGAAGTATAAAGTCATGTTGTGTCCAAGATGCAGCTCCATCTTCGACAAAAAGGTTGCAGAACACATACAGGGTGTGAGGGAAGCAAAAGGGAAATGGGGCATCAATGCCCAACCCAACATGGATCCTGAGGTCATATATGATCCCAAAAGAGGATATCATAAGGGACCAATGAACCAGGTGAAGAGGCCATCAACTTTCAGACCTCCAACAAATGTCCTTGTGGACACTTGGATGAAAACAGCAAGCAGGAAAAGGCCCAATGAGGAGAAATGGTAAACATTCGATGTGCCAAGAGGATCATCCTTGGACTATAGGAAGGAATTCCAAACTACAACAACAAACAAAGTGGCTCATGTGTCGAGTAACTACAAGGGAAAAAACCCCATGTCACGCTTCCAATGGAGGAGATATCAAAGACGGCGAAAAGCCGAAAGAGAGGCTACAGAGGAGCCTCAACTAGAATCAAGCACCAATGTGCCCCAAAGAAAGGGAAAAGTAGAACAAAGAAAGCCTTTGAAAAGAAAACCAATTGCTAGAAGATTGGTGTGGCTAGAACAAGGTGAATCAAATGATGAAGGTAATTTTAAATCTGATGCTACTTTGGATATTATGGTGAATGTAGTGCCAGTACTACCCAAAGAATACGAAAGCCATGTTGAAGTCGAAGAGAATGACTAGGAGGTCTAATAGGAGATGGCCAAACATAGGCCACTTTGTTATTACGTTATGAACAACGACTGTGTCGAAGAGCAGAATTCTTTCTTCGAACGCCCCACTAAGGCGATGAAGAATCACCTCAAACCATTGTTCATTAGAGAAAAAGTAGGGGAAGCAACCATCAACAAAATTCTAGTTGATTGTGGGGCCACAATAAATATAATTCCATAAGTTATGCTGAGGAAACTAGGCAAAGTGGATGAAGATATCAAACCCCACAACATTTTTCTATCGAACTATGAGGGAGGTATTGGAACTACTATGGGGTGATACAATTAGACCTCAAGGTGGGAACAATACTTCGACCAACTATGTTTATGGTCATTTCAGCGAAGCCTAATTATAATTTACTCTTAGGTAGAGAGTGGATACATGGCATAGGAGAAGTGCCATCATCAATTCACCAACGTGTTACCATTTGGCGCCTAGATGATGTGGTGGAAAATATCGAAGAAGATCAAAGCTACTATATGGTCAAAGCTAATAATGTCGATAGAATAAACTTCGACAGAAATCTGGCTCATATAGGGCCATATAATCCTCCAGACTTTGATTTGGCACCAACACCAAATGCCTTTTGCTCCCTCTACCTACACTCTGACCATGGGTTCCAGTGGGATAGAGAAGATTTATCAAACATTGACTAAGGAGGAGTTGATGACATACGGCCAACAGGTTGGGGAAGTGAATTCAGTGATGATGACTGAATCACAAGCTTTACAAAATATTTCGACATATGTAGCCAAAAGTAGAATGATAGCATCCTTAGAGGCTTAAGTCAAGTATATGGCTTTCGAAGCCAATGAGCAAGTGTTTCTTCCAGAAGGTCCTGGGAAAGACTTCAAACCAGAACCACCTGACTTAAGAAGGGAGGAAGAAAGAAGCCATAGGCTAGATTCCATCTATGATGATGAGCCTTTGGGTTTTGAAAAGGATCCGTTGACAGACAATGTTAAAATGCTAGCGCAAGATCCTCTGGAAGAAATAAACCTGGGCGAAGGTTTGGTGAAAAGACCAACATACATCAGTGGAAGATAGATCCAGAGCTCAGGGTTGAAATAATCCAATTGTTAAAGGATTTTAGAGACTGCTTTGCATGGGATTATAACGAAATGCCTGGTCTCGACAGAGGATTGGTGGAGCTTCAACTTCCAATAAAGCTTAGAAAAAAGCATGTCAAGCAAACTCCAAGGCGTTTTGCACTAGAGATCCTGTCGAAGATCAAGACGGATGTCGAAAGACTGCTGAAATGCAAGTTCATCCGAACGACCAGGTATGTCGAATGGATTGCAAATATAGTACCTGTTATAAAGAAAAATGGTACCTTAAGAGTGTGCATTGATTTTAGAGATTTAAATGCTGCAACACCCAAAGATGAATATCCAATGTCTGTGGTGAAAATGCTTATCGATTCTGTCGCTGGCTTTGAATACATGAGTATGCTTGATGGATACTCTGGGTATAATCAAATTTTCATTGTTGAAGAGGATGCGTCGAAAACAGCATTTCGATACCCTGGAGCTTTAGGTACTTATGAATGTGTAGTGATGCCTTTTGGCCTAAAAAATGAAGGGGAAACATATCATAGGGAAATGAATTCCATCTTCCATGATTTTACTGAAACTTTTATGCATATTTATATTGACGATATTGTTGTCAAATCTGTTTCTGGGAAGAATCACATAGACCACCTTCGACGGTCCTTCGAAAGGATGAGAAGCTATGGTCTAAAGATGAATCCTCTAAAGTGCGCTTTCTGCGTCAAAGCATGGGACTTCTTAGGCTTTGTGGTCCACAAAAGGGAATCGAAATAAACCAGAACAAGACCAAAGCCATTTTGGAAGCGAAAGTGCCAACTAGCAAGAAGGAGTTGCAATCTCTACTTGGCAAGATAAATTTCCTGAGGAGATTTATATCCAACTTAAGTGGAAAACGCAAGCCTTCCCACCACTACTTCGACTCAACAAAGGAGGATTCGAGTGGGGGCAAGAACAGCAAGAGGCCTTCAACAAGATAAAAGGATACCTCACCAAGCCACCTATTCTGGTACCTCCTTGTAGAAATAGGAGTATGAGATTGTACATAGCCGCATCTGATAAAACCTTAGGAAGCATGTTAGATCAAGAGGATGAAAATGATGCAGAAACTAGATATAGCAAAGTTGAAAAACTATGTTTATGTCTTTACTTCTCATGTACAAAACTCAACCAATATATTAAACCAGTTGATGTTTACATTTTGTCTCATTTTGATGTTTTCAAATATATGTTGTCGAAACCCATTTTACACAGTCGAATAGGCAAATAGGCGGTTGCATTAACTGAGTATTCATTAACCTTTATGCCGCTCAAGGCTGTAAAAGGTCAAGTGGTAGCAGACTTTATAGTTGACCACTCAATAAATGAAGAGTCATTAAAATACTTGGAGATCGAACCCTGGAAGTTATACTTTGACGGTTCCAATCATAAAGATGGAACTGGAGTAGGCGTTCTAAATATTTATCCAAATAAAATTCCAATAACATTCAAGTACAAGATCGAAGATTCTTGTTCAAACAATGAGGCTGAGTACGAAGCTCTAATCGTAGGCCTTGAAATCTGGTTGGAATTGGGGGAAACTTGAGTCAAAATAATGGGAGACTCAGAGTTAGTCATAAGGCAAGTTACGAAAGAATACAAATGTATAAGAGAAGATATTATCATGTATTTTGTAATAGCCAATCATTTGTTGAAAAACTTTAAAGTGATCAACATTCGACATATACCAATATTGGAAAATCAAGTGGCTAATGACTTAGCACAGATTGCATATGGATATAAAATTTTGAAAGAAAAATTACAACAAGCAATTGAAGTTAGAGGAAGAGTAACATCAACGAATTTGTTTCCAACAGATTTAGAAACAACAAAACTGGGATACGCTGACCAAGAAAACTTCGAAATTTCATTCATAGACAATCTAACAGAACAAGATTGGAGAAAGCCTATAGTAGATTATTTGCAAAATCCTATGGCTTCGACAGAACGAAAAACAAAGTATAGGGCGCTAAGTTATATTCTAATGGGAAATGAGTTATTCAAAAAGAGGCCTGAAGGAATACTACTAAAATGCCTAAGTGAAACAGAGGCATACATAGCCCTTTGAACTACACATGCTGGGGCATGTGGGGCACATCAATTAGGCCACAAAATGAAATGGTTGCCGTTTCGACAAGGATTATATTGGCCTACTATGTTGAAAGATTATGTGGAGTTTGCAAAAGGTTGCCAAGAATGTCAAATACATACAGGCATCCAACATGTACCTGCAAGTGAACTTCACTCAATTGTGAAATCTTGGCCTTTTAGAGGATGGGCTTTGGATCTCATTGGGGAGATTCGACCAATATCGTCTAAAAGCCAGAAATATATATTAGTGGGCATTGACTATTTCACTAAGTGGATTGAAGCAATTCCTTTAGTCAACGCAGACCAAGAGAATGTCATTGAATTTATTCAAAAGAACATTATATATAGGTTTGGAATCTCTGAGATAATAACAACTGACCAAGGAACATTATTTACTGGTCGAAAAATGCAGGATTTCTCCATAGAAATGGGATTCAAGTTGTTAACATCTACGCCTTACTATGCGCAAGCTAATGGACAAGTCGAGGCAGCAAATAAGGTAGTAATTGGCTTGATAAAGAAGCATGTAGGAAAAAAGCCGAGGAATTGGCATAAGACGTTGGACCAAATCTTATGGGCATGTCGAACTTCCCCTAAAGAAGCTACCAGAATGACACCATTTCGATTAACCTATAGCCATGACACAGTATTGCCAGTAGAAATTTGTCTGTAGTCAACAAGAATTCAGAAACATCAAGATATCCCTTCCAAAGCTTATTGGAATATGATGTTAGACGAATTGGTTGATTTGGACGAAGAAAGACTGAGAGCTTTAGATCTTTTAAGGATACAGAAGAAAAGAGTGGAAAAATCTTATAATAAAAGAGTAAAATCCAAGACATTTTTTCCTGAGGATCTGGTATGGAAGGTAATTCTCCCAATGGATCGAAAGGATAGAAATATGGGGAAATGGTCTCCTAAATGGGAAGGACCTTTTAAGATTATCCAAACATTATCTGGTGGTGCCTATGAGATCGAAAAGTTAAATGAAGATCAAAGGCTCTTGAGAGTAAATGATAAATACTTGAAAAAGTATAGATCTGTACTTCAAGAGGTTAAAATAACCAATGTTTAATCTCAGTCGAAGTAAAGAGACAATGCATTAAGCAACCAAAATGGATATAAGTCATTACAAAAACATATCTAGTGCAAGAATAGCGCATGATTGACTTTTGTAGCCAAAAAGAAGACATGTGTCAAATGGGAATATCAAAGAATGACCATTTCTTCTGGCGTCGAAATTCACATTCTTGGGGGGAAATTTGTTAGCTCCTGAATTTGACACCTACACATGTTGGTCCTACTGGCCAAGAATAGGTTGAAGAAATCTAAAGTTAAAGGCGCTTCGACAGAAGAGTTCGTGATGTTAGTTCTGTCGAAGCTATGCTAAGAAGAGAAGAAATACTTAGATAAATTTTCTAAGTTAAAAGGGGTGTTCGACCAAGAAGCCTTTGCCCTTCGACCATGAAACTTCGTATCAGCAACAAGTGATTTTGAATCTGAAGAAAGTATGGAAAAGCAATTCACCTGGAAGTTGAAGAAAGAAACGTGGCATAAGGACAAAATTCGAAGTGCATGCAGATGACACTTGTCTTCATCTTAGGGCGAGGCAACTCCTTGACGATTACCTAGTTCTAGTATAAATATAAGGATTCTATGTAGATTTCCGTGTCTTCAACTAATTGTACAAGTCACTCAATACTATTCGAGTACCCGCTGCATGAGAAAGAATACTAAGAATGTACGTTTGAAACACCACATTTTATAATCAAAGTCTTTTACATTTCTTTTTACATTCCTTGCCATTCTTGCTTACAGCCTTTTATCTTACTTGCAAAGTTTATTTTTCCTTGTATTTTACTTGCACTTTTTACCAGACTTCTACACTTAAACTTATCTCAAACCTCTATCTTTCTCCGTCTAATGTGTTCTTTATTAAAATTAGCATTTTTATCAAAACAACACAAATATTTAGCATATGTCCTAGGATCAAACTGATCGATCTTGGAAGTAACCAAAAATTACCCTTTTTGGAAGAACAACGGTTGTTTACCAATTTTCACGGTAAACAAATGATAACTTCCTTTTAATAATAATATTATTTATTTACTCAAAATAATGATAAATAATATTTTTATAATATTAGTACTTCTTTTCAAAAATATTAGATAGGTCAATCTAATGGGCTGGCTAATTGCAATTTCAACCTCCCCTTTTACTAATAACCTTAATACTAAAGATGAGTTTTATTAATTAAAAAATTAATTATTAATTGACTAATTTTTTATTTTTGAATCGCATGAGCCATAGGCCAACACACCCTACGAATAAGTTTACGAATACACGACTCTTTATGATTTAGAAAGTCTCATTCTCTTCGGTTAAAATACACCCCCCGATTGACTTAAATTTTAAGAATGAGTCATCAGATATTGCTGTACCATCCTTAATTAAACATTTCTTTATTATTTTAATCTTAAAAATACGATCGTCGAGGTAGGACAAATTTGGAGTACGACAATTGAGTAAATTAATTTTTTATTTCTCAATGAAAACAATAAAGTTTTTTAACGAAAATTTTGGTTTGGTGAGCCAAAATCTATTCACCTCTTCTTTGTAAATGAAAAAGATGACACACGTAATACATCTTAAGCTAAAAGTGACATCTAGCGACAAAAATCAAAGCATAATTATAGAAGTAGTTGTCACAATATATCACTTTTCTTGTAGTGTTAGAATATTTAATGATATAATCAATATTCTATGGAGTTATTTTGCGATAATAGATCAATTATTAGTATTGTATATAATCTTGTTTAACATGACATGTCAAAACACATAGAGATTGACAAACATTTCATCAAAGAAAAGATAGATAATGAGTTTATAATTATAACCTACATTTTTTTGGATATCAGTTAACAAATGGATTTACAAAGGGTTTGTTGAAATTGCACCAAAACCTATAGAAAATTCTGAATTAATCTTGATGGACAAGAATCAATCAACCGATCAAATTCTCTCTTGTTCTTCACTATTCACTCAAGTGAATCAATCAACCTGGTTGCAAGATGATTCTAGCCGCACAACGTTAATGAAAGAAGAAATAAAAGATGAATTGAGAAGAAAGGTGAATTAGAGTTTGAACAAAATAGGAGAAGAAGAATTTTCTGCAAAATTTCTCTCTGCTTCTCAAACTGAAACTTTATTTTGCAACTACATGTGTGTGAGATAGATTACAACAATAGAGGTTACTCCCTATTTATAGTTTATGGATTTATTTTTCCATCCTATAGTGTAAAGAAATATCCTATGCATTTCCTAAAATGTCCCTGAAAATTGAAAATTTTATTTCTGGTACAGATTTTTTGTGTGTTAAATTTCAGTTGATTCCGGAAATGCATTTCCAGGAGCATTCCACACACATGCATTTCATTTATTTTTTTAGCAACGTCCCTATTTTACCACATAATTTATTCCAGAAATACATTTCCGGAATTTTCCGAAAACATATTTCCGGTTTATACCCAACCTTTATGCTTGGTAAGGTGGGTACCGGAAATAAATTTCCGTTTTAAGGGGTATTTTTGGAATTTCACATGGTGCACTAGAAAACTATAGGGTGGAAAAAGAAATCCTCTTATAGTTTTAGGTTTGCTTGCTCCCTAAACCAAAACCCAAAATATCTAATTCTGTTAACTACAATAAATAGGTCTAAATCAAAATCATGTCGAGGCAACTCCTTCGCCAATTCGACACACACTAGGCTAATCGACACAACCTTGTTTCTGTTGAGAAACCTGCTTCGAAAAATGAATTACATTCTCAACAGGGTTTACTAAGAGCACGATTCAACCAGTTTACTTGCAAGCTTGAAATTATTGATATCTATACCTTTCAACAAGGAAGATTCTCCTTGAAGATGGTCATATTCTGGTTGTCACTGGTCTGAAGGCCGGTCTCTTCCTAGTTGCTTGGCTGATTTAGAGGGAAGGAGTACCTGCACACGCTTTGACGTCCAAGTCAGTGACTATCAGATATGAGATGTATAAAATTTTAAGGAATATTTTTGTGTACCTTGATTTGACGTCTGCTCTCTTTTTTATAGGATATTTATTAGGGTTTGGCAAGTCATTTCCTTTAACTCTAATCTAGATCGTTCATGGGGACGAGTGACAACATATATTTTGTTTTGTTATTTGAAGGTCCAGCCTCATGTTCCTACATAAACCATGTGTTGTTTTAGGACAGGTCTACGCCTTCTCCCTAAGTCATTTCTGTCATTGCTCTAATGTCATTTCTGTCATTGCTCTGACGTCATTCTGTCACAAATATCATTATTTTTTATCTATTCAACTATTTTAGACTTTTTCTAATTAGGTCAATTTTAGAACCGAAACTGAATAGGAATGATATCCATTCATTAACTTGTTGAGAAATTTTATAAATTTCATAAATATTAAATAATAATTTATAATATTAATTAAAGGCCCATACAAAACCTATCAAATATTTTCCTATTTAAATAGAATTATATATCAAATATGAATATCTATAATATAAGAAAATTATATGTTCTTGAAATTCCTATTTTGCCCTGCTGCTTTATTAGAGCTCCACGTGGATGGTTTTATTCACTTGAATTGTTGTACATTTGTAGGGCAGACTATTTTTTTTAACAAGTTGTATTATTAGTATGAAAGCTTGCTGTAAGAAAAACGTTACATTAATTTTTGAAGTGTCAAATGTATAAAGAGTCTGAAGTTTATTATGGTTGAGAAGTTATTCGTAATACAAAGTGGAATTTCTAATTTATGAAACTACTTTTGCAGGGAGCGGATTATGAGGGCCTCTCTACATGGGAAATAATATTCTTAAATTTGGCATTGACCGTAGTCCATTCAATATTGCTGATAAACTCCTTATCCATGGTCTCCTGTATAAACTTTCTTTTTAACTCCTTAGCTGATTTGTTACTAGTTTATCATCAACTTCTATCCGACACTTAAGATTAGGTTACTTCAAGGTGTTTATATTTTTGGTCTTAGAAGTATGAATCCCTCCGATCAACAATTTGATGGCAATCACATTTTCAACGTATAGGTTTTCAGAAACCAACTACTATATGAACGATACCTTTTTACCCTCAATGAGTAGCCAATACTTGAAAAAAGTTACTATCCATAACTAGTAGGACATCATCCACATGGCATTAGCCTATTGGTGCTTCATGATAAGGCTAACACACAAAAACTTCCAATCTTGTGTGGTTACTATGGCTGATAAGCTTATCATTTTCACAATCCAACACATTGGTTCTAGGCAGTGGCCAGTTACCACAATTTTGAGACCATAATATTGGAAATAGAAAAATCAGTACATTATATAAAGCAAGTTTTAGCAGAAGCTTTGCAATTCAAGCAGAAGAACTAAGAAAGTGAGAAAAATGGCCTCTATGATTTCCTCTTCAGCTGTGACAACAGTTAACCGTGCCTCTACGGTGCAATCCACCGCAGGGGCTCTATTTGGTAGCCTCAAATCTATGTCAGGATTCCCAGTTAAGAAGGTCAACACTGACATTACCTCCATTACAAGCAATGGTGGAAGAGTAAAGTGCATGCAGGTTAGGAAAACATGTGCCTACTTTGTATACTGATGCTTTTGCATGCCTTTTGTTAACCCTTTTGTTGAATTCTTAGGTGTGGCCTCCGATTGGAAAGAAGAAGTTTGAGACACTTTCATATTTGCCACCATTGACCAGAGAGCAATTGTTGAAAGAAGTTGAATACCTTCTCAGGAAGGGATGGGTTCCTTGCTTGGAATTTGAGTTGGAGGTTTAATATTATTCATTACTTTTTCAATGATATTATATACATAGTTTTGTTTAAGAGTCTTATGATTTGATTTTGACTACTTGGTTGCAGAAAGGATTTGTGTACCGTGAGCACAACAGCTCACCAGGGTACTATGATGGAAGATACTGGACAATGTGGAAGCTTCCTATGTTTGGTACCACTGAGGCTTCTCAAGTCTTGAAGGAGCTTGATGAAGTTATTGCAGCTTACCCTGAAGCTTTCGTTCGTATCATCGGTTTCGACAACGTTCGTCAAGTTCAATGCATCAGTTTCATTGCACACACACCTGAAACCTACTAAGTTTGAGTATTATGGCATTGTTTTGCTTGTAATTTCCTTTGTTTATCGGTTTTCGCTTTCGGACTGTAAAATGCAAATGGATGGATAAGAGTTAATCAATGATATGGTCCTTTTGTTCATTCTCAAATTAGTATTATTTTTTCTCTCTTTGTTATGTGTTGATTTTGAAAAGGAACTAACAAAAACCCAGGGGTTGGCCTAGTGGTCAAAGTTTGGTTCTTGAAAGTGTAC
The DNA here is from genome assembly GCA_948472305.1 of Vicia faba. Taxonomy (NCBI): domain Eukaryota; kingdom Viridiplantae; phylum Streptophyta; class Magnoliopsida; order Fabales; family Fabaceae; genus Vicia; species Vicia faba. The sequence goes on from OX451735.1 coordinate 27,978,335, forward strand.
TCCTCTAAACGTAACGTGTAGTGTAAGAGATATAAACACACTCTTTGGAAATTTATATCTTAAATTTGTTTGTTAACTAAGTTAATTATGAGACTTTGACTAAGTAACTATGTAATAAAGTTAAACTTTGAGGTATTTATTCTTTATGTTCATCCAGTTTCTTATTGAATGATATATAAACTAAAAGTAATGTTTTTGCATGAGGCTACTCAACTTTACAAAATTGACTCATGTTTGTCCTTGGCAACAAATGAACCGAATAGTTATGTATCGAAATTCTAAACATCGATCTTAAATTCTGTTATTGACAAATTGTAATGTATGGTCTCTCTTGATTAAACTTAGATCTTTAGATGCTATGATCTGGTGCGTTAATTGAACATATAGCCTTTCACGTAGAAGACTACATGTTCATTTAATTTAATGTGTTACGTCACAGCATCTAATCTATCAGTGCATGCAGCCTTTACGATATAACCATTTCGATGTGTTTTGTTCATCCATAACTTTACAAACTCATATGCTAAAATGATAAACCTATAAAGATCAGCCAATCATTAGAATCTGACCAATTTCATGAAAAATTGGTTCTTTTTTTGGCAAGAGAGCTTCATCAAGTCCAATCTAACTCGGCTTTATGTAGAATTACAAATATGAGTCGAAAAATACATAAAGAAAAGTTCATAAATGTCTAAAACACAAAAGGCTATACAAGACTGTAACTTGTGTTCAGTAACATTTACTGCTTTGCTAGGTCCACAAATATACTTGTTGTCTAATGAATAAGCATAAGGTCTTCAAAATTGTAAACATCGATTAAAATAGTCTTGATTTTACGAATTTCCAAATACATCCTTGAAATTATAAGAGTGAGTCAAAATAATCTTCCTATTGACTTCTGTCATTAGAGGCTATGATGTGATACGTTTTGATTGAGAAGTTCAAATAACGTGCCAGGACATAGCCTCTCAAAGCAGAAAGTTAACGGAGAGATCATTTTGACTGACACGTTACAATTTCAAAATGTATTTGTCTCATAATTAACTTGGTTACATTGTTAAGCTACGAAACAAACCAGTTTAAGATATAGATTTCCAAAGAGAGTTTTTTATATCTCTTACACTGCATCTTAATTACTAACTGTTAGTTCCATTGTTACTTCAAATTCAACACATAACAAAGAAGAAAAACAGATAACAGTAGTTTGAGAATGAATAAAAGGACCATATCATTTATTAACTCTTATCCATCCATTTGCATTTTACAATCCAAAAGCAAAAACCGATAAACACAGGGAATTACAAGCAAAACAATGCCATAATACTTAAAACTTAGTAGGATTCAGGTGTGTGTGCAATGAAACTGATGCATTGAACTTGACGAACGTTGTCGAAACCAATGATACGAACGAAAGCTTGAGGGTAAGCCGCAACAACTTCATCAAGCTCCTTCAAGACTTGAGCAGCATCAGTGGTACCAAACATAGGAAGCTTCCACATTGTCCAGTATCTTCCATCATAGTATCCTGGTGACTTGTTGTGCTCACGGTACACAAATCCTTTCTGCAACCAAGTAGTCAAAATCAACTCATTAGGGTTTTAAACAAAACTATGTATATAATATCATTGAAAAAGTAATGAATAATATTAAACCTCCAACTCAAATTCCAAGCAAGGAACCCATCCCTTCCTGAGAAGGTATTCAACTTCTTTCAACAATTGATCTCTGGTCAATGGTGGCAAATATGAAAGAGTCTCAAACTTCTTCTTTCCAATTGGAGGCCACACCTAAAAATTCAACAAAAGTGTTAACAAACAGTTTCATAAGTTATTCTACAAAGCTTATGGAAATAAGTTGAAAACAGTTCATGGACATATGATATATTGTTTCTAACAACTCTCTCAAACAGTTTCATAAGTACTTATGAGAAATCCAAACAGAAACTATAAAGTTTATACAAAGTAGATATATGTTTTCCTAACCTGCATGCACTTTACTCTTCCACCATTGCTTGTAATGGAGGTAATGTCAGTGTTGACCTTCTTAACTGGGAATCCTGACATAGATTTGAGGCTACCAAATAGAGCCCCTGCGGTGGATTGCACCGTAGAGGCACGGTTGACTGTAGTCACAGCTGAAGAAGATATCATAGAAGCCATTGTTGTTATAATTGAGTTGCAAAGCTTGTACTAAAACATGCTATATATAATGTTTTGAATGTTCTATTTCCAATATTATGTTTTTAAAATTGTGGAAATTGGTTGGTTCCTAATACCAATTTGTTGGATTGTGAAATGAAGTTTGCAGCCATATTAACCACACAAGATTGAAAAGTTTAGTGTGCTAACCTTATCATTAGCCACCAATAGGACAGTGCCACGTGTAAGATGCCCACTAAGCTAACTGAAAAAACTAAAGAACAGTAGAAGGATCTAACTGTAATTAAACTAATGAGATAAGTATAGTGTCTAACTGAGGATTGTTGAGAGTTCTACATTAGATGTTAGATGTGATGTAGAAGACATTCGAAGCCAGTTTTGTTAGATTGAATTTCATCAATCTGGATATTAAGAAGAAACATGATCATAGAGCGGTGGTTTTAATTGTAATAAATTGTTAGAATGATTGAGGTCTAAAAAAAATAAAAAATATTTGCAACTTCATCATTAACATAATGAAAGTAGGTTACTTTAAATCTCATCCGGAGAGAATGTGAGAAGAAAATTAAAGACGGAAGTGCTGCTCCATGAATAGTTGCCGATGTTGTTTAGGTGTAGTGATCATTATACTAATGTATTAGTTATGGTCATGACATTTCACGTAATTCTATTTAGGCTTTAATATTAATGATTCATGTTTGTTTTGGATTAATTACTTAAAACATGTTTTTAAGGTATGACTTTACATCTGAGAGGTGCCGGCATTACTAGACAGACCAGAATCAGTAAATTTCATCACAGAATCCTCACCTTTTTTGAGACATAAAAGAAATGTTGCAAACAAGGAAAAGAGATAAGTTTACTAAAGTTTCTCATGTAATTGTGAAGACAGTCACATTTTCATTTACACAACAAAAAGATAAGAGAATATCAGTTTAGAGGGTTCATATAATTGATTTTGTTTTTCTGATTTAACTAATATTTTTTTCACCTGTGAGGATCCAAAAGCTTGGACAGGAACAAATGTTTACCCAATACATAATAGATATTTGTGAAGAAGTTTCATTTTCAAGGATACAATTCATTACAAAAAAAATAAAAATATCAACATAACCACCATCACACATTTACACTCTTCACATGAAAAGATAAGATCAGTGGGGTAATATCCACGTGGCACTGTCCTATTGGTGGCTAATGATAAGGTTAGCACACACAAACTTTTCAATCTTGTGTGGTTAATATGGCTGCAAACTTTATCATTTTAACTATCCAACAAGATTGGTACTAGGCAGTAGCCAATTACCACAATATTAACACCATTATATTGGAAATCGATAAATAAAAACATTATATATAGCAAGCTTTCCTACAAGCTTTGCAACTCAATTATAACAACAATGGCTTCTATGATTTCCTCTTCAGCTGTGACTACAGTTAACCGTGCCTCTACGGTGCAATCCACCGCAGGGGCTCTATTTGGTAGCCTCAAATCTATGTCTGGATTCCCAGTTAAGAAGGTCAACACTGACATTACCTCCATTACAAGCAATGGTGGAAGAGTAAAGTGCATGCAGGTGACAAAAACATGTGCCTACTTTGTATACTGATGTTTTTGCATGCCTTTTGTTAACCCTTTTGTTGAATTATTAGGTGTGGCCTCCGATTGGAAAGAAGAAGTTTGAGACACTTTCATATTTGCCACCATTGACCAGAGAGCAATTGTTGAAAGAAGTTGAATACCTTCTAAGGAAGGGATGGGTTCCTTGCTTGGAATTTGAGTTGGAGGTTTAATATTATTCATTACTTTTTCAATGATATTATATACATAGTTTTGTTTAAAACCCTAATGAGTTGATTTTGACTACTTGGTTGCAGAAAGGATTTGTGTACCGTGAGCACAACAGCTCACCAGGGTACTATGATGGAAGATACTGGACAATGTGGAAGCTTCCTATGTTTGGTACCACTGAGGCTTCTCAAGTCTTGAAGGAGCTTGATGAAGTTATTGCAGCTTACCCTGAAGCTTTCGTTCGTATCATCGGTTTCGACAACGTTCGTCAAGTTCAATGCATCAGTTTCATTGCACACACACCTGAAACTTACTAAGTTTAAGTATTATGGCATTGGAAACGCTGTTTTTCTTGTATCATTTGTCCTGCTTGTAATTTACTGTGTTTTTTCCGGTTTTTTGCTTTTGGACATGAAAATGCAAATGGATGGATAAGAGTTAATAAATGATATGATCCTTTTGTTCATTCTCAAATTAATATTATCTGTTTTTTATTGTTGCTTTAATGGGTTTGTTGCTTTAATGACAGTGTGATATTAAGGTGCAATGTTAGAGATATAAAACAAGTCTTTCACCTCTCTGATATTAAGCCACTATTTTCAAATCATATTTGAAGTTTTGATTGGACTTGATGAACCTCTCTTACAACCAAAATAGAACATTTTTTCATGATGTACCAGAATCTCAATATTTGTCTAATTATTCTAGCTGAGAGCCATAATTCTGGCTTACTATTTTGAATAATCTTGGCTTACTATTTTGAAAAAGGTGTAAGTAGAATTTCATCTGACAATCATAAATAATATGTCAATCATGTATTTTTCAACTTCACGGATAAGAATACTTTAACAAAATGACGTTTTCAAAAGGAAAAACCGCTATTTACTTGAAGTTGTTCGATCTCTTTTATTTCAAATATAAGTTCTCAACTATTATAGAGGAGAGACAATATTTACAACTTTCTATCTAATTTATTGGATCTCATTTCGAGTCTTAAATAGTGTTAGTCTTGTACAATTTATGCTTTCACATTTTCCCTCTATTTTCATATTACAAAATTTTAAGTCTCGTGTATTTGGCTGTGTTACATTTGTTCATGTGCATAAACAATATAAGACACGATGTTGTATACTCTAGAACCAATGAAGTTTTTCTCCTTCTCCTGAAAATCATAGATATCGTATCAATTTTACGCTCTAAGCTTCACGGGACCATGTCCCAATATTCAACATCAAATAATCAATTTGTTTCTCGCTCCAATCATGTCGAATGCAAATGTGGTCTTCCATCTCCGTTAATGACGACTTTGACATATGTGAACCAAGGGCATCGGTTTTTTGGCTGTAGGATGTACAAGGTATTAGTTTCATTTGCAAAATCTATGAACAAGTTTATTTTGTGATTTCCAAAAAATCTCTCATTGTTCTTCTCTATTTCTAGAGTCAGAGATATAAGAAGTGTAGTCACTTCGCCTGGTATGATGAAGAGATGTCTCAAAGAGCCAAGGAAGTAATATCTTCAATGCATCAAAAATTAAACCAAGAAAAATTCAAACTAAATGAAGCCATAATTAGAGAGGATCAATTGAAGTTGAAGATCAAGTTTTTGAAGATGATGAACAAATTTATCATGGGAATGACATTAGTTTTATTAATTGGATTGATTGTATCAAATGTAATCAATTAGGGTTTAAGTTAAGTTGAATAGGTTGATAATGTTAGGTTGATTATGCTAAGTTTGTATGTTAGGTATGTTATGTATGTTAAGTTGATAATGTAAGAGAAAAGCCCATGTAAAATTTCAATTCTTGAAGGGTTTATTTTATTAAGAGCTCTTGGACCTTCTAAATCAGAAAGGCCCATATAGAATTGAAAGTCCACTCGGTTTATCTTACAAAAAGGGAAATTTGTTAGTTAAAATTTTATTTGGACCCATTTAAGAAGGGATGTATGCTGAGGTTTTTGTTAAGTAGACTGACTCATTAGAATGTTGGAGGGTCTGTTTTAATTAAAGGTGAAGGGTGGTATTTTTTAATCAAAGGGGTGTATAAGCAACTCATTTGTTAGAGGTCCAATAAATTGAAACAGTATGGAACGATCAGCTTTTTGATTTATTTAAAAAAAACTATTTTGTTTTAATTATATAATAATAATAATAATTATTAATATTATTATTAGTATGATTACTATTATTTTTTATTATTATCATTAATTTTGATTGTTTTAAAATATTGACTAAAAAAATCAAATTGGAAACAAAAAGAAGAACCTTTACTAGTCACGTGGTCCAACCAAGATCACGAAAAACGCTTGTGTCAAAAACTAAAGCGGTTACGATTCAGATTAAGGAAAAATGCTTGGATTCAAAAGAAAATAACGCATGCTTTATTATAACATTTACTGTTCAAATCGTAAATAGAATCAAATAGTAAAACACAAATCTTTACAGAACATAACTAAATAAAAATACGACAGTTGTTTACAGTGAATCAAACTAAAATAAAAACAAATCAAATCTTAACTATTTCATAACAAATCTTTATACATTAATACAAAATCAGATCGGATTACAGCAAGATCAAACGTATACAAATCCAAATCACAAATTAATCTCTAATTTCCTAATCCTAGGAAAGATAACAACAATCATAAAAACTTGCCTACAATAATCTAAATAAAAAAAAGCTATAAAAACCTAAAATCAAAAACAGAAAGGGGGGGGGGGGGGGGGAGAAAATTAAGAGGAAAATTTACAAAAAAGGAAATCGGAAGATGCTTGGAAGGAGAACAGAGAGAGGCTCACCATAACCCTTGTTCACCGCCGCTTCAGCCTAGGGTTTCAATATCTAAAATCCTAGCTCTCTTTGAAGCGTCGCCGTCACGTTATCATCACCACCGCCGCACCTGTAAATAGAAGAAGGAAGAGTTAGCAAAACAAGATTGGGACAAAGAAGCGAAAAAAAAACACGACGAGGTAATAATTGCTTAGCTTAAGGTTTGACTGTTTGATTTGGGGGTTGGGACTTGTGGGTTGTACTGTTTCGTTGTGGTATCAGAGAGGGAGAAGGGGCGAAAATTTGATTTGGGGGTTGGGACTTGTGGGTTGTACTGTTTCGTTGTGGTATCAGAGAGGGAGAAGGGGCGTCGCCGCCAGGATTAAGTTTTAGGATTTGTTGTTACAGTGAGAGAAGAGAGATGGGAGATGGGACGAACGAGTGAAGAGAGAGAGAGAAAGGGACAAACAAGAAATGAAATGAATATTCTGTAAAACAAAATTATATTATGCTTAGTAATCATGTGCATCACACCTTAAGATCGTTATCATGCACCTTCAATCATCACCATATGATCACCATCACACGCTTAGAAACACCCGCGTCCATGATATCACAGCGTACTCGTCCGTATGTTGTCCAAGCGGACTCCTCAAAACCATTCTTGGCCTAGCCCATTTCTCATTAAACCTCCTTTCTATTTTATTTTACTAATCAGCGCAAAACAATACCCCATTTTGCCCAATGGACCAAGTCAAAAATATGGACTTGGACCCGCTGCTCACACCCCCTAGTTTTACTACATAGTTCAAAAATGCAACCCCATGTCCTTTAGGCCTGAATTCAGTATATGAATTCAGGACCCTAATACCTGCACCCCCCCCCCCCCCCCCATTTTTTACTAGCCTAACTTTAGTCACACCCACCCTGCTTTTTTTATTCAATCTTTATTTTTATTTTATTTTATAATTTTTGTATTTCATATTTTTTTTATATTTATTATTACCATAAATCATATAATACTTTTCAAAGTCATCTAATATTTATTTATTTATTACATTAAATATTTTTAATCATGCATCTAATAAAATATTTTCACAATTAATACACAAAAAAACATTTAACCAACACCAAATCATTTTCATAAATCAAATTAATTCAACAAACAATTTTCAAAAAAGATTACAATAATATTTTAATTAACTGCGCACTTCATCTAACAAACTCCGCTATTCATACACCTAGACTACGCACAGGGTAATTTCAAATATCTTCGTAATTCATAAAAAATACCAATCAACTGTGAACTACGAATTGAGACTCTGATTCCTCATAAGAGGATACGCAGACATATGACTAAAATCGTGGCGAGTTCCCATAATAAAAATTAAAACCCTATTCTCTAAAAATTATGCTTATAATCCTAGTATCCTTGTGAACAAGGTAGATAAAGGGTTCCTAACACCTTCCCTTCAGCTAGAACCGAGTCAAAAACCTAGAATCTATAACGTTTAAGGTTAACCTTTATATTCCCTTCCTTAGGATAAAAATTAAGGGTGACGACTCTCATTTTAAAATCTGGTTACAATAACTGACGACTTTGCTGGGGACTCAACCCTAGGTTTAAAAGCCTTGTCCTTTTGATTTTAAGGTTTTTAGGGTTTTTTGCTTTTTGGGTTTTTTATATTTGTTTAATTAATTAATTATTTATTTTATTTATTTATTGTTATTTTTATCATATTATTATATCTGTGGTGGGATTTAAATATTGCGAAAATATTTTCAAAAACCCTTAGAAAGAAGGTTCGTCTATTAGCCAAATAAATACATGAGCCTTATGAGTTTATGTGACAACTTCACCTACATTCGGTGGAATTCCGCGAAAGGAATACCTCTCAAGAGACATCCTCTTGGGAAGTAGGACTTTGGAATGACACCTATGACTCTTTGTACAACCCTTAAACCAAAATCTCATGACAAGACCTTTCACGATCTAGAGACGAAAGTTTCGGTCTGTAAAGAGGATCCACTTAAGGGAGGCCCTTGTGCTTTTCCCTCTAGTGTTATTCATGATACCCTTAAAAATACTACCTTATGGGGAGGGTAGACTATCCGTAGGACAAAACTAGGAGTCTACCTTCTAAGGATACCATTCATAAAATCCCGTCACTAAGCCCCACATTCATGCATTCATACAGTTTTGCATTTCATATATTACCCTCTATTTCTTTTGTTTGTCTTATTCACATAGTTAAAAAAGGATAATTAAAGGTTTTAGTGAAATATCCTAAAATGAATACCAAAAGGAAATAACTTGTCCGCATTAATACCGTCAAGCCAGATATGACAAAGATGATAATCATCAAGGAGAAACTAAGAGTCGTGAAGATGTTGGTGCTTCCAATAGTTTCTTTTTAGTTCGAATATCTTTCAATATCTGAAATATATTCCCTTTTGAGGATGATTATTATTAATGAAAATACTTTTGTTTCTATGTATTCATTTCAAGATACTCACCAATAAAAAAAAGCAAAACCTGAAATATATATATATATATATATATATATATATATATATATATATATATATATATATATATATATATATATATATATATATATATATATATATATATATATATATATATATATATATATATATGTGTGTGTGTGTGTGTGTGTGTGTGTGTGTGTGTGTGTGTGTGTGTGTGTGTGTGTGTGTGTGTGTGTGTGTGTGTGTGTGTGTGTGTGTGTGTGTGTGTGTGTGTGTGTGAATAAGGCATTCGAAACGAAACCCTCAGTATATTCATACGCATTCATGCATTCAAAAACGTTTGCATTTCATTCATAATAAAAACTCATTTTTTAAAACCTTCTCCAGTTAAACCATTGGTAGAAGAAAAGCACCACCTCTCTGACCACTATATTAGACAAGAGCCCATCAACAAAAAGTGATGGAACAAATTGAGGAAAACTAAGCTGTGTTTAAAGAAGATCTTGAGCAAGTCAAGGGCAACGTCAACTCAATGAGAGGAGACACGAGTCAAGTTCTTCTAGCCTTGAAGAACATCATTGACAGGCATGAGCAAATTCCTAGGGTAGCCTTTGTAGAAGTAGCCCAGAACATTGGTGCATCGAGCGGTCACTAACCAAGGAAAGAGCCAGAGTCAAGGCCCCAAAAGTCTACCATGGCTCAACAAGAGACAAGACAAGCTGATACTGAAGGGTTTGTCCCACTTCCACTAAAGGCAGGGACATCTCATACCCGTAGATTTTGATTAACAATGCAGACAACTACTTAGATTTGCAATATGGAGACCACAACCTAGAGGCTATCAATCAAGAACCTTAGAGAACAACCCATGCTACCGAGAATCCAATCGTGCTCAATCAGTACAAAGCTCTGGAGGAAAGGTTAAAAGTTGTGGAGGGTTATGATGCTTTCGATGTAGATGCTCTCGAAATGGGTCTAGTCCCTGATGTGTTGATCCCGCCAAAATTCAAAGTACCTTACTTTGGAAAATACAAGGGGCCCACCTATCCAAGGAACCATCTGCGCATGTATTGTAGGAAGATGCATGCTTATGCTCAAGATCAGAAGCTGATGATTCATTTTTTTCAAGACAATTTAAGTGGGGCACCTCTGGATTGGTACATGCAGTTGGAACGGGTTCACATCGAAACATGGGCAGATCTTGCCAATGCATTCTTGAAGCAGTATAAATAAAACATGGACATGGCGCCTACCCGCATACAACTCCAGAACTTGTTTCAAAAGAAAGAGGAGTCCTTCAAGGAATATGCCAAAAGGTGGAGAGAAATGGCATCCTGAGTACAACCACCACTTCTGGAGAAAGAATTAGTCGACATGTTAATGGGAACTTTACAAGGGTTATACTATGAAAAGATGGTAGGAAGTGTCTCTTCCGGGTTTTCTGACTTGGTGACTATTAGTGAGAGAATTGAAGCGGGCATAAAGAGTGGAAAGATACAAGGGGCGTCATCTAGTACCCCTTATAATTCAAAAAGACATGTTCCTAACTTCTCGCAAAAAAGGGAAGGAGATATTAATGCATCCGCCTCACAACCAAGGGCATAATAACCATTAATAATTCTGCGAGGACAACAATAGAACAAATTTGAAAGGCCGCAAAGAAAGTTTGATCCACTACCTATGCCTCACAGTCAATTGCTGCAGCATCTACTCAAATTATCTTTTGTAAAGCAAAAGCCTCTAGCTCCTCCGATTGGGGCACTTTCACCAATGTACGATGCAAATGCCAGGTGCGAGTATCATGCCAATTCGTCGGAGCATACTATAGAAAAATGTTAGGACTTCAGACACAAGGTTCATGATTTGTTGGATTCTCAGGATATCACTTTTGACAAACCAAACACCAATACAAACCCCATGCCTCCACAGGGTGGTCCGATTGTGAATGCAATTGAGGTAGTCACTAAACATGTAGGGATTAAAGAGCAGATTCCTCCCATTCAGGAAGTCTTTATCAACAAAGAGGTAAAACATGATGGACAAGTAGCAATGATATCTAACAGAGACAACAACAAAAAGGGCATCTAATTCCATCCGTGAATGCATCACGAGCGAAGAACTCAAGAATTGGACACTTGTGGAGATTCTCGAGATCTTTTTATTTCCAAAGTAATTTTTATTGTTTTTGAAAGAACATATGTCAAGCCCGAGGAATAGGGGTTTCTTGTAAGGGCCCCCTATTGTGTTTTAGACAATATTCGATTAATAAAAGTTATATTTCACATTCAATTAAGATCTTTGTCTTTCTCTTGCATTTATCTTTTACATTTAAAAATAGAAATACTTTTCTTCATATGAATTTTTCCAAATTCACATACAAAAAAAAGAGCTACACTAAAACATGATAAATATGCAGATCCATGCCCAAAATTACCGATAATGTTACTGCTGCTATCCCATACAATTTTGATGCACCCATCAACCAAGTTGAAGAGGAAGATGATGAAGATCTTGAACATTCTAAAGAATTGACGAGGGAGATAGAGAAAAAAATATGATAGTATACAACCATACCAGGAACCTATTGAGACCATTAACCTTGGCACATAGAAAGATCCGAAAGAGATCAAGCTAGGGGTAACATTGGAGAAAAGCATCAAAGAAAGGTTGATCAAGCTGTTACATGAATATGTGGATATAGTTGTATGGTCTTACAAAGACATGCATGAAATGGATACAGATATTGTGGTTCATAAAACTACCTCTTAAGGAAGGTTGTTCTCCTTCTAGAAGAACTCGTCCAAACATGTCTAGCAAGATTCAAGGAGAGGTCCTTAAACAATTCGATGCAGGGTTCTTCGCGGTGTTAGATTATCCATCCTGGATAGCTAACATCGTGCCAATATCCAAGAAGGATGGTAAAGTACGCATGTATGTGGATTATCGGGATCTAAATAAAGAAAGTCCTAAAGACGATTTCACGCTACCTCACATAGATGTTTTAATGGATAATACAACACAAGCTTCGGTATTCTCGTTCATAGATGGTTTCTCGGGTTATAATCAAATCAAAATGGCACCCGAAGATATGAAAAGACTACTTTCATGACACCTTGGGGGAATTTTTTCTATAAAGTAATGCCATTTGGTCTGAAGAATGTAGAGGCAACTTATCGATGGACAATGGGTCCAATCTGAACAACAAAATGATGAAGGAGTTATGCGATAATTTCAAATCGAGCATTCCTCACCATATTGACCCGAGATGAACGGGGCTGTTGAAACTACCAATAAGAATATTAAGAAAATCATTAAGAAAATGGTGAAGACATACAAAGATTGGCATGAAATGCTTTTGTTTACTCTACATGGCTATCATACTTCTGTGTGCACATCAACAAGTGCAACTCCTTTCTCTCTGATATATGGTATGGAGGAAGTACTCCCTGTTGAAATAGAGATTCTATCACTTCGAGTTCTAACGGAAACAAAGTTTGAAGAAGCAGAGTGGGTTCAGATGCGACTTGATCAACTCAACCTCTTCGAAGAAAAACGCTTGACAGCTTTTTGCCACAGTCAATTATATCAGAAGCGAATGAAGAAAGCCTTCAACAAAAAGTCCACCCTCGAATATTCAAATAAGTGGATTTAATGCTCAATTTTTTTTTCTACCTCACCTCGATTCACATGGTAAATGGACACCCAACTACAACGGGCCACATGTGGTAAAAACAGCATTCTCCGGTGGTGGTCTTATCCTCACAATAATGGATGGGGAAGAACTACTTCATCTAGCAAATTTAGATGTAGTCAAAAAATACTATGTATAAGAAATCTCACTAAGTTTGAAACTTAAGCAGGGGACTTTGGCAAAAAGGAGTGTCCCGGTGGATTGAAAATCCTAAAGGGAGATCGAGGAAAAAATTAGACATACAAAAAAAAAATTATCCCGATAGATTGAAAACCTGAAAGAGAAATCCAGGCAAAAATTAGGGATCTTATTCAAAGAAATAAATAACAAAAAGACTGTGATCTAAGAACTGCAACTACAAGCCACGAAGGAAGGGATTAATCTAAACCATTTGACTTAGAAGCGAAGAAGATTGGAGCTATCAAAAGGATATTGGAAAAACAACAGTAACAATTATCATTTTCATTGCCACTTTATAGTTTTTAAGACTTAGTGTAATTACCTCTTCCTAGGAATTACATCTTGTACTCTCGCCTATTCAGGGGCATACCAATAAAACATTTACTTTTTCAAAATATTCCAAATTGCATTTTTCTTTTTAGACTTGTTTATAAAATACTACGATTATTTCTTGTGAATACTGCGTTGAAATAATTTTGGGGATTTGACAAATAAAAGAATTTGATGAAACATCGAAAAGAATTTTGGTTAGAAGAACATCGAAAGAAAATCCACGCCTATGTCCACATCCACGCCTATTTCCACACCCACGCCTATGTCCACGTCTATTTTTACACCTGCGTCTACGTCTACATCCACACCTACGCCTGCGCCTGCGACATAAATATCAAGATCTTGCTGACACTTTTCACCATGTTCATATCAACTCAAAGATACCATGACGATGCAATATACAACACTGGGGAGTGGATAATACAAATTCAACAGTTTAAAAGGAGAGAATATAAAAAAAAATCATTTTTCATAATATTTGAGGCATATACACACATTTTGTACATATGTAAATATTTGGGGCATACATGGACACTCAGTGCATATCACACTTGGGTAACACATTAATTTAAGGCATTATGCATATACTTCATGCATGGCATCTTTCGAATCTACTTTGGTTAAAGTTCGAATTTTCTTGGGGTCCATCATTAGTGAGCTTATCAGTGTGAACCGAATACTTCAAACTTTAAGAGATAGTCTTGGTTGAGAACAGACACAACCGGCTTCATTAGAAATTTTTTGGGGTTCATTTCTTCATGATGATAGTCTTGGTTGAGGATAGACACAACTGACTTCATCAGTGAATCTGGGGTTTATTTCTTCATGATGATAATCTTGTTTGAGGACAGACACAACCGACTATAACAGTGAATTTGGGGTTCATTTATTCATGATGATAGTCTTAGTTGAGTAGTTTATACTAGCAGTCAACACCATATTAAGCACAAACTACATAGGATGTTGATGAATATAAGTGGATGATCCCAAAATTTCTAAATATATATGCCATAACTTAATAAAAATAGGGAATGCACTTATTAAGTTAAATGACCTTCACCCGATCACTTAACCCAACAGTTGTGGAACTACATAAGTTTTTATAAAAATCCGTTGTTAGTTGGTTCAGAGGTGTCCGATGCTGAACTTGGTAGGGCAAACTACAGTTCGACCCCCCGCAACTTGCAATTGGTTAAATAAAGGGGTTACCAAACTCATTTACCAGAACCCCATTGCTAAAGGATCATAATCAATAACCAACTAATCTAGTATGTGCGTGCAAGGATAAATGGCTTAATATGATTGCGGTCGAATGAAAAGTGGGTAAAATAAAATGAAAGAAATAGGTTGAGCTATAATAGAATGATTCAAACTAGTTTGGATTAAAGAGGGGGGTTTTCGCCGTGTTTGCGATTTTGTGTCACTACGGTATCCTTAATGTTGAATTCGAGTACCTATCATTCCAATAAAATGTCTCACAACCACATATGATTTAAGTTATGTCGTGTATTTTTGTGTCGAACCCATTTTTAAATTGATTTTCATAATGATTATTTGCTTGAGGACAAGAAAAGGTTCAAGTGTAGGGGAGTTTGATAATGCAAAGTTTCATCGTATTTTCGACTCGACTAGCAAGGATTATTTTACCGCTTTTAGCCATTTATGTCATTTTATGCTGGTAGTGTTTTTCATCCTTGAGGCTTGCATGAGACAAGAAGAGGAATTGGCATATAAAGAGCAAGAAAACATGAAGAAACAAAAGAAATAATGGAAATCTCCCTCATTTTTCCTCCCACGTCAAAATGAAAATGATGCATGTATGATATATATATATATATATATATATATATATATATATATATATATATATATATATATATATATATATATATATATATATATATGTCATCTCAAACAAGTGGTTGTGACCCAGGTCTCTTGTTAAATCACATTGTTTAATTAAAATCTAGAGCAATTTGATGTCCTTGAGAATATGTTTAAAATCTTAATGCTTCTCTCCTATCTTTTGTCTATTTTAGGATAGATAAAAAATTTCTTTTATTTAAATTAGGAATCTTTTAATACGACCATCTATTCTTAAGTATAGTTTGTCATTTTGTATTCCTTCTCTGACAATCATTTGTCTGTTCATTATCTCTTATCTTGGAACTTGATAATATATCCTCTCTCTTAAGTTTTCATTTATAGTGTTGTTAGTTTCGATATATTATAGCCTGTCAGTCACGTTTTATGTCCCTTTATTTAAGATCAAATATGTTTTATCTTATTATGCATTCATTTCGTAACCTTCATTAAAATAATTGTATTATCTGTCTCTTCTTGATCTCTGTTCAAACATTAACTTCTTTTGGTATCTCGAGGTTGATAGCTCGAGTAAGGAAATTAATTCTCCTTTCAATCTTGTTTTATTTTTCACTACTTATGTCCTCTTTTGTTTCATAGTATTCTGTATCTTCCTCACAAGTCTTTTCCTCAAATATGTTCTTATTATGTCTTCAAACACCTCACTTGGAAATGAGGAGAATTTGGAGATTCTTCTTGAATAACGTCTAGACTTTATTAGTCTTCTTAATGGTGGTTACAATTTGTCTATAGTTGTTCAATTTCAAGGTTGGTATGAGTATTTTGGTATGCTGCATGGACCGTTTATCCAAACTTGGTTAAAGATTTCTGGAAAAATGAATCTATAGGTGTTCAAGGTAGATCTGTTTGTTCAAGTGTATTTGGTGTTCCTTTTGTCATCACTCCTACCTCCATCTCAGAAGCTATAGGATGTGTTGGAACTTGTGGGATCACAATGGATGAGTTCAGACTAAAATATACATTTGTTGAAAAACTCATTTCCATCCAAGATGTCTCATCTTCGTATGAGCCTACTAATCCAACAAAGCTCCTTTTTATTGGTAGAATCTGGTTCATATTCCTTCTTAACAACTTCAGGCCTCCAGGAGATAATATAAGCACTTTGTCTCATTATGACATACTTTTCATCTACTTTCTACTCAATAATGTTAAGATAAATCTACCTCGAATCATATTTAAATATCTAAAAGAGTCCGTTATAATCTCCAGAAGTCGAAACAAGTCCTTCTTACCTTAAAGAAGATTTCTCTCTGAACTATTCTATAAAGAAAATATGGTTGGATTGATTCAAATGAATGCACCAGAAACTGCTCTTACAAAAGAAAGATGTGAATTTTTTGGATCATATTAAGAAGTGTCTATTCTCATCTTCCTCATTTTTTATGTTTTCATTGTAACATCTTAATCATTAATGAAAAGTTGTTTCGTTTGTGCTTAAAAAATTCTTAGAATTTAACAATCTTTTTTATTATGACAAAAAGGGGGAGAAAGCATAGTGATGATTTTGATGTATATCTAACTCTCTAAATCTCATTGCTTACATTTTTAATATATATATATATATATATATATATATATATATATATATATATATATATATATATATATATATATATATATATATATATATATATATATATATATATATATATATATATATATATATATATATATATATATATATATATATATATATATATATATATATATATATATATATATATATATATATATAATATATATATATATATATATATATATATATATATATATATATATATATATATATATATATATATATATATATATATATATATATATATATATATATATATATATATATATATATATATATATATATATATATATAAGTTTTTAGAAATATGTTTTAGGTACGAGATAAATGAATTAAGAACTTATAAAGTCTAGAAGATTCAATAAATCAAGTTGTGATAAAAGAACTTCTAATGATTGATATGGCATGTTGATCAAACTCCGATAAAAGAAATTCTAGGGTATAAAATATTCTTAGAGATTGAGTGTTGATAACGAACTTCAAACATACAAAAAGGTCTAATAGATCAAGCTATGATAATGAACCTATTTGATGATTAGAAGATTCTAATGAAGAAATAATGTCTAATAAAGCAAACTCTGATAAACCGCTTCCATTCTCTTTATATCAGAATTCCAAAAAAAGAAAGCAATGCTCAGAAAACCCTACTTTCTGATAAGGTCTTAAGTTTTAGAGTTAAGGGGAATTGTTTGACTCAGGGGGAGTCTATAAACAATGCTCATAAATCTCATTCTTCTAAAACTATAAGTCTTAGACTCGAGGGGAGCTCATGCTAATCAGAGGAAGTTTTCTTCTTAACTCTGAATTCGATTATATATTACTGTATAAAATTGTTACATCAAAATACATGATTTTGTCATCATCAAAAATGGGGAGATTGTTAGAACAAGATTTGGATTTTATAATTGATCTCTGGATTTTGATGATGACAACATATATTTTATATGTAAACAATTTTGACTCTAATGAGTTTCTTAAGTGTGCAGATAAGAAATTCTAATTGATTCAGGACTGTTGTTTGGAGAATCAGAAATACGCCAAGCACATCAGAAAGATTGTTTACATCCACTCCTGAAGAAACATAAGTAGTTTGGAAGAATGTTGAATATTCTCCAGGAAGAGGATCACATGTGTACTTCCTAACAAGATGCTGCTTCTGAAGTCACAAGTCAAAAGAAGAATTTCTGATAAGCTTCTGCTTTGAGATCAGAAAATAGATTGTACAAGAAACAAGCTTTCCACACAAAGATCAGAAGTCAATATTTACACATCGAAAAATTTGCTGCTTATATTTCTGAAGACAAAGCCAAGATTCTGAACACATAAAGAGAAAGCTTTTACTTCCAGATCAGAAGTCAAAACTTGTTCATCATAAGAGTTGCGACTCATATTTCTAAAGACAAAGTCAAATTTCTGAAGACTTGGATAGTTCATGAAATACACACTTCTATTCAACATCAGAATTATTCTATCAAAAGAAATGATCAAAGAAAGAAATATCTCATGGAATCACTTCTAATCAACATCATATAGTCCATTAGAAGACAAGATCAAATGATGATACATTCTCAAGTCAATCTACTAAGCAGAAGTAATATTTATTAGAAGAACTATTATGACTGTTTCTAAATAAACATCAGCAATTCTAAGGAATTCTGAATATTCATCAGAAAGGGAATCAAGTGTGTTCTCAGAAAAGCGTCACTCTCAAATCTGAAATTACATACGCTTTCAGAGAGAAAGAATTCATGATCAGAAACAAAGATGTAGCTGACATAAGTTTTTGCTTCCAACTCAATTCAAAAATCAGAATTCAAGAGATCAGAAAGAAAGATATCAACGTCAAAATCAGATGTACGAATATAAACTTTTGCTTCAAAAATCAGATATCAGATATGCAGCTCATACAAGTTTTCGTAAGAATCAAGGATAAATTCAAGATGTATAGATCAGAAAAGCTTTCGCTTAGAGACAAGACATTGTTCATCAGATAAGCTGTTGATTATATATTTGAAGATAATATTCAACTATCTGAAAAACTCTGACTCAACAACAATGAAGCATCGTCTGGATCATTTTCATTCATCATATCAGAAACAATCTAGCAAAGAGAAAAGGGACAACGATCAGAAAGAAATATCTTCCAAGATTACTACTTCAAGTCAGAAGTAAAACATCAAAAGATAAGGTCCTAAGTAACTTATCCACGAATAATATAGTATTATCAATATGCTTCAAATTCCACTACATGCTTACATATTGTACTATTTTGTCTCCCACGATAAAATGCTACCGTTACTGTAGTTGGAAAGTTAAAACAACATCTTGGTACTACCAACAGTCTATTTCTCAAAGTCTACATAAAGAGACCTCAACAGCATTTGAAGAATGACGGACTACACAACATTATCAAGCTTGAATCAAATTGCTGAAATACTGAAAAACATCAAGAGAACAGAAGAAGCACTATTCAAATATTCATCCATAAATATTCTTCTAGAAAAATATCAAGAACACAAGAGTTATTGCTCATTATTATGTTAAGATATTAGAGATTAAACACAAAGAGTTGTTGCTCGTTATTTGTATTTATCTTAGAATTCTCATTACAAAGAGTTTTTGCTTATTATTTGTATTAGAGACTTTGCTCTTCATTGTTGTGTTAATCTATTTTTTAGAAGCAAACATTATAAATACAGTTTGATTATAATTCTGTCTAGAATTGATTATTGCCTCAAGTGACTAGGTTGTTAGTCTGTAGACTTGAGAGGACTAAGGTGTCAGTTTAGACTCTTAAACAGTTGTTGTTAGTCACCGACGGGTAGCCCGTGCATCTGTAATATGTTGAGATTATTGGATTAAGTCCTTGTTGAAGGCAAAATCACTTTGGCTGGTAGACAAGAGTAGGCTTGTTGAAGGTGAACTTGTATAAACTAAAAGAGTCATTTTATTATTTCCTTAGTCTTATTCTTTCTAATTAGTTTGCGAAATATTTTAGAAAAGAAAAAGATTGTTAGAAAACTCAATTCAAACCTTCGTTTCTTGTGTTTTTTTCACCCTCCAGTAACTACTTGGAGTGTATACGATATTAGTAAATATTTGCTCTATACAAAATCAAAGGATGATCGTAGCACCATGCAAAATAGTGGGGTTATGGTTGAGGTTGATTTCATGTACTTTTCTAGTTGTAAAGATGATAATATTGTACTAGCATTTATAGCATACTTTGGGGTCATTGAGAAGATTTTGGAGATTGACTATGTTTCTTTTAAAGTGTCTTTATTTTAGTGGAAATTGATTGATAGTAACACTAGTGTAGAAACCGATGAATTAAGATTCACACGGGTTGTTATTCGAAAGATTACTTATAATAACGAATCATTCATCATGGAAACCCAAGAAAAACAAGTTTTTTATGTCATTGATCCTTCTAACACTATATGGTCAATTGTTCTTCAAGGAAAATATCTTCCTGATAGTACTGGTGAAAATCAAGATTTTAACTATGAGATGCCTTGTTTAGCAACACATGTACATCAATCATCTGAAGAAAATAATTCAAATAATGTGCATGCTATTCGTTGTGATCATGAAGAGGGGATATGGGAAAATTAGTAAGTAAATATTGGTTAATCATTTGTTTTAATTTTGATATAAAATTATATATCGTGTCACTTTGGGTTTGCATTTGGTATAATCAATGAATATTTGTGGTACAATGTTTTAGATTGAGAAATTGAAAAAATGTACAATATTTATGATTCAGGAATCTGCAAAATATGGTTCTATATACTGTAATATGGTTATCTAATACAGGCTGCAACCGACAGTACAAAAAAAACTTATCCCCTTAATTGTTACATAAAACCGAGGTAAAAATATTGCGATATTACCCTGGTTCTATAAAACTCCGAATGTTAATATTGGGTGCGCCATCCAATTTTGAAAATAATAAAAATGCAGATGTTGGCGATCGAACTCACATGCAGATAACTTTACCCCTTGCCATTTAAATAACCGAGGTCTTAAGTGGAGAGTTTTCATGACGCCCTTCGTTACTTTGCTTTCGTAGCCAAGGTTAAATGCATTTTGCATGCGATGTTAGATGTGTTTTTTGTAGTATTGATGATATTTTATTTCCAGCAGCACATAAAGGAATGAAGTGCAACCTTGTTGGATACATTGATTCTAATTGGTGTGGTGATGTTGATGATAGAAAATCTACAACATGTTATGTGTTTATTCTAGTTGGTGCACCATTTGTTTGGAGTTCAAGAAAGAAACATGTGATGGTTTTATCATCATGTGAAGCAGAGTACATTACAACTTCATTATGTGTTTGTCAAGCTATATGGTTGGTTGATTGCTGAAGTTGAAGGCAAATTTCATGAAACTATGGCTATGAAGATTTATAACATATTTACCATAAATTTGGCCAAGAATCCCGTTGCACATGGCAGGAGCATGCCTTAGAGATAAGGTTTCACTATGTTAGAAAGCAAGTAAGCAATGGAAGGTTGTGTTTGGAGCATTGTAGATGTGAAAAGCAAGTAGACATCATGACTAAGACAATGAAAGTAGAATTGTTCAAGAAGCTTAGGAGCATGATGCATGTAAGTAGACATCATGACTAAGAAGTTTATGTGCAATGAATGATGTGGTGTGTTAAAAATATAATTCATACATTTGTTGTGTTACTTGATAAACAAGTAAGAGTTTGTTAGTGGAAAAATTCTGGTGTAACAGAATTTGTTATGTTAGTTGGAATTTGTTGAGTTGCTTGGTGTGCAAGCATTCTCTATATACTCTAACATTGTAATCTTTCAATAGTAGTGTAATACACCCATTTCTCTTATTCCAGTCTTTATCTTTCCTCTCAAATCTATATTGCGCAGAGTATTTGTCAGTGGAAGAACAAAAGTTTTGAGCAATTCGTGTGCGTACATCATTCAAGGGATGAGAGTAATTGTGTTCTTACTTGAATGTTTTGTTCCATTAAAGACTAGATGTTCTTTTAATGTGTCACATCATAGCATTTAATCAAAACTATTTAAACTATTAGTTTGTTTAACTTTTATGGTACAACCTTTTCGATGTGTTTTGTTCATCCGTAAATGATAAAATTGGGTGCCATAAGGTGAGCAGATTGGTCTCAATAAAAGTTGTCATTTTTTATCATAACTTTACAATCTCAACTAATAATCCATGAGTATGACTATAATTATCACGCAATGATTAGATCTGACAAGCATTCTGGTATTTCATGAAAAATGGATTATTTATGTGGTAAGAGAGCTTCATGAAGTCCAAACTTACTTGGCTTGTTGAGTTACAAATATGATTCAAAAGCTAGATAAAGGAAAGTTCATTAATGTCTAAAACACAAGGACATATTGAAGAGTAACTTGTTTTCAGTAACATTTGCAGCTTTGCTAGGTCTGCAAATAAATGGTCCATATCATTTATTAACTCTTATCCATCCATTTGCATTTTACAATCCAAAAGCAAAAGCCGATAAACACAGGGAATTACAAGCAAAACAATGCCATAATACTTAAAACTTAGTAGGATTCTGGTGTGTGTGCAATGAAACTGATGCATTGAACTTGACGAACGTTGTCGAAACCGATGATACGAACGAAAGCTTGAGGGTAAGCCGCAACAACTTCATCAAGCTCCTTCAAGACTTGAGCAGCATCAGTGGTACCAAACATAGGAAGCTTCCACATTGTCCAGTATCTTCCATCATAGTATCCTGGTGACTTGTTGTGCTCACGGTACACAAATCCTTTCTGCAACCAAGTAGTCAAAATCAACTCATTAGGGTTTTAAACAAAACTATGTATGTAATATCATTGAAAAAGTAATGAATAATATTAAACCTCCAACTCAAATTCCAAGCAAGGAACCCATCCCTTCCTGAGAAGGTATTCAACTTCTTTCAACAATTGATCTCTGGTCAATGGTGGCAAATATGAAAGTGTCTCAAACTTCTTCTTTCCAATTGGAGGCCACACCTAAAAATTCAACAAAAGTGTTAACAAACATTTTCATAAGTTATTCTACAAAGCTTATGGAAATAAGTTGAAAACAGTTCATGGACATATGATATATTGTTTCTAACAACTCTCTCAAACAGTTTCATAAGTACTTATGAGAAATCCAAACAGAAACTATATATATGCTTTCCTAACCTGCATGCACTTTACTCTTCCACCATTGCTTGTAATGGAAGTAATGTCAGTGTTGACCTTCTTAACTGGGAATCCAGACATGGATTTGCGGCCACCAAATAGAGCCCCTGCAGTGGATTGCACCGTAGAGGCACGGTTAACTGTAGTCACAGCTGAAGAGGAAATCATAGAAGCCATTGTTGTTATAATTGAGTTGCAAAGCTTGTACTAAAACATGCTATATATAATGTTTTTGTTTATGTATTTCCAATATAATGGTGTTAATATTGTGGTAATTGGCTACTGCCTAGTACCAATCTTGTTGGATAGTGAAAATGATAAAGTTTGCAGCCATATTAACCACACAAGATTGAAAAGTTTTTGTGTGCTAACCTTATCATTAGCCACCAATAGGACAGTGCCACGTGTAAGATGCCCACTAAGCTAACTGAAAAAACTACTAACAAACAGTAGAAGGATTAAACATGATCAAATAATAATTAAACTATTGAGATAAATACAGTCTCTAATACTTGCTGAGGATTTGCTGAGAGTTCTACATTAGATGTTAGTGTTGATAGATGGCATGGCAGGGAAGCATTTGCTTTGCTTCTGCATATTGATAATGAAACTGAACCCAAAAAAATAAAAATAGAAAAGGAAAATTTTATTAATGATTAACTTAAGAAAATACGATTCTGTCCAAAAAAAAACTTAAGAAAATACGAATGGATTGTTGGTTAATATAGGCCCAAAGTTACAAGTTTGTTAGAGAAATTTTCTCTAATAGGTTAGTCTAAATATCTCAACTACCTAACAACTAAAAAAAATAGAAAACTAACAGAACAAAAATAATTAAAAATTACATTAAATTGTAACAGCCTAGCAAGTCGGAGTGGATGTTGGTCATTTCTAGTTTGCGAATAAGAGAGGCCAAGATGAAAAGCTTTGATGAAGAGGTTTGCAACCTGGTTTTCATGGGCATCAAATGTATGAGTTTACTTGTAATTTGTCACGAACGAGGTGATAATCCATTTCAATGTGATTAGTTCTTTCATGAAATATCGGTTTGGATGCAATTTGTATAACATTGAAGGATAATTTAGTATTTTTTAGTATGTTGTCTATGTAGTCCTAGTTTGTGTGTATAAATAGACTAGAAGTAGCTGTCATTTACATAACTAATCTTCCTTAGCTTTTGTAACAGTCATTGCAGAGCAATAAATATATTCTCTCATTCTTTCTGTATTTCATCACCTTGTGCACTAACAATTGGTATCTAGAGCTCCAGTTTGAATCCACAGGGAAACACGGGAAACACGAGTGAAACGGTGAGGCGTTATGTAATTGATTTCGTGAATGAAATCGTAACAGAATCACATTTTCTGATTATGCGGGATTGAGAAACATTGTGTTTGGTGAGATCTGAGTGACTTGCACAAGGTTGAAGATGAACGGAAACGGTATTCTGAGCACCAAACTTCCAGTGTTCAATGGTAAGAACTGGAGTCGCTGGATGATTCAGATGCACGTATTGTTCAGTGCTCAAGAGGTTCTTGAGCTTGTTACCGAAGGTTACTTTTCGGTTGCAGCGAATGTGACGGAGGAATAGAGAAACGCGTAGAGAAATAAAAGGAAGAAAGATCAGAAGGCGTTGTTCTACATCCATCAATGTGTGAATATGAACGTGTTTGAGAAAATTGTTGATTCGACGATGCCGAAGACTGCGTAGGAAACACTAGTTAGGTGTTACGGTGGTGACACATTAGTAAAGAAGGTGAAGCTTCAGTCTCTACGAAAGCAGTATGAGAATCTCAACATGAAGGACAACGAGAAGGTATCTAAGTACATCTTCAGAGTGATTCTGATCACTAATGAGATGAAAGCTTGTGGAGAAGCTCTTTCTGAATAAGTAATCATTGAGAAGATATTGATGTCTCTTGCCCTTCAATTTGATTACATTGTTGTAGAAATTTAACATTCCAAAGATTTGAACACCATGAGAATAGAAGAGCTGCAAAGCAGTCTAGAAGCGCAAGAGTTGTGTCTGACTGAAAGAACTTCTGAGAGGGAGGTTGAGCAAACTCTGAAAGCTTCTTTTGTCAAGAAGGACCAGAAGCAGAAAAGCCATGGTAGGTCTAGAAGTCAGAAACCTCCAGTTCTGATGAGAAGAAATATCAGAAGGGAAAGGAGAAGTACGACAAGAAGAAAGTTCAATATTATTGTTGCAAACAGTTTGACCATTTTGCTAAAGATTGTTGGTCAAACAAGGGAAGGAAATCAGAAGAAGCAAATATAACGAGAGGATATTCCGATGATGAACCTGTGCTATTAATGGCTTCTGAGTCTGATGGAAGATATTTAGTAGATTGGTGGTATATGGACACCAGCTGCTCAAATAGCTTGACTGGAAATAAACAATGGTTGATAGATTTTGACTCCAGAAGGAGGACAAAGATCAAATGTGTTGATGATAAGTACCTTAATGCAGAAGGTATGAGAAATGTCAAAGTCAAAGTGAAGAATGAGAAGATTGTTTTGATCAAGGATGTTTGGTGTGTTCCTGACATTAAGAGCAATCTGATGAGTGTGGGTTAGCTGATGGAGAAAAGTTTCTTAGTTGTTATGAAGATCAATCTCTTGAAGTTGTATAATTCTATTTAGAAGATGATTATGCAATTTGAACAGGAAAGCAATAGAACATTCAAGGTGAATGTGGAGAATGATGAAACAGAATGCCTTAATGCATAAGATGTTGAAGGTAATAGTAAGTTGTGGCACAAGAGGTTGGAGCATCTAAACTACAAAAGTTTAAGGCATATAAGTTCTAAGAATCTCGTGCATGGTATTCCGAAGATTGTGAAGCCTCATAAGGCATGTGAGATATGCATGAAAGACAAGCAATCCAGGCTGTCATTTGTATCAGAAGTAGTCCCAAGAGAAAAGTATGCTTTGGGAGTAGTGCATTCTGATGTGTGTGGACCATTTCCAGAATCTTCACTTGGAGAAAACAAGTATTTTATGTCTTTTTTAGATGAGTTTACAAGAATGATATGGGTATCACTCATCAAGTTTAAGCATGATGTGTTCACCGAGTTTCAGAAAATCAAGGTGAAGGCTGAGAAACAAAGTGGTAAGAAGCTGAAAATTCTCAGAACGGACAATGGAGGTGAGTATAACTCTAAAGAGTTCCAAAAGTTATGTGAGGAGAATGGAATTGAGCATGAGGTTATAACTCCATACACTCCTCAACACAATGGTCTTGCTGAGAGAAGAAATCATACTTTGCTTGATATGACGAGAAGCATACTGAAGGAGAAGAAGCTTCCTCACACCTTATGGGGAGAAGCTGTTGCCACCACAACATATATGCTCAATAGATGTCCAATAAATAAGCTGAAAGACATAATTCCTATTCAGAAGTTGACTGAAGACAAGCAAAGTGTTAGTCATCTGAAGGTGTTTAGTTCTGTATGTTACAAACATGTTCTAGAAGCTAAGAGAAAGAAGTTAGATGATAGAAGCAAAGTAAAGTTACTGGTAGGGTACCACAATACAGATGCGTACAAGCTTTATTCTCCAAAAACTAATAAAGTTGAAGTTAGCAGAGACATCATTGTGAAAGAGTCAGTAGCTTGGGATTAGAGCAAGTCTCAACCCATTTCTGGTGTAGTGCCAACACTAGAGTTAACTTCTGAAGATACTTTAGAAGGTTCTGAAGATGAGTCAGAACTTGAAAGTTCTGAAGAAGAGTTAGAGTCAGAAAATGATTCTGGAGACTCTGAAGATGAGTCAGAAACCGAAGGTGATTCCGATGGTGAATCTGATTCTGATCCAGATTTTGACGATGATCTAGAATCTGGTGGTGATCATGCTTCTGGAAGAGAAAACTCTGAAGACGTAGGTTCTGGAGGACAAGCTTCTAAAGGTGATCATGTTTCTGAAGGTGGTACTTCTGAATATGGGGATTCTAGATGAGGTCCAAAAGCTAACACAGTTCCAGGTTCTGTAGAAGATTCAGAACAAATTCAGAGGCCACAACGAATCAGACAAATACCAAGAAGGTTTGTAGAGTTTGACATGTTGCAAGATACTGAAGTAGATTCTGAAGGAGAAGTCATTTAGTGTGCCATGTTAGTAGATTCTGAACCATTGGGAATTGAAGAAGCTCTCAAGAAGAAAGTATGGCTGAATTCCATGAAAGAAGAACTTGGGGCTATAGAAAGAAACAAGACTTGGAAGTTGACTAAGCTTTCAAACGTGAAGAAAGCCATCAACGTCATATGGGTTTTCAAGGTAAAATTTAAGCCAGATGGATCAATTGGCAAGCACAAAGCAAGGCTAGTGGCTAGAGGATTTCTTCAGAAACCTGGGTTAGATTACTTTGAGGTGTTTGCGTCTCTAGCTAGACATGAAACAATCAGATTCGTGATTGCTATAGTTGTGAATAGGGATTGGCCTTTGATGCATCTGGATGTGAAGTCTGCATTTCTGAATGGTCCATTACAAGAAGAGGTATACGTGTCATAAGCTTCTAGATTTATGAAAAAGAATCATGAAGGGATGGCGTACAAGTTGCATAAAGCCTTGTATGGATTGAAGCAAGCGCCCATAGCTTGGAACTTGAAGATTGATTCATTTTTCAAGAAGCAGGGGTTTCAGAAATGTGAGATGGAATATGGCATTTATGTGCAGCATTTTGGAGGCAATATGATTCTGGTGTGTCTCTATGTTGATGAAATATTAGTGACAGGTAGTTGTTCTAAGGAGGTAGTCAAGTTCAAGAAGGTTCTGATGAATGAGTTTAAGATGACTAACCTAGGAAAGATGGTATACTTTCTAGGGATGGATCAATTGTACTCTGAGAATGGTATAATTTTGCACCAGTTGTGCCTTACATGATGTGTTTGACAGGGCTCTATATTTTGCTTCTGACGAAGATCTGGACACTACAATTTGCTTCTTTGATTTCCATTTAATTAAACTGCTTCCAAGGAAAAAGGTAAATCCTAGACCTTCTAGTGGTTAGACATGCTCCCCAGTTTGAGTCTGTAAAACCAATAATAGCCACTGTTGAATTCTGCTTGAAATGGAATCCTATAACAAGAATTCTTGATGTATATGCGGATCCTGGTGGCTGCCAGCATATGTGTATTGGTTGGTGTGGCCAAGTATTGGCTTAATTTGCAAACAAAAAATGTGATATTGTGCCAAGAATGAGTGAGATATAATAATTTACTAGTGAGAATTATAAACTTAGTTGGGTCAGGAAGAAGAGGTTCATTGGGGAAGCGTGTGTTTGCAAGTATGAAGAACCTGGGTTCAATCCTCAGGTTTTGCTTTTTTTTCATATTTTATCTGCAGATCCAGTGTAAGGAATATCTGGGCGTATATCATGTGCCTTCATCTCTAGACTATCAGATGCCAACAGATGGAGATCCAACACCCCAAGCACGCTTGTGCATGATGAAACCTCAAGGGACCAACCACATAGGATTAGGCGCAACAACTGTAGGCTTGCTGAACATGTGGGCTTTACAAATTCCAGATCTCACACCCCCCTCTTTCAGGTTCACATACCAGGCCCATTCATTTTCTTTTCTCAATTCTATTTTTGTTTATTTAATTGTTTTATTTTCAAATATTTTTTTAATCATAAAATAAGAAAATATAAAAACTTAGTTCTAGATTTTATTTTATTCAATTTTAATTTATCCTAAATTAATTTAATTAATTATTTTGGTTCCTTTTCATAAATTAAAAACAATTAGAATTAGGTTAAAATTTTGATGTTTTCCTAAATAGTAAAGATACCAAAAATATTAGGTTTAGTTTAGAATTAATTTTTTAATTAATAATGTTCTTCTCTTTCAATTGATTAATTAGTCTAATTTTAATCTAACCATTTTATTAAATCAAAACAAACAAAAAGATCTTTTTCTTATACCTTAGTATTTTTAGGCCAATTTTCAATTCGCGCGCGTTCTTACCTTTCGCATTTTTATTTTCATATTTTTGTAACTGCTTACTAGGATGTAATAGAATTAATTAGGACTCTTTATTTTCTCTACTTTCTTTATTTTCCCTAATTTTTTGGACTTGTAATAATTCCCCTCCCCGAAGCTTATAATAGTTTAGGATTTACATTTCTGCACTTTTAATTACTGCAAATTATTAACTGCTTAGATGTATGCTAATTAGGATTGTATGGCAAGAATAAAACAAAACACCAGCAAACCTAAATGCAAAGATAAATAACTGAATAGAACACAATTGCACATGCACATCTCTAGGGTACCCCACTTTGGTTGCCTTCGGAAAAACACTCACATCTCTCGAAACGTGAGAGGTTTTAGTCGCTACCCTCCGGTTTAAAGATCATAAGTCCCTCGATGACCCTCTTGACATTGTCTCGGTAAAAATGATCTTAAAACCCTAGGGTAGTTACTAAGGTTTCTTTCCCAGTTGCCTTTGTGACTATAAACGTCTCTTCGAATGTCCCTCAAACATCCAACGACTAGGGATACCTACTCACTAATAGTAGGATAGCACTGTCTAAAGGAAAAGAGGAAAAGAATAACCTTTCGAGTAAAAGTAGATAGTTCCTAGATGCTATGCTCAAACGATTTTTACACTTACACAGAACCTCTTTCAAAATCATTTTCAAAAACTTTGTATACGTTCTATACTATTTAGAGAAACATTACAAAGTTCACCTCACTAAGGCACTTTCAAAAATACTTTTCAAAAACACACAAAGCACAAGGTATTTCAAAATGAGCTAAGCATCTAAGAGCCCGTAGAAAACTACAGATGGAAAGGGTTCTAACACCTTCCCTTTCCATAATCTACCCCCTTACTCAGAAAACTCTCGAAAGATCTTTTTTTGTTCTTTTTGCCCTTCCCTTTGTTGGATAAAAGAAAATTTGGTGGCGACTCTGGCTTACCGCAATATTTGTGAAAACAAACGCAAAACCAGTTTAACAGCCGGTTCTGCCACCGTATCACAGAACTGGCGACTCTGCTGGGGATTTTTTTAAGTGAGGTTACCTTAGAGTTAGATCAATTTAAATTTATTTATATTGTGTGTTTTGTATGCTTTACTATTGAGGGTTTTTGTTTGGGTTGTTACTAAAAGATCCTACACCCGGATCTGAGGCACCTTTTTAGGTAAGTAGCAATAAATCATGGAAGTTGTGTTAGAACAAGATTAGTTCTGATCATATCTCAGAGTTTTGATGATAACAATAATTTATAAATTATATATTTGATACTCTGATGAACGTATTTAATTGTTTCAGATAATGTTTTGACAGAAGCATTTTGATGTGCTGAGCTGAAAATAAATGAAGATGTTCTTTGATGAAAGTAACTATTTGTTTTAACGCAAGTACTGATGTTGTATCTGATAATGTTCTGACAGAAGCATCTTGATATGCTGAGCTGAAAATAAATGAAGAAGTTCTTTGATGAAAGAACTATTTGTTTTAGCGCAAGTGTTGATTCTGATGCTGATGCTGACTCTGGTAAGATAATTATTTGAATGCATCTTCTAACACTTAGCAGGATTCCTTGTTCAGAAGTACCTTGAAAGCAAGTGTTGTTCAGAAGATATTTGAAATCAAGTGTTGTTCAGAAGATATTTGAAAGCAAGTGTTGTTCAGAAGATATTTTAAAGCAAGTGTTGTTCAGAAGATATTTGAAATCAAGCGCTGATCAGAAGTACTTAGCAAGCAAAGCATTGTTTAGAAGATAAGCAAGCATGTTCTGAATCAAGACGTGAAGCCAAGTTATTAATTAATATAAAAGCTAACAAGTATTGTCAAGGATCAAGAGACATGTTCTTACAAGTTATGTTTGCTCATTTAATGCAAAGACGGCTACATGCACTCAAGTGTCTACGCTAGTGCATTGGAAAATGGAATAGTGCAAGGAAACACGCAAAAATTTAATGCTATCCATTTGAAGGCAGAAACGATCATGTTTCTTCATGCTATATATAGAATAACATTAATTGCAAGCCAACAACTACTTAACCGAAAGACTGAACAACTGAAGTTCTGAATAGAATTCATCAATTTCAAAAGAAGCAAGAACTAAGCAAAAATATTCTGGGCTCACAAACAAATTTCATACACTTTGTGCTATACTATTATTAGTGAAAAATCACAGTTGTGATATAGCTTTCTTAGAAGAAAACTTTGTTTCACTATCTGTAAAGATTTATATCTTGTAATTCTTCCTTGAGAGACCAAGTTTGGTCAGTTTTCTCAAGTAGACTAGGACTAGTTTAAGTCTTAGTGGTGTGAGTCACTTGTAAGATTACTTGTGCATTGATAGTCACAACAGTTGTTGTGTGATTGTAATCAGTTGATTATAGTGTATTAAGTCCTTGTTGAGAAAGGCGAAATCACCTTGGCAGATGGATTGAGTAGTTTGAGTTCAAACAAACCAGGATAAGAATAACCTTGTCTTTACATTATTGTTGAGTTTTTAAGAAAACGAAAAAGATAAACTTATTCAACCCCCCCCCCCTTCTAAGTGTTTTCTCCACCTTCAATTGGTATCAGAACTTGACTCTGAGCTCAACACTTAACCGTGTCAGGAAAAGATCCAGAAGAAAACACAAATGGCTACTGAGCAAAACAACAATAATTACAACAAACCTCCTGTATTTGATGGAGAAGATTTTGAATATTGGAAAGATAGACTAGAAAGTTTCTTTCTAGGTCATGATAGTGATTTATGGGATATAGTCTTGGATGGTTACACACATCCTACAGACTCAGAAGGAAACAAGATTGATAGCAAAAATATGGATAGACAACAAAAAGCTGATTTCAAAAATCATCATAGAGCTATAAATATTTTTCTAAATGCTATCTCTAAAATGGAATATGAAAAAATCACAAATAGAGATACAACACATGATATGTTTGAGTCACTCAAAATGAATCATGAAGGAAACGCTCAAGTGAAGGAGTCTAAAGCTCTGGCTCTCGTCTAGAAGTATGAAGCCTTCAAAGTAGAAGAAACTAAATCTATAGAAGCAATGTTCTCAAGGTTTCAAACTCTGATCGCTAGTCTGAGAGTTTTGAACAAGGGATACACTAAAGCAGACCACGTTAAAAAGATCATCAGAAGCTTACCCAGAAGATGGGCACCCATGGTCAATGCTTTCAAAGTATCAAAAGATATGAACAACGTGTCTCTTGAAGAACTCATCAGTGCTCTCAGAAGCCATGAGATAGAACTTGATGAGCACGAGCCTCAGAAGAAAGGTAAGTCTCTTGCCCTTAAATCAATTAAGAAATATGATACTAACACTTTTCAGGCTGAAGAGGAAAACTCTGAAGAATCTGTGTCAGAAGAAGACGAACTATCCTTGCTCTCCAGAAGGATCAATCATCTGTGGAAGCACAGACAGAAGAAGTTTAGGAACTTCAAGAAGTCAGAAGATAAACCAGAATCTTCTAGACACAAAAAAAATCAAACAAAAGAGAAGTAATCTGTTATGAATGCAAAGAACCTGGACACTACAAGAGTGATTATCCAAAACTTCAGAGAGAAAAACCAAAGAAAAAGTTTGGTAAAAATAAAGGGATGATAGCAACTTGGGACGATTCATAATCCTCTGAAGATGAATCTGATTCTGAAGATGAGAATGCTAACCTAGCTCTGATGGCTACCACAACAAATGACTCATATTGTGAGTCAGAACCAAGAGAGGTATTTTCTGAATTTACCAGAGATGAACTTGCTGATAGTTTATCAGAACTTCTGGAAAACTACAGTCAGCTCAAAATCAAATACAAGAAACTCAAGAAGAGTCTTGCATCTGATCTTGAGAAACATGAAATAGAAAAATCTGAACTCATAGAAAATAATTTTAAACTTAACGAAGAAATTCAAAATGTTCAAAAAATTTCTAGTTCAGAGTCTGTGTCAAGTTCAACAGATATTCTAAAATAATATGACTGTAGCTTTCAAACTTTTCTGGCTAAAAGCATAGATAGAAGCAAAATGGATTCAATGATCTATGGAGTTAGTGGGAAAAACAGAAAAGGAATTGGATATGAACCTCCCAAAGGGAAGGAGACATATATACCAAAACCTGTTGCTAAGATGACTTTCACTTACAAACCTCTGAAAAAACAATTCAAGTTTGGACACACACACACATGATATAAAATATACATCACATTCTGGAAACTCTTATGCTAACCCAAAGTTCAAACAAAACTTTAAACATTCTAACCCAAGAGGACCCCAAAAAGATATGGGTACCTAAGGATAAAATAATATTTGTTGCAGATGTCCTTAACAGCTCAATTGAGACACCAGTCATGGTACCTGGACTCTAGGTGCTCATGAAACATGATGGGAAAAAAGTCTATGTTCCAAAACCTGGAATTTAAAGCTGGAGGAGACGTCAAGTTTGGAGGTAATCAGAAAAGGAAGATTATTGGTTCTGGAACCATTGGAAACGGTAACTGTGATCGGTGGATCTGGAACTGACTGTTTAATGCTGGTTCGCGAAATGTCGCGGAAGCAAGAGTCGCCACCGTCTTTTATTTTCTCCAATATGGACAGGACAAAAGCACAGAAAAATTCCTTAAAGAGATTGCTCTCGGTTCGGGAGGTAGATTATAGAAAGGGAAGGTGTTAGCACCCTTTCTATCCATGGTTATCCATGGGCTCTTAGATACTTGCTCATTTGTGTTTTCAAAAATGGTTTGTCTGCTTTTCAACTGTGGGTTTTTAAAAAGTTTCTTTGAAAATTCCAGTTCGACTCTTGTATCTGTCCTCAAGAGTGTTTGAAAAGTTGCTTTCGAAAGCTTTTTGAAAAGGTGTCAGTGTGAAAAGTATTTTTTTGATTTGTTTGAGATTAGAGCAAGTATCTAGAGTCGTCTACCTACCCTAAGGAATTCGTCTGTGTAAATGTCCTTTAAAGTAGTGCCATCCCACCATTGAGAGGTAGGTAGCACCACCGTTGGAGGTGTTCGGGTCAATTCGAGGTTCGGGACATGGTGATCACCGGAGCAATGGGAAGACACCTTAGAAGCTACCCTCATGCCAGGTTCCCGGATCATGAGGACTTACTAAGACATCCTCTACTCGACGATCACCTTTCGAGGCAAGGCAACAGTGAGGCGTACCCTAGGGGTGGTGTGTGATTTGTGTGTCTTTTAAGATATTTTTGTCTTTTCATGTTAAAGTGATCTATGCGTTTGTTTTTATTTGCCATTCATTCTTGCATGCCTTTATTTAACAGTTAAAAATTGCGAGAAAGGTAAAGTTCTAAACTATTACAAAGGCGCGGGTCCACATCGCCAAATAAAATCCAGGACCCGATTTGACAGAAAGTAAATAATTAAAGTAAAGTGCGAAAGATTAAAATGTCTGAGTTTACAAGGCTTTGGGTGAGGTACATAAATATTAAAAGAAAAAGAAATAAATACGCGAATTGAAATTAAAATTGAAAAACGAGGGCGTTGGACCCTTTTTAACGAAATTAAATTAAATTAAATTGTTAAATTAATTAAATTAAAAAGAAAAAGAAATTATTTTTTTTTGAGATTTTTTGCATTTATGGTTTTAATGAGAAAGATTAATTGAAATTAAAATGTTAACCCTAATTCTAATTGTTTTTTAGTTTATTAAGAAAGTATTAAAGTTAAACCTAAATTAACCTAATTATTTACATGCCATTTAATTACAAAAATAATATTTAATAATTAATTATTGTGAAAAGGAAAGAAAAAGGATAAAAATTGATACAAACCCTAATTCTACAAATTTTAGGTTTTTATTGAAAAATATCAAGATTAATCCTAGATTTAAAACTAAGTTGATTAATGAATTTTATTTACAAAAATATTAATAAATATATTTTAAATTTTGTCTTTTCTGATTTTTTTGTTGTTTTTTATATTTTTATGAAAAATAATTAAATTAAAGAATTAAATTAAAAAAGGAAATAATTGAATCAAATAAAAAATGAAAAAAACATAAAAGAGATAACAAACCTAGGGGGGTTCTGTCCCCAATTGGAGGTCACAACTTAGAAATCCAGGCCCAATAGCTTTGGCCTGGTGGACTTCTCATGCCAGCGTGTAACACCTTTGACTCATGTCCATGATATTCTTCCAACTATGGCCCTTGGATTGATCTTAGCATGTGCGTGGATGGCTTGATGTTGTGGATGTATGGTGGTCTTCAAGAGAAATACTGCATAGGATGACAATTAGAAAAATAATATTGGAAGGGGGTGGGGACCTGGGGCTCGAACCCAGGTCCTGATGATTACCAATGCCTATGCCTGCCAAACGCGCTGCTTGAGTTCTTTGTATATCATATAACTAATAAATATAATAAAACAAAACAAATGTTAGTGCTCCTTATTCGCGCGAAATTCAAATCAACCACTTATGCCTCGCCACCTAAGCGTCTTCTTCCTTAATGCGTTTTTCCTGAAAATACAAAAGGGTTAGCGGGGGTTTTGAACCCCCCCAAAATATGCAGCTTTTGATAATAGCGATTAAGCCATGGTAGCACATAAATTAGGCGCGAGGATTGATTTGTTTTCGTCCAAACACGCTGAATTCATTCATGGCATTATGGTGTTCTAATTTTATAGCTTTTAGAAACGCCCAATTTGGAACTCAAGGAACCCTAGCCTGTATCAATGGTGGAATCGCGTATAGCACATGAAAACTCAATTGAATTATACAGTTAGCTTCAGAATTAGACAATGAACATAAATAAAATGTTAGAAATTGCTAAAGATGCATGAATCGAGATGCAAGAATGTGAAATATTTTCTGTACAGGTCACCATCATTCTCACGTTTCTTGGTGTTAGGATGGTTGGTTTTGATTTGAAAACATTCCTTGAAGCCTAAGGAAGGTGATGGAACAAGTCTTTTTGCTTGAATCGACCTGTGACCTAGTTTTCAGTTTCCATTTTTTTGACAAAAAATTCAACTTTGGTTCTTGAGTTTCTGCGCAGCTGGGAGCTTTTTAGGAGTAGGGTTAGCATATGTATATATGTGTGAGTGATTAGGGTTGAAGAAATCAAACAAAAACCTTTGCATTCATGACTTTCAAGATTTGATTTTCAAGAATCTTTTCCAATATTTCTTCATGCCTATTTGGTACAAATCATGGCCAATCACTTCAATTCCTTCCATATCTGATCATGCACGAAATTTTAAGCCTATTCCATGCACAAAAAGATTTGATTGCATTGGTTTGGTATTTTTCATGTATTTTAATTAATTAAATGAATTATTAATAATAAAAATCCAAATAAATAAATAAAAATGATAAAAAAACTCCCCTTTGGGCCACATGGTCGTGCACATGCCTTGGATGATTAATTGTGGAAGAAAAAGAGGCCCATTAGCAATTTTAGGACATTTGAAGCAATGTTGACTTTTCAAAATATCCAAAAATTTCCCAACTTCCACAAGGCATAACTTGCTCAATTTTTAAGCTTTGTTTATGTTCTTGGACATTTTGGAAAGGTCTTTGAGTCCTCTAACCAATGTCTTTGGTCCCATGTCATTTTGATATACCAATCTCAAGTTATTGCCTTTGAATTAAAGTCCCTTTTTGTTGACTTTTGAAAATGACCTATAATGTTGAAATTGATAACTTTTTGTGAGAGCATTTCTTGGACTTGAAGTGTGAAGATGAGTTGTAGGAAATGTCTTTCTCTTCAAAATGAGCTTTGGATGGAATTTTTCTGATAATCCATGTGAAAGTTATGCCCTGGTCAAGTTACAGTTGACTTTTTCAACTGTCCAAATATGGAAACTTTTGCATCTTGATGATTTTTGAGCCAAGCTTTGAGAATCATGATTAAGCATTGATCAAATGATGTTTGTGGCTTCAAAATGAGATGTTGACCAAAAATTTGAACTTTTGACTGTCAAATGACCATTTTGCCCCTACAGTTGACTGTAGTGCAATTAGGGTTTTTGACTGTGCAATTTTGTGCTGTAAGTCTTGAAACTTGGCATGAGGATGCTTGACCATGTTTATAAGCATGTGGGACTTGATTGGACCCTTGGAAACTTCATTTTCTTTGTCAGAACCAAAACCCTAATTTTGACTGTTAGGAGGCCCTTGAACTGTGCAATCCCTTGGGGAGACTTTGAAGTTTTGACTTGGCAAATCTTTGAAGAATATGGGAGGGAAAATTTTGGGGTACAACAGTTGCCCCTGTTCAATCTTCTTAGACCTGAGGATGCAGATTGGCTGACTTGCCTTTCGTAATCCGAAGGTGGAAGATGATTGAACACCAGAGTGCCCAGAAATTTGCACTCACATAGTAGTGTGATGATGGGGATGGGCTTATAGATGCCATTTGGAGACTGATGGGTAGGACGATGGGCTTATAGATGCCATGCTAAGAGATGATGGAAGGTGGATGGGCTTATAGATGCCATCTGGATGTCGATCGCGTAAGAGATTCCTTAGCGAGAACTTGCGTACCTGCAAAAAAGAAAATGATTACCTGACCTGTTACGGGAGATGGTCTTCAAATTCTTTGTATAGATGTGTCCTGACTGGTTACAGGAGCTGGATCTGGATCTTCAAAAGGTGATGAATGAACCAGGGATGGTTACTACCTCAACAGGAACGCTGAGAGAACCTTGGAACGATTACTACCTCAACAGGAACGCTGAGAGAACCTTGGGACGATTTCAACCTCAACAGCAATCATTGAGAGAATCTTGGGCGACTTCAACTTCAACAGTAACGCTGAGCGAATCTGGGGATGATTACTACCTCCGCAGTATCGGGGAGAGAACCACAGGAGACTACAACCTCAACAGCAATCATTGAGAGAATCTTGGATAACGTCAACTTCAACAGCAATCGTTGAGTGAATCTTGGGATGATTACTACCTCCGCAGGATCGGGGAGAGAACCATAGGCGACTACAACCTCAACAACAATCATTGAGAGAATCTTGGACGACTTCAACTTCAACAGCAATCGTTGAGCGAATCTTGGGTTGATTACTACCTCCGCAGGATCGGGGAGAGAACCATAGGCGACTACAACCTCAATAGCAATCATTGAGAGAATCTTGGATATCTTCTACTGAGTATTTATCAGAAAAATCTGTTTGGGGTCGATTTAACTGGACTAGAGAAGGCCTTGGACTTGATAAGAAACAGAAAATCTTAAGGTCGATTAACTGAACCGGTCTAGGTCTTGAAATGTCTTCAACTGGGTAAGAAATAGGGAGATCTTAGGGTCGATCTGACTGAACCAGAGAAGGCCTTTGACTGGATAAGAAACAGAGAAATCTTTGGAGTCGATTTAACTGAACCGATCTAGGTCTTTGAAATGTCTTCAACTGGATAAGAAACAGAGAAATCTTTGGAGTTGATTTAACTGAACCAGAGAAGGCCTTTGACTGGATAAGAAACAGAGAAATCTTTGGAGTCGATTTAACTGAACCGGTCTAGGTCTTGAAATTAAGCTGAGAACTTTAACTGGCTTCTTCCTGAAAGGTAAAGGTTAGTCATATGCAATGCATGATATGGATCAAGCAATGATGTTCTCAACATAAATGCGATTTGTAAGATATGATGCGTATATGCATGCTATAATGATGTATGTAACGTTTATGATTGTATGTTTTCGTCTTAGGAACATAAATCCTTGACGGGTGCCGGGAAGTCACTCCTGGGCTGATGTTGAAGAATAAATTTTTGCTTCCGCTGGGGATGATAGTTGCAAGAATACCGGTAGGGGAAGATGACTCCGTTGGGGAATAAACTTGGCGAATGGATTACTCTGCGGGGAGAAAAGTACTCTGACGATCTTGCTGGGAAGCAATACTCTGTGGGGAGAGGAATGTTGATAATAACTTGCTGGGGATACCATTGTTGTGTCGGAAGTGTTAATAGACTTCGCTGGGGATAAGAAGACTTCGTCGAGGACGATCTTTCCGTGGCTTTTGGCTGAGGACAACCCAGTTATATCCTGGTAAGGAAATAACTCTTTGAATAAAGCCGGGGGACGCGTTCGTGCTCTGCGAGGATAAGCTTCCAGAATCTACTGGGGATAAGCTTACGGCTTGGGGAGATGAATTCCAACTTCTCCTGGGGAACTAAATTGGACTCTCCTGGGGAAGTTTTGAATTGTACCAGGGAAGTGACTCCATTGGATGTTCGATATACCGCCGGGGAACAATCTTTAGACCAAGACTGCCGGGGATGCTTGTTAAGAATACGTATATACTGCTGGAGACTGTTGAGATCTGTTGGAGGATACTCAACTTCCTTAAGGTTGACTGTAATTTTGCTTGGGGAGAGCGTACTGACTTGCTGGCTTACTCTATGGGGAATTAAGATGTACTGGTTATGTTCTTTAGCTGAACATCCCTTGATACCTTGGAGGACAGAACAATTAGATTGCTTGGACAACTCTTTATTGCCCCTGTTTCTAATGTTACCTGTAATTAATCCTTTGTTTCGTATGCAAATATTCATGAGTTAGCAAATTATTGTCAATGCATATATCACAAATTGAACCTTGGACGTTCTTCGCAAAACAAAACAGAAAAGGAAAAACAATTGGCAATCTTAACTGAAAAGTGTATTTGTAATGATTTTTGAATGGCCTGTAAAATAGGCGTTTTTTGTACAAGAGGCTGACGTCCTAGTAAGAGAACGCCGCCGAACGAAAGATTTTATACAAATTTTGTACAAGAGAAAATAAACAGCTGTGTGAAATGAATGATCCCACTGGGTTTCAACTCTGCTATTGCCTTTATAACTCTGAGCGTCTCATCACTTGATGACCTTGGTTGAAGGTGAAGCTGACTGATCGATGCCGTCTGAACTTGATGTAGATACCGGATTCTGGATGCAAAGTGATCCAATGAGACATAGTATTACGCTTTATCCCTAACTTTTGCCTGGACTGCCCTTTCGGGTTTTCAGTCCACCGGGATACCCATTTTTGCCCAAGCCGCCTTTTCAGGTTTTCGACTTGCCGGGTGTACAGTTTTTTTTTCATTTCATCCCTTCATTTTGCCCGAACCCTTTTGGTTCGATGGGAAGCCCTAATTTTTTCCTAGGCATGTCAGCCTAGCGGGTCTTTTTTTATGCGTAGTATCTTTTTACTATGTCTGCATTGGCGGGGTGAGGAAGGTCGTCACCATCCATATTGGTTAGGATCATGGCTCCTCCTGAGAACACATGTTTAACCACAAATGGCCCTTCGTATGTAGGGGTCCATTTGCCCCTTGGATCACTCTGAGGAAGGATGATTCGCTTGATTACCAGATCCCCAACTTGATACTCTTGTGATCTGACCTTTTTGTTAAATGCCCTGATCATCCGTTTCTGATACGTCTGACCATGGCAGATAGCAGCAAGTCTCTTTTCATCAATAAGGTTTAATTGATCAAGTCGTGTCTAGATCCAATCATCTTCGTTCAGATTTGCATCCTTCATTATCCGGAGAGAGGGTATTTGCACTTCGATCGGTAAGACCGCCTCCATACCATAAACCAAGGAGAAAGGAGTTGCCCCGGTTGACGTCCTGGCTGAGGTACGGTACCCATGTAGAGCGAACGGTAACATCTCGTGCCAATCTTTATAGGTCACTGTCATCTTCTGCACGATTTTCTTAATGTTCTTATTTGCTGCTTCTACAGCCTCATTCATCTTCGGTCTGTAAGGAGAAGAATTGTGGTGCTGTATCTTGAACTGTTTGTAGAGCTCAGTGATCATCTTGTTATTCAGATTGGTACCGTTGTCTGTAATGATTCTCTCAGGGACGCCGTATCGACAGATCAGATTATGCCGAATGAACCGTGCCACAACAATCTTGGTTACCGTAGCGTAGGATGCTGCTTCAACCCACTTCGTAAAATAGTCAATCGTTACCAGGATGAAGCGATGCCCGTTAGATGCCGTAGGTTTTATCTCACCGATCATGTCTATGCCCCACATTGCAAACGGCCAAGGCGCAGTCAGAACATTTAGAGGAACTGGAGGAACATGCACCTTATCTGCATAAATTTGGCATTTATGGCATGTCCGAGAATGTTGGTAGCAGTCAGCCTCCATTGTGGACCAGAAATACCCTGCCCGAAGGATTTTCTTCGCCATAGTGTGTCCACTGGAATGTGTACCAAAGGTCCCTTCATGTAGCTCTTCCATGATCCTTTCTGCTTCAATCTTGTCCACACAACGCAACAAGGTTGAATCATGGTTCCGCTTGTACAAGATGTCGTTGCTAAGGAAGAACTTCGCCGCTCAGAAACTTTTTATCATTGACCGATGCACCTTCAGGGTATTCCTGAGCTTCCAAATATCTCTTCACCTCATGGTACCAAGGCTTCTCAGTTACCAACTCAGTCTCGAGATCACAACAGTATGCCGGTTCGTCCAGTTTCCAGATGATGATCTGGGGGGCCTCATTATCCCATTTGACCTTGAACATAGAAGACATTGTAGCTAACGCGTCCGCCAACTGATTCTCTTCTCTTGGAAAGTGTTCAAAGGTTATCTTCGTGAAGTGGGGGATCAAGGTCAACACACATTCTCT
Source organism: Vicia faba (assembly GCA_948472305.1). Taxonomy (NCBI): domain Eukaryota; kingdom Viridiplantae; phylum Streptophyta; class Magnoliopsida; order Fabales; family Fabaceae; genus Vicia; species Vicia faba. The sequence goes on from OX451735.1 coordinate 28,019,973, forward strand.
GTAAGGAACAAGATTCGGATGTTTCGTATCCCACTCTCCTTTGATCTGATTGATCACGAGAGCGAAATCTCTGAAGACACTCAGAAACTTGATCCTTAAGTCGATCGCAGCTTGAAGACCCATGATGCACGCCTCATACTCTGCCATGTTGTTGGTACAGTTGAAACATAGCCGGGCAGTAAGTGGAGTATGAGTGCCTTGAGGTGATATGATTACAGCGCCGATACCGTTACCCAAAGCGTTGGAGGCTCCGTCAAAGTGCATAGACCATCGGGATCCTTCCTCAGGTCCTTCATCCGGTCTGGGCACTTCACAATCAGTCACAATCATGATGCTCTCGTCCGGAAACTCGAAGTTTATTAACTAATAGTCGTCGACTGCCTGATGTGCCAAGTGGTCTGCCAATACACTTCCCTTGATGGCTTTCTGGGTCGTGTACTGAATGTCGTATTCCGTCAAGATCATTTGCCATCTTGCAATTCTGCCAGACAGAGCAGGCTTTTCAAATATGTACTTTATAGGATCCATCTTTGAGATCAACAAGGTAGTGTGAGTCAGCATATACTGTCTCAGCCGGCGAGCAGCCCATACCAAAGCGCAACAAGTTTTCTCGAGCAGTGAGTATCGGGTCTCACAGTCGGTAAACTTTTTGCTAAGGTAATAAATGGCATGCTCTTTTCGGCCAGACTCGTCATGCTGCCCCAGCACACACCCCATTGAGTTGTCAAGTATCATCAGGTATAGTATCAGAGGTATCCCTTCAACCGGTGGCATAAGGATGGGTGGTTCTTGGAGATACTCTTTAATTCTGTCAAAAGCAGCCTGACATTCATCATTCCAGCGTACTACCTGATCTTTCTTCAGCAGCTTGAAGATTGGCTCACAGGTAGCAGTCAGGTGTGAGATGAAGCGAGCAATGTAATTCAGGCGTCCTAAAAAACCTCTGACTTCCTTCTCTGTCTTAGGAACTGGCATCTCTTGAATAGCTTTGACCTTAGCAGGGTCCACTTGAATGCCCTTATCACTTACAACGAAGCCTAGCAACTTCCCAGATCTTACCCCGAAGGTGCACTTGTTCGGGTTCAACCTCAGCTTGTACAATTTCAACCGGTCAAACAACTTCTGCAGATGATCAAGGTGTTCTTCCTCAGTCTGGGACCTTGCAATCATGTCGTCAACATACACTTCTATCTCATGATGGATCATGTCATGAAATAAAGCAACCATGGCACGTTGGTAAGTTGCCCCAGCGTTCTTCAGTCCAAAAGGCATGACCTTGTAGCAGAAGGTGCCCCACTGAGTAACAAATGTAGTCTTTTCCATGTCTTCAGGTGCCATCTTGATCTGATTATAACCTGAAAATCCATCCATGAAAGAGAATACCTTGTGCTGAGCTGTATTGTCAACAAGGACATCAATGTGAGGTAAAGGGAAGTCATCTTTGGGGCTGGCCCTGTTCAGATCCCTGTAGTCAACACACATTCTGACCTTTCCGTCCTTCTTTGGTACCGGCACCACATTAGCAACCCACTGAGGGTAAGAAGTCACTGCAAGGAACCTAGCATCAAACTGTTTCATAACCTCGGCTTTGATCTTTTCAGACATCTCTGGACGCATACGGCGGACCTTTTGCTTAACTGGAGGGCAGTCTTCCTTAGTAGGCAAATGATGTACCACAATATCGGTATCCAACCCGGGCATGTCTTCGTAGGACCAGGCAAAGATCTCCATATAATCATGTAGCATCTTAGTCAACCGTTGCTTCACGCTGAGCTCTAGGTTGGCACCAATCTTTACCTCCTTTCTATCTGCCTCAGTACCCAGATTTATTGTCTCCACTGGCTCTTCGTGTGGTTGAATTGCCCTCTCTTCCTGGAGTAACAGTCTTGCAAGCTCGCCAGGCACTTCGCAATCATCTTCACCTTCGTCTTCGGCTAAGTTGATCGGATTTTCGAAGTCATAACTGGCAGTAGCAGAGTCGTTACCAGTGAGATCTAGAGTGGATTGAAACCTGTATGAGTGAGTGTGTGTAAATACAGCTGCTTTTGAAATATATAAAGGAAGGAAAGACAGAAAAGGAGCATAAGATTTGAAATGCGAGAAAACGTCCAAGATTTTTATTTATGATATATGAAATGACAATTTATATGCCCTCACAAATAAAACCACGGTGCCCCGGGTAAGACACCGGGCCATAGAGTTCAATTTATTGTTTATTACAGATAACCAAAACATAGGAATTCATTACTCAGTAACAAGAGAAACAGGTAGATTGTCCTTTGCACTCCAATTTCTAGGTCCACTGTCGGTTGCCGGGTAAATCCAGCTATCAAACTCAGCTTCATCCACTTCATCTTCGTCCCCAATAGCATTCACTCCGTGAGCAGGCAGGGGAGCTGTCACTACATTAGGTTTCTCAGATGCCTCAAATTGTACCTCCTTGGCGTTAATAAGGTCCTGCAGCTTGTTCCTTAAAGCCCAACAGTCATCAGTGGAATGCCCCGGGCTATCGGAGTGATAAGCACAGCGGGCATTCGGATTGTATTTGGGGGAAGCAGTGTTTACAACCTTTGGGGCCTCCCTGACAGTCACTAGATTGGTGGACAGCAACTGTGGCAAGATCTGCGATAAGGTCATGCTCAAACGGGTAAACTCTCTCCGGGGTCTTTCAGCCCTTGGTGGATTGTTTTGCCGAGGAGCGGCAGCAGGCTTAGCAATCATTACCGCACTGACAGATTGGCGGCGCTCAGGTTTCTCTTGTCTTCTGGACCCGTATACAGCGCTGGCCTCCTTTTTGAAGGGTTTCTTCTCAGAGCTTGACGCTGCACCCTTCTGAATTTTACCAGACTTCATCCCAGCCTCTATTCTCTCTCCAGTCAGAATAAGATCAGTGAACCCTGCAGACGAGTTACCGATAAGATGGTTGAAAAATGGCCCAGATAGGGTCCCCAGGAACATGTCTACCAACTCCCGATCAGTCAACGGAGGCTGCACCCTGCCAGCCAGATCCCTCCACTTCTGAGCGTACTCTTTAAAACCTTCACTTGAACCTAACGACATACCCTGGAGTTGGGTACGCGTAGGGGCAAGGTCGGCATTATATTGATACTGCTTGTAAAAAGCAGTAGCCAACTCCTTCCAGTTACGAACCTTGGTCCCATCCAGCTGATAGAACCATTCGAGATGAGTCCCTGAAAGACTCTCCTGGAAGAAGTGGATCCATAAATTCTTATCCACTGAGTACGGTTGAATCTTCCGCACATAGGATCTGAGGTGTAGCTTGGGACAAGACGCCCCATCATATTTGGTAAAAGATGGAGCTTTGAACTTACGAGGAATGATCACACCAGTAGACAAACCCAAATCTCCGAAATCCAGCCCAGGCACTTGTTGGATCTCCATAGCATTCAGCCTGTCCTCCAACTGCTTGTAACGGTCTTCTGCCGGAGGATATTGCTCTTCATCAAAATCAGTCTCGTTGTCGGAGACTACCGGACTAGGACCCTTTCCCTCTTGAGGAGTACCCTTTCCAATAGAAGAACCAGCCTCTTCATTCTGCAGAGTGTTGCCAAACCTTCGGCCCGAGTTGAACAGAACAGTTCTCCTCTTCTTCTTCTTTTCCTTCTTCAGGAGCAGAGCCTTCAGCTCTTCTTGGCCCTGAGCCAAACCCATGATTAATTCCTGAAATTGCACATTCTGCGCCTGAAGAGCCTTGATGGACATCTCAGTTGATGATGAGTCAGGATTCATGATGCTGAAATAAATAGCGAAGAACGGTAAGCAACCTGAAAAGAAGAAAACCTGCTATGCACATGATGAATGGAATGCGTATGATTTATGTTTTCAAAGACAATCGGGAATCAACTTTGTAAACAAAAAGGAACACACTTCATTAGATTCAACTTTGAAACTTAAATTGTTCAACAAGTTGCCTTTAGGCATTTACATGAAAGGGAAATACTGAAAAGGGAAATAAAACTGTAAAAGAACATCCAGAGCTCCTTATTGATCCCATGGCCTCCTCTTCTTAGTACGGATGTAGGCATTCAGAGCTCGCTCATTCTCCAACTGCTTTGTCAGCTTTTGGATCTTCAATTCCTGCTCGTTGAACTTTTCCCGGTAAGAATCCCGTTCTTCTCGCAGTTGCGACCAAGATGTATTCAATGTCTCATAATCAGTAGGTATCTGAGGAGGAAGGACAGTTGGAGGAACACCATCTTTGTCAGGACACTCAAGAATGACGGGTCTGACAGCTTCATACGGCATACCTAACTTCTGAGCACGGACGCGAACCCATTTGTAGTAGGCTTCCATAGGTAAAGAAGTCTTTGGCCCCAACTCTTGTGGGTCAGCTTTATGAACTTTGTCCCAAGCCTTGATGAACCTACGACGTAGCTCGTCACTATCCACCTGAAACTCAAAACTGATGTGAGGCACCAACATTTCATGAGGCCCTGCTCTTCTTGCTCTTCCAAACTGACGGAGTGCTAGACATGGATTGTAAGAGATTCCTCCTTGGGTACCGATCAGAGGAACATTAGGGTATTCCCCGCATCGATCAATAACAGCTATCTCATCCAAACCTCTGCAAGTCCAAATGATGTCTTTGTCAGTGAGAGACATTAACCTATGAGCCCAACCTCTTCCTTCTTGGTTCTTCAGTACGAACTTAGGGAGGTGCGAAATAAACCATCTCACCAACAAAGGGATACAACACCATAGGGTTCCTCGTCTTCGGGTAGTACGAGCATGAAGTTGTTGCAAGATGTCACCCAAGAGAGCGGGCACAGGATTCTGAGACATAAAGATCCTTATGGAAGTGACATTGATGAAGTTGTCAGGATTAGGAAACAAGACTAACCCATAGATTAGGAGAGCCAAGATGTCTTCATATGCCCTAAAGTCCAGGTCATTCCAGAAACTGTTAGCTTTACCAATCAGAAACTTGGCCAAGAAACCCTTAACTCCGCTTCTAGTTACCCAGTTGTCCATTACCTCTTGATGTGTCAAGGGAAGAGCTGCAGCAACATCCTCAAGCCTGAGGGTCTTTTCCCAACCAGTAAAGGGAGTCTGATCCAAGATAGGGATACCAAGAAAATCAGAGAACTCTTCCAGGGTAGGGACCAACTGGAAGTCTTGAAAGGTGAAACACTGGTACAGAGGGTCATAGAACTGGGTCAGAACACTTATCACCTGTTGATCCCGCTTTGCAGTGACTAAACTGAGAAGAGAACCATGCCTCTGAATGAAGGAAGTGGTATTTGGAATTCTGCTAACCAACTCTTCGAGCAACTCAGGTGAATGAACAAAGTTGAACCGGATAGTATTCCTTCGCACAGGCATCATGATGTCCTACAAAATAGAGCAAAGATGAAACCCTCTTGTCTTTGAAATGGCCAGTCCTTGTGCAGGATGCATGCAATGCTCATGATGTTATGATGTTATGATAAAGCACACCACAAATAGATACAAAGGCAAACATGGTAAGGCACACAAGTCACACAAGGCAAGCCCCTAAAGTTTAGGCCAGCATGAGGTCTAGGTACTACCCTCTTTCAGTTTGTTGGTTCATACCTGTCCTATCAAAGTAACCGGGTTCTTAGAGGATCCCAATATCATTGACTACCCTCAATCGGTCATAACTCCAGCATCGCAATCTTTTCTTGCGGCCAGAACCATCACGAGAGTTTAGCCTCAATGGGCGTAGCATACTGCTACTGTTCTAATGGCCAAGTTGTGTCAATTAAGGTTCTAAGGTTGTTGGTGCTTAATGACTCCTCAGAAGACCCATATTCTCCTCGTTGCAACACAAGAGATATCGGTACAGACCAAGGTGCCACACAACGTAGCCACTGCTTCACCCGTGCCGGTCTACGCCGGACAGGTCCCTCACAGCTTATGCTACCTAAATAGGGTATCCCCAGATCCGGGTTAGGATCTATGTAACTCCCGTGCAACCCACAAATTTAAAGCAGACAAGTCAATACAATTGAAAACACAGTTATGAATTAACCCTAAGGTACACCTCACTTTAAAGTAAATCCCCAGCAGAGTCGCCAGTTCTGTGATCGGTGGATCTGGAACTGACTGTTTAACACTGGTTCGCGAAATGTCGCGGAAGCAAGAGTCGCCACCGTCTTTTATTTTCTCCACTATGGACAGGATAAAAGCACAGAAAAATTCCTTAAAGAGATTGCTCTCGGTTCGGGAGGTAGATTATAGAAAGGGAAGGTGTTAACACCCTTTCTATCCATGGTTATCCATGGGCTCTTAGATACTTGCTCATTTGTGTTTTCAAAAATGGTTTGTCTGCTTTTCAACTGTGGGTTTTTAAAAAGTTTCTTTGAAAATTCCAGTTCGACTCTTGTATCTGTCCTCAAGAGTGTTTGAAAAGTTGCTTTCGAAAGCTTTTTGAAAAGGTGTCGGTGTGAAAAGTATTTTTTTGATTTTTTTGAGATTAGAGCAAGTATCTAGAGTCGTCTACCTACCCTAAGGAATTCGTCTGTGTAAATGTCCTTTAAAGTAGTGCCATCCCACCATTGAGAGGTAGGTAGCACCACCGTTGGAGGTGTTCGGGTCAATTCGAGGTTCGGGACATGGTGATCACCGGAGCAATGGGAAGACACCTTAGAAGCTACCCTCATGCCAGGTTCCCGGATCATGAGGACTTACTAAGACATCCTCTACTCGACGATCACCTTTCGAGGCAAGGCAACAGTGAGGCGTACCCTAGGGGTGGTGTGTGATTTGTGTGTCTTTTAAGATATTTTTGTCTTTTCATGTTAAAGTGATCTATGCGTTTGTTTTTATTTGCCATTCATTCTTGCATGCCTTTATTTAACAGTTAAAAATTGCGAGAAAGGTAAAGTTCTAAACTATTACAAAGGCGCGGGTCCACATCGCCAAATAAAATCCAGGACCCGATTTGACAGAAAGTAAATAATTAAAGTAAAGTGCGAAAGATTAAAATGTCCGAGTTTACAAGGCTTTGGGTGAGGTACATAAATATTAAAAGAAAAAGAAATAAATACGCGAATTGAAATTAAAATTGAAAAACGAGGGCGTTGGACCCTTTTTAACGAAATTAAATTAAATTGTTAAATTAATTAAATTAAAAAGAAAAAGAAATTATTTTTTTTGAGATTTTTTGCATTTATGGTTTTAATGAGAAAGATTAATTGAAATTAAAATGTTAACCCTAATTCTAATTGTTTTTTAGTTTATTAAGAAAGTATTAAAGTTAAACCTAAATTAACCTAATTATTTACATGCCATTTAATTACAAAAATAATATTTAATAATTAATTATTGTGAAAAGGAAAGAAAAAGGATAAAAATTGATACAAACCCTAATTCTACAAATTTTAGGTTTTTATTGAAAAATATCAAGATTAATCCTAGATTTAAAACTAAGTTGATTAATGAATTTTATTTACAAAAATATTAATAAATATATTTTAAATTTTGTCTTTTCTGATTTTTTTGTTGTTTTTTATATTTTTATGAAAAATAATTAAATTAAAGAATTAAATTAAAAAAGGAAATAATTGAATCAAATAAAAAATGAAAAAAACATAAAAGAGATAACAAACCTAGGGGGGTTCTGTCCCCAATTGGAGGTCACAACTTAGAAATCCAGGCCCAATAGCTTTGGCCTGGTGGACTTCTCATGCCAGCGTGTAACACCTTTGACTCATGTCCATGATATTCTTCCAACTATGACCCTTGGATTGATCTTAGCATGTGCGTGGATGGCTTGATGTTGTGGATGTATGGTGGTCTTCAAGAGAAATACTGCATAGGATGACAATTAGAAAAATAATATTGGAAGGGGGTGGGGACCTGGGGCTCGAACCCAGGTCCTGATGATTACCAATGCCTATGCCTGCCAAACGCGCTGCTTGAGTTCTTTGTATATCATATAACTAATAAATATAATAAAACAAAACAAATGTTAGTGCTCCTTTTTCACGCGAAATTCAAATCAACCACTTATGCCTCGCCACCTAAGCGTCTTCTTCCTTAATGCGTTTTTCCTTAAAATACAAAAGGGTTAGCGGGGGTTTTGAACCCCCCCAAAATATGCAGCTTTTGATAATAGCGATTAAGCCATGGTAGCACATAAATTAGGCGCGAGGATTGATTTGTTTTCGTCCGAACACGCTGAATTCATTCATGGCATTATGGTGTTCTAATTTTATAGCTTTTAGAAACGCCCAATTTGGAACTCAAGGAACCCTAGCCTGTATCAATGGTGGAATCGCGTATAGCACATGAAAACTCAATTGAATTATACAGTTAGCTTCAGAATTAGACAATGAATATAAATCAAATGTTAGAAATTGCTAAAGATGCATGAATCGAGATGCAAGAATGTGAAATATTTTCTGTACAGGTCACCATCATTCTCACGTTTCTTGGTGTTAGGATGGTTGGTTTTGATTTGAAAACCTTCCTTGAAGCCTCAGGAAGGTGATGGAGCAAGTCTTTTTGCTTGAATCGACCTGTGACCTAGTTTTCAGTTTCCATTTTTTTGACAAAAAATTCAACTTTGGTTCTTGAGTTTCTGCGCATCTGGGAGCTTTTTAGGAGTAGGGTTAGCATATGTATATATGTGTGAGTGATTAGGGTTGAAGAAATCAAACAAAAACCTTTGCATTCATGACTTTCAAGATTTGATTTTCAAGAATCTTTTCCAATATTTCTTCATGCCTATTTGGTACAAATCATGGCCAATCACTTCAATTCCTTCCATATCTGATCATGCACGAAATTTTAAGCCTATTCCATGCACAAAAAGATTTGATTGCATTGGTTTGGTATTTTTCATGTATTTTAATTAATTAAATGAATTATTAATAATAAAAATCCAAATAAATAAATAAAAATGATAAAAAACTCCCCTTTGGGCCACATGGTCGTGCACATGCCTTGGATGATGAATTGTGGAAGAAAAAGAGGCCCATTAGCAATTTTAGGACATTTGAAGCAATGTTGACTTTTCAAAATATCCAAAAATTTCCCAACTTCCACAAGGCATAACTTGCTCAATTTTTAAGCTTTGTTTATGTTCCTTGACATTTTGGAAAGGTCTTTGAGTCCTCTAACCAATGTCTTTGGTCCCATGTCATTTTTATTTACCAATATCAAGTTATGGCCTTTGACTTAAAGTCCCTTTTTGTTGACTTTTGAAAATGACCTATAATGTTGAAATTGATAACTTTTTGTGAGAGCATTTATTGGACTTGAAGTGTGAAGATGAGTTGTAGGAAATGTATTTCTATTCAAAATGAGCTTTGGATGGAATTTTTCTGATAATCCATGTGAAAGTTATGCCCTGGTCAAGTTACAGTTGACTTTTTCAACTGTCCAAATATGGAAACTTTTGCATCTTGATGATTTTTGAGCCAAGCTTTGAGAATCATGATTAAGAATTGATCAAATGATGTTTGTGGCTTCAAAATGAGATGTTGACCAAAAATTTGAACTTTTGACTGTCAAATGACCATTTTGCCCCTACAGTTGACTGTAGTGCAATTAGGGTTTTTGACTGTGCAATTTTGTGCTGTAAGTCTTGAAACTTAGCATGAGGATGCTTGAACATGTTTATAAGCATGTGGGACTTGATTGGACCCTTGGAAACTTCATTTTCTTTGTCAGAACCAAAACCCTAATTTTGACTGTTAGGAGGCCCTTGAACTGTGCAATCCCTTGGGGAGACTTTGAAGCTTTGACTTGGCAAATCTTTGAAGAATATAGGAGGGAAAATTTTGGGGTACAACAGTAACCTTCCCTCTATCTCTAATGTTTTATTAGTAGAAGGATTAGCGCATAACCTGCTGTCCATAAGTCAATTAAGTGACAACGGTTATGACATTATCTTCAATCAAAATTCATGTAAAGCTGTCAGTCAAAAAGATGGATCAATCCTCTTTTCTGGCAAGAGAAAGAACAACATATACAAAATTGATTTGTCGGATCTTAAATCTCAGAATGTTAAATGCCTTTTGTCTAGCGATGAGCAATGGGTATGGCACAAAAGATTGGGACATGTCAGTTTAAGAAAAATCTCTCAACTAAATAAATTAAATTTAGTCAGAGGACTTCCCAATCTGAAGTACAACTCATAAGCTCTGTGCGAAGCATGTCAAAAAGGAAAAATTTCAAAACCTTCCTTTAAATCCAAAAATGTTGTTTCTTCCTCTAGGCCATTAGAACTACTTCATATTGATCTGTTTGGGCCAGTTAAAACTGTATCCATCAAAGGCAAGAAGTATGGATTGGTCATTATTGATGACTTCAGCAGATGGACATGGGTCAAGTTTTTAAAACATAAGGATGAGTCACATTCTGTGTTTGTTGACTTCTGTAACCAAGTGCAAAACGAAAAAGATCTTAGAATTATAAAAGTCAGAAGTGATCATGGTGGTGAATTTGAAAACCATTATTTTGAAAAATATTTTAAAGAAAATGGCGTTGTTCATAATTTCTCTTGTCCTAGAACTCCGCAGCAAAATTGAGTTGTAGAACGAAAGAATAGAACATTACAAGAAATGGACATAACCATGATCAATGAAACTAATATAGCAAAGCACTTTTGGGCAGAAGCTGTGAACACAACATGTTATATTCAGAATAGAATCTCTATAAGACCTATTCTTGAAAAGACTCCATATGAATTATGGAAAAACAGAAAACCCAACATTTCTTATTTCCATCCTTTTGGATGTACTTGTTTTATTCCGAACACTAAAGAAAATCTGAACAAGTTTGATTCTAAAGCACAAAAGTGTTTTCTGCTTAGATATTCTGAACGCTCAAAAGGCTATAGAGTATACAACACAGAAACTCTGATTGTTGAAGAATCAATCAAAGTCAGGTTTGATGATAAGCTTGGCCAGCAACAGCCAAAGCAAATTGATATTTTTGTAGGTACAGAAGATCATCCCTCAAACTCTGAAACTTCATAAGCAAAGGAAGACTCTGAAGTAAAGAAAGACTCAGAAGTAAAGGAAGACTCAGAAGATCACCCTCTTGACGATGCTCTGGACAATCTCAGAATCTCTGAACAACCCACTCAGAAAAGGTTTCCTAGAATCTCTTTAGCTCACAAAGAAGACGTGATTATTGGGAGAAAAGAAGATCCTATCAGAACAAGATCCTCTCTCAGAATCAATGAAGAATCATTGTTTGGATTGGTATATCTGATTGAGCCAACTTCTATTGATGAAGCTCTGGAAGACAATGATTGGATCTTAGAAATGCAAGAGGAACTAAATCAATTTTCTAGAAACGATGTATGAGATCTAGTTCCAAGACCCAAAGGATTCAACGTTATAGGAACCAAATGGGTTTTCAGAAACAAACTGAACGAGCAAGGAGAGGTGATCAGAAACAAAGCACGACTGGTTGCACAGGTTTATAGCCAACAATAAGGAGTTGATTATAATGAGACCTTTGCCCCAGTCGCCAGGTTAGAGTCTATTAGATTATTAATTTCTTTTGTTGTTCAAAATAAAATTTCATTATATCAAATGGATGTTAAAAGTGAATTTTTAAATGTCTATATAGAAGAAGAAGTTTATGTCCATCAACCTCCTGGCTTTAATGATTCAAAACATCCAGAACATGTTTTTAAATTAAAAAAGTCTTTGTACGGTTTAAAACAAGCTCCCAGAGCTTGGTATGATCGTCTGAGTAATTTTATTTTAGAAAAAGATTTTACCCGAGGGAAAGTGGACACAACTCTATTCAGAAAGACATTTAAAAATGATATCTTAATTTGTAAAATTTATGTTGATGATATTATTTTTGGAACCTATAATATCTCCCTTGGAAAAGAATTTGCTTAGACCATGCAAATAGAATTTGAGATGAGCATGATGGGAGAATTGAAGTTCTTTCTGGGAATTCAAATCAACCAGACTCCAGAAGGTACTTACATACATCAGAAGAAGTACGTCAAAGAACTTCTGAAGAAATTTCAGATGTCAGAAAGCAAAGGTGCTAATACTCCAATGCATCCAACATGCATTCTGGGAAAAGATGAGGTAAGTATGAAGGTTGATCAGAAGCTCTACAGAGGTATGATTGGATCCCTTCTCTATCTGACTGCATCTAGACCTAATATATTATTCAGCGTATATTTATGTGCTAGATTCCAATCAGATCCTAGAGAATCTCACTTAACTGTTGTTAAGAGAATTCTGAGGTATCTGAAAGGTACTACTAATATGGGTCTGTGTTACAGAAGATCAAAAGATTTCAGACTAGTAGGTTATTATGATGCTGACTTTGCTGGAGATAGAATTGAAAGAAAGAGCACCTCTGGAAGCTGCCAGTTTCTGGGTGATAATCTTATCTCGTGGTACAACAAGAAGCAAGCAACAATTGCACTTTCAACAACAGAAGCTGAGTATATATCTGCTGCTGGATGTAGCTCTCAGATGATTTGGATGAAAAGTCAACTAGAAGATTTTAATCTTTATGAAAGTAAGATTCCTATCTTCTGTGACAATACTTCTGCAATTTGTCTTTCTAAAAATCCTATTTTACATTCTAAATCTAAACACATTGAAATTAAATATCATTTTATAAGGGACTATATTCAGAAGGGAATTTTTTAAATTTAAACTTTGTAAAAATAGACCATCAATGGGCTGATATTTTTACCAAACCCCTTTCAGAAGATAGATTTAAATTCATTTTGAAAAATATTTGTATGGAATTATGTCCTGAATAAAAGAATATTTATCTTCTGTGCTTGACTTTAGAATATTCTGAAATGAATGCTTTGATTAACAACTCTTCAGAAGTTAGAAGCAAAGTTACATCAGAAGCTATATGTAATGTTCTGAAACGTTCTAACGTTTCATTTCAAGTATAGCTCAGAAGTTCATTAGATCAAACTGCTGTCTCATGCAACCTTTAGGAGATGAACATTTGGTGTGTTTCTGAAAGGTCACGTGTGCTAAGCTATTGACGCCGTTCTAGGTAAATGTTATGATTTGATTAAAATCTCACGCTTTCCCCTTACTTTTCTATTTCATTAAATGCTAAGTCATGATTAGATTCTTTTTATTTAAATTTTTATTAAATTCTCTTTTTACAGTTTTATTTTTTTCTGAAAAGTCTTCATATAAATACCTTTGTAAAAACCCTTCTCACTTTTTACCTTCTCACTTGTTGTTTTGTTGAACCTCTGAATCTTTTATTATAAATTTTTTACGCTCTTCAACTATTTTTATATTTACTTTTTGATTATGCCAAAAAGGGGGAGAAAATGAGTATTTTGATCTAATCTCTGATTAACAGTTATGGGACTAAGTCAAACATTCTAACAAAATATAAGATTTCTTTCTATGCTTTAAAGAACTTTGCAAGTATCATTTAAACTCTGGAAGTTTAATTTCAAATGAACATTATCTTCAAAAGACTTGATGAAGAAATCTCAGAAGAAAATCTCAGAAGAAAATTTCAAAGCTCTGATGAAAATTCTCAGGAAGTTTTTCTTATAGAAATATTTATTTCAGGGGGAGATTCCTATCTCTTATTAAATTTTATTTCTTATCTGAATATGTTTTTGTCATCATCAAAAAGGGGGAGATTGTTAGAACAAGATTAGTTCTGATCATATCTCAGAGTTTTGATGATAACAATAATTTATAAATTATATATTTGATACTCTGATGAACGTATTTAATTGTTTCAGATAATGTTCTGACAGAAGCATTTTGATGTGCTGAGCTGAAAATAAATGAAGAAGTTCTTTGATGAAAGTAACTATTTGTTTTAGCACAAGTACTGATGCTGTCTCTGATAATGTTCTAACAGAAGCATCTTGATATGCTGAGCTGAAAATAAATGAAGAAGTTCTTTGATGAAAGAACTATTTGTTTTAGCGCGAGTGCTGATGCTGATGCTGACTCTAGTAAGATAATTATTTGAATTCATCTTCTAACACTTAGTAGGATTCCTTGTTCAGAAGTACCTTAAAAGCAAGTGCTGTTCAGAAGATATTTGAAAGCAAGTGTTGTTCAGAAGATATTTGAAAGCAAGTGCTATTCAGAAGATATTTGAAAGCAAGTGTTGTTCAGAAGATATTTGAAAGCAAGCGCTGATCAGAAGTACTCAGCAAGCAAAGCGTTGTTTAGAAGATAAGCAAGCATGTTCTGAATCAAGACGTGAAGCCAAGTTCTGAATTAATATAGAAGCTAACAAGTCTTGTCAAGGATCAGGAGACATGCTCTTACAAGTGCCGTTTGCTCATTTAATGCAAAGACGGCTACATGCACCCAAGTGTCTACGCTAGTGCATTGGAAAATGATATAGTGCAAGGAAACACACAAACATTTAATGCTCTCCATTTGAAGGCATCAACGGTCATGTTTCTTCATGCTATATATAGAAGAACATTAATTGCAAGCCAACAACTGCTTAACCGAAAGACTGAACAACTGAAGTTCTGAATAGAACTCATCAATTTCCAAAGAAGCAAGAACTAAGAAAAAATATTTTGGGCTCACAAACAAATTTCATACACTTTGTGCTATACTATTCTTAGTGAAAAATCACAGTTGTGATATAGCTTTCTTAGAAGCAAACTTTGTTTCACTATCTGTATAGATTTATTTCTTGTAATTATTCCTTGAGAGACCAAGTTTGGTCAGATTTCTCAAGTAGACTAGGACTAGTTTAAGTCTTAATGGTGTGAGTCACTTGTAAGATTACTTGTGCATTGTTAGTCACAACATTTGTTGTGTGATTGTAATCAGTTGATTATAGTGGATTAAGTCCTTATTGAGAAAGGCGAAATCACCTTGGCGGGTGGACTGGAGTAGTTTGAGTTCAAACGAACCAAGATAAAAATAACCTTGTCTTTCCATTATTGTTGAGTTTTTAAGAAAACGAAAAAGAGAAACTTATTCACCCCCCCCCCCCCCCTTCTAAGTGTTTTCTCCACCTTCAAGTTGTACGATGTAGACCGATATGGACGAAGTGATAGCTAGGTTAGCGTGACACTCTGACTTGTACTATTGTTCCTTGAGTCAGTTAGGATAAAATTAGGCTTCCTTATAGTGTCATTAAGCGCTAACTGGCCTTTAGAACCTTTAATTTACTCATCCTAAGCCATTAGAAAGTAGTGAGATGGTCGGGTTTGGTTCCGAATGAAGATTGGTTTATACTCGATGCTACACTCATTGATATTGGACTTTTGGGATATTCTGGCCGCAATACTTTGGTGCTTGAGCTAGAACAATGCCTAAAAAAAGGTCAGTGATATGAGACTCCTTAGAACCCGGTTACTATTAATAGGACAAGTTGAGCCAACTGAAACTTCAAGAGGGTACTTACCTTTAAACCTCATGCAAGCCTTTGAACCTAAGGATACTTGTGTGACTTGTTTGCTTTCATTATCTAACAAAATTGAACTCCTTGCAGGATTTTGTTTATTATCTAATGATATGAGTTCCTTGCAGGACTTGTTTGTAGTCGTTATCTAATAACCTGGACTTCTTGCAAGACTCACTTGTCTTCATCACCTTATACTTTTGCTTGGTGCATAACATACACATCATACCATAACATTTCCTTAACCATTTCAAGGATCTCAATGGTCTGTGATGCAAGCTATGATGAACCAGACGTCTAGCAAGGGGTAAGGGGATTTATTTTCCTCTATCCAATGTTGTCAAAATAAGAAAACATGATAACTTGAGTAAGAGGCTATGACCCACTCGACATGGTGAGCTTGATGCTCGTAGAAGGACGGTCAAGATACAAAAGTTCTTCAATCAAAGCTGCAGTTAGATTCTAACATTTTCTTGTGTTTACCCTGTAAGATCCTTAGAAACATCACATAAACATGGCATACATATCATTACAGGTATTTCAAAGACAGGTTTCTTATCTTTTCGCTGTTTATTTCAGCAAAAAGAAATGGCTATCGAACAGAATATTGAGGACCTTCAAACCTAAAATGCTCAGTTCCAACAGATGTTCCTGGCTCTGGCTAAGGGACAAGAAGACCTGAAGGCTCTGATTCTCAAAGACAAGAAAAAGAAAACTGTGATACGGTGGGAGAACTGACTTGGGTGTTTTGCGTTTGATCGCAAATATTGAGGTTAGCAAGAGTCGCCACCGACTTTTCTTTTAACCAAAAGGAAAGGTGAAAAAGCACAGGAAAGACCTTTGAGATTGTTTCTTGAGTTCGGGGGGTAGATTATGAAAAGGGAAGTTATTAGAACCCTTTTCATCCATGGTTTTCCATGGGCTCTTAGTTACTTGCTAGATCACTTGCTTTTTGTTTGAAATTGTGCTTTGTGTGGTTTTTGAAAGTATTTTTGTAAAGAGTCCATTTATTAGGCAAACTTTGTAATGATTCTTGTTCGTAGAATGTATACAAATATGTTGATCTTTTGAAAATGTTTTCAAGTTTATAAGAAGTTTTGAAAGTATAGGTGTTTGTTTTGAAAATAGCAAGGATGTTTTTATTTTGAAAGTGAGAAAGTAACTAGGAGCATTCTACCTACTCAAAAGTCTTTCTTGTTCAATTTCTTTTCCTTTGACATTGTTATCTTACCATTGATTTGGTAAGTAACCCTATCTTTGAATGTAAATAGGACGGGAGTGGGTCATCGTATAACCATGATTAGCAATGTTGCAAGGTACCTTAGCATTTTTCTTTAGGGACTAAGATCATTTTGAAAGGCAACTTAGATAGCATCATCGAGGGACTATGATATTGTATTTTTCTTGTTTTTGCTAAGATACCTCACATGCGTAATATGGCCATTTTGTAAAGGAAACCAAGTGGATTTACCCTAGGGGTGCTTGTGTGCAAGTTTATTATTTTCATTCTTGATTTTATCTTTGATTAGGGTTTTCTAATTGATTGGTTTTAGTCTTTCCATACAAACCCTAATTACTAGCATTTGTATATAAAGCGATAAATTGCGGAATTTAAAATTACTATGCTATTACAATACTTGTGGGAGGGGGTGTACAAATTACAAATGGGGATTGCAAGAAAATAAAGCCTAATTATCTATTACAACCATATTGGATTTGAATAAGTGTACAAGAAATTAAATGAATATAATGTACAAGTATGAATGGATAAGGAATGGATTTTGTTTGGATTTTTGTTAAGAAAAATAGTTTTGACCTAATTAACTTAAAAGAAAATAATTAACTAAAATAAGAAATTAAAATTAAATTAATAAAAGAAATTAATTTATTAAAGAAACAAGTCTTTTAGGGTTTTCTTTGTGAAAAAGTTTTAATTAAATTAAACTAGTATAAAAATTAGTTAATTAAAAGAAATCCTAGGTTCTAAGTTAATTTTTAATAAAAGAAAACAAACTTGGTTCTAATGTTAATTTATTTTGAGAAAAGAAATTAATTTGTTTTAAGAAAATATTTTTAATGTGTGAAAATAATAATCAAAACCCTAACTTTTAATTGATTTACAAATTAATTATCAAAGGTAAAATAAAAGGTTATTAAAATAAGTTTATTTTTATGTAAAAAAAAATAATTTAATTAAATAAAAGCCTAAATCTATTTTTTTATGATTTTTGTATTAAGTAAAATATATTAAAAGAAAATGAATAAATGAAATAAGAAAAATAGAAAATAAAACGGGACAGAGGCTGTGTAAGTGAAACAGGGGGTGAGAAATGAAAAAAACATAAAGCCCAAGGAAAGAGGCCCAGCGCTGCCAAAAAAGAAAAGTCAGAATGTGAAAAATATGAAAAATCTAAAAGGGTACCACTAGGGCTCGAACCCAGGTCCCTATAGTCACAGGCGCGCGCTTCTACCACTGGGGTGGCTATACATCCGTTTATATAAACAAAACAATAAATATATGATAGTAAACAAGTCCATAGCCTGAACTTCATCTTCAACCTCACGCCCAGCCAGAGCCTCTGTATCTTGTTCAATTCTCAACAAAAATGAAAAATGTAAACATGAAACTTGTAGCAAATTTCCTCACGATTTCAGAAATGCAAAGCAATAAAACTATAGATTAAAGACAAGCATGAATTTTAATGGTCCTAATCTGAACCCTAAAAATCTCAGAAACTTCAATCTTAAAATTCTCTAAGCTCAAACAAAATTAATGGAAACTATGGACATGGTTAGCTTTAGGGCAATGATATCTACCTTTTTCATTCATAAATAAACCATTAGTGATTCCTGTATGAAGAGTGCAAAAGTCAGAAAACTTACCTTGCAAGAGGGTACCGAGTTTGGAGTTTGATTAACTTTCAGTGAGTTCCAATGATTGGATTAGCTTCCTCAAGTTCACAGGAAGCTAATGTGATCCTTAGCTTGAGCTGAAAGTACCTGAGGAGTTCTGGAGAAGTCAAGGTTCAAGGTACTGTTTTTGAAAATGGTGGATGATGATGGAGGTGTTACATAGGTGTTACAGGTGTTGGGATTGTTTGTGTATGTTGTTTAGAAGCTTTTGAAAGTAAAAGGCCAAGAAACGCACGAGCAAATTTGGGGATTGGATTCAAAACTCAAAAATGACAAGTTTTGAAGTGTTTTTGGTGATTCTGTGTTCTTGGTCTTTTCATGGCTTAAGCATGCGTGGGATTTGTGGAAAATGACTTGTGTATGTATAAGAAAAAGGGTTTGAGTGCTTTGGATAGTCATAAGTACAAGTTACAAGCTATTTGCTATGTTACTTGATTTTCAAGAAAAGTGGGAAAACAAGTTTCAAGAGGAAGTTTAAGCATGGGCTGGGTGATTGTAAGTGTCTGACAATTTTATCTTGAGTTATGAGACATGTATGATCAGAAGAGAACAAGTGCAAGGCTCAAGAATAAGTTTTATGCAAAAAGCTACTTTATCAAAATGGCATTGTGCACTTTCTTCCCCAAATGGATATAAAGCATGGCCTTGCATTGAATGCTTGAATTGAGACCTCTAACAGTTGTGCAAACAATTAATTATGGAGTGCCTAACAAGTTTGAGGCCTGAAAAGTAGAGGTTATGCAGCATAACTTTGAATTTTGAATTTTGTTCATCACAAAATGACTTGTAATTCAAGTGTGAAAACCCTAACTTCATCTCTTCGATTCTCCCTACTCAAAAATGATCTCAAGGTGTTCTATGATATTTTGGAAAGCTTGTAATGTGATCTACAACCCATATTTGAATCACTTTTTAAAATTCTCCTTAGAACTATATGAAAAAGTGCCATGAACTTAGGTCAAAATCCTGACCAAATTAGGGCAAAATTTCACTAAGTGTTTTGTTTCATGACCATGTATTCTTAAAATTATAAATTGAGATCCAAGCACTTTTGGAAGGAGTTGTGTAAAGAAAATTTGTAGATTTCATGGAGGTATACAACTTTCATGTTGAAAGTTTCTTCTGAATCAGCTTGCATCATTGTGAATTTTTTGTTCAAAGTTGTGAAAAAATAAGAAATTTTCAACACTTAGAAAAATTTCTAAGTTTAGAAATTTTAACTTTTCAAAATGAAATCTAGAATTTTTGATTTCTTGATGAATAAGTTTCATATTATGACATGATTTAATGAATTATGATCTTTGACATTTGATTTTGACCAAAAAGTCAAAGTTTGACTTTTCAGTATATAGTTGACTTTTGATCAGTTGACTGAAAATTCATCTGTCAATCCATTGGACTTGAGCAATGTTTTGAGCCATGTTATTAGATTAAAATGATGCAATTGGAATCTTGAGATCATGCTTTAAACCAATTGATCAATTTCTAGGTCAAAAATCATAAATTGCCCTTTCCCAGTCAAAACCCTAATTTTGATCATTTTGCCCTTTTTAAGATTTAATCAAATTTGTTGAGGAATTGTGGTCCAAAATTGATCAAATGATACATATGAGTTTAAAATTTTGTTGTGGATCAAAAATTATGAAGTTTGACTGTAAATTGGCCATAGTTGACTTTTTCCCAATACAACTAATTTTTAGGTCATCTGCTCAATTGATTGAGCAAAAGTGTGATCCAAAGCTTGAAACTTGACATGAGTAATCTTGAGGGTCCATAATGATCCATGAAAGTAATACGGGGCATTGGGAGTTCAAATATCCTTGTGCAATCTGAAACCCTAATTTTGGTCATCAGTGCTTAAGGAGGTGTCTTGAGCTGATCAACCCTAGTGCAGTCTTGAGTCAAAGGAGATCTTGTGAGAAAATTCTTGATAAATGAGAGGGAAAATTTTTGGGTACAACAGCTTCCCCTGTTCAATCTTCTTAAGCCTGAAGAGTTAGATTGGCGAGTTTTTCCATTCGTCACTCGAAGGTGGAAGATGATTGGACATTAGAGTGCCCAGAAATTTGCAATCGGTGATGTGATGGTAGAGGGAATGGGATTAAATATGCCATTTGAAGATATGATGGAAAGTTGTTGGAGATGGGCTTGTAGATGCCATCCAAAAATGATTGTTGAACTGAATCTGAAAGAGAATCTGAATGAGTATCAGAATGGCGTCCGTGTCTGGAGCGTATCTGTATTGTATTTGAAAGTTAAATCTGAATGAGTATCAAAATGGCGTCCGTGTCTGGAGCATATCTGAATTGTATCTGAGAGTTGAATCTGAATGAGTATCAGAATGGTGTCCGTGTCTAGAGCGTATCTGAACTATATCTGAAAGCTGAATCTGAATGAGTATCACAATGGCGTCCGTGCCTGTAGCGTATCTAAACTGTATCTGAGAGAGAATCTGAATGAGTATCAGAATGGTGTCCGTGTCTGGAGCGTATCTGAACTGTATCTGAAAGCTGAATCTGAATGAGTATCAGAATGGCATCCGTGTCTAGAGCGTATCCGAACTGTATCTGAGAGAGAATCTGAATGAGTATCAGGATGGCATCTGTGTCTGGAGCGAATCTGAACTGTATCTGAGAATTGAATCTGAATGAGTATCAGGATGACATCCGTGTCTGGAGCATATCTAAACTGTATCTGAAAGCTTTTGAACATTGTTAATGGTAGCTATTGATTAACCTTATCCTGAAAAGGGTAAAATGTTAGCTAATATGCAATGTCATGTTGTATGAAATGCATGGTATAATGAGATTGTGATATATGCATTCATGTTATCGATGTTTATGATATATGGATATGATGTATGTGAGTGTTGTACCCCAAAATTTGCCCTCTCATATTTCTCAAAACATTTCAAGTGAGGTCCTCAAATTGCTCAAGGAAGTCCAAGGGTTGACCAAACAAACTCTCTCCTAAGGCAGTCTACCTCAAATTAGGGTTTCAGTTTGCATCAAGATGTTTGAATAAAAAGGACCCCAAATGCTCACCATTGCCCTAATATGTTTTCAAGATCACTCATGTCAAGTTTCAAGTCTTGCAGAGGAAGTTTGCTCAGTTAATTGCTCAAAGGCCTGAAAATCGACTGTGCTAGGGCAAAAGTCAATTGTGGCCCACATACAGTCAAACATCAATATTTTTGGTCAACATCCTCATTTTGAAGTATTACTCATAATTTGATCAAGGGTTGATCATTATTCCTCAAGGATTGCTCACAATTCATCAAAACCCAAAAGTTGCTAAATTAGGGCTTTGTAGGAAAAGTCAACTCAACTTTGACCAAGCATAACTTTCTCATACTTTATTAGAAATGACCCATCCAAAGCTTATTTTAAAGAGGATGCAATTCCCTACAATTCCTCTTCATCGTCCATAATTCAACATCTTCTTCGAGATTTAGGAACTTGCCCGTAATTCAACATCTTCGTCGAGATTTAGGAACTTGCCCGTAATTCAACATCTTCGTTGAGATTTAGGAACTTGTCCGTAATTCAACATCTTCGTCGATATTTAGGAACTCGCCCGTAATTCAACTGAGAAAACATCTCTGCTGAGATTTAGGAACTCATCCATAATTCAACATCTTCGTCGAGATTTAGGAACTCGCCCGTAATTCAACTGAGAAAACATCTATGCTGAGATTTAGGAACTCGTCCATAATTCAACATCTTCGTCGAGATTTAGGAACTTGCCCGTAATTCAACTAAGAAAACATATCTGCTGAGATTTAGGAAATCGTCCGTAATTCAACTTAGGAAAAAGCTTCATGGCTTGAATTTTGTGAGAATTTGATTGTATCTTTCCTGAAAGGTAAAGGTTAGCTGTATGTAATGCATGATATGTATCAAGCAATGATGTTCTCAAAATAAATGAGATTGTGATCGTATGATGCGTATATGCATGTGTCATGATGTATGAAAATGTGATGTTTGTAGCTGGGGAAAATAAATCCCGGATAGCTGCTGGAGAAAAGAGTTGAATTCTTTGCTTCCGCTGGGGATAATGAACGAAGATGATTGTGAGAATAAACCTGCAGGAGAGGATAACTCCGTTGGGCAATAAGCTGATGAGGAGATTACTCTGTGGGGAAGAGATGCTCTGTAGAGGATTCCGCTGATAAATTCAGCTAGGGAATGAATTACTGTTGTTGGTGATAATGAATCCTGTTGGGGATTGAGTTTCTGTTTGTGAAAGGAATGAACTCCGCTGGGGATGATATTTCAGTTGTGACTTCACCGGGGATAACCTTTTAGACTCTACTGGGGACAATCTTCCAGAGTCTACTGGGGATGATCCTCCAAACTCCATTGGGGAAGATTTTCCAGACTCCACTGGGGATATATTTTTTTTATACTCCGCTGGGGATATTAAGACTTTTTAATGCTGATGGTAGATAAACTCTGCTTGGGGAGAATATTGCCGATTAATTCACAGTTGTGAGTCTCAGCTGGGAAGAGCTAAAATTATTGTCTCTTTCTTACTCTGCGGGGAGTGAATGTACCTTAGCCATATTCTTCAGCTAAATCTACCTTTGTACCTGGTGGATAGAGCAACTGTAAAGCTTGGACAATTCCTATTTCCCCTGTTCCTGATATTACGAGTAATCGTCTTTTGTTTCGCATGTAAATATTCATGAGCAGCAATTAATGTCAAATGCATATATCAAAAATGAACATTGGACGTTCTTTGCAAAAAAAAAAAAACAGAAAAAGGAATTTTTTTTTTTGAAATTTCTCTGAAAATGAATTGTATTGACTTTGAAGTTTGGCCTGTAAATAGGCGTTTTTTGTACAAGAGGTTGACGTCCTAGTAAGAGAATGCCGCCGAACAATAGAGTTTATACAATTTGTGAAAAAAACAAAACAACTATGTGGATAATCCCACTGGGTTCCAACTCTGCTATTGCCCCTATGTCCTCGAGCATCTCATCACTTCGCTACTTGGTTAAAGGTAAATCAGATTGATTAGTGCCGTCCGAGCTTGATAGTCGATACCAAAGTCTGGTTGCAAGGTGATCCAATGAGACATAGTGTTACGCTTTGATCCCTAATTTTTTCCTGGACCTCCCTTTCGGGTTTTGAGTCCACCGGGATGCCCTTTTTTGCCCAAGCCTCCTTTTCAGGTTTTCGACTTGCCGGGTGTACAGATTTTTTCATTTTCATCCCTTATTTTTTCCCGAACCCTTTTGGTTCGCCGGGAAGCCCTTATTTTTTCCTAGGCCAGTCAACCTAGAGGGTATTTGATTATGCGTAGTGTTGTACCCCAAAATTTTCTCTCTCATTTTATCAAGATTCTCCTCACAAGACTTCTTGGATTCAAGACCAGATTGGGATTTGCTCAGCTCAAGACCTCATCTTGCACTGATGACCTGAAATTAGGGTTTGAGTTTGCACATGTATTTTTGGACTTTCAATACCTCATGTGACTTTCATACTTCATGTTGGACCCCTAAGATTGCTCATACCAAGTTTCAAGCCTTGAATCACATTTTGGACCTGTCAATTGGACAGTTGACCTAAAAATCAGTTGTATTGGGGAAAAGTCAACCATGGCCAATTTACAGTAAAACCTCATAATTTTTTATCCACATCAACATTATAGACTCATATGAACCATTTGATCAAGTTTGGACCACAACTCCTCAAGAAATTTGATCAGATCTTCAAAAGGGCAAAATGGTCAAAATTAGGGTTTTGACTGGAGAAAGGCAATTTCTGATTTTTCACCTAGCCAATGGAAAATTGGGTTCAAGCATGGTTTCAAGGACTGAATGGCATCATCTTGACCTAATCACAAAGTTCAAAAGATCTCAAATGCATTGGATTGACAAATGAATTTTCCAGTCAACTGATCAAAAATCAACTCTACACTAAAAAGTCAAACTTTGACTTTTTGGTCAAAATCAAGTGCCAAGGGTCATATTTCATCAAGATGTGTCAAAACATGAAACTTTTTCACCAAGATACCTAATTTTGAAAATTAGGGTTTTAATTTGAAATTTTTCATAACTTAGAATTTTTCTAAGTTATGAAAATTTCTTATTTTTTCCCAACTTTTCCCAACTTTTTCACCATGATGCAATTGGATTTAAAAAAAACTTCCGACATGAAAGTTGTAGTCCTCCATGAAATCTACAACTTTTATTCACAAAGTTTTCCCAAAAGATGCTTGGATCTCAAGTTATGATTTTGTGAATAAGTGTCCATAAACTTTTTAACTTAGTGAAATTTTGCCCTAGTTTAGGAAGGTTTTTGACCTAACTTCATGTCAACTTTTCACCTAGTTCCAAGAGGAATATCAAAATTCATTTTAAAGATGGAGTTTAGATCATGTTACAAGATTTCCAAAATGTCCAAGAACTCTCCAAGATCATTTATGGTTAGGGAGAATCGAAGAAATGAAAATGGCAATTTATCACTTTTGTTCAAGGCATTTTTCACATTGGTGCAAGTTGCAAATCTGTCCTAAGCATGCTTGTACTTGGTATTACAGGTCCTAATCCTTTCTACACTCATTAATTTAATGCAAACACAATGGATAATGGTCTTATTCTGATCCTTGAAGCTTGGTACATTGAGTTAATCCAAAAATGGCATAAAGTGTACAATACCATTTTCATAAAGCTTGCTTTTTGCAACTTTGTTTATCTTGAGCCATGGACCTAATATTTCTTTGCAAACAAAGTCTAAAATTATCAGGCAAAGTTCACCAACCCTATGCAGCCCATAAGCTAGCCTGTACAGGCCTTTGGCTTTGTCACTTCACCTTTTCTTCAAAAGCAAGCAAACTTGCAAAAGTCAAGCAAGCTTGTGTATCTGATAAAACCAAGACTTTGTATCATTTCAAACAAGCTGAGAACATTGTAACAAGCAAGAAGCACGAATTGCTAACCTCTCAAACACCCTCAAACAAAAAAAACATCATTTTCTGCCCAAACAGGGCATCATCTGCAGAACTCAAGCCATTTTGAAATTGGCTCGTGCGTTTTTCCTTTCAACCCTTCAAACATCTTCCCTACAACACACCTGAACTATCCAGGCCCCTGTCCAGCAACTGTGAGCTCAGTTTCACACTCACCATTTTCATTTTGCAAGTTTGCAGGTTGACTTCTACAAGGAGATTCAGGCATCTACAAGGCAAACTGAGCATTGAAGAAGCTTGAGGGAACTTCAAGCAAGCTCACACGACCTTCAGGCCTCACTCAAAGTTCCCACATTGCCATATCCAAACTCAATTGAACAAGGTATTTTTCAAGTTTCTATCTTCTTATTTAGGCATCCTTAAGCTTAGGTTTGTGAAGCAAAAATGTAGTCATTAACATGCTTAAGCTGTACATATGCGTAGATTCCATTTATATTAACTGAGCTAAGAGTATTTGGATGTTGAACATGCTGAAAATTTTAGGTCAGAAATTAGGGGTGATAAAATTCTCCTTGATCTTTGAGAGTTAGGTCATGATTTTTATATCATTGGAATCGTGAGTTAACATGCTACAAGTTTCATGTTGCAAGATTTTGTTTTTATGCACGTATGTAAGAGATACAAGTTTGCCTCAGAAATGCGCGCACGAAGTGTACAGAGGACAGGGATGAAGCTGGCTTGGGCCTGGCGCTTGGACCTGCTACTTTTCACACCCCCCATTTTGCTTTTGCACCCCCCTGATTCATATTTTGTTATTTTTCATATTTTTTTGTTATTTTTTATATTTTTGACCTTTATTATTTTTTTCTGAATATTAAAAAATCCCAAAAATATTTTCTTAATTTTTTGCATCTTATTTTTTTATTTATTATTTTTTATGGCATAAAAATAGTTTATTAGGTTAAATAGAATTTATTTTCTTAAATAAACTTATAAATAATATTAAAATACTTAAATATTTTATTTTATTATATTATATACATAAAATTTTATTTTCTCACATATTTTAATTTTTAATGTTTATACATAATATTATTATTATTTTTCTTAAACAAAAATGGACAAGAATATTAGAAAACAATATTTTCTTTTAAAACAAAAATTAGGGTTTTCCCCTTTTAAAAAACAATAACATTATTTTTTCTTTTTTTTAGGACTTAGATAATATTATTTTCTCATGCCTAAAATAATTACAAAACATTTTTTTTTTGCATGTTTACATTTTTATTGCACATTTAAATAATTGTTTATTTATTTATTTGTACAATAAATTCAATTGGGTTGTAATAGTAAATTAGGGTTTTATTTTTGTGCAAATATCCCCCATTCAAAATTTGTACCCCCCTTCCTATAATATTGTTGTAATAGTCTAGATTTACTTTACGCATTTTATTGCTTTCATATACCATGATAGTAAACTAGGGTTTTGAATGAAAAGACCAAAAATCAAACAAATAGCAAGACCTAACACAAGACAAAAATGCATGAAAAATGACAACACATTGCACACAAGCACCCTCTAGGATTTCACCCACTTTGTTGCCTTAACATGGCCATGGTATGCATGCTAGGCATCTTGGCAAAACAATGCAAAACAAAAGATCATAGTCCCTCGATGACGCTATCTTGATTGCCTAAAAACAAATGATCTTGGTCCCTCAAAACTTTCTAAGATACTTGGCAATATTGCTATCATGGTCATGCGATGACCCACGCCCGTCCCTTTTAACATCCAAAGATAGGGTTGTTTACCAAATGCAATGGTAAAACAACAATGTCAAAGGAATGAAAATGTGTAGGAAAGACTTTTGAGTAGGTAGATAAGCTTCTAGTTACTTGATCAATTTGCAAACCATCCTTGCTATTTTCAAAAACACACACACAATTTCAAAACATTTCCAAACAACTTTCAAACATTGAAACATTTTTCAAAAGACAAAACATCTTTGTATACATTCTTACAAACAAGAATCATTACAAAGATTGCCAAAATAGTGGCCTCTTTTCAAAACACTTTCAAAATCACACAAAACACCATTTCAAACAATTGGAAAAGCAAAGCAAGTGATCTAAACAAGTAACTAAGAGCCCATGGAAAACCATGGATGAAAAGGGTGCTAGCACCTTCCCTTTTCATAATCTACCCCCCGAACTCAAGAAAACATCTCAAAGTTCTTTTCTGTGCTTTTTTACCTTTCCTTTTGGATAAAATAAAAGTCGGTGGCGACTCTTGCTAAACCGAAACATTTGCAAACACAAACGCAAAACCTCAAGTCAGTTCTCCCACCGTATCACAGAACTGGCGACTCTACTGGGGAGACTTATAAAAGTGGGGTTACATTAGGGTTTTAGATCACCTTTACATGCTTATCTTGTTTAACTTGTATGCTTTACAGTTTGGTTTTATTGTTTGGGTTTGAATCTTCCACCCGGATTTGGGAAACATTCATAGGTAAATAGCAATACGTTGTAGAAACTATGCGGGGTATACCGACATGGTCTAAGAAATAGCTATATTGGTGCAAAATATTTATGGGTACCGGTAGCCTTTGAGTCAATCAAAGAGAATACGGGGCCGCTGAGTGATGCCATGAAGCACTAATGGACTTTTAGAACCTTTACTTGACCAACTTGGCCTTTTAGGATGTAGTGAGATGACCGGATTTGGTGCAGTCCGAAGTTGGTAGATACTCGATACTACACTCATTGAGGGTTGTTTTCTTGGAATATTTCGATCGCCAGTAAAGTGGCTAAACTGAAACAATGAACACAAAAAACAATCCAGTGATATTGAGCTCCTTAGAACCCGGTTACTATAGGACAGGTTGAGCCAACTAAACTTCAAGAGGGTACTTACCTATGAAACCCCATGCAAGCCTAAACTAGGAACTTGTGTGATTTTCTTGTACATATATACTTGTGCATAACATCATGAACATCATGAAGCATCATATGCATCCACTAACCATTTCAAGGATTTTGGATTTTCATCTTTGTTCCTGTTTTGTAGGCTATGGAATCACTTCGCGGGAAAACTATTCAGGTCAATCTTGTGAGAATTCCTCCATAACTCAAGGAGCTTGCTTCCAAGATTCCAGAGTATTCTCCATTCACTGAGAGACATGGTCAACTTCTCAACTTGGTTAACTCTAACACAGAGGAAGACATGGTGAAAGTTCTCTTCCAGTTCTTTGACCCCCTACACCACTGCTTCACATTTCCTGATTACCAGCTGGTGCCTACTTTGGAGGAATTTTCTCAACTCTTGAGGATTCCTATTCTCCATCAACTACCTTTTAACGGTACGGAAAGAGATCCAAAGCCTGAAGATGTTGCTAACCCCTGAACTTGCAACCATAAGATGTCACAGGTCATTGGGAAACCAGAAGTGGTATCATGGGTTTCTTGGTAAAGTTCCTGTTTGAGAAAGCTCAAGAATGTTGGAATTCTCTAGACCTGCAAGCTTTTGAGGAGATTGTATCTCTTCTCATCTATGGGTTGGTCTTGTTCCCAAATCCTGACCAGCTTATAGATGTGAATGCTGTCAAAATCTGCATGGCTCGCAACCCGGTGCCTACATTGCTTGGAGATATCTTGCACTCTTTTCACACTCGAACAATGAGGAAAAGAGGTGTTCTTATGTGTTGCACTCCTCTACTGGCAAGATGGTTTATTTCTCATCTTCCCCAATCAGTCTTGAAGAATGAGCAAGGTTTGAGGTGGTCACAATGATTGATGACTCTTACACATTCAGATGTTCATTGGTGTTCTCGATCCAGAGAAAATGTTATCATCATCGACCGTTGTGGGGAATTCCCTAATGTCCCTCTACTTAGCATTAGGGGAGGCATTACCTACAACCCCTGCTTGGCTCTAAGACAGTTTGGTTATGCCCGAAGGGATGGCCCACATGACATGCTGATTCCAGACTTGGTTTTTGACTTCGACAACGACGATCAAGGACTTCGACAAAGGTTCATCCGAGCTTGGAGGATGCCAAACAAAGTAGATAGTAAGGACTTGGGACACAAGAATTCCATCCCCTTTGAGCCTTACCTCAAGTGGGTACGAACCCGCGCCCAAAGTCTTATGATGCCTTACCCCTCTATTCTCCCTGTGATTATCGAGCCTGTTAAGGAAGGAGAGGTTCCATACACCCTCCTACATCCTGACATGCCAACATCACTCAAAGATCTGCAAAGGAGTTGGATACAACTCAAGGGAGAACGCGATACTTTTGAAGCCCAATTCTACGCAAGCGAGAAGAAGGTTTTATAACTTACTCATCAACTTCACGAAGAGCAGACTCTCAACACCTACATTGCACCAAAGAGGATGCGCAACGTCTTTTTACCTTAGAATTTTGTATTATTTTGCCCATGGGGCATTGATGTACTAACAGTTCTATCTCATTAATATGACGTGTGCTTCTTTTTTATTTAAAACAAATTTGAATTTCTGAATCCTTGAAAGCATTACATGAATACATATCATTCATCATATGCATAAACAGGTCTTCACACCAAGTTTCCTCATCTCTCTGTTGTTTATTTCAGCAAGATGGATATTGAACAAACAGTCAAAGACTTACAAGCTCAGAATTCACAATTTCAACAACTACTCTTGACCTTGGCCAAGGGACAGGAGGAGCTCAAGACTCTACTAGAAAAGGAAAAAGAGAAAAAGAAGAAGAATAGAGTTGGTGTGGCTACCTTGGGCAGAAGATTTGAAGGTCAAGCCAGAAGGGTCCTAGATTTTCCATCAACCTCTGAGGAAGGAGAGAGAAAGAGTAAAGAGACTGCCGTGCCCTCAGATTCTGAAGCTGAAGAAGAGGAAGATGAGGACTACTCTGAACAACAATACCCTCCTGCAGATGACAAATACAAAAATCTGGAAGAGCGTTTAGTTGCCATGGAGATACAGAGAGTGCCTGGGCTGGACTTTGAAGAGTTAGGGTTGGTATCTAGAATTGTAATCCCTCCTAAGTTTAAGGTACCTCTATTTGCTAAGTACGGTGGGGTGTCTTGTCCCAAGATGCATCTACGATCTTATGTCAGGAAAATCCAACCATATTCTTCTGACAAAGACCTGTGGGTCCACTTTTTCCAGGACAGTTTGTCGGGAACGCAGTTGGATTGGATCTACCAGTTAGAGAGGTCTGACGTGCATAATTGGGAGGAATTGGCGGCCGCCTTCTACAAACAATATCAATACAATACAGACTTAGCACCAACCTGTACTAAATTATAGAGTATGGCATGGTCTCAAATGAAGGCTTCAAAGAGTATGCCCAGAAATGGAGAGACCTGGCAGGACGAGTACAACCACCTCTATCTGAGAGGGAGCTAGTAGACATGTTCTTGGGAACTCTGTCAGGGCCTTTCTTTAATCATCTGATTGGAAGCTCCTCCGCGGGCTTCACTTAGTTGATTCTAACTGGTGAGAGAGTTGAAGCCGGCATAAGAAGTGGGAAAATTCAAAAAGATGCATCTGCTTCCGCTGCCATCAAAAAGACTTTTCCAGCAAAGAAGGAAGTATCAGCTGTCTACTCCCAAAGAGGTCAAGGAAGAGTTGAGCGCCGGCCAACGGTAGGGGCCGTAATGATTCAAAAGTCTGCAGCTGATCAGCCCAGAAACAATCAACCAAGAACCAACCAAGCAAGGGTGGAAAGGCCTGTACGACATATCACCCAGATAAACATGACTTCTGCTCAGGTTCTACCCCATCTCTTGAAGTTAAACCTTGCCAGTCTGAAAGAGGCCCCGAAGAATCCGAATACAGCTTCTCCTTACTACCATTCGAACGCCAAGTGTGCTTATCATTCAGGGAGTCTAGGGAACGACACCAACAATTGTTGGGCCCTGAAGAATAAGATTCAGGATTTGATAGACGCTAAAGAAGTTGAATTCGACGCCCCTGAAAATCCGAATTTAATCTCTGCTCCAATGCCAAGGCATGGCCACAATGCCCATGCTGTTGAAGAAGATCTTTTTGTTGCTACTGTTAATGATTTGATAACTCCGCTACCGATAATCAAGTTGAATTTGCTGAAGGCTGGGATTTTCCCAGGTTGTGAAGAAGATTGCTGCCTTTGTTCATCCTTACCAACCGACTGTCCATTGTTGAAGTTAGGCATCCAACGCCTAATGGATAACCAAGAAATCCTTTTTGAAAAGACTCCAGTGTCACCGACTCCTGTTAATGATGTTTCAATAATAACCATATCCGCCAATCTTTCCAAGGTCTCCAAAAGACCTGTTAAGATTACATTCGCTCCAAAGACTGCACCTTTGAAGATAACCATGCCCGGGCCCGTCCCGTACAAGTCCGACAGATTCGTACCATGGAACTATGGTGGAGAAATCTACTACCACGGTATTAAACAAATTGAATCAACTGAAGAAAGTTTTGATGAAGAGACTTCCGACATTGGAAACATTGCCGGAACGAGCAAAATCACCCGCAGTGGAAGAATTTTATCTCTAGAGATCGCCCTCCAAAGGAAATCTTTGGACCCTCACCTGCTCCTAAGGTTACCCCTGTACCGGTCAACATATCTGCGAGAACTCCAATTATTGAAGAAATTTTAACTCCTGTGGTTGTCCCCACTGTTGTTGCTGATGATAGAGGGAAAGGGATCCAAGAAGAGCCCGTCAGGACGAGGGCTCAGCCATTGGTCATCTCTGAGACCTCTCAAAATGAAATGGAAGAGATTTTGAAAATAATCAAGAAAAGCGATTACGATGTTGTGGAACAACTGGGGCAAACCCCCTCAAAGATATCTATGTTGGCCTTGCTGCTTTGTTCAGAAGCTCATGCTAAAGCTCTGATCAGATTTTTGAAGACGACCCATGTGCCATAGGAAATCTCTGCGGATCAGTTCCAGGAATGTGTAGCTAGCTTAACAGCTGACAATGGTATAGGATTCTCCGATGCTGATTTAACATCCAAAGGGAGAAAACATAATGACGCTTTGCATGTCTCGGTGGAATGCAGAGGGACTACCCTAGCACACGTACTGGTAGACACTGGTTCATCGTTGAACGTCTTGCCGAAGAAAGCCTTGGATAGACTGGATTGTGAAGGTTTAACCTTGAAGCCCAGCAATATAATTGTCAGAGCCTTTGATGGTTCTAAAAGGATGGTCCACGGGGAGGTGGACATCCCGATTAAAGTGGGAACTGAAACCTTCAACTCCATATTCTATGTGATGGACATCCGTCCTTCCTATTCTTGCTTGTTGGGAAGACCCTGGATTCACAATGCTGGAGCCGTCACTTCCACTCTGCATCAAATGCTCAAGTACCCAGTCCAGGGGAAAATTATAACTGTTCACGGCGAAGAGGAATACATGATAAGCCATCTAAATTCTTTCCGCTATGTAGAATTTGATGTTGAGTTCATCAAAACCCCTTTCCAGCATTTTGAAGAGGTAGCTCAGGAGATTGCGGCAACCAAAACAGTGGCTTCTGTACCCATGATTACCAGACCTCCGCCTCGGATGTCATCTCTCAAAAATGCAAAGGTTGTGATTTAAGAAGGAGGAAGCACAATCTGGGGGAAACTTCCAGACTTTCCTTACAAATCAGATAAATTCGGCTTGGGTTTCACTTCTTCTGCTCAAAAGGTTGTACGCCACACCCGTGCTGGAGGGCCACCAGTGAGGATCACCCATCATGGAGTCAATGCTTTGGAGGATAGTGAAGAGGAGAGCAGCCTGGAAGACTGGATTTTTCCAACTGTTGACGGAGGACTGTGCAACTGGGAAGCAAAAGACTTTGTTCCGATTACTTTCATACCACAGTAATTTATCTTTCAAACATTTCTGTTGGTTTGTAATAATTCTCAAACAATTCGTACACTTTTAACCTTGTGCCTTACCCGAGGCACATAGGTCCATTTGTAAGGGTTTGATTTTTCATCTTCATATGCCATTTTAATGAATCATGGACATTTTCACACATAAACTTTTGTGTTCATTGTATTTCTTTTTACATTTTATTTGTTTAAAGGTGGCTATCCCTTACACACACCCACACTCACAAATGTAGGTACCCTTCCATTCCGGATTCCATGGGTAACAATTATGCTATGGCCTTCAATGACTCTGAAGATCTAGTCTACCATGCCGAATACGAAGGTGAGGAAGATTGTGAGGTGCCGGGAGAATTGGCTAGGCTGCTACAACAGGAAGAAAGGGCTATTCTACCTCATGAGGAGTTGTTAGAGACAATCAACTTGGGTACTGAGGAAGACAGAAAAGAAGTCAGAGTGGGTGCCAACCTAGAGCCAAGTGTCAAAGAGCGCCTAATTCAACTGTTACATGAATATGTTGAGATCTTCGCCTAGTCTTACAAAGACATGCCGGGACTCGATACAGATATTGTGGTTCACCGTCTGCCCACAAGAGAAGACTGTCCACCAGTCAAACAAAAAGTCCACCGCATGAGGCCCAACATGTCAGAAAAGATCAAAGCAGAAGTTATGAAGCAGTTTAATGCTGGATTTCTTGCTGTTACTTCCTATCCACAATGGGTTGCTAACATTGTGCCCGTGCCTAAGAAGGACGGCAAAGTGAGAATGTGCGTGGATTATAGAGACTTAAACAGGGCCAGCCCTAAAGATGACTTTCCACTTCTGCACATTGACACTCTGGTTGACAATACAGCTCAACACAATGTATTTTCTTTCATGGATGGATTTTCAGGTTATAACCAGATCAAAATGGCACCTGAAGACATGGAGAAAACGAATTTTGTTACACAGTGGGGTACGTTCTGCTACAAAGTGATGCCATTCGGACTGAAGAATGTCGGGGCAACCTATCAACGCGCCATGGTAGCTTTGTTTCATGATATGATACATCATGAGATAGAGGTCTACGTAGATGACATGATAGCCCGATCACAAACGGAAGAAGAACACCTCGACCACTTGCAAAAGCTGTTTGTCCGACTGAAGGAGTACAAGCTAAGGTTAAACCCTAACAAGTGTACATTCGGAGTCAGGTCCGGTAGACTTTTGGGTTTCATTGTCAGCAACAAGGGCATCGAGGTCGATCCTGCCAAAGTCAAAGCTATACAAGAAATGCCTGCTCCTCGCATTGAGAAGGAGGTCATAGGTTTCTTGGGACGCCTAAACTACATTGCTAGGTTCATTTCTCACCTAACATCTACCTGTGAGCCAATCTTCAAGCTGTTGAAGAAAGATCAGGTAGTTAAATGGAATGATGACTGTCAAGTTGCTTTCGATAAAATCAAGGAGTATTTACTAGAACCTCCTATCTTGATGCCACCCGTCGAAGGAAGACCGCTAATCATATATCTGACTGTCCTAGAAAAATCAATGGGGTGTGTACTGGGGCAGCATGATGAGTCTGGTCGAAAAGAGCATGCTATTTATTACCTTAGAAAAATTTTTACCGACTGTGAAACCAGATATTCACTGCTCGAGAAAACTTTCTGTGCTTTGGTATGGGCTGCTCGCCGGTTGAGGCAGTACATGTTGACTCATACCACTCTACTGATATCTAAGATGGATCCGATCAAGTACATCTTTGATAAGCCTGCTTTATCTGGAAGAATAGCTAGATGGTAGATGATTCTGATAGAATACGACATACGATACACGACCCAAAAAGCTATAAAGGGAAGTGTACTAGCTGACCATCTGGCTCATCAAGCTGTCGAAGATTACCAATCCATGAAGTTTGACTTCCCTGACGAAGACATCATGACCTTGGACAACATTGAAGATCTCAGACCATATGACGGACCTGAACAACGATCCCGATGGACCCTGTACTTTGATGGTGCCTCCAATGCACTTGGCAACGGTTTCGGCGCGGTACTCATCTCCCCAGAAGGTTGCCATACTCCTTTCACCGCCAGACTTTGCTTTAACTGCACCAACAACATGGCCGAGTATGAAGCTTGCATATTTGGACTCAAGGATGCCATAGACTTGGGAATCAAATCTTTGATTGTGTTTGGGGACTCAACTTTGGTCATCAGTCAGATCAAAGGAGAGTGGGACACTAAACATCCCAACCTCATCCCTTACAAAGAACATGTCTTGACATTGCTACCTCATTTCGAGCAGATTACCTTCGAACACTTATCGCGAGAAGAAAATCAGCTAGCAGATGCTCTAGCTACAATGTCATCTATGTTTAAACTTAACTGGGATAATGAGGCTCCCCAGACCACTGTTGAATGGATGGAAGAACCTGCACATTGTCACGAGAATAATACCGAAGAAGTAGTGGACTGACCTTGGTTTCATGAAGTTAAAAGGTATCTCGAGGCTCAAGAATATCCTGAAGGAGCTTCAGTCAATGACAAAAAGTTCTTGAGGAGATTCTCTGCCAAGTTCTTCCTGAGCAATGGTATCCTGTACAAGCACAATCATGATTGCATTCTGCTCCGTTGTTTGGACAAGATTGAAGCTGAACAGATCATGGCTGAACTGCACAATGGTACCTT
This sequence comes from Vicia faba, assembly GCA_948472305.1. NCBI lineage: Eukaryota > Viridiplantae > Streptophyta > Magnoliopsida > Fabales > Fabaceae > Vicia > Vicia faba. The sequence goes on from OX451735.1 coordinate 28,055,696, forward strand.
TGGTACTCACTCTAGCGGGCATACGATGGCTAAGAAGATCTTACGGGCAGGCTATTACTGGTCTACCATGGAAGTTGACTACTATCAACATTCCAGGACTTGTCACAAATGTCAAATCTATGCGGACAAGGTACATATACCTTCAGTTCCTCTCAATGTCTTAAGAGCTCCTTGGCCCTTTGCTATGTGGGGAATCGACATGATTGGAGAGATCAAGCCCACAGCCTCCAATGGACACCTCTTCATTCTGGTGGCCATTGATTACTTTACCAAATGGGTCGAAGTAGCTTCCTTCACATCCGTCAAAAAGAATGTTGTTGCCCGCTTCATCAAGCAGAACCTCGTTTGCCGGTACGACATCCCCGAAAGGATCATCACCAACAACGGTACAAACCTTAACAACACTATGATCACCACCATGTGTGAGCAGTTCCAGATTCAACATCATAATTCATCTCCCTATCGGCCAAAGATGAACGGTGCTGTCGAAGCTACGAACAAAAATATCAAGAAGATCATACAAAAGATGACAGTCACCTACAAGGAATGGCATGAGATGTTACCGTTTGCTCTCCACGGGTACCGTACCACGATGCACACATCAACTGGGGCAACACCCTATTCCTTGGTATACGGAATGGAAGCTGTTTTTCCTATTGAGGTTCAGATTCCCTCCTTGAGAATCATGAAGGATGCAGGTCTGAGTGAAGACGATTGATCCATACCCGACTTGATCAGTTGAACTTAATTGACGAGAAGAGACTTACCGGTGTTTTCCATGGTCAGACGTATCAGAAGCGAATGATCAAGGCTTTCAACAATAAAGTCAGACGACAAGTGTATCAAGTTAGGGATATCGTGATCAAACGGATCATCTTGCCGCAAAGTGATCCCAAGGGAAAATGGACTCCTACCTATGAAGGACCATTTGTGATCAAGAACATCTTTTCTGGTGGGGCAATGATCTTAACCACCATGGACGGCGACGACCTGCCGCACCCTGCGAACGCAGACATAGTCAAAAGATACTACGCATAAAAGACCCGTTAGGTTGACACACCTAGGCAAAAAAGGGCATCCCGGTGAATCGAAAATCCAAAAGGGCGGTTCAGGAAAAAGTTATGGATAAAACAAAAAAATCTATACACCCAGAAAGTTGAAAACCCGAAAGGGCGACTTGGGCAAAAAAGGGTTTCCCGGTGGACTGAAAACCCGAAAGGGTGGTCCAGGCAAAAGTTAGGGAATTAAAGCGTATGACTATGTCTCGTCGGATCACTTTAAGGACAATCTCTTCACAGACAAGCTTCGGGCTTCTGATCAACTCAATCATCTTCGGACGAAGCAACGAATGGACAAGATATTCAGAGTTACGAAGGCTATAACAAAATGGGAACCCCATGGAATTTTTACACATAGCCATCTTTCTTTGTATAAATTTTTCTCATTTTTATGACAATGTTCTCTTACTAGGATGTCTGTCTCCTTTGTACAAAATACTTACACAAAGTTAATACAAATATACTTCAAAGTGCAGAAAACTATTTGTCTTTTCCTTTTACACTTGTGTTTTATTTGAAAACGTCCAATGATTTATTAATGAGCATATGCATTTGAATATAATCACTGTTTACAAATAAACGATTTGTAAAAGATTAATTACTGACATGTTGAAAGTATAGGAAAACGTCTTTAGGTTATTCCAGAGAGATCCCCTGCAGTACATCATCTAGATCCCTAGCAGAGCTAAAAACTTGAAATATAAGTCCCCATCAGAGTTAAAATTTCAAACTCCGAATCCCCAACGGAGCTAAAACTTTGAACTACATATCCTCAGCGGAGACGAAACTTTCTTCCCCAGCGGAGCTAAAACTTCAACCTGATAATTTCCTAGCAAGTTGCTTTGAAGCCTGACAGCTAACCAGACGACAACTTCGGATAATTCCCCAGTAGATTGGCATGCAACCCAAACTCCTGATCTCCCCAGCAGGATAGCTACTCTCCAGCAGTATAGCTACTCCCCACAGAGTTTTCACTCCTCAGCAGATTGAAGATTCTCATTCTCATTTCCCCAGTGAAGTCACCAAAGTTTTCATTACTCCTCAACAGAATGAAGATTCTCATTTTTAGTTCCCCGCAGAAATCATCAGAATTTTCCCTATTCCCCAGCCGAGTAAGGATTCCCATTATTTAACCCCCAATAGAAGTCTTCAAAGTTCTTTGGATTTTCCAAGCAGATTTCTCAAGCAGTTTGACATTACTCTCACAACAGATTTTGTTAATACTCCAACTTCAAGATATGAAGGTTTCTCACATCCCCACAGAAGTTGTCAGGGATTTTCCATCCCCAACAGTCTCCAAGGATTTCTCATCCTCAGCAATCAAAGATTTTGAATCTCCAGCATCGGTCAAGGATTTATTTTCCCCGGCAGCAGTCAAGGGTTTTGTTATCCCCGATTGTTAAGGATTTATTTTCCTCAGCAATACAACGAATCAGCTTACATGCACATACATTACACTCACCTATCATAAACATTGATAAAACACATTTTATTGCATCATACATTTTATGCAACATAACTTTGTGTTTCAGCTAACATTTTACCCTTTTCAGGATAAGATTAACAGCTATCTTTAACAAATATTCAAAGATTTCAGATACAGTACAGATACACTCCAGACACGGAAGTCATTCTGTTACTCATTCAGATCTCTTATTCAAATACAGTACGGATACACTCCAGACACGGAAGTCATTCTGTTACTCATTTAGTTCTCTTATTCAGATACAATACGAATACACTCCAAACACGGAAGTCATTCTGTTACTCATTCAGAATTCAAAGTCAAGATACAGTACGGATACACTCCAGACACGGAAGTCATTCTGTTACTCATTCAGACCTCAACTTCAGATATAGTCCAGATACGCTTCAGACACGGTTGCCATTTTGTCACTCATTCAAAATTTTCCCCAGCTCAGATACACTCCAAACACGGAAGTCATTCTGTCACCTATTCAAGATACAGTCCAGATACGCTCCAGACACGGAAGCCATTCTGTCACTTATTCAGATTCAAGTCTCCGGATACAACTCAGATACGTTCCAGATACAGATACCATTCTGATGTTCATTCTCCTGATTTACAACAAACAATCTTGAATGGCATCTTTAAGCCCATTCCCTCAACTACTTCATCAAATGCAAATTTATGGGCACTCTAGTGTCCAATCATCTTTTTACCTTCGAGTCACGAACGACAAAACTCGCCAATCTAACTCTTCAGGTTCAAGAAAATTGAACAGGGGCAGCTGTTGTACCCCAAAATTTTCCCTCTTAGTTTATCAAGATTCTCCTCACAAGACTTCTTGGACTCAAGACCAGATTAGGGTTTGCTCAGCTCAAGACCTCATCTTGCACTGATGACCTGAAATTAGGGTTTGAGTTTGTACAGGGATTTTTGGACTTTCAATTCCTCATGTGACTTTCATACTTCATGTTGGACCCCTAAGATTGCTCATACCAAGTTTCAAGCCTTGAATCACATTTTGGACCAGTCAATTGGACAGTTGACCTAAAAATCAACTATATTGGGGAAAAAGTCAACCATGGCCAATTTACAGTCAAAACTCATAATTTTTGATCCACGTCAACATTATAGACTCATATGAACCATTTGATCAAGTTTGGACCATAACTCCTCAAGAAATTTGATTAGATCTTCAAAATGGCAAAATGGTCAAAATTAGGGTTTTGATTGGAGAAAGGAAATTTCTGATTTTTCACCTAGCCAATGGAAAATTGGGTTCAAGCATGGTTTCAAGGACTCAATGGCATCATCTTGACCTAATCACAAAGTTCAAAAGATCTCAAATGCATTAGATTGACAGATGAATTTTCCAGTCAACTGATCAAAAATCAACTGTACACTGAAAAGTCAAACTTTGACTTTTTGGTCAAGATCAAGTGCCAAGGGTCATATTTCATCAAGATGTGTCAAAACATGAAACTTTTTCACCAAGAAACCTAATTTTGAAAATTAGGGTTTTAATTTGAAATTTTTCATAACTTAGAATTTTTCTAAGTTATGAAAATTTCTTATTTTTCCCCAACTTTTCCCAACTTTTTCACCATGATGCAATTGGATTCAAACAAAACTTCCAACTTGAAAGTTGTATTCCTCCATGAAATATAAAACTTTGATTCACAAAGTTTTCCCAAAAGATGCTTGGATCTCAAGTTATGATTTTGTGAATAAGGGTCCATAAACTTTTTAACTTAGTGAAATTTTGCCCTAGTTTAGGCAGGTTTTTGACCTAACTTCATGGCAACTTTTCACCTAGTTCCAAGAGGAATCTCAAAATTCATTTCAAATATGGATTGTAGAGAATGTTACAAGCTTTCCAAAATGTTAATGAACTCTCCAAGGTTATTTATGGTTAGGGAGAATCAAAGAAATGAAAATGGCAATTTATCACTTTTGTTCAAGGCATTTTTCACATTGGTGCAAGTTGCAAATTTGTCCTAAGCATGCTTGTACTTGGTATTACAGGTCCTAATCCTTTCTACACTCATTAATTTATTGCAAACACAATGGATAATGGTCTTATTCTGATCCTTGAAGCTTGGTACATTGAATTAATCCAAAAATGGCATAAAGTGTACAATACCATTTTCATAAAGCTTGCTTTTTGCAACTTTGTTTATCTTGAGCCATGGACCTAATATTTCTTTACAAACAAGATCCACAGTTATCAGGAAAAGTTCACCAACCCTATGCAGTCCATAAGCTAGCCTGTATAGGCCTTTGGCTTTGTCACTTCACCTTTTTCTTCAAAAGCAAGCAAACTTGCAAAAGTCAAGCAAGCTTGTGTATCTGATAAAACCAAGACTTTGTATCATTTCAAAGAAGCTGAGAACATTGTAACAAGCAAGAAGCACGAATTGCTAACCTCTCAAACACCCTCAAATACAAAAAACATCATTTTCTGCCCAAACAGGGCATCATTTGCAGAACTCAAGCCATTTTGAAATTGGCTCGTGCGTTTTGCCTTTCAACCCTTCAAACATCTTCCCTACAACACACCTGAACTATCCAGGGCCCTGTCCAGCAACTGTGAGCTCAGTTTCACACTTCACCATTTTCATTTTGCAAGTTTGCAGGTTGACTTCTACAAGGAGATTCAGGCATCTACAAGGCAAACTGAGCATTGGAGAAGCTTGAGGGAACTTCAAGCAAGCTCACACGACCTTCAGGCCTCACTCAAAGTTCCCACATTGCCATATCCAAACTCAACTGAACAAGGTATTTTTCAAGTTTCTATATCCTTATTTAGGCATCCTTAAGCTTAGGTTTGTGAAGCAAAAATGTAGTCCTTAACATGCTTAAGTTGTACATATGCATAGATTCTATTTATATTAACTGAGCTAAGAGTATTTGGATGTTGAACATGCTGAAAATTTTAGGTTAGAAATTAGGGGTGATAAAATTTTCCTTGATCTTTGAGAGTTAGGTCATGATTTTTATATCATTGGAATCGTGAGTTAACATGGTACAAGTTTCATGTTGCAAGATTTTGTTTTTATGCACGTATGTAAGAGATACAGGTTTGCCTTAGAAACGCGCGCAAGAAGTGTACAGAGGACAGGGATGAAGCTGGCTTGGGCCTGGCGCTTGGGCCTGCTACTTTTCACACCCCCCATTTTGCTTTTGCACCTCCCTGATTCATATTTTGTTATTTTTCATATTTTTTTGTTATTTTTATATTTTTGACCTTTATTATTTTTTTTCTGATTATTAAAATATCCAAAAAATATTTTCTTAATTTTTTGCATCTTATTTTTTTTTAATTATTTTTTATGGCATAAAAATAGTTTATTAGGTTAAATAGAATTTATTTTCTTAAATAAACTTATAAATAATATTAAAATACTTAAATATTTTATTTTATTATATTATACACATAAAATATTATTTTCTCACTTATTTTAATTTTTAATGTTTATACATAATATTATTATTATTTTTCTTAAACAAAAATGGACAAGAATATTAGAAAACAATATTTTCTTTTAAAACAAAAATTAGGGTTTTCCCCTTTCAAAAAACAATAACATTGTTTTTTCTTATTTTTAGGACTTAGATAATATTATTTTCTCATGCCTAAAACAATTACAAAACATTTTTTTGCATGTTTACATTTTTATTGCACATTTAAATAATTGTTTATTTATTTATTTGTACAATAAATTCAATTGGATTGTAATAGTAAATTAGGGTTTTATTTTTGTGCAGATATCCCCCATTCAAAATTTGTACCCCCTTCCCATAATATTGTTGTAATAGTCTAGATTTACTTTACGCATTTTATTGCTTTCATATACCATGATAGTAAACTAGGGTTTATAATGAAAAGACCAAAAATCAAACAAATAGTAAGACCTAGCACAAGACAAAAATGCATGAAAAATGACAACACATTGCACACAAGCACCCTCTAGGGTTTCACCTACTTTGTTGCCTTAACATGGCCATGGTATGCATGCTAGGCATCTTGGCAAAACAATGCAAAACAAAAGATCATAGTCCCTCGATGACGCTATCTTGATTTCCTAAAAACAAATGATCTGGGTCCCTCAAAACTTGCTAAGATACTTGGCAATATTGCTATCATGGTCATACGATGACCCATACCCGTCCCGTTTAACATCCAAAGATAGGGTTGTTTACCAAATGCAATGGTAAAACAACAATGTCAAAGGAATGAAAATGTGTAGGAAAGACTTTTGAGTAGGTAGATAAGCTTCTAGTTACTTGATCAATTTGCAAACCATCCTTGCTATTTTCAAAAACACACACACAATTTCAAAACATTTCCAAACAACTTTCAAACATTGAAACATTTTTCAAAAGACAAAACATCTTTGTATACATTCTTACAAACAAGAATCATTACAAAGATTGCCAAAACAATGGCCTCTTTTCAAAACACTTTCAAAACCACACAAAGCACCATTTCAAACAATTGGAAAAGCAAAGAAAGTGATCTAAACAAGTAACTAAGAGCCCATGGAAAACCATGTATGAAAAGGGTGCTAGCACCTTCCCTTTTCATAATCTACCCCCCGAACTCAAGAAAACATCTCAAAGGTCTTTCCTGTGCTTTTTTACCTTTCCTTTTGGATAAAATAAAAGTCGGTGGCGACTCTTGCTAAACTGAAACATTTGCGAATACAAACGCAAAACCTCAAGTCAGTTCTCCCACCGTATCACATGTAGTATCTTTTCACTATGTCTGTATTGACGGGGTGAGGAAGGTAGTCACTATCCATGGTGGTTAGAATCATAGCTCCTCCTGAGAAAATTTTCTTAACCACAAATGGCCTTTCGTAAGTAGGGGTCCATTTGCCCCTGGGATCACCTTGTGGTAGGATGATGCGCTTGATCACCATATCCCCTACTTGATACTCTTGTCGTCTAACTTTCTTGTTAAATGCCTTGATCATCTGTTTTTTATACGTCTGACCATGACAAATTGCAGTGAGTCTCTTTTCGTCGATTAAGTTCAGCTGATCAAGCCGGGTCTGAATCCAGTCCTCTTCGCTCAAACCTGCATCCTTCATAATCCGAAGAGAGGGTATCTGAACTTCAATGGGTAAGACGGACTCCATGCCATAAACCAAGGAATAAGGTGTTGCCCCTATTGACGTCCGAGCTGAGGTACGGTATCCATGAAGAGCAAATGGTAACATCTCGTGCCAGTCTTTGTATGTCACCGTCATCTTCTGCACAATCTTCTTGATGTTCTTATTAGCCGCTTCAACAACCCCATTCATCTTCGGCCGGTAGGGAGAAGAGTTATGATGTTGTATCTTGAACTGCTTGCAGAGTTCGGTGATCATCTTATTTTTGAGATTTGTACCATTGTCTGTAATGATCCTCTCTGGTACACCGTATCGATAGATCAGATTGTGCTAAATGAACCATGCCACGATGTTCTTGGTTACACTAGCAAATGAAGCTGCTTCAACCCACTTCGTAAAGTAATCAATTGCTACCGAGATGAAACAATGCCCGTTGGACGCTGTAGGTCTGATCTCGCCGATCATGTCAATGCCCCACATTGCAAAAGGCCAAGGAGCTGTTAAGACGTTCAGAGGAACTGGAGGTATGTGCACCTTATCAACATAGACTTGGCACTTGTGACAGGTCCGAGAATGTTGATAACAGTCGGCTTCCATGGTGAACCAATAATATCCTGCTCGTAGGATCTTCTTTTCCATGGTGTGTCCATTGGAATGAGTTTCGAAAGTACCTTATGTAACTCTACCATAATCCTTTCTGCCTCGTTCTTATCCACACACCGCAGTAAGGTTGAATCATGGTTACGCTTGTACAGGATGTCATTACTGATAAAGAACTTCGCCGCGAACCTCCTCAAAAACTTCTTGTCATTAACAGATGCACCCTCGGGGTACTTCTGAGATTCGAGATACCTCTTTACCTCGTGGAACCAGGGTATATCTGTTACCTCTTCAGTCTCAATGTCACAGCAATGTGCGGGTTCGTCCAACCTTTCGATGGTAATCTGGGGAGCCTCGTTGTCCCAATTGACTTTGAACATAGAAGACATCATAGCTAGCGCGTCCTCTAACTGATTCTCCTCTCTAGGGAAGTGTTCAAAGGTTATCTCTTTGAAATGTGGAAGCAACGTCAATACATACTCCTTATAGGGAATAAGATTTGGGTGTTTCGTATCCCACTCGCCTTTGATCTGACTGATCACGAGAGCGGAATCTCCGAATACACTCAAGAATTTAATCCTTAGGTCAATTGCTGCTCGAAGACCCATGATGCATGCTTCATACTCTGCCATATTGTTGGTGCAGTTGAAACATAGTCGGGCGATAAACGGAGTATGAGAGCCTTTAGGAGATATGATCACGGCGCCAATGCCATTACCTAAAGCGTTCGAAGCTCCATCAAAGTACATAGACCATTGGGATCCTTCCTCAGGTCCTTCATCCGGTCCAGGTGTCTCACAGTCAGTCACTATCATGATATTCTCATCCGGGAACTCGAAGTTCATAGACTGGTAATCATTCACTGCCTGATGTGCCAAATGATCTGCCAACACACTTCCCTTGATTGCCTTTTGGGTCGTGTACTGGATGTCATACTCAGTCAAGATCATCTGCCATCTTGCTATTCTTCCAGACAAGGCAGGCTTCTCGAAGATATACTTGATTGGATCCATCTTTGATATCAATAGAGTTGTGTGAGTCAGCATATACTGTCTCAGCCGGCGAGCAGCCCATGCCAAAGCGTAGCAAGTTTTCTCGAGCAATGAGTATCGGGTCTCACAGTCGGTAAACTATTTGCTAAGGTAATAAATACCATGCTCTTTTCGGCAAGACTCGTCATGCTGCCCCAACACACACCCCATTGAATTGTCGAGTACTGTCAAGTATAAGATCAAAGGTCTCCCTTCAACTGGAGGCATCAGGATAGATGGCTCTTGGAGATATTCCTTGATCTTTCCGAAAGCGTCCTGACATTCATCATTCCATTTTACCACTTGATCTTTCTTCAGTAGCTTGAAGATTGGCTCACAAGTAGCAGTCAGGTGTGAGATGAATCGGGAAATCTAGTTCAGACGTCCCAGAAAGCCTCTGACTTCTTTTTCTGTTCGGGGAGCTGGCATTTCCTGTATAGCCTTCACCTTTGCAGGATCCACCTGAATACCTTTATCACTTACGACGAAACCCAGCAGCTTACCAAATCTCACCCCGAAGGTGCACTTGTTCGGGTTTAACCTCAACTTGTACAACTTCAACCTGTCAAATAGCTTCTGAAGGTGGTCAAGATGTTCTTCTTCAGTCTGGGATCTTGCAATCATGTCATCAACGTATACCTCAATATCATGATGAATCATGTCGTGGAACAAAGCGACCATGGGGCGCTGATACGTTGCCCCAACATTCTTCAATCCAAAAGGCATGACTTTGTAGCAAAAGGTACCCCACTGGGTGACGAACGTTATCTTTTCCATGTCTTCGGGAGCCATCTTAATTTGATTGTAACCGGAGAAACCATCCATAAAGGAGAAGACCTTATGTTGTGCGGTGTTGTCAACCAGAATGTCGATATGAGGCAAAGGGAAATCATTTTTGGGGCTCTCCCTGTTCAGATCCCTATAGTCAACACACATTCGAACCTTACCATCCTTCTTCGGTACCGGAACCACGTTGGCCACCCACTGTGGGTAAGAAGTAACTGCTATAAAACCGGGGTCAAACTGCTTCATTACTTCAGCCTTGATTTTCTCAAACATCTCCGGGCGCATTCGGCGGACCTTCTATTTCACTAGAGGACAGTCTTCCTTGGTAGGCAGGAAGTGAACCACAATGTCAATATCCAACCCAGACATATCTTCATAAGACCAGGAAAAGATCTCAACATAGTCACGCATCATCTGTATCAACCGTTGTTTAACACCAGGCTCCAGATTTGCACCGATCATGACCTCTTTCTCATCTACCTCTGTACCCAGATTCACTGATTCCACTGGCTCTTCATGCGGCTGTATGGACCTTTCTTCCTGAATTAACAGTCTAGCAAGTTCACCAGGCACTTCACAATCATCCTCACCTCGTCCTCAGCTTGGTTGATCGAATTTTCAAAGTCATAACTGGCAGTAGCAGAATCGTTATCAGTGGGATCCAGAATGGATGTAGACCTGTATATGTGAGTGTGTGTAAGACAAATAGCTGTTTTGCAAGATAGAAAAGAAAAACAAGGAGCGCAAAATTTGAAATGCAAGAAACGTACAATGCTTTTATTAATGATATATGGTAATGACACATATAAAGCCCTCACAAACAAAGCCACAGTGCCTCGGGTAAGACACCGGGCCGTAAAGTTTAAAAATTGTCTGTTACAAACTTTAAAACAAAATTCTCATTACTGGGTAATAAAAGAAACGGGCATAGAATCCTTCACTGTCCAATTGCTTAATCCACCGTCGGCAGTTGGGTAAATCCAGCTGTCAATATCAAACTCTTCATCATCGTCTTCAATCTCATTCACTCTCGCGTCATGTTTGGGCATAGGTGCCATTATGACATTAGGCTTTTCCGGAGCTTCGAACTCAATCTCTTTAGCATCAATCAGATCCTGTACTTTATTCTTCAAGACCCCGCAGTTATTCGTATCATGCCCCGGGCTATCGGAGTGAAAAGCACAGCGGGCATTCGAATTGTACAGCGGTGATGTAGTATTGGGATTCTTCGGAGCCTCCTTCAGAATCACCAGATTGGTCTTTAATAACTGTGGCAGAATTTGAGACAGGGTCATACTGAGCCGATTGAATTATCTCTGCGGCCTTTCTGCTCTTGGTTGATTATTGCGTTGTGGGGCAACAACAGGCTTTGATATAACCACCGCATTAACTGCTTGGCGGCGCTCAGGTCTGTTTTGGTTTCTTGAGCTATAAACTGCGCTGGATTCCTTTTTAAAAGGTTTCTTCTCGGTACTTGACGAAGCACCTTTCTGTATTTTGTCGCTCTTAATACCGGCCTCAACCCTTTCCCCGGTTATAATCAGCTCAGTAAACCCAGACGATGAACTTCCAATCAGATGATTAAAATACGGACCAGATAAGGTCCCAAGAAACATATCCACTAGCTCCCTATCAGCCAGAGGGGGTTGGACTCTCCCGGCAAGGTCCCTCCATTTCTGAGCGTAGTCCTTAAAACCTTCGCTCGCACCCATAGACATACCCTGAAGTTGGGTACGTGTGGGAGAGAGGTTGGCATTGTACTGGTACTGCTTGTAGAAAGCAGCAGCAAGGTCCTCCCAGTTGCGAACGTTAGCTCCTTCCAGTTGGTAGAACCATTCAAGTTGAGTCCCTGAAAGACTATCTTGAAAGAAATGGATCCAGAGGTTCTTATCGGCAGTGTATGGTTGAATCTTCCTAACATATGAGCGGAGGTGTAGCTTTGGGCAGGAGACCCCGTCGTATTTAGCAAAAACTGGTGCTTTAAACTTGTGGGGAATCACTACCCCAGATGCCAAACCCAAATCTCCGAAGTCCAACCCAGGTACCTTCTGGACCTCCATTGCGCTCAACCGGTCTTCGAGTTGCTTATACCTATCCTCATCCGGAGGATATTGGTCTTCATCAAAGTCAGTCTCATTGTCAGACACCACAGGGCTAAGAGCCCTCCTTTCTTCTTGATTCTCTCCCCCTCCAGATGAGTGGGACAAATCAACTTCTTCCCGCAGCCTGTTCCCAAACATGTGACCCATGTTCAGGAGGACTGTCTTCTTCTTCTTCTTCTTCTTCTTCTTATACTTCAAGATAAGAGTCTTCAGATCTTGCTGACCCTTGTCCAAGTTCATGAACATTTCCTGGAACTGAGAGTTTTGTGCTTGCAGAGCCTTGATGGCTTGATCAGTTGATGTTTCAGAAGACATGATATGCTGAAATAAACAGCGAAGAAGATGAGAAACCTGTAAGGGTACCTGTAATTAGGTGCATGGGAATGGAATGCGTATGATATGATTTCAAAGACTCTGGAGATTCAAATTCGTAAACCAAAATGAAACACACTTTTATTAGATAAAAAACTTGAAATCAATGTTTAACAGATGCCTTTAAGGCGTTACAAAAAGAAATACTGAAATCAAATCTATGCTAGAAACAATAAAGATAATCAACGCTCCCACGACCGTTTCCCTTTGGTGCTGACATAATCGTTGAGGACCTTCTCATTCTCCAGCTGCCTTGTAAGCCTCAGGATTTACGGCTCCTGCTCATGATACTTTTCTCTGTAAGTATCCCGTTCTTCCCTTAGGTGGATCCAAGACCTCTTTAATGCCCCAATGTTAGTAGGCATGCATGGATGGAGGATAGTAGGAGGAACCCCTTCTTTATCAGTACTCTCAACAATTATCGGCAAGACAACTTCGTACGGCATCCCCAGTTTTTGAGCGCGGGCTCGAACCCACCGGAGATATTGTGGCATTGGGACAGAAGTCTTCATGCCTAGCTTATGCGGATCAGACCTGTTGACCCTATCCCAGGCTCGTATGAATCTGCAGTGATGTCCCTCAGCATCTCTCTGGAAGTCAAAAACAATGCTTGGAAGCAGCAACTCATGAGGTCCGTCCCTCCTAGCTCGCCCAAATTGACGTAAGGCCAAATAAGGATTATAGGTGATCCCTCCTCTGATTCCCAGCAATGGAACATTGGGGTATTCCCCACAGCGATCAATAATAGCTACTTCTTCCATGTCTTTAGTACTCCAGATGATGTCCGTGTGAGCAAGGGACATAATCCTGTAGGCCCAACCCATGCCTTCCTCGTTCTTCAAAACAGATTTGAGGAGGTGAGAAATAAACCACCTCGCCAGCAATGGTGCACAGCACATAAGGGTTCCCCGTTTCCGAGAAGTACGGGCATAGAGAGTGTGCAGAATATCACCCAAGAGAGTGGGCACTGGATTACGGGACATGAAAATCTTCACCGCATTCACATCAACGAAGGAATCTGAATTAGGGAACAGGACCAGTCCATAAATGAGAAGAGCCATGATATCTTCAAATGCTTGAAAGTCTAAACTGTCCCAGAACTGATTAGCCTGATCGACCAAGAACTTAGCCAAGAAGCCTTTTATCCCACTCCGAGTTTCCCAATTAGACACCACATCAACCCTTGTAAGATGGAGGGCTGAGGCAATATCCTACGGCCTAGGAGCCGTCTCTAAACCTGTAAATGGGGTCTGCTCTAGAATAGAGATGCTGAGTAGATCAGAGAACTCCTCCAAAGTAGGGACCAACTGATAGTCCGGGAAAGTGAAGCAGTGGTATAATGGATCAAAGAACTGGAACAAGACATTCATCATCTATTCATCCAGCTTGGAAGTGACTAGACCGAGGAGGTGACCATGTCTTCTGTCAAAAGAGGAAGTGTCAGGAACCTTGGAAACCAAATCTCTAAGCTGAGTAGGAATCTATACAAAGCTGATCCGAATAGTGTTTCTACGCATAGATGCCATGATCTGCAAAACAAAACAAAGATGAATCCCATTGATCTTTGAAATGGTTAGTCCAATGCAATATGCATGCAACGTCATGATGCATGATGTCATGATATAAACACACCACAAGTATTCACAGATAGCAAACATGGTAAGAGCAAACAAGTCACACAGTAGCCCTTAGATTTCAGGCTGGCATAGAGTTTAGGTACTACCCTCTTTCAGTTTAGTTGGTTCAACCTGTCCTAGTAATAATAATTGGGTTCTAGAGGATCTCAATATCACTGACCACCCTCGATCGGTCATAATTCCAGTTTAGCAACCTTTTCTTGCAGCCGGAATCATCGCAAGAGTTTGGTCTCAATGAGTGTAGCATACTGCTACTTTTCTATGGCCAAGTTGGTCAATTATAGGTTCAAAGGTCAGTTGGTGCTTAATGACCCCTTAGCAGCCCCATATTCTCCTTTTTCCACCACAAGGGATATCGGTACAAACTAAAGTGTCACACCAACGTAGCTACTGCTTCAACTGTATCGGTCTACGCCGTACAGTTCCCTCACAGTCTATTGCTACTTACCTAAAAGGTATCCCCCAGATCCGGGTTAGGATCTATAGTAACTATGATTCAAACCCACAAAGATAAAGCATACAAATCAAGTAAATGAAAACATTATGATGAACTATTCCTAAGGTACACCCCACTTATTATTTCCCAGCAGAGTCGCCAGTTCTATGATATGGTGGGAAGAACTGACTGTTTTTTGGAATGTTGGTTTGCATTTTGCATTTGTGTTCGCATAATGTCGCGGTAAGCAAGAATTGCCACCGACTTTTATTTTATCCAAAAAGGAAAGGAAAAAAGCATAGAAAAATTCCTTTTTTGAGATATTTCTGAGTACGGGGGGTAGATTATAGAAAGGGAAGGTATTAGAACCCTTTCTATCCATAGTTATCTACAGGCTCTTAGGTACTTGCTCATTGTTTTCAAAATTGTTTTCTTTGTGCTTGTGGGTTTTGAAAAGTTTTTGTTTTAACTTCGATTTAACTCTTGCTTCTGTCCTCAAGAGTGTAATGAAGTGTTTTTGAAAACTTGTTTGTAAAAGTGTAAGTGTGAAAGAGTTTTGTTTTGATTGAGCAAGTACTTAAGAACTAATCTACCTACTCGAAAAAGGAATCATTCTACGTTTATTTCCTTTAGACAATGCTATCCCACTATTAATGAGTAGGTAGCACCGTCGTTGGAGTTTGAGGGTCAATTTGAAAGAGGGACATACGGTCACTAAAGCAATATTAGGATGTCTTAGCGGTAACCCTAATGCCTTAGATCATTTGTTCGAGGCAACAATATCCGAGGCAACTACTTCGAGGAAACTATGATCTTTTAGACAAGAGGACGACCTCTAAAACGACCTATACTCAATGACCGTTTACAAAGGCAACCAAGTGGGGTGTACCCTAGGAGTGCGCATGTGCGGGTGTGTTGATTTCAATTATTTTTATATTTGCACATGTTTAGGGTGATGTAACCGGTTTTAGATTAAACATTCATTCTTGTCATGCAAACCCTATTACCAAACATCTAGCAGTTGTATATTTGCAGAAATTAAAGGTGCGGAATTTAAACTAAATTATTACAAGGCGTCGGGTATTTACATCGCCAAAAACAACCCTTTTAAAATAAAATAAAAGCGGTAAAAGTAAATGTCTTAATTAAATATTACAAACCAGGAGCAGATACAATAATTGAATAAAGAAAAATAAAGTGCACGGTGCGAAATTAAATCGAATGCGAAAATAGGATTTTGACCCGCTTAAAAGAAAATGTTTTTATTGTTTTTATTTATTTATTTTTTTAAGAAAATAAATTAAGTCCTAAAAATTAAATGCTAAATTATTTATTAAATAAATTAATTAATGAAAAATATTAAATGACATATTTTTTGAGTTTTTGTTATTTTAGGAAAGAAAATAAAATAATTAAATTAATATTAAAACCAAATTCTGTTCTTGCTCTATGCCTGATCTCCAACCTTGTTTTTGATATGCCTCGCTTCCTTATGTATCCAGCAATGTATTAGGGTTGCAAATTGTGTCCAAACCCCTCTCCATCCATGCCTTTGATATTTGATTTGATTCTTCTTTAAAGCTTTCCAAAATTGGCTTATTTTGAATCTTTTTGTACACAATTGCCTTGATACGAGTTTGATTGGTCCTAGTTGTGTAACAAGACCTGCAATCATCACCAAATCCTTGGTTTCAATGTTTTTGATTTTATTTGATTTGTTTTGATTTAATTTGAAATAATTCAAATAAAAAACGAAATAAATAATAAAAATAAAATATGGACAAGTGGCAAAGGCTAGAGCACGTGGGCTATGATTCCAACTCAAAACAAGTGAAAAAGAATGGGCCCATTTAGCAAAATTTGAAGTTTTGGGGATAGTTGACTTTTGGCAATTTTGCAAAAAAGTACAACTTCAACAATGCATTACTTCCTCAATTTTGACTCTTTGGAGGTGTTCTTGGACTTTTTAGAAAGCTTGAGATTTCCTCTAATCAACCCTTCTGGTCTCATCTCAATTTGATATTCCATGCTCATGTATGAAGCTTTGACAAAAAAGGTGATTTTGTTGACTTTTCAAAATGACCTATAATGTCCAAATTCATAACTTCTTGTGAGTGCATATTTTGATCTTGGGAGCTAAAGATGGATTGTAGGGAATTGCATCCTCTTAAAAATGAGCTTTTTATGGGTCATTTCTCATAAAGTATGAGAAAGTTATGCTTGGTCAAAGTTGGGTTGACTTTTCCTGCAAAACCCTAATTTAGCAACTTTTGAATCTTGATGAATTGTGAGCAATCCTTGATGAATCATGATCAAACCTTGATCAAATGATGAAATATACTTAAAAATGAGAATTTTGACAAAAAATCTTGAAGTTTGACTGTATGTAGGACACAATTGACTTTTGCCCTAGCACAGTCGATTTTTGGATCTTTGAGCAATTGACTGAGCAAACTTCTTCTGCAAGGCTTGAAACTTGACATGGATGACCTTGAGAACATATTAGGACATTGGTGAGAACTTTGGGTCACTTCGACTCAAGGATCTTGATGCAACATGAAACCCTAATTTGAGGTAGACTGCCTTAGGAGAGAGCTTGTCTGGCCAACCCTTGGACTACCTTGAGCAACTTGGAGATCTTTCTTGAAATGTTTTGAGAAATATGGGAGGGAAAATTTTGGGGTACAATAATAAGATATTTGAAATCAAGTGTTGTTCAGAAGATATTTGAAAGCAAGCGCTGATCAGAAGTACTCAGCAAGCAAATCGTTGTTTAGAAGATAAGCAAGCATGTTCTGAATCAAGACGTGAAGCCAAGTATTGAATTAATATAGAAGCTAAAAAGTCTTGTCAAGGATCAGGAGACATTCTCTTACAAGTTCCATTTTCTCATTTAATGCAAAGACGGCTACATGCACTCAAGTGTCTACGCTAGTGCATTGGAAAATGGAATAGTGCAAGGAAACACACAATCATTTAATGCTCTCCATTTGAAGGCAACAACGGTCATGTTTCTTCATGCTATATATAGAAGAACATTAATTGCAAGCCAACAACTGCTTAACCGAAAGACTGAACAACTGAAGTTCTGAATAGAACTCATCAATTTCAAAAGAAGCAAGAACTAAGAAAAAATATTTTGGGCTCACAAACAAATTTCATACACTTTGTGCTATACAATTCTTAGTGAAAAATCACAGTTGTGATATAGCTTTCTTAGAAGCAAACTTTGTTTCACTATCTGTAAAGATTTATATCTTGTAATTGTTCCTTGAGAGACCAAGTTTGGTCAGATTTCTCAAGTAGACTAGGACTAGTTTAAGTCTTAGTGGTGTGAGTCACTTGTAAGATTACTTATGCATTGTTAGTCACAACAGTTGTTGTGTGATTGTAATCAGTTGATTATAGTGGATTAAGTCCTTGTTGAGAAAGGCGAAATCACCTTGGCGGGTGGACTGGAGTAGTTTGAGTTCAAACGAACCAGGATAAAAATAACCTTGTCTTTCCATTATTGTTGAGTTTTTAAGAAACCGAAAAAGAGAAACTTATTCAACCCTCCCCCCCCCCCCCTTATAAGTGTTTTCTCCACCTTCAAGTTGTACGGTGTAGACCGATATGGACGAAGTGATAGCTATGTTAGCGTGATACTCTGACTTGTACTAATGTTCCTTGAGTCAGTCAAGGATAAAATTAGGCTTCCTTATAGTGTCATTAAGCGCTAGCTGGCCTTTAGAACCTTTAATTTACTCATCCTAAGCCATTAGAAAGTGGTGAGATGGCCGAGTTTGGTTCCGAATGAAGATTGGTTTATACTCGATGCTACACTCATTGAGATTGGACTTTTGGGATATTCTGGCTGCAATACTTTGGTGCTTGAGCTAGAACAATGCCTAAAAAAAGGTCAGTGATATGAGACTCCTTAGAACCCGGTTACTATTAATAGGACAGGTTGAGCCAACTGAAACTTCAAGAGGGTACTTACCTTTAAACCTCATGCAAGCCTTTGAACCTAAGGATACTTGTGTGACTTGTTTGCTTTCATTATCTAACAAAATTGAACTCCTTGCAGGGTTTTGTTTATTATCTAATGATATGAGTTCCTTGCAGGACTTGTTTGTAGTCGTTATCTAATAACCTGGACTTCTTGCAAGACTCACTTGTCTTCATCACCTTATACTTTTGCTTGGTGTATAGCATACACATCATGACATCATGCCATAACATTTCCTTAACCATTTCAAGGATCTCAATGGTCTGTGATGCAAGCTATGATGAACCAGACGTCTAGCAAGGGGAAAGGGGATTTATTTTCCTCTAGCCAATGTTGTCAAAAGAAGAAAACATGATAACTTGAGTAAGAGGCTATGACCCACTCGGCATGGTGAGCTTGATGCTCGTAGAAGGACGGTCAATGATACAAAAGTTCTTTAATCAAAGCTGCAGTTGGATTCTAACATTTTCTTGTGTTTACCCTGCAAGATCCTTAGAAACATCACATAAACATGGCATACATATCATTACAGGTATTTCAAAGACAGGTTTCTTATCTTTTTGTTATTTATTTCAGCAAAAGAAATGGCTATCGAACAGAATATTGAGGACCTTCGAGCCCAAAATGCTTAGTTCCAACTGATGTTCCTGGCTCTGGCTAAGGGACAAGAAGACCTGAAGGCTCTGATTCTCAAAGACAAGAAAAAGAAAACAGTGATACGGTGGGAGAACTAACTTGGGTGTTTTGCGTTTGATTGCAAATATTGAGGTTAGCAAGAGTCGCCACCGACTTTTCTTTTAACCAAAAGGAAAGGTGAAAAAGCACAGGAAATACCTTTGAGATTATTTCTTGAGTTCGGGGGGTAGATTATGAAAAGGGAAGGTATTAGCACCCTTTTCATCCATGGTTTTCCATGGGCTCTTAGTTACTTGCTAGATCACTTGCTTTTTGTTTGAAATTATGCTTTGTGTGGTTTTTGGAAGTATTTTTGTAAAGAGTCCATTTTTTAGGCAAACTTTGTAATGATTCTTGTTCGTAAGAATGTATACAAAGATGTTGATCTTTTGAAAATGTTTTCAAGTTTATAAGAAGTTTTGAAAGTATAGGTGTTTGTTTTGAAAATAGCAAGGATGTTTTTTATTTTGAAAGTGAGCAAGTAACCAGGAGCATTCTACCTACTCAAAAGTCTTTGTTGTTCATTTTCTTTTCCTTTGACATTGTTATCTTACCATTGATTTGGTAAGTAACCCTATCTTTGGATGTAAACAGGACGGGAGTGGGTCATCGTATAACCATGATTAGCAATGTTGCAAGGTACCTTAGCATTTTTCTTTAGGGACTAAGATCATTTTGAAAGGCAACTTAGATAGCATCATCGAGGGACTATGATATTGTATTTTGCTAAGATACCTCACATGCGTAATATGGCCATTTTGTAAAGGCAACCAAGTGGATTTACCCTAGGGGTGCTTGTGTGCAAGTTTATTGTTTTCGGGCTTGATTTTGTCTTTAATTAGGGTTTTCTAATTGATTGATTTTAGTCTTTCCATACAAACCCTAATTACTAGCATTTGTATATAAAGCGATAAATTGCAGAATTTAAAATTACTACGCTATTACAATACTTGTGGGAGGGGGTGTACAAATTACAAATGGGGATTGCAAGAAAATAAAGCCTAATTATCTATTAAAACCATATTGAATTTGAATAAGTGTACAAGAAATTAAATGAATATAATGTACAAGTATGAATGGATAAGGAATGAATTTTGTTTGGATTTTTGTTAAGAAAAATAGTTTTGACCTAATTAACTTAAAAGAAAATAATTAACTAAAATAAGAAATTAAAATTAAATTAATAAAAGAAATTAATTTATTAAAGAAACAAGTCTTTTAGGGTTTTGTTTGTGAAAAAGTTTTAATTAAATTAAACTAGTATAAAAATTAGTTAATTAAAAGAAATCCTAGGTTCTAAGTTAATTTTTGATAAAAGAAAACAAACTTGGTTCTAATGTTAATTTATTTTGAGAAAAGAAATTAATTTGTTTTAAGAAAATATTTTTAATGTGTGAAAATGATAATCAAAACCCTAACTTTTAATTGATTTACAAATTAATTATCAAAGATAAAATAAAAGGTTATTAAAATAATTTTTTTTTATGTAAAAAAAAATAATTTAATTAAATAAAAGCCTAAATCTATTTTTTTATGATTTTTGTATTAAGTAAAATATATTAAAAGAAAATGAATAAATGAAATAATAAAAATAGAAAATAAAATGGGACAGAGGCTGTGTAAGTGAAACAGGGGGTGAGAAATGAAAAAAACATAAAGCCCAAGGAAAGAGGCCCAGCGCTGCCAAAAAAGAAAAGTCAGAATGTGAAAAATATGAAAAATCTAAAAGGGTACCACTAGGGCTCGAACCCAGGTCCCTATAGTCACAGGCGCGCGCTTCTACCACTGGGGTGGCTATACATCTGTTTATATAAACAAAACAATAAATATATGATAGTAAACAAGTCCATGGCCTGAACTTCATCTTCAACCTCACGCCCAGCCAGAGCCTCTGTATCTTGTTCAATTCTCAACAAAAATGAAAAATGTAAACAGGAAACTTGTAGCAAATTTCCTCACGATTTCAGAAATGCAAAGCAATAAAACTATAGATTAAAGACAAGCATGAATTTTAATGGTCCTAATCTGAACCCTAAAAATCTCAGAAACTTCAATCTTAAAATTCTCTAAGCTCAAACAAAATTAATGGAAACTATGGACATGGTTAGCTTTAGGGCAATGATATCTACCTTTTTCATTCACAAATAAACCATTAGTGATGCATGTATGAAGAGTTCAAAAGTTAGAAAACTTACCTTGCAAGAGGGTATCGGGTTTGGAGTTTGAGTAACTTTCAGTGAGTTCCAATGATTGGATTAGCTTCCTCAAGTTCCCAGGAAGCTAATGTGATCCTTAGCTTGAGCTGAAAGTACCTGAGGAGTTCTGGAGAAGTCAAGGTTCAAGGTGTTGTTTTTGAAAATGGTGGATGATGATGGAGGTGTTACGTAGGTGTTACAGGTGTTGGGATTGTTTGTGTATGTTGTTTAGAAGCTTTTGAAAGTAAAAGGCTAAGAAACACAGGAGAAAATTTGGAGATTGGATTCAAAACTCATAAATGACAAGTTTTGAAGTGTTTTTGGTGATTCTGTGTTCTTGGTCTTTTCATGGCTTAAGCATGCGCGGGATTTGTGGAAAATGACTTGTGTATGTATAAGCAAAAGGGTTTGATTGCTTTGGATAGTTATAAGTACAAGTTACAAGCTATTTGCTATGTTACTTGATTTTCAAGAAAAGTGGGAAAACAAGTTTCAAGAGGAAGTTCAAGCATGGGCTGGGTGATTGTAAGTGTCTAACAATTTTATCTTGAGTTACGAGACATGTATGATCAGAAGAGAACAAGTGCAAGGCTCAAGAATAAGTTTTATGCAAAAAGCTACTTTATCAAAATGGCATTGTGCACTTTCTTCCCCAAATGGCTATAAAGCATGGCCTTGCATTGAATGCTTGAATTGAGACCTCTAACAGCTGTGAAAACAATTAATTATGGAGTGCCTAACAAGTCTGAGGCCTGAAAAGTAGAGGTTATGCAGCATAACTTTGAATTTTGAATTTTGTTCATCACAAAATGACTTGTAATTCAAGTGCAAAAACCCTAACTTCATCTCTTCGATTCTCCCTACTCAAAAATGATCTAAAGGAGTTCTTGGATATTTTTGAAATCTTGTAATGTTCTCTACAACCCATATTTGAATCACTTTTGAAAATTCTCCTTGGAACTATATGAAAAAGTGCCATGAAGTTACGTCAAAATCCTGACCAAATTAGGGCAAAATTTCACTAAGTGTTTTGTTTCATGACCATGTATTCTTAAAATTATAACTTGAGATCCAAGCACTTTTGGAAGGAGTTGGGTAAATAAAATTTGTAGATTTCATGGAGGTATACAACTTTCATGTTCAAAGTTTCTTCTGAATCAGCTTGCATCATTGTGAAAATTTTGCTTAAAGGTGTGAAAAAATAAGAAATTTTCAACACTTAGAAAAATTTCTAAGTTTAGAAATTTTAACTTTTCAAAATGAAATCTAGAATTTTTGATTTCTTGATGAATAAGTTTCATATTTTGACATGCTTTAATGAATTATGATCTTTGACATTTGATTTTGACCAAAAAGTCAAAGTTTGACTTTTCAGTATACAGTTGACTTTTGATCAGTTGACTGAAAATTCATCTGTCAATCCATTGGAATTGAGCAATGTTTTGAGCCATGTTATTAGGTCAAAATGATGCAATTGGAATCTTGAGATCATGCTTTAAACCAATTGATCAATTCTAGGTCAAAAATCATAAATTTCCCTTTCCCAGTTAAAACCCTAATTTTGACCATTTTGCCCTTTTTAAGATTTGATCAAATTTCTTGAGGAATTGTGGTCCAAACTTGATCAAATGATAAATATGAGTTTAAAATGTTGTTGTGGATCAAAAATTATGAAGTTTGACTCTAAATTGGCCATAGTTGACTTTTTCCCAATACAACTAATTTTTAGGTCAACTGCTCAATTGACTGAGCAAAAGTGTGATCCAAAGCTTGAAACTTGACATGAGTAATCTTGAGGGTCCATAATGATCCATGAAAGTAATACGGTGCATTGGGAGTTAAAATATCCTTGTGCAATCCGAAACCCTAATTTTGGTCATCAGTGCTTAAGGAGGTGTCTTGAGCTGATCAACCCTAGTGCAGTCTTGAGTCAAAGAAGATCTTTTGAGAAAATTATTGATAAATGAGAGGGAAAATTTTGGGGTACAACAGATGCCCCTGTTCAATCTTCTTAAGCCTGAAGAGTTAGATTGGCGAGTTTTTCCATTCGTGACTCGAAGGTGGAAGATGATTGGACATTATAGTACCCAGAAATTTGCACTCGATGATGTGATGGTAGAGGGAATGGTATTAAATATGACATTTGAAGATATCATGGAAATTTGTTGGAGATGGGCTTGTAGATGCCATCCAAAAATGATTGTTGAACTGAATCTGAAAGAGAATCTGAATGAGTATCAGAATGGCGTCCGTGTCTGGAGCGTATCTGTATTGTATTTGAAAGTTGAATCTGAATGAGTATCAAAATGGCGTCCGTGTCTGGAGCATATCTGAACTGTATCTGAGAGTTGAATCTGAATGAGTATCAGAATGGTGTTCGTGTCTGGAGCGTATCTGAACTGTATCTGAAAGCTGAATCTGAATGAGTATCACAATGGCGTTCGTGTCTGGAGCGTATCTGAATTGTATCCGAGAGAGAATCTGAATGAGTATCGGAATGGTGTCCGTGTCTAGAGCGTATCTGAACTGTATCTGAAAGCTGAATCTAAATGAGTATCAGAATGGCATCTGTGTCTGGAGCGTATCTGAACTGTATCTGAGAGAGAATCTGAATGAGTATCAGGATGGCATCCGTGTCTGTAGCGTATCTGAACTGTATCTGAGAATTGAATATGAATGAGTATCAGGATGGCATCCGTGTCTGGAGCATATTTGAACTGTATCTGAAAGATTTTGAACATTGTTAATGGTAGCTATTGATTAACCTTATCCTGAAAAGGGTAAAATGTTAGCTAATATGCAATGTCATGTTGTATGAAATGCATGGTATAATGAGATTGTGATATATTCATTCATGTTATCGATGTTTATGATATATGTATGCGATGTATGTGAGTGTTGTACCCCAAAATTTTCCCTCTCATATTTCTCAAAACATTTCAAGTGAGGTCCTCAAATTGCTCAAGGAAGTCCAAGGGTTGACCAGACAAACTCTCTCCTAAGGCAGTCTACCTCAAATTAGGGTTTCAGTTTGCATCAAGATGTTTGAATCAAAAGGACCCCAAATGCTCACCATTGCCCTAATATGTTTTCAAGATCACTCATGTCAAGTTTCAAGTCTTGCAGAGGAAGTTTGCTCAGTCAATTGCTCAAAGACCTGAAAATTGACTGTGCTAGGGCAAAAGTCAACTGTGGCCCACATACAGTCAAACTTCAAGATTTTTGGTCAACATCCTCATTTTTAAGTATTATTCATAATTTGATCAAGGGTTGATCAATATTCATCAAGGATTGCTCACAATTCATCAAAACCCAAAAGTTGCTAAATTAAGGTTTTGTAGAAAAAGTCAACTCAACTTTGACCAAGCATAACTTTCTCATACTTTATTAGAAATGACCCATCCAAAGCTCATTTTTAATAGGATGAAATTACCTACAATTCATATTCATCTCCCAAGTTTAAAATATGCACTCACAAGAAGTTATGAATTTGGACATTATAGGTATTTTTGAAAAGTCAACAAAAACACCTTTTTTGTCAAAGCTTCTTACAGGAACATGGAAGACTCAATTGAGGTGAGACCAAAAGGGTTGCTTATAGGACATCTTGAGCTTTCTAAAAAGTATAAGAACACCCTCATAGAGTCAAAATTGAAGGAGTTATGCATTGGTGAAGTTGACCTTTTTTGCAAAATTGCCAAAAGTGCCTCAAATTGCAATTTTTGTCAAATGGGCCCAACTTTTTATGCTTGTATTGAGTTTGTAACATGGTCCACGAGCCATGAACCTTCCCACTTGCCTTTATTTTATTTTTGTCATTTATTTTGATTTTTATTTCATTTAAATCAAATAAAATCATGAAAATATCAAATCATTTAAACCTTGAGATTTTGTCCATATTTTGGGTCCATGAATAGATGGCAATGAGATCAAATCGTGCAAGGCTTGTTTGTACACAAAAATATTGGTTTTTGGCTTATTTTGGAAAGATTTACATGAGAATCAAATCTTGATCAATGATCATTATTGGAGAAGATTGGGTGCAAATTTGTAAACCTAATTCACTCAAGGCTACATATAGAACAAATCCAGACCAAATGCACAAGGGTTAGAGGCGTGAGAAGCTGAGAACAAACTTGCAAAAATCACCAAAAAGTGCTGAATCAAATTGCAAGTTAGAGGACAATTTACACCATTCCAAGGCTAGTAATCGATTCCCAGCCATCTCCTGAAGCTAACCTGATCATAATCAAGCCTTGATTTTCCCAGAATTCGTCTCCACAACCCTCACAGTTTGTCAATTTTTTCAAAATCGTATCCATTTATTCTTGCATCTTTATCATGTTTCAATGACATATTTGTAATCCTTATCATGTTTGCAAGCTAACAATACCGTTTAATTGCATTTTTGGAAGCCATATGTGTAGATGCCATTGTTAGGGTTTCTAAGATGGTTTTGGGGTTTTGCTACACATGGAAAATTGGGCCACAATTGAGGTACCATGATGCTCGTGAGGTTGTCACGAGTTGATTGATACCATTGTTATGTGTTTATCATGCTTGCAGAGAATTCTGGAAAATCATAGGGGCTGTACCTACGCCTTTTGTCCGTAGGTAAAAGTCTTCCAACTTTTAGCAACGGAAGGAGGTAGAAGATGATGGCGTGGCGTGGCCCGACTGGCCCATTTGAATTTCGCGCGATTTTGATGAATTAACTTGTTTTTCTAATATAATATTTGTTTGTCATTCCATATACAAATAAATGCGTTGGCTCAGTTGGCCAGGAGGTATGTGGAAAAGCCAAAGGGCCTGGATTCGATCCCAGGTCCCCCATATTATTTCATAACATTTTTTCTTGTATAATCAGGCGTGTGTACAGGTAAGGGGTTCACCATGTGCCCTCAACATTCAATCACTAGATCTCCAGAAGGCCAGATCTAACGCCCATCATTTGGAGGTCCATGATGCACCCTGGTCAACTTGCAAAATGGAATCTGAGAAGTCAATTTTGGGCCAAGGCTTATTAGGCGTGAAAGTCAGATTGGCACCCCCCTTATGCTTTGGATACCAGGCCCTTTTTTCTTTATTCTTTTATATTTTCCTTTTATCCATTTAATTTTGTTTAAATTATTTTTTCATAAAAAATAATTCTTTTTTTACAAAAAACTTATAAAATCAATTTCATCAAATTTAGGTTTTTTTATATATTTTGTCAAAATTAATTTAATTAGTTTTAATTTAATTTTAGGGAAATTTTAATCTTTTGTAAATAACTTAAAATAAATTAGAAAATTAGGGTTTTGTCTAATTTAATTTTTATTTTCTTTTCTTAAAATAGCCAAAATACAAAAATAGGTCAAAATTAATTAATTTTATTAATTTAATTTAATTAGTAATTAGGTTTGTACTTATTTAATTTAAAACCTTATTTTCTTAAAATAATCGAAAACAACCCAAAAATGACTTTTCTTTTAATTAGGTTTAGATGGGGTCATAACCCTAATTTTCTCTCGTTCTCAATTCATCGCGCGTTTATTTATTTTTGCAAATATTGATGTAACTGCTCATGGGATGTAATAGTTTTAATTAGGCTTTTTTTCCGTTTATTTATCGTTTTTACGGTTTTTTGGCTATGTAATTAATCCCACTCCCCGAAGCCTTGTAATAGCGTAGTTTTATTTCTCGCATTTTAATTTTCGCAAATATTAACTGTTAGATGTATGATTATAGGATTGCATGACAAGAATGTATGTTAATTTTAAAATGGTTAGCAAACCCTAAATGTGCAAAGATAATAACTTGAAATCAAATCACTCGCACATGCGCACTCTTAGGGTATACCCTCACTTCAGTTGCCTTCGGTAAACGGTCATTAAGTATAAGGTGTCTTTGTGGTTGCCCTCTTGTCTAAACAAAGATCTAATGTCCCGTTCAGAAATGTTGCCTCAAAAATGTTGCCTCAAATATGATCTTAAGACACTAGGGTTATTACTAAGACGTCCTAACATTGCTTTAGTGATCGTACATCCCTTTCGAATTGACCCTTAAAACTCCAAACGACGGTGTTACCTACTCACTAATAGTAGGATAGCGCTTCCTAAAGGAAACAAGAACAGAAACATTCTATTTTTCGAGTAGGTAGATGCTAGTAGGTACTTGCTCAAAAATAAACTTTTTCACACTTACACTTTTTTCGAACAAAGTTTTCAAAAACACTTCGTAACACCCTTGAGTATTGATACAAGGGTTAAAACAAAGTAAAACAAAAACTTTTCAAAACACACAAACACGAAAGCAATTTTTAAATGATGAGCAAGTACCTAAGAGCCCGTGGAAAACCACTGATAGAAAGGGTGCTAATACCTTCCCTTTTTATAATCTACCCCCCGTACTCAAAATCTCGAAAAAGGAATTTTTCTGTGCTTTTTTCCTTTCCAGTTGGATAAAATAAAAGTCGGTGGCGACTCTTGCTTACCGCAACATTTTGCAAACACAAACGCAAAACACAAACCAACATTTTCCAAAAACAGTCCGGTTCTGCCACCGTATCACAGAACTGGTGACTCTGCTGGGGAGATATAAAGTGGGGTATACCTTAGGATTAGTTCATCATAAATTGCTTCTCTTGTTTGTTTTGTTTGCTTTACTATTAAAGGGTTTTGTATTGGGAGTTACTATAGATCCTAACCCGGATCTGGGGGACACCTTTTAGGTAAGTAGCAATAAACTATGAGGGAACTATATGGCATAGACCAATACGGTTGAAGCAGTAGCTACGTTGATGTGGCACATTGGTTGGTACCGGTATCCCTTGTGGAGAAACGAGGAGAATACAGGGCTGCTATGTGTGTCATTAAGCATCAACCGGCCTTAGAACCTATAATTGACCAACTTGTCCATAGGAAGTAGTGAGATAGTTGGCCTCGGTGTAAAGTTGAGAACTGGTTGATACTCAATACTACACTCATTGAGACCATACTCTCGAAATAGTTCCAGCCGTAAGAAAAGATTGCGTGAGCTGAAACCACGACCAATGGAGGATGGTCAGTGATATTGAAAACCTCTAGAACCCGATTACTATTATTAGGACAGGTTAAAACCAACTGAACTTTAAGAGGGTAGTACCTAGACCCCATGCAAGCCTGAAACTTAAGGGATCTTGTATGACTTGTTTGCCTTTACCATGTCTGTTATTTGCTATACTTTTTGTTTGTTTTACCATGACATCATGCATCATAACATAGCATGCATATTTCATTACACTAACCATTTCAAAGACCGAGGGGATTTATCTTTGTTTCGTTTTGCCGATTATGGCTTCCATGCGCAGAAACACCATCCGAGTTAACTTTGTGCAAATACCTGCTCAACTCAAAGATTTAGCCTCGAGAGTTTCTGATACTTCTTCCTTCATTAGAAGACATGGTCAGCTTCTTAGCTTGGTTACCTCAAGGGTTGATGAGCAGATGATGAGTGTGCTTTTTCAGTTCTTCGATCCTGTGCACCATTGTTTCACCTTCTCGGATTATCAGCTAGTTCCTACTTTGGAAGAGTTTTCTCACTTATTGGGCATATCCATCCTTGAGCAGATGCCCTTCACAGGTTTGGAAGAAACTCCTAGACCAAAATACATTGCTTCAACTTTGCATCTAAAAAGGGCTGATGTAGTATCCAACTGGGAAACACGAAGCGGGGTTGAAGGTTTCTTAGCCAAGTTTCTGATAGATCAAGCTCAGCTATTCTGGGACAGTTTGGACTTTCAGGCTTTTGAAGACATCTTGGCTCTCCTTATCTACAGTTTGGTTCTCTTCCCGAATCCAGATTCCTTCATAGATGTGAATGCGGTTAAGATCTTCCTGTCTCGCAATCCTGTACCTACTCTTCTGGGTGATATCTTGCATGCCCTCTATACTCGTACTATGCGAAGAAGAGCGACTCTCATGTGTTGCATGCGGCTGCTGGCGAGGTGGTTTATTTCGCACCTCCCCAAGTCCGTATTGAAGAATGAGGAAGGTTTAGGATAGTCTTACAGAATAATGTCCCTTGCCCATACAGACATTCTTTGGAGTTCTAAGGCTATGGAAAGCACTTCTGTCATTGATCGATGTGGGGGATACCCTAATGTCCCGTTGCTTGGAACCAGAGGGGGATAACCTACAGTCCTTGTTTAGCTTTGCGACAATTCGGTCATGCTCGGAGAGATGGTCCTCATGAGCTACTTCTTACAGATATTGCATTTGACTACAAGGGGGATATTGATGAGCACCGCCAGAGGTTTATACGAGCCTAGGGTATGGTGAACAGATCTGACACTCAAGAGCTAGGACCAAAGACTTCTCTCCCTATGCAGCCTTATCTCCAGTGGGTCCGAGCCCATGCTCAGAAGCTTGGGATGCCCTATGAAGCTGTGTTGCCAGTGATTGTGGAGCCTACCAACGAAGAGGGCGTTCCTTATACAGTCCTTTATCCCTACATACCCACTGATCTTGGGGCATTGAAGAGATCCTGGATTCAGTTAAGAGAGGAGAGGGATACCCACCGAGAAAAGTATCATGAGCAAGAAAGGAAGATATTGAAGCTCACCAGGTAACTTGAGAATGAAAGGACAATCAATGACTACGTCAGCACGAAGGGGAAGCGTCCATGGGATTTCTGATTTTTCTTTTTCTAGTTTAGATTTGTTTTCCATGTATTTCTTTGTAAACGCCTTAAAGGCATTTGTTAAACATTTTTACAAGTTTAATCTAATAAAGTTTGTTTATTTCTGGGTTTGCAAATTTAAATCTCCCAAAGTCTTTGAAATCATTACATACGCATCCCATTATCATGCACACCATTACAGGTACCATTACAGGTTTTCTCATCTTCTTCGCTGTTTATTTCAGCGTGAAATGTCTTCTAAAATGCCTACCAATCAAGCCATCAAAGCTCTTCAGGAACAGAATACCCAATTCCAAGAAATGTTCTTGAACTTGGCCAAAGGGCAAGAGGATTTGAAGACTCTCATCCTGAAGGAGAAGAAGAAGGTGGTTCTTCTGAATATGGGTAACATATTTGGGAATAGGTTATGACAGGAAGCTGATCTGTCTCTTTCGTCCAAAGGAGAGGAGAACCAAGAAGAAGAAAAGGGTCTCAATCCTGTAGTCTCTGATAATGATATTGATTTTGATGACGAGCAGTATCCCCCTGCTGAGGATAGGTACAAAAAACTTGAATACCGTCTGAGCGTTATGGAGATTCAGAAGATCCCTGGTTTGGATTTTGGAGATCTGGGACTAGCATCTAGGGTGGTGATCCCTCATAAGTTCAAAGCTCCGGATTTTGCTAAATATGATGGAGTATCCTGTCCAAAACTCCATCTCCGCTCGTATGTCCGAAAAACCCAACCTTACACCGGTGATAGAAATTTGTGGGTACATTTCTTTCAAGATAGTCTGTCAGGAACTCAGCTTGAATGATTTTATCAATTGGAAGGAGCTAATGTCTGAAACTGGGAGGACCTTGCTGCTGCTTTTTACAAGCAGTATCTGTATAACGTCGACCTTGCTCCCACTCGTACTCAGCTTCAGGGTATGTCTATGGATGCAAGTGAAGGTTTTAAGGACTATGCTCAGAAGTGGAGAGATCTTAGCTGGAAGAGTCCAACCCCCTTTATCTGACAGAGAGTTGGTTGACATGTTTCTAGGGACATTGTCTGGTCCATTTTTCAATCATCTGATCGGCAGTTTATCATATGGGTTTACTGAATTGATTTTGACTGGGGAGAGAGTAGAAGCTGGTATCCTAAGTGGTAAGATACAAAAAGGTACTTCATCAAGTGCAGAAAAGAAGCCTTTCACCAGTAAGAAAGAAGCTAGTGCAGTCTACAGCTCGAGGATCCAAAGAAGACCTGAACGCTGTCAAGCAGTGAATGCGGTAGTAATATCAAGACCCACCGTTGTCCCATAACGCAACAATCAGAAAAGAATGGAGAGGCCGCAGAGACAATACACTCGGCTTAATATGAACTTGTCTCAAATTCTACCACAATTGTTGAAGACCAACCTGGTAACTCTGAGGGAAGCCCCGAAGAATCCCAGCACCACATCTCCGCTATATAACCCGAACGCCCGCTGCGCATATCACTCCGATAACCCAGGTCACGATATGAACAACTGTTGGGCCTTGAAGAACAAGGTGCAAGACTTGATTGAAGCTAAAGAGATTGAGTTTGACGCTCCAAAGAAACCCAATGTCATAACTGCTCCCATGCCCAAACATGATCAGGGAGTGAATGCAATTGAAGATGATGAAGAAGAGTCGTATATCGAAAGCTGGATCTACCCGACTACCAACAGTGGATTGAACAACTGGACGGTGAAGGACTTCGTGCCCGTTTCTTTTATTACACAGTAATAGAATTTTGTTTTGAGATTTGTAACAAACAGTTCGAAACTTTACGGCCCGGTGCCTTGCCCGAGGCACCCTGGCTTTGTTTGTGAGGGCTTATTATTTGTCATTTTCATATATCATCAATAAAGCATTGGACGTTTTCTTGCATTACAAATTTTGTGCTCTTTGTTTTTCCTTTCTATCTCGCACTTTATCAAAACAGATATTGTCTTACACACACTCACATATCATAATGCAGATCCAAATCCACTCTGGATCCCATTGATAATGACTCTGCTACTGCAAGTTATGACTTCGAAAATCCGATCAACCAAGCCGAGGACGAAGGTGAGGATGATTGTGAAGTGCCTGGGGAACTTGCTAGACTGTTACTACAGGAAGAGAGGGCCATACAGCCTCATGAAGAGCCAGTGGAATCAGTGAATTTAGGTATAGAGGAAGACAGAAAAGAGGTCAAAATAAGTGCCAAATCTATGCTGATAAGGTGCATGTACCTCCAGTTCCTCTGAATGTCTTGACGACTCCTTGGCCTTTCGCAATGCGGGGCATCGACATGATTGGAGAGATCAAACCTAATGCATCTAACGGGCATCGTTTCATCCTGGTAGCTATTGATTATTTCATAAAGTGGGTTGAAGCAACTTCCTTCGCTATGGTAACCAAGAACGTCATAGCACGGTTTATCCGACACAACTTGATTTGTCGATACGAGGTACCAGAGAGGATCATTACAAATAATGGTACAAATCTCAACAATACAATGATCACCGAGCTCTGCAAACAGTTCAAGATACAACATCACAACTCTTCTCCTTACCGGCCGAAGATGAATGGGGCTGTTGAAGCGGCTAATAAGAACATCAAGAAGATTGTGCAGAAGATGACGGTGACATACAAAGACTGGCACGAGATGCTACCATTCGCTCTTTATGGGTACCGTACCTCAGCGCGAACGTCAACAGGGGCAACTCCCTACTCTTTGGTGTATGGCATGGAGGCAGTCTTGCCCATTGAAGTCCAGATACCCTCTCTCCAGATTATGAAGGATGCAGGTTTAAGCGAAGACGATTGGATCCAGACTCGGCTTGATCAGCTGAACTTAATCGATGAAAAGAGACTTACTGCTATTTGTCATGGTCAGGCGTATCAAAAACGGATGATCAAGGCTTTTAACAAGAAAGTCAGACGACAAGAGTATCAAGTCGGGGATATAGTAATCAAACGCATCATACTGCCGCAAGGTGATCCCAGGGGAAAATGGACCCCTACGTACGAAGGGCCATTTGTGGTTAAGAACATTTTCTCGGGAGGAGCTATGATTCTAACCACTATGGATGGTGACGACCTTCCTCACCCCGTCAATGCGGACATAGTGAAAAAATACTACGCATAATCAAAGACCCTCTAGGTCGACTGGCCTAGGAAAAAATAAGGGCTTCCCGGCGAACCAAAAGGGTTCGGGCAAAAGTAAGGGATGAAAATAAAAATATATGTACACCCGGCAAGTCGAAAACCTAAAAAGGCGGCTTGGGAAAAAAGGGGTATCCCGGTGGACTGAAAACCCGAAAGGGAGGTCCAGGAAAAAATTAGGGATTAAAGCGTAACACTATGTCTCATTGGATCATCTTGCAACCAAACTTCAGTATCGACTATCAAGCTCGGACGGCGCCAATCAATCTGATCTACCTTCAACCAAGTAGCAAAGTGATGAGACGCTCGAAGACATAAGAACAATAGCAGAGTTGGAACCCAGTGGGATTGTTCACATAGATGTTTTTCTTTGTTTTTCAAAAATTGTATAATTTCTATCTTTCGGCGGCGTTCTCTTACTAGGACGTCAACCTCTTGTACAAAACGCCTATTACAGGCCAACTTCAAAATCAATACAATTCATTTTTACAATAATTTCAAAATTGTTTTTCTTTTCCTATTTTGTTTTGCAAGAATGTCCAATGATTCATTTTTGATATATGCATTTGAAAATAATTGTTGCTCATAAATATTTACATGCGAAACAAAAGACAGTTACTCGTAATTCTAGGAACAGGGGCAAACAAGAAATGTCCAAACCTTATAGTAGCTCTAGTCATCGGGTACAAGGATAGACCCAGCTGGAGAATATGACTAAAGGCACATACACTCCCCTCAGAGTAAAAGATACCCAAAAAACAGTGGTGTTAATTCTCCCCAAGCAGAGCTTATCTATCACCAACAATGGAAGACTATCCCCAATGGAGTTTATTTCTTCCACAAGCAGAAACTCAATCCCCAACAGGTTTCATTATTGCCAACAATGGTAATTCATCCCCAGCCGAGGTTATTTCTCCAAATCAGCAGATCTTCTGAAAAAGTATCTCTTCCCCACAGAGTCATTCTCTCGCCAGTTTATTCTCCAGCAGAGTGATTCTCCCGCCAATTTATTCTCAAATCATCTTCGGTCGTTATCCCCAACGAGAACAAAGAATTCAACTCCTTGCGCTCTCCAGCAGCAGTCAGGGATTTATTTCCCCCAGCTAGAGAACATCATAAAAACATTTCATATCTATACATCATGGCAAATGCATACGCATCATACAACACAATCTCATTTATTTTGAGAACATCATTATTCAATACGTTTCATACATCATGACATTACATACAACTAACCCTTTACCTTTCAGG
Source organism: Vicia faba (assembly GCA_948472305.1). NCBI lineage: Eukaryota > Viridiplantae > Streptophyta > Magnoliopsida > Fabales > Fabaceae > Vicia > Vicia faba. Next base: position 28,090,220 of record OX451735.1, read on the forward strand.
GAAAGGTACAATCAAAATCCTCACAAGTTTTCTCTGGTTCAGTCAAATTAATGTTAAAGATTTCTATTCTAGTTCAAGCTATGAAGCCCAGATCCGACCGGATAATATCTTGATTTCTGCATCATATTGTGAAGCCCGGAGAACGAACGGATAAAAGTATCAAATACCGCGAAGCCTGGAATCGATCAGATAGTGGTTTATCTTAAATTTGAGCTATGAAGCCCGGATTCGACCGAATGATAGTTTAATCCCCAACAAGTTATTGTGAAGCCTGGACAACGACCAGATAGCAATGCAAGTTACTGTGAAGCCTGGATTCGACCAGATAACAGTGCACATACACCATGAAGCCTAGAATCGACCAGATAGTGGTATATCATAAACACAAGCCGTGAAGCCCGGAAATCGACCGGATAACAGCTTAACAAGGTACTGTGAAGCTTGGATTATGACCAGATAGCAGCCAAGAATACTACTAAGCATGGAGTCGACCAGATAGTGGTATATCTTTAATGCAAGTTATGAAGCCCGGATTCGACCGGATAATATCTTGATTTCTCTGAATGCCATGAAGCCTGGATTCAACCAGATAATGGCATAATACATCGTGAATCCTAGATTACGACCAGATAGCGGTAAAAGACATTGAAGCCTGGATTACGACAAGATAACAGTAAGGGACACTGCGAAGCTTGGATTTCGACCAAATAGTAGTCTACCCGGCCAATTACTATGAAGCCCGAAAATCGACCGGATATTAGTAGGTTTAAAAATCAAATGGAAGCCCGAATGCGACTGGATAACCACTTGATTTCTTTGGAAGCCTGGAATACGACCAAATAAGAAGTAAGGTATTGTGAAGCCTGGAATCGACCAGATAGCAGTACAGGACACCATGAAGCCTGGATACGACCAGATAATGGTATGAAACATCGTGAAACATGGATTATGACCAGATAGCGGTAAAGGACACTGAAGCCTGGGATTACGACCAGATAACAGTACAAGACACTACGAAGCTTGGATTTCGACCAAATAGCAGTTTACTTGGACGATTACTAAGAAGCCCGGAGTCGACCAGATATTAGTGTGCCCTAAATTCAAGTTGAAGCCCAGATGCGACCGGATAACAACTTAATTCCTTCTGAAGCCTGGAGTACGACCAGATAAGAATTGAGAAATTGCAAAGCCTGGATTACGACCGGATAGCAAGTTTAATCTCATCTCCCCAGTAAGTCACTGTAAAGCCTGGAGCACGACCAGATAGCAGTCGATCTTATCACTGTGAAGCCTAGATCACGACCAGATAGTTGTTCATTTTCACCTCTTCGACCAAGAGACGATCCCCCAGTAGAATAACGGACGACTGAAGCTCCTAAAATTCAACTTTTCTCAAGACAGAGAACAATATTCCCTAGCGAAACCTTCCTCAACAACAGGTATACGGGCTCTCGCTAAGGAATCTATTATGCGATCGACACTCCTTCAGATGGCATCTTTAAGCCCATATTCCGTCATCAATCTCCAAATGGCATCTATAAGCCCATTCCCGACATCACAAGACAAATACCACTTCATGCGAGTGCAAATTTTTGGGCACTCTAGTGTTCAATCATCTTCCACCTTCGGATCACGAAAGGAAAGCAAGCCAATCTACATCCTCAGGTTTAAGAAGATTGAACAGGGGCAGCTGTTGTACCAAAAAATTTGACCTCTCATATTTCTCAAAACATTTCAAGTGAGGTCCTCAAATTGCTCAAGGAAGTCCAAGGGTTGACCAGACAAACTCTCTCCTAAGACAGTCAACCTCAAATTAGGGTATCAGTTTGCATCAAGATGTTTGAATCAAAAGGACCCCAAATTCTCACAATTGCCCTAATATGTTTTCAAGATCACTCATGTCAAGTTTCAAGTCTTGCAGAGGAAGTTTGCTCAGTCAATTGCTCAAAGGCCTGAAAATTGATTGTGCTAGGGCAAAAGTCAACTGTGGCCCACATACAGTCAAACTTCAAGATTTTTGGTCAACATCCTCATTTTGAAGTATTATTCATCATTTTATCAAGGGTTGATCATGATTCCTTAAGGATTGCTCATAATTCATCAAAACCCAAAAGTTGCTAAATTAGGGTTTTGTAAGAAAAGTCAACTCAACTTTGACCAAACATAACTTTATCATACTTTATTAGAAATGACCCATCCAAATCTCATTTTTAATAGGATGCAATGCCCTACAATTCATCTTCAGCTCTCAAGTTCAAAATATGCACTCACAGGAAGTTATGAATTTGGACATTATAGGTCATTTTGAAAAGTCAACAAAAACACCTTTTTTGTCAAAGTTTCATACATGAACATGGAAGATTCAATTGAGATGAGACAAAAAGGGTTGCTTAGAGGACATCTTGAGCTTTCTAAAAAGTCCAAGAACACCCTCATAGAGTCAAAATTGAAGGAGTTATGCATTGGTGAAGTTGACCTTTTATGCAAAATTGCCAAAAGTCAAAAGTGCCTCAAATTGCAATTTTTGTCAAATGGGCCCAACGTTTTGTGCTTGTATTGAGTTTGTAACATGTTCCACGAGCCACGACCCTTCCCACTTGCCTTTATTTTATTTTTTGTCATTTATTTTGATTTTTATTTCATTTAAATCAAATTAAATCAAAATAAATCATGAAAATATCAAAATCATGTAAACCTTTAGATTTTGTGCATATTTCAGGTCCATGAATAGCTGGCAATGAGATCAAATCGTGCAAGGCTTGTTTGTACACAAAAAGATTGGTTTTTGGCTTGTTTTGGAAAGATTTACATGAGAATCAAATCTTGATCAATGATCATTATTGGAGAAGATTGGGTGCAAATTTGTAAACCTAATTCACTCAAGGCTACATATAGAACAAATCCAGACCAAATGCACAAGGGTTAGAGGCGTGAGAAGCTGAGAACAAACTTGCAAAAATCACCAAAAAGTGCTGAATCAAATTGCAAGTTAGAGGACGATTTACACCATTCCAAGGCTAGCAATCGATTCCCAGCCATCTCCTGAAGCTAACCTGATCATAATCAAGCCTTGATTTTCCCAGAATCCGTCTCCACAAGCCTCACGGTTTGTCAATTTTTTCAAAATCGTATCCATTTATTCTTGCATCTTTATCATGTTTCAATGACATATTTGTAATCATTATCATGTTTGCAAGCTAACAATACCGTTTAATTGCATTTTTGGAAGCCATACGTGTAGATGCCATTGTTAGGGTTTCTAAGATGGTTTTGGGGCTTTGCTACACAGGGAAAATTGGGCCACGATTGAGGTACCATGATGCTCGTGACGTTGTCACGAGTTGATTGGTACCATTGTTATGTGTTTATCATGCTTGCAAGGAATTCTTGAAAATCACAGGGGTTGTACCTACGCCTTTTGTTCGTAGGTAAAAGTCTTCCAACTTTTATCAACGGAAGGAGGTAGAAGATGATGGCGTGGCGTGGCCTGACTGACCCATTTGAATTTCGCGCGGTTTTGATGAATTAACTTGCTTTTCTAATATAATATCTATTTGTCATTCCATATACAAATAAATGCATTGGCTCTGTTGGTCAGGAGGTATGTGGAAAAGCCAAAGGGCCTGGGTTCGATCCCAGGTCCCCTATATTATTTCATAACATTTTTCTTGTATAATCAGGCCTGTGTACAGGTAAGGGGTTCATCATGTGCCCTTAACATTCAACCACTAGATCTCCAGAAGGCCAGATCTAACGCCCATCATTTGGAGGTCCATGATGCACCCTGGTCAACTTGCAACATGGAATCTGAGAAGTCAATTTTGGGCCAAGGCTTATTGGGCGTGAAAGTCAAATTGGCACCCCCCTTATGCTTTGGATACCAGGCCCTTTTTCTTTATTCTTTTATATTTCCTTTTATTCATTTAATTTTGTTTAAATTATTTTTTCATAAAAATTAATTCTTTTTTACAAAAAACTTATAAAATCAATTTCATCAAATTTAGGTTTTTTTTATATATTTTGTAAAATTTAATTTAATTAGTTTTAATATAATTTTATGGAAATTTTAATCTTTTGTAAATAACTTAAAATAAATTATAAAATTAGGGTTTTGTCTAATTTAATTTTTATTTTATTTTCTTAAAATAGCCAAAATACAAAAATAGGTCATAATTAATTAATTTTCTTAATTTAATTTAATTAGTAATTAGATTTGTATTTATTTAATTTAAAACCTTATTTTCTTAAAATAATCAAAAACAACCCAAAAAATGACTTTTCTTTTAATTAGGTTTAGACGGGGTCAAAACCCTAATTTTCTCTCGTTCTCAATTCATCGCGCGTTTATTTATTTTTGCAAATATTGATGTAACTGCTCAGGGGATGTAATAGTTTTAATTAGGCTTTTTTTTCGTTTATTTATCGTTTTTACGGTTTTTTGGCTATGTAATTAATCCCCCTCCCCGAAGCCTTGTAATAGCGTAGTTTTATTTCTCGCATTTTAATTTTCGCAAATATTAACTATTCGATGTATGATAATAGAATTGCATGACAAGAATGTATGTTAATTTTAAAATGGTTAGAAAACTCTAAATGTGCAAAGATAATAACTTGAAATCAAATCACTCGCACATGCGCACTCTTAGGGTATACCCTCACTTCGGTTGCCTTCGGTAAACGGTCAAATGTTGCCTCGAAAATGTTGCCTCGAAAATGTTGCCTCAAATATGATCTTAAGACACTAGGATTATTACTAAGACGTCCTAACATTGCTTTAGTGATCGTACATCCCTTTCGAATTGACCCTTACAACTCCAAATGACGGTGTTACCTACTCACTAATAGTAGGATAGCGCTGTCTAAAGGAAACAAGAACAGAAACATTCTATTTTTCGAGTAGGTAGATGCTAGTAGGTACTTGCTCAAAAATAAACTTTTTCACACTTACACTCTTTTCGAACAAAGTTTTCAAAAACACTTTGTAACACTCTTGAGGACTGATACAAGGGTTAAAACAAAGTAAAACAAAAACTTTTCAAAGCACACAAACACGAAAGCAATTTTTAAATGATGAGCAAGTACCTAAGAGCCTGTGGAAAACCACGGATAGAAAGGGTGCTAATACCTTCCCTTTCTATAATCTACCCCCCGTACTCAAAATCTCGAAAAAGGAATTTTTCTGTTCTTTTTTCCTTTCCAGTTGGATAAAATAAAAGTCGGTGGCGACTCTTTCTTACCGCGACATTTTGCGAACACAAACGCAAAATACAAACCATCATTTTCCAAAAACAGTCTGGTTCTGCCACCGTATCACAGTGAGATAATCTGCTGCACTACTTGTTCGATTGGGAAAAATTAATCCCCGACTGCTATTGAGGATGCGGAGTGTAAGTCCTCATGTGTTGATGAATTTCCGCTTAGAGAAATAAACTCTGTTGTAAGGGAAACACAGTGTACTGCTTGTGAAATCCCATTGGGGAATCTTGAGAAATTTGGTAACTTCTACCGGGGAGTGATAACTGGAAGTTTTGTTCCGCTGGGGATTAAACTGCACACTGTGGGGGATTTTATAGAAATAGCTTAGAGAGATTTCCCTATTTCTTAAAGCCATTAGTGATTGTTTTTCTATTTTATTCATTTGTAAATGGTAATTACGTTCAAAATGCATATGTTCAGAAATAAATCATTGTACGTTTTTGTAAACAAAACATAAGAGTAAAGAAAAACAGATAGTTTTGTACTTTCAAAGGGATATCTTTGTATTGACTTTGAGTAAGTATTTTTGTACAATGAGACAAACATTCTAGTAAGAGAATGTCATCGTAAAAATGAAAATTTGATACAAAGAAAAAGATAGCTATGTGGAATAATCCCATGGGATTCCCATTCTGCTATAGCCTTCGTTTCTCTGAGCATATTATCTATTTGTTTCCTTGTCCGAAGCTGATTGAATTGATCAAAATCGTCGAGTTTGTAGGTTGTCCGTAAGGTGATCCAACAAGACATAACATACGCTCCCTCGTGATAAAGGGAAATTATTGACCACCTAATTTTTAGTGGGTAGTGGTGGGTTCCCTATCCTTTGACTAACGGCATTACACATGTTATCAATGTCAAGGGCGAACCCCATGTTCTTGCGAGGATATCGCCTATAGGTGACAACGCTCTTGGGCAAGGGCGCCCTTGTTTAGGACATTCACAAATATAGCACTGTGATACGGTGGGAGAGAACTGACTGTTTTTTGGAATGTTGGTTTGCGTTTTGCGTTTGTTTTCGCAAAATGTCGCGGTAAGCAAGAGTCGCCACCGTCTTTTATTTTATCCAACAGGGAAAGGAAAAAAGCACAGAAAAATTCCTTTTTCGAGATGTTTCTCGGGTCCGGGGGGTAGATTATAGAAAGGGAAGGTGTTAGCACCCTTTCTATCCGTGGTTATCCACGGGCTCTTAGGTACTTGCTAAATGTGTTTTCAAAAATTGCTTTTCTTTGTGTTTGTGGGTTTGAAGAAGTTTTTGTTTGAAAGGTGTAAGTGTGAAAAGTTTTGTTTTTATTTTGGAAAGAGCAAGTACTTAAGAACCATCTACCTACTCGAAAAAGGAATCAATTTGTGCTAATATCCTTTAGACAATGCTATCCCACTATTAGTGAGTAGGTAGCACCGTCGTTGGAGTTTTAAAGGGTCAATTCGATTAAGGGACGTGCGGTCAACAAAGTAATGTTAGGACGCCTTAGCGGTAACCCTAATGTCTTAGATCATTTTTCCGAGGCAACCGTTTCGAGGCAACTATGATCTTTGGACAAGAGGGCGACCTCTAAAACTTCCTATAGTCAATGACTGCGTACGAAGGCAACCAAGTGAGGTGTACCCTAAGAGTGCGCATGTGCGAGTGTGTTGTTTTCAGTTTATTTTATCTTTGTACATGTTAGTGGTGATCTAAGTTGATTTTAGGTTAAACATTCATTCTTGTCATGCATTCCTATTATCAAACATATAACAGTTTATAAGTTCTGGAAATTAAATTACGGAAATTAAACTAACTATTATAAGGCGTCGGGTATTTACATCGCCAAAAGCAACCCTTGAAATTGAAATGCGGAAAATAAATAAAGCGGTAAAAGTAGTAAAGTCCTATTAAGCTATTACATTTTGGAAACAGATACAATATTGAAATAAAATGGATCGCGTGCGGGAAATTAAATCGGGCGAGTTCTAGGGTTTGACCCTTTTTGAAAGAAAAGATTTTTTTGGTTATTTTGTATTTATGGAAGAAATTACATTGGATTAATTATTAAATTAATAAACTAATTAATTAATAAAAATAATATTTTTGGATTTTTGATATTTAAAGAAATAAAAATAAATTTGATCAATGTTAATAAAACCTAATTGTCTAAATTAATTTTAATTATTGCAAAAAAAGATATTAAAGTTATTCCTAATTAAGACTAAATTAATTAAATTAATATTATTAACAAAAATAAAATGTTGAAATTTAATTTTAATAAAGAAAATATTTTTGGTTTTTAATTTATTAAGAAAAAGTTTTGATTGGTTAGTTAATTAGTAAAAATAATAACAATAAATAATTTAAAGAAATAATAAAAGAAAAGAGAAAAAGTTAGGGTTTGGGCCTGATTAGGGGGGGTGAGAATGGCAATTTTGTGGCCCATTAACATGCAGGCCTGGTGGACTTTTTGGATCCCCTATGTACGCGCTGACTTTTGCCCATGGTAGACCTCAAGGTTATGGCCACCAGATTTGGCCTTTGGCCATCTGGCTGTTGAATGATTGAGAGACCATAGTGGACTGCACGCTTGGACTTACACTGGATCACTTGGCTGAAAAATACAACAAATAATATGGGGACTTGGGATTCGAACCCAGGTCCTGTTGACCAATGGATACACGCCCTTGCCACTCAACCATTGTGCATTAGTTGTTAGGATAATAGACAATAATTATAATATGGGAAAAAACAATAATATGCCAGAATAAAAAAATAAAACGCGCGAAGTTTGAACCGGCCACTAAGAGGGGGACACGTCTGTCGTCCCTGACCTTCAGACCTGTAATTTTTCATGCGGATTCATATCCGCAGCTGAATTCGTGGGTTGATCCTAAAATCCATTCTAGGCCATGAAAACGACCACCAAGACCATGATTGTGCTCGTCTAGGCTTCCTGAACAACTCTACATCCCTCTTGAATCTTGATTTCGCCTGTAAAAGAAATGCCCAAAAAACACACTACAAAACCCTAGGTTCGGTTATAAGGCTACAGTCCATATAAATGCAATCAAACAATGCCAAAAGTTCAGAAATTTCATAAGCATCATAAATATATCAAAGATTTGCCAGGAAAATGCAAGAATATGGATCCATGAATTCACACGAAAAGTGGTTTTTTGAGACACTTACAAAGCTTCTGGGTGTGTATGGAGACTGGCTTTGGGTTGGTTTTGCTTCAATGATTGTCCAGCAAGCGATTGGTATTGAGTTTTGCTCTTGAATTTGCCTCTAAGAATGATTTCAGTTTCACACTTTTTTCAAGTTTGGTTTTCAGTATTCTTGCAGCCTCTAGCCCTCAAATTCGTGTGCCTTGGATTGTATATGTATGCTGCAATGTATTAGGTCAACAAATTGGTCTTGAATCTTTGCACATCAATGCTTTGAGATTGGATTTGATCCTCCATTGAAAACTTGCTTAATTTGCCAAAAATCCAATCTTTTTGCACATGGAATGATTGATACGAATTTGATCATGACATTGATGATGATTAGGTCCTGAAAATAGAAAAATATCTCATGTAATCAAGTTTTGGAATTTTATTTGATTTAAATTGATTAAAAATGAAATAATTCAATTAAAAATCAAATAAAATAGAAAAAATTGATAAATGGACACAAGGATAAAGCTAGGACACGTGTGGAATGTGGCAAGCCCAAATCAAGTGGAAAAGAATGGGCCCATTTGACAAAATTTGAAGTTTTGGGCATAGTTGACTTTTGGCAATTTTGCAAAAATTCCCAACTCCAACAATTCATAACTTCTTCAATTTTGAACTTTTGGAGCTGTTCTGGGACTTTTTAGAAAGCTTGAGATGTTCTCTAACCAACCCTTTTGGTCTCATATCATTTTGATATTCCATTCTCAAGTTATAAGCTTTGGAAAAAAAGGTGTTTTGTTGACTTTCAAAAATGACCTATAATGTCCAAATTTGTAACTTTTTGTGAGTGCATTTTATGATCTTGGGATATGAATATGGATTGCAGGAAATTGCATCCTCTTCAAAATGAGCTTTTGATTGGTCATTTCGCATAAAGTATGATAAAGTTATGCTTGGTCAAAGTTGAGTTGACTTTTCCTACAAAACCCTAATTTAGCAACTTTTGAGTCTTGATGAATTTTGAGCAATCCTTGATGAATCATGATCAACACTTGATCAAATGATGAAATATCCTTCAAAATGAGAATGTTGACAAAAAATCTTTAGGTTTGACTATTTGCAGGTCACAGTTGACTTTTGCCTTATCACAGTCGATTTTTGGACCCCTTGAGCAATTGACTGAGCAAACTTCCTCTGCAAGGCTTAAAATTTGGCATGGATGATCTTGAGAGCATATTAGGACATTGGGGAGAACTTGAGGCCATTTGGATTCAAGGATCTTGATGCAACACAAAACCCTAATTTGGGGTTGACTGCCTTAGGAGATGATTTGTCTGACCCACTCTTTGAGCAAACTTGAGCAACTTGGAGATTTTTCTTGCAATGTTTTGAGAAATATTAGAGGGAAAATTTTGGGGTGCAACAGCTTCCCCTGTTCAATCTTCTTAAACCTGAGGATGTAGATTGGCTTTCGTGCCTTTCGTGATCCGAAGGTGGAAGATGATTGAACACTAGAGTGCCCAGAAATTTGCACTCGCATGAAGTGGTATCGACCTTGTGATATCGGGAATGGGCTTACAGATGCCATTTGGAGGCTGTTGATAGGTGGTCTGGACTTCAACTGGAATAGGAATCAGGGAGATCTTAGCGTCGATCTAACTGAACCAGAGAAGGTCCTGGGTTAACTTTGGCTGGATAAGAATCAGAAAAATCTTCGAATCGATTTAGCTGAACCAGACAAAAGTCTTGGAATATCTTCAACTGGAATACAAATCAGGGAGATCTTAGCGTCGATCTGACTGAACCAGAGAAGGTCTTGGATTAACTTTGGCCGGATAAGAATCATAAAAATCTTCGAATCGATTTAACTGAACCAGATGAAAGTCTTGGAATATCTTCAACTGGAATACGAATCAGGGAGATCTTAGGGTCGATCTGACTGAACCAGAGAAGGTCTTGGATTAACTTTGGCTGGATAAGAATCAGAAAAATCTTAGGGTCGATTTAGCTGAACCAGACAAAAGTCTTGGAATATCTTTAACTGGAATACGAATCAAGGAGATCTTAGGGTCAATCTGACTGAACCAGAGAAGGTCTTGGATTAACTTTGACTGGATAAGAATCAGAAAAATCTTAGGGTCGATTTAACTGAACCAGACGAAAGTCTTGGAATATCTTCAACTGGAACACGAATCAGGGAGATCTTAGGGTCGATCTGACTGAACCAGAGAAGGTATTGGATTAACTTTGGCTGGATCAGAATCAGAAAAATCTTACGGTCGATTTAACTGAACCAGACGAAAGTCATGGAATATCTTCAACTGGAATACGAATCAGGGAGATCTTAGGGTCGATCTGACTGAACCAGAGAAGGTCTTGGATTAACTTTAGCTGGATCAGAATCAGAAAAATATTAGGGTCGATTTAACTGAACCAGACGAAAGTCTTGGAATATCTTCAACTGGAATACGAATCAGGGAGATCTTAGGGTCGATATGATTGAACTAGAGAAGGTCTTGGATTAACTTTGACTAGATAAGAATCAGAAAAATCTTAGGGTCGATTTAGCTGAACCAGACAAAAGTCTTGGAATATCTTCAACTGGAACACGAATCAGGGAGATCTTAGGGTCAATCTGACTGAACCAAAGAAGGTCTTGGATTAACTTTGACTGGATAAGAATCAGAAAAATCTTAGGATTGATTTAACTGAACCAGACAAAAGTCTTGGAATATCTTCAACTGGAATACGAATCAGCGAGATCTTAGCGTCAATCTGACTGAACCAGAGAAGGTCTTTGACATAGTTGAGAATTTAACTACATCTTTCCTGAAAGGTAAAGGTCAGTCATATGCAATGTGTGATATGGATCAAGCAATGATGTTCTCAAAATAAATGAGATTGTGTGGTATGATGTGTATATGGATTTATCATGATGTATGGAAATGTAATGTTTCTAGTTGGGGAAAATAAATCCCGGATAGCTGCTGGAGAATGTAGTTGAATTCTTCGTTTTCGCTGGGGATGACGAACGAAGATGATTGCGAGAATAAACTTGCAAGAGAAGATAACTCCGTTGGGGAATAAACTGATGAGGAGATTACGCTGTGGGGAAGAGATGCTCTGTTGAGGATTCCACTGATAAATTCTATTGGGAGGAATTATCGTTGCTGGTGGTATTGAATCCTGTTGGGGGATTGAATTCCTGTTTGTGAAAGGAAAGAACTCCGTTGGGGATGATCTTTCAGTTGCGGCTTCACTGGGGATAACCTGCTAGACTCTTATGGGGATAATCCTTTGAGTTCTGCCGGGAATGATCCTTTGAACTCGGCTGGGGGGATTTATTTTGTACTCCGCTGGGGATAAACTTCCAGAGTCTACTAGGGATGATGCTTCAACTCCGTTGGGGAAGCTTTTTTAGACTGCGCTGGGAAAATTTTAACTCCACTGGGGGTATCTTGTATTCTGCCAGGGAACATTCTTATACTCTGCTAGGGAATATTGAGACTGCCGGGGATATCAAGCCTTTTTAGTGTTGATGGTAGATCAACTCTGCTTGGGGAGAGCATTGCTGATTTGCTCATATTTGCAAGTCCCAGCTGGGGGAGAGCTACCATTACTGTCTTACTCTGCGGGGAGTGAAGGTGTCTTAGCCATATTCTTCAGCTGAATCTACCTTTGTACTCGGTGGACAAAGCAACTATACAGTTCAGACAATTCTTATTGCCCCTGTTTCTGATATTACCCGTAATCATCTTTTGTTTCGTATGTAAATATTTATGAGCAGCAATTAATTTCAAATGCATATATAAAAAAATGAACATTGGACGTTCTTTGCAAAACAAAACAGATAAAGGGAAAAACAGTTTGAAATTCCTTTGAAAATGAATTGTATTGACTTTGAAGTTTGGCCTGTAAATAGGCGTTTTTGTACAAGAGGCTGACGTCCTAGTAAGAGAACGCCGCCGAATAATAGAAATTACACAATTTGTGAAAAACTAAACAAAACAGCTATGTGAATAATCCCACTGGGTTCCAACTCTGCTATTGCCTTCATGTCCTCGAGCATCTCATCACTTTGCTACTTGGTTGAAGGTAGATCAGATTGATTAGTGCCGTCCGAGCTTGATAGTTGATACCGAAGTTTGGATGCAAGGTGATCCAATGAGACATAGTGTTACGCTTTGATCCCTAATTTTTGCATGGACCGCCCTTTCGGGTTTTCAGTCCACCGGGATAACCTTTTTTTCCCAAGCCGCCTTTTCAGGTTTTTGACTTGCCGGGTGTACAGATTTTTCATTTTCATCCCTTATTTTTGCCCGAACCCTTTTGGTTCGCCGGGAAGCCCTTATTTTTACCTAGGCCAGTCAACCTAGCGGGTCTTTGATTATGCGTAGTATCTTTTCACTATGTATGTATTGACGGGGTGAGGAAGTTCGTCACCATCCATGGTGGTTAGAATCATAGCTCCTCCTAAGAAAATGTTCTTAACCACAAATGGTGGTCCAATAATGCGCTTGATTACCAGATCCCCAACTTGATACTCTTGTCGTCTGACTTTCTTGTTAAATGCCTTGATCATCCGTTTTTGGTACGTCTGACCATGACAAATAGAAGTAAGTCTTTTTTCGTCGATTAGGTTCAGTTGATCAAGCCGGGTCTGAATCTAGTCATATTCACTCAAACCTACATCCTTCATGATCCGAAGAGAGGGTATCTGAACTTCAATTGGCAAGACAGCCTCCATACCATATACCAACAAATAGGGTGTTTCCCTGGTTGACGTCCGCGCTGAGGTACGGTACCCATGAAAAGTAAATGGTAACATCTCGTGCCAATCTTTGTATGTCACCGTCATCTTCTGCACAATCTTCTTAATGTTCTTATTATCCGCTTCAACAGCCCCATTCATCTTTGGCCGGTAAGGAGAAGAGTTGTGATGCTGTATCTTGAATTGCTTGCAGAGTTCGGTGATCATCTTGTTATTGAGATTGGTACCATTGTCCGTAATGATCCTCTCTAGTACACCATATCGACATATCAGATTGTGCCGAATGAATCGTGCCACGACGTTCTTGGTTACAGTAGCAAAGGAAGCTGCTTCAACCCACTTTGTAAAGTAATCGATGGCTACCAGGATGAAACGATGCCCGTTGGATGCCATAGGTCTGATCTCTCCAATCATATCAATGCCCCACATTGCAAAAGGCCAAGGAGCTGTCAAGACGTTCAGAGGAACTGGAGGTATGCTCACCTTATCAGCATAGACTTGGCACTTGTGACATGTCCGAGAATGTTGATAACAGTCGGCTTCCATAGTGGACCAATAATATCCTGCTCGAAGGATTTTCTTTGCCATGGTGTGTCCACTGGAATGAGTTCCGAAAGTACCTTCATGTAACTCCGCCGTGATCCTTTCTGCTTCATTCTTATCCACACAACGCAGTAAGGTCGAATCATGGTTGCGCTTGTAAAGAATGCCATTGCTGATAAAGAACTTTGCTGCGAACCTCCTCAGAAACTTCTTGTCATTAACAGATGCACCCTTGGGGTATTCCTGAGCTTTAAGATACCTCTTTACCTCATGAAACCAAGGTTTATCCGCTACCTCTTCAGTCTCAATGTCACAGTAATGTGCAGGTTCGTCCAGTTTTTCAATGATAATCCGGGGAGCTTCGTTGTCCCAATTGACTTTGAACATAGAAGACATTGTAGCCAGCGCGTCCGCCAACTGATTCTCCTCTCGAGGGAAGTGTTCAAAGGTTATCTCCTCAAAATGTGGAAGCAACGTCAATACATACTCCTTGTAAGGGATAAGATTTGGGTGTTTCGTATCCCACTCGCCTTTGATCTGACTGATCACGAGAGCGGAATCTCCAAAGACACTCAGAAACTTAATCCTCAGGTCGATTACTGCTCGAAGACCCATGATGCATGCTTCGTACTCCGCCATATTGTTAGTGCAGTTGAAACATAGTCGGGCGGTAAACGGAGTATGAGAGCCTTTAGGAGATATGATCATGGCGCCAATGCCATTACCCAAAGCGTTCGAAACTCCATCAAAGTACATAGACCATCGGGATCCTTCCTCAGGTCCTTCATCCGGTCCAGGTGTCTCGCAGTCAGTTACCAACATGATATTCTCGTCCGGGAATTCAAAGTTTATAGACAGGTAATCATCCACTGCCTGATGTGCCAAATGGTCTGCTAACACACTCCCCTTGATTGCCTTTTGGGTCGTATACTGTATGTCATACTCAGTCAAGATCATCTGCCATCTTGCTATTCTTCCAGACAAGGCAGGCTTCTCGAAGATATACTTGATTGGATCCATCTTTGATATCAATAGAGTAGTGTGATTCAGCATATACTGTCTCAGCCGGCGAGTAGCCCATGCCAAAGCGCATCAAGTTTTATCGAGCAACGAGTATCGGGTCTCGCAGTCGGTAAACTTTTTGCTAAGGTAATAAATAGCATGCTCTTTTCGGCCAGACTCGTCATGTTGACCCAACACACACCCCATTGAGTTATCGAGTACTGTCAAGTATAAGATCAAAGGTCTTCCTTCAACTGGTGGCATCAGAATAGGTGGCTCTTGGAGATGCTCTTTGATCCTTTCGAAAGCGGCCTGACATTCATCGTTCCAACGTACCACTTGATCTTTCTTCAGTAGCTTGAAGATTGGCTCACATGTAGCAGTTAGGTGCGAGATGAATCGGGCAATGAAGATTGGAATTTCCTGTATAGCTTTCACCTTTGCCGGATCCACTTGAATACCTTTGTCGCTTACGATGAAACCCAGTAGCTTACCAGATCTCACCCCGAAGGTGCACTTGTTCGGGTTTAACCTCAGCTTGTACAACTTCAACCTGTCAAACAACTTCTGAAGGTGGTCCAGATGTTCCTCCTCAGTTTTGGACCTTGCAATCATGTCGTCGACGTATACCTCAATCTCGTGATGGATCATGTCATGAAACAAAGCAACCATGGCACGCTGATATGTTTCCCCAGCATTCTTCAATCCAAAAGGCATGACCTTATAGCAAAAGGTACCCCATTGAGTAACAAAAGTTGTCTTCTCCATGTCTTCGGGAGCCATTTTAATCTGATTATAACCAGAGAAACCATCCATAAAGGAGAAGACTTTATGTTGAGCGGTGTTGTCAACCAGAATGTCGATATGAGGTAGAGGGAAATCATCCTTGGGGCTTGCCCTGTTCAGATCCCTATAGTCAACACACATTCGAACCTTACTGTGATCGGTGGGAATGAGAACTGACTGTTTTTGGAATGCTGGTTCGCGTTTTGCGTTTGTTTTCGCAAAATGTCGCGGTAAGCAAGAGTCGCCACCGTCTTTTATTTTATCCAACGAGGAAAGGACAAAAGCACAGAAAAATTCCTTTTTGAGATATTTCTCGGGTTCGGAAGGTAGATTATAGAAAGGGAAGGTGTTAGCACCCTTTCTATCCATGGTTATCCACGGGCTCTTAGGTACTTGCTCATTATGTTTTCAAAAGTTTTGCTTTTCTTTGTGTTTGTGGGTTTGAAAAGAGTTTTGTTTTTTTTGAAGAGAGTGTAAGTGCGAAAAGTTTTGTTTTGTTTTAAAAGGAGCAAGTACTTAAGAACATCTACCTACTCAAAAAGGAATTAAACTGTGCAAGTGTCCTTTAGACAATGTTATCCCACTATGAATGAGTAGGTAGCATCGTCGTTGGAGTTTTCGGGTCAATTCGATTAAGGGACGTGCGGTCACTAAAGCAATGTTATGAAGCCTTAGCGGTAACCCTAATGTCTTAGATCATTTTTATCTGAGGCAACTGTTTCGAGGCGACTTATGATCTTTGGACAAGAGGGCGACCTCTAAAACTTCCTATACTCAATGACCACGTTCGAGGCAACCAAGTGAGGCGTACCCTAAGAGTGGCATGTGCGGGTGTATTGTTTTTCAGTTATATTATCTTTGTACATGTTAATGGTGAGCTACTGTTGGTTTTAGGTTAAAGTTTTAATCTTGTCATGCATTGCCTAGTATTCAAACATCTAACAATTAATATTATGCGGGAATTAAATTGCGGAAAATAAATCTAAGCTATTACAAGGCGTCGGGTATTTACATCGCCAAAAACAAACCCTTAAAAATTAAATTGCGAAAAGTAAATGAAAGCGGTAAATAAAATCCTAAGTTTAAAACTATTACGTTCTCGAAACAGTTACAATATTGATCAAAAATAATTCGCGCGAGAAAAATTGAATTGGAGTGTCCTAGGGTTTTGACCCTTTTTCATTAAATAAAGCATATTTTTTGTTATTTTTTGAATTAAAAATTAAATCTAAATTAATAATTGAATTAATTAATAAAAAGAAAATATTTTTGGGTTTTTATTTTAATTAAGGAAATAAAATGAGAATGGTTAAAATATATCAAAACCCTAATTCTAAATCAATTTTAATTTATTGCAAAAAATATGTTATTATTAAACCTATTTACTAAATAAATTAATTCATTGTTTATCTACAAAAATAAATAATAAAATTAATGATGAAAATAATATTTTTTTATGCTTTTGGTTTTATTGAAAAAAAATAAATTATTGGGTTAGTAATTAAAATAACAAATAAATAATTATAAGTAAAATAAGAAAATAAAGAAAGAAATAATAAATAAATAAAAAAGCAAACTCAGGGGGGTGCTGGGCCCAATTTGGTACTGAAAAGAGTAATTCTGAGGCCTAATACGTCCAGCCTTTGTTTGACCTTTTGGATTCCCATGTGTGCTTGTTGACCAGGGAGTATAGTGGTCCTTCATCCTGAACCACTGGATCTTGGCCTGAAGCCACCTGAATGAGATTTGGTTGAGGGCATATGGTGCATTGCAGGATCTGAAACGCGTGCAATTACCTGAAAGCAAAATATATCAAATTTTTGGGGGACCTGGGATTTGAACCCAGGTCCCAAGGGTATTACGCACTAACGCTTTGCCAGCTGAGCCATGTTGTTAACTTGTTAGTGGAATATATAACATATATTATACGGTAAACCACTAATTATGCTTGGCAAAAAAAAAATAAAACGCGCAATTATTCAAACAGACCAATCATGCCCGGCCACGTTATCATCTTCTTCACAAAAGCCTGGTTCGTTTACCTGCGGATTTTGTTCCGCAGGAAGATTCGTAGCATCTCTCAAAAATCCTTCCTAGGCTATGTAAATGCAAGCTAAGAGTGCCAATGCATTCGTCTCTCTCCCCTGAACTCATCCATGGCCACTATTGGTCCTGATTATGCCTGTATCAAGAATGCCCAAAAAACAAGAATATGAACCCTAGCTTCTGGATATGGGGTTAGAGGCCATAAAAATACAATCAAATATTACAGAATCAATGGAAATTGAATGGTGAATATGAATGTACAAGAAAATTGGCAAGAGAATGCAAGAAAAGGATTTCACGATACCATGTCCAGAGCAATGTTCGTGGAGACTTACAGAGAGTTTTAGGTAATGAAAATGCTTTTTTTTTAATTGGTATAGCTCCACTGGATGTCAAGGAAGAGAGCTACGTTTTGTTTTTTGTCTGAATTGGCCTCCAAGGTTGTTTTTGATCTCTCACTTTTCAAGCTTTTTTACCAACTCGTTCTTGCCGTTTCTGCAAGGTTTTATGCGTGTTCTAGGTCTGGCTTGCTTGTGTGCATATAATAGAATGATTTTAGGTCAAGATATAGGCTGTAATCCAAGTGCATTGAAGATGGAATATTGGATTTGATCACCATTGATAAGCTTTCCAAAAATAGGCCAAATCTGATTTTTTGTGCATAACCAAGCTTGATACTAATTTCATTTGGTTCATGATGGTATTTGAAAGTTGTACAAATCACAAAGATACCATTTCATTAATTTTTGGATTTTATTTGAATTAATATAGATTTAAAATGAATTAAATCAATAAAAATTAAATAAAATAGAAAAATAAATGTTTGGTCATGAAATTAAAGATGGGACACGTGTGTGGCATGACAAGAACAAATCAAGTGGAAAAAAGTGGGCTCTTTTGTCAAAAATTGGAGTTTTGAGGATAGTTGACTTTTGGCAATTTTAGAAAAATGCCCAACTTCAACAATGCATACCTTTTTCAATTTTGAACTTTTGGAGGTGTTATTGGACTTTTTAGAAATCTTGAGATGTCCTCTAATCAACCTTTTTTTGTCTAATCTCATTTTGATGTTCCATGCTCAAGTTATGAGCTTTGGCAAAAAAGGTGTTTTTGTTGACTTTCAAAAATGACCTATAATGTCCAAATTTGTAACTTTTTGTGAGAGCATTTCTTGATCTTGGGGTGTGAAGATGGATTGTAGGTAATTGCATCCTCTTCAAAATGAGATTTGGATGGGTCATTTCTCATAAAGTATGATAAAGTTATGCTTGGTCAAAGTTGAGTTGACTTTTCCTACAAAAACCTAATTTAGGAAC
This sequence comes from Vicia faba, assembly GCA_948472305.1. NCBI lineage: Eukaryota > Viridiplantae > Streptophyta > Magnoliopsida > Fabales > Fabaceae > Vicia > Vicia faba. Next base: position 28,109,069 of record OX451735.1, read on the forward strand.
TTTTGAATTTTGAGGAATCTTGAGCAATCCTTGATGAATAATGATAAAACCTTGATCAAGTGATGATTTATCTTTCAAAATGAGAATGTTGACAAAAAATCTTGAGGTTTGACTGTATTTAGGACACAGTTGACTTTTGCCCTAACAATTGACTGACCAAACTTCCTATGCAAGGCTTGAAATTTGACATGGATGAACTTAAGAACATATTAGGACATTGGGGAGCACTTGAGGTCATTTGGATGTGAGGACCTTGATGCAACACAAAACCATAATTTTGACTTGACTTCCTTAGGAGGTGATTTGACTGTCCAACTCTTGAACCAACTTGAGCAACTTAAAGATTATTCTTGGAAAATCTTGAGGAATATGGGAGGGAAAATTTTGGGGTACAACAGTTTCCCCTGTTCAATTTTCTTAAGCTTGAGGATATAGATTGGCTTTTGAGCCTTTCTTGATCCGAAGGTGGAAGATAATTGAACACTAGAGTGCCCAAAAATTTGCACTCGCATGGTGTAGTATCAACATTTGTGATGTCGGGAATGGGCTTACAGATGTCATTTGGAGACTGCTGGTAGGAGGATGGGCTTACAGATGCCATCTGCAGGAGTGTCGATCGCATAAGAGATTCCTTAGCGATAACTTGCATACCCGTTGTTGTAGAAGATTCCGCTGGGGAAGCCTAACTTTTGTGGAGATTTAGGAACTTGCCTGTACTTCAACTGAGAGAATGCCTTGGCTGAGTCTTAAGAATTTGTCCATAATTCAACTGGGGGGAAACATCTTCATCAAGATCTAGGAACTGTCTCGTGCTCAATGGAGTATACCGTTGAGGTTATAGAACTTATCCACACTATGACGGAGGAAAACATCAAGATCTAGGAACTGACTCGTGCTCAATAGAGTATACCGTTGAGGTTATAGTACTCGTCCACACTATGACGTAGAGAAACATCTTCATCAAGATCTAGGAACTGTCTCGTATTCAATGGAGTATACCGTTGAGGTTATAGAACTTGTCCACACTATGACGAAGGAAAACATCAAGATCTAGGAACTGACTCGTGCTCCACAGAGTATACCGTCGAGGTTATAGTACTCGTCCACACTATGACGTAGGGAAACATCTTCATCACGATCTAGGAACTCTCTCGTGCTCAATGGAGTATACCGTTGAGGTTATAGAACTTATCCACACTATGACGGAGGAAAACATCAAGATCTAGGAACTGACTCGTGCTCAATGGAGTATACCGTTGAGGTTATAGTACTCGTCCACACTATGACGTAGAGAAACATCTTCATCAAGATCTAGGAACTGTCTCGTGCTCAATGGAGTATACCGTTGAGGTTATATAACTTGTCCACACTATGACGGAGGAAAACATCAAGATCTAGGAACTGACTCATGCTCCACGGAGTATACCGTTGAGGTTATAGTACTCGTCCACACTATGACATAGGGAAACATCTTCATCACGATCTAGGAACTGTCTCGTGCTCAATGGAGTATACCGTTGAGGTTATAGAACTTATCCACACTATGGCGGAGGAAAACATCAAGATCTAGGAACTGACTCGTGCTCAATGGAGTATACCGTTGAGGTTATAGTACTCGTCCACACTATGACGTAGAGAAACATCTTCATCAAGATCTAGGAATTGTCTCGTGCTCAATGGAGTATACCGTTGAGGTTATAGAACTTGTCCACACTATGACGGAGGAAAACATCAAGATATAGGAACTGACTCGTGCTCCACGGAGTATACCGTCGAGGTTATAGTACTCGTCCATACTATGACGTAGGGAAACATCTTCATCAAGATCTAGGAACTATCTCGTGCTCAATGGAGTATACCGTTGAGGTTATAGAACTCGTCCACACCATGACGTAGGGAAACATCTTCATCAAGATCTAGGAACTGTCTCGTGCTCAATGGAGTATACCGTTGAGGTTATAGAACTTGTCCATACTATGATGGAGGAAAACATCTTCATCAAGATCTAGGAACTGTCTCGTGCTCAATGGAGTATACCGTTGAGGTTATAGAACTCGTCCACACTATGATGGAGGAAAACATCAAGATCTAGGAACTGAATCGTGCTCAATGGAGTATACCGTTGAGGTTATAGTACTCGTCCACACTATGACGTAGGGAAACTGTCAAGATTGAGAACCTTATCTGAAATTCAACCGAGGATAATTCAATTGAGATTTTAAGAACTGGTCAGGTCTTCGACTAAGCTGATAACTTTAACTGTATCTTTCCTGAAAGGTAAAGGTCAGTCATATGCAATGCATGATATGGATCAGGCAATGAGATTGTATTCATATGATGCGTATATGCATGTATCATTATATATAGAAGTGTGATGTTTTAGCTGGGGAAAATAAATCCCGGAGCTGCTGGAGAATAAAGTTGAGTTCTTCGTTTCCTAATGGGGATGATGAACGAAGACGATAAACCTGTAGGAGAGAAGAACTCTGTTGAGGGGAATAAAATGATGAAGATATTACTCCGAGGGGAAATAATCTGTGGGGAAGAGACATTCTACTGAAGATTTTAACGATAACTCCGCTGGGGATTCTGTTGATAAGCTCTGCTGGGGTTTTTAATGATGAACTCCGCTGGGGATAGAAAGAACTTCGCTGGGGATGATCTTTCAGTTGCAACTTGCTGAGGATAAACCAGTTAGACTCTTGTGAGGATAAATTTCTGAATTTGGCCGGGGAGATTTATTTGTGTTCTACAGGGGATAAGCTTCTAGAATCTACTGGGTAAGATGATTCAACTCTGGCGGGGAAGCTTTTTTAGACTACGCTGGGGAAATGGCTCCACTGGGGTATCTTGTATTCCGCCGGAGAACATTCTTATATTCTGTTCAGGAATATTAAGACTGCCGGAGATGCCCTTATACTTGTTGGGGAATATCTTTATACTCCGCTGGGGAAGATTAAGACCTTCTGGGGATACCCAACCTTTTTAGGGCTGATGGTAGACTAACTCTGCTTGGGGAGAGCATTGCTGATTCATTCATAGTTGCAAGTCTCAGTGGGGAGAGCTACCATTACTGTTTTACTCTGCGGGGAGTGAAAGTATCTTAGCCATATTCTTCAGCTGAATATATACCTTGGTACCTGGTGGACAGAGCAACTTGTACAGTTCGGACAATTCTTATTTGCCCCTGTTTTTTGCGGGAGAAGGTGCCTGCGGAGGTCCTGTGGATCGAGTATTATCCCCACCTATGAGGTGCTTGGTATCTTTTGGTCAAAATGACAAGTCTTCTTCTGGTAGGCCAGTGACGAGATGACGAGACATAGTCGTACGCTTTGATCCCTAATTTTTTGCCTGGACCGCCCTTTCGGGTTTTCAGTTCACCGGGATACCCTTTTTTGCCCAAGCCACCTTTTCAGGTTTTCGACTTACCGGGTGTACAAATTTTTCATTTTCATCCCTTATTTTTGCCCGAACCCTTTTGGTTCGCCGGGAAGCCCTTATTTTTGCCTAGGCCAGTCAACCTAGCAGGTCTTTGATTATGCGTAGTACTTTTTTGACTATGTCCATGCTCTCAGGATGTAGGGAGGTGTCACTGTTGGTAGTGTTGTGTTACCATACTACCAGAAGATCTTCGTTTGATCGTGCAAGATTTGTTGCTGGAATTCACGTCCAATGCCCCAATTGATTCAGATGGAGATTTGCCCCTGGCTATTTGGCATTTTGAGAGATTCCTTGAATCTTGACTTAACTGCCCCAAATGATGGACAATGCTCATGCCGTGCCCCTGGATTGGAAGTGTTTTTTCCACTTGAGGTGACCCTTTTTATTGAGAAGATTTTTGTTCACTAGATATTCGTCGTGCAAATTTCTCTGTTGTTTGAACAAATAGTCTTATGCAAACAATGTTATTTTAAGAATGCAAAGCTTATGTCTGTCTTGAAATTTTTTGAAAATGCATTTTTTTTTTGTAAAACAGGCAATTTTTGTAAAATGTGATGTCAACTCAGGATTTACAGCAAGCCCTATAGGAGTCAGGATACCTTTGTAACAGTATGCTTTCGGACTGACCCATGCTTCAGCTAGGACTTTTAATGGTTATAACGTGGCCTGGTTCACGGTTTAAGAAACAAAGGATAAAGGCTCAAAATTTATTTGTACCCACCCGCTCTTCGTGATGTTCTTCGATCCTAAACTCAGCTAACCGTGCATTTAGATCATGTTTGAGTCTTTGCTCTGATATTCCAATGATGGTTCGAATACTGACAGTTTATTTTGAACAGGCAGTCATTTTTATTGAGAGCTTGTAGGATCTCTTTCTTTTTGATTTTATTATCCCTGTCTTTTGCCTGAACTGTTTCTTTTTGTGATTACAGTCAGCGGGATGCCCTAGTTTTTCTTAAGTCTCCTTCACAGGTTTTGACTTATTGGGCTCTTATTTTGAGAGATAATGACTGCCTGTCCTTACGATTATACGGAACCAACACCGTCTTTTGTTTCGGAAGGACTTCTTTGATGCCATTTATTGTGCACCTGGATCAACTGAGAAAACTACCTTGCCCTAGGTTAAAATTAAGGGTTTTGATTTGTGAAAAGAAAAACTCCAACTTCTTTGGCTCAAAGGGGTTGACTAGGGATTATCTTCCTTATAACTCCACTGTTTAGGATTTGAAACAATGCATGTACCTCGTCAGCGGGGGTCTGTTCAAAAGCATATTGCAGAGATTTTGATATCATTTTCGTCATCCTCCCTCAAAAGGCTTAGAGTTTTTTTTAATCGAGAGTTGAACATCACAAAAAGGAAATATGAAGAAATTTAAGCATAGTGAAAACAATTAATTCAAAACAGGCACGTGTAATGCATTATTAAAATAAAAAAGTTTGACATGATAATAATTGTTTGAATAAGCAAAGAAAAATACAACTTCAGAATTCAAATGAACAAAAGTCTCTTAGTTTGAACTAGTCATCTCAAGCAGAGAACCTTCAGCGGAAGATTTTCATCTCGCCATCTGGCATGAATTCCAGCACTCCTCCGTCAATCAAGTCTTGGATCTTGTTTTTCAAAGTCTAACAGTCGTCGGTGTCATGTCTAGGACTATAGGAGTGGTATGCACAAACTGCATCGGGATGATAGTTAGGAGCAGAGGTATTGGGATTCCGGGGAGGATCCCTTAAAGGAATCAGATTGACCTCAAACAAGCGTTTCAGTATTAGAGATGATGGTATATCAGTATCAGAGAAATGTCTTCCAGATGCATTTTGCTTGCGCCGATTACCCCGTTGACACTGGCGAGGTTGTTACTGGGCTTGTGACCCCGAAGCAAGCTGGGGAGATTTTCCTTTGTCTTCTCGTCTCAAAGGAGGTTGAATTATGATTTGATCTTCAACCCTAGTTGTTTGCCCCACTTGGTTATTTTGAAGCAGCTTATTGACGAGGACCCTGAGCTCTTCTTGTCTTTGAGCTAAGTCTTGAATGAGAGCCATCTGGCCCACCAGCTGTCCCATCATCTGGATCTTCATTGTTGCCAACTCGATTTGTAGCCCTTCTGTTGTACCCCAAAATTTGCCCTCCCATATTCTTCAAAGTTTGGCAAGAATCATCTTCAAATGGTTCAAAATCTCTCAAGGGTTGCACAGTCAAACCATCTCCTAAGCTAGTCAAAATTAGGGTTTTGGTTCTTCCAAGGAAGTTGAGGTTTTCAATGGCTCAATCAAGTCCCATAGGCCCATATACATTGTCAAGCATCTACATGTCAAGTTTCAAGGTTCACAATGCCAGTTTGCACAGTCAAAAGTCCCATTTGGTTCACAATCAACTGCAGGGGCAAAATGGTCATTTTATAGTCAAAAGTCAAAAAATTTGGTCAACATCTTATTTTGAAGCCACAATCATCATTTGATCAAGTCTTGATCATGATTCCACAAGAATGGCTCAAAAAATCATCAAGATGCAAAAGTTTCCATTTTGGGATAGTTGAAAAGTCAACTGTAACTTGACCAGGGCATAACGTTTTCATGGTTCATCAGAAAAATCCCATCCAATTCTCACTTTGAAGGGGATGACATTTCCTACAACTCATCTTCACATTCCAAGTCCAAGAAATGCTCTCACAAAAAGTTATCAATTTCTACATTATAGGTCAATTTCAAAAGTCAACAAAAAGGCATTTTAAGTCAAAGACCATAACTTGAGATTGGTAAATCCAAATGACATGGGACCAAAGGCATTGGTTAGAGGACTTCAATACCTTTCCAAAATGTCCAAGAACATGTTCATATGATCAAAATTGAGCAAGATATGCATTGGAGAAGTTGGGAAATTTTTGTGAAATGGCAAAAGTCAACTATCCTTAAAACTTCAATTTTTGACAAAAGGGCCCACTTTCTTCCACTTGATTCAGCCTTGTCATGCCACACATGTGTCCCATGATTAATTTCAAGATCAAACATTTATTTTTCCATTTTATTTAATTTTTATTGATTTAATTCATTTTAAATCCATAATAATTCAAATAAAATCAAAAAAATTAATGGAATAGCATCTTTTGATTTGAATGGCTTTTATGTGTCATATGCCAGCTACCAAATTCGTGCCAAGCCTTTTTGTGCATAAAATCCAAGTTTTGCTTCAAAAATGGAAAGTTCTTTAATGGTGGTCAACCAAGATCTCAAGTTATCAATACACAAGGTTAAAGGCTCAGCTGCTGACCTAATTTCGTTCACACATACATAAGCAAGCAGGCCAGACCTAATTCACAACCCAAGCACTGCACAAACGGCCAAACCATATTCAAAAAATCAAGAACAAAGTTAAAACTGTTTTCTCACTTCCACGCCAATTCAAAGCCTTTGATTGTTTCCAATACACTGCTGGAGGCGTAAGGAACCTATTGCAATCAAAACTAAGCGCCAAAGCTCAAGAAACTGCCCAGAATAAACTCACGGTTTGCTTAATTTTTCTAGAATTGAAACTCACATTCTATGCATCATGAACATGTTATAATCGTTGTTTTACATTGCTTGAACCTTTACAAAGCTTTTGGTATTGTTTAATTTCATTATCATGTACAGAATCGTGAATCACCATTGGAGATTTTCAGGGTTCTTAAGGTCTCGAATTGGGGATTTCCAGCACAGGGAAAATTAGGCCTCAAGAGACCTATGGTTGAAACCGGCTGATCAAGACGAAGCTAAAACAACCCTCGTGATGAATTTATATGGCGCACAGATCTAATCGCTATTTTTTCCTTTTTCAGTTTGTGGGGGTAAAAAACCCCCGCTATCCATTTGTTGTTTTGCAGGAACGCGGGAGGAAGACAATATCATGGTGAGGCATGGTTGGCTCATTCAAACAAAGTGGCGCGCGTATTTTGTTTTCCAGTATATGCGTTGATTGTTATACATTATAATTAATTGCTATTATATTAACAGAAGCGAACAAGTGGTTGAGTGGTTGAAGGAAGCGTGCAAACTGTCTTGGGATATGGGTTCGAATCCCAGGGCCCCCAAATAGTTGTTTCTTATTTTTCTTAATAGGTTCCCATGCAGGCTTGCTAGTGTATTCCATCATACGCCTCAAACAATAAGGCGCCATGTATCCTTGAGCCTAGATCTGATGACAAAAGATGAAGGACCACAATAATCCCCAGTCAATGCTTGCATACCTGATCCAGAAGGTCAACGTGGCCAAGCAAACAAATGGGCCAGAAATTCCTAGCACACCCCCAATGCTGGCCCAACACCCATGGTTTACTATCCTTTTTTTTCATTTTCTTTTTCCTTTTATTTTCTTTAGCAATTATTATTAGTATTATTTAATTAATTAACAAATTAACATTTTTCACAATAAAATTCAGAAAACCAAAAAAAAACATTTTTATTAATTTCAATTACCTTTTTTTTTGTAAATAAATTCTAAATATAATTAACTTAGTTTAATTAGAATAATTTTAATCTTTTTTTCATAATAAATAAAATCAAGCTTAGAATTAGGTTTTTCTTTTTGACTTTTAAATTTCTTTTATTTTATTTTATTTTATTTCATTAAAAACATAAAAAACACAAAAACATTTTTTTCTTTTAATTAATTAATTAGTAAATTAGGTTTAATTTCAATTAATTGCAAAAAAGACAAATCTCATTCTTTCTCAAAAAAGGGTCAAAACCCTAAAGACGTTCCCGATTTAATTTCTTTCGCGCGCATATTATTTTTAATTCATTATTTTGATTATGTATCTGCTCAGAAATGTAATAGTTAATTAGGACCTCCTTTATCGCTTTATTTATTTTCTCGCAGTTTATTTTTTCCAAACGGGTTATGTTTTTGGCGATGTATATACCCGCGCCTTGTAATAGCTAGATTTACCTTTTCCGCACTTTATTTTCCGCACTCTTAATTGTTAAAAAATGCATGAAAGACTTGTATGAATAATAAAATCAATCTGTAGCTCACAAATAACATGCAAAGACAATTTAACTGAAAAACAACATACATGCACATGCCACTCCTAGGGTACGCCTCACTGGTTGCCTCGACGTGGTCGTCAAGTATAGGGTGTTTTAGAGGTCGCCCTCCTGTCTAAAGATCCAGTTGCCTCGAAACGGTTGCCTCGGATAAAAAGGATCTAGGACATTAGGGTTATCGCTAAGGCGTCCTACTATTGCTTCAGTGACCACACTGTCCCTATAATCGAATTGACCTGAATAACTCCAACGACGGTGCTTCCTACTTCTCAATAGTGGGATAGCACTATCTAAAGGACTCTTACACAGCCTAATTCCTTAGAGTAGGTAGATTCTCCTGGGTAGTTGCTCTTTTAAACAAACGAAACAACCTTTCGCACCTACACTTTCAAAAGGTTTTCAAACAAATATTTCATACACTCTTGAGGACAGATACAAGAGTTACTTAGAAATTTTTCAAATGAAACTTTTTCAAAACCTACACACACTTTAAAAGCAAACAATTTTTGAAAACATAAGAGCAAGTACCTAAGAGCCCGTGGATAACCACAGATAGAAAGGGTGCTAACACCTTCCCTTTCTATAAATCTACCTCCCGAACCGAGAAACATTCTCGAATAAGGAATTTTGCTGTGCTTTTGTCCTTTCCATATTGGAGAACATAAAAGACGGTGGCGACTCTTGCTTACCGCGACATTTCGCGAACCAACTTAAAAAAAACAGTCAGTTCTATTTCCACCGATCACAGAACTGGCGACTCTGCTGGGGATACTTAATAAGTGAGGTGTACCTTAGGATTAGACCACTCTTGTTTTCAATTGCTTGCTTTGTTTGCTTTAATATTGTGGGCTTGTCTTGGAGTTTCATAGATCCTAACCCGAATCTGGGGGATACCTTTTAGAAGTAGCAACAAACTGTGAGGGAACTGTGCGGGGTTTACCGACACGGTTGAAGCAGTTTGCTACGTTGATGTGGCACTTTGGTGAGTACCGGTAACCCTTGAGTCAAGTCAAGGAGAGTACGGGGCCGCTGCGTGGTGTCGTGAAGCATCAACTGACCTTAGGAACCTTACTTGACCATCCTGGCCTCTTTAGGGGTAGTGAGATGACCTACTTTGGTGCAGTCCGAAGTTGGTAGATACTCGATACTACACTCATTGAGGATTGTTTTCTTGGAATATTTTGGTCGCCAGTTCAGTGGCTAAATCAAAACAATGAACACAGAAAACAACCCAATGATATTGAGCTCCTTAGAACCCGGTTACTTTTGATAGGACAGGTTTTGAGCCCACCAACTTCAAGAGGGTAGTACCCCAAACTTCATGCTGGCCTAAACTCTAAGGGCTGTCTGGTGTGACTTGTGTGCCTTACCATGTTTGCTGTTTGTGAATACTTGTGGTGTGTCCTTATCATAACATCATAGCATCATACAACATCATATGCATTTACTAACCACTTCAAGGGTTCGAATCTTCATCTTTGTTCTTGTTTTGTAGGACATGGAAACTATCCGCAGAAAGACAATTCAGATCAACCTTGTAAGGGTCCCTCCTCAGCTTAAGGAGCTTACATCCAGGATTCCCAAGAACTCTTCCTTCAGTGAAAGACATGGTAGACTCATCAGCTTGGTTAACACCAACATTGAAGAAGATATGATAAAAGTCCTCTTCCAGTTCTTTGACCCTTTGCACCACTGTTTTACTTTCCCAGATTATCAATTGGTGCCTACTTTGGAAGAGTTTTCCCAGCTTCTGAAGGTTCCTATCCTTAGTCAACTACCCTACAACGGTACAGAGAAGGAGCTAAAACTTGAAGAGGTTGCTAAAGCATTATACCTATAACCATCTGACATCAAGGGGCATTGGGAAGTTAGAAGTGGTATCAAAGGATTCTAGGCAAAGTTCCTGTTCGAGAAGGCACAAGAATGTTGGAATTCCCTTGACCTACAAGCCTTTGAAGAAGTTGTGGCACTCCTTGTCTATGGGTTGGTGTTGTTCCCGAATCCAGATCAGCTTATAGATATCAATGCTGTCAAGATCTTCATGTCCAGGAATCCTATACCTACGTTGCTTGGGGACATCCTCCACTCATGTTACACTCGAACCATGAGAAAAAGAGGTGTTCTTATGTGCTGCACTCCTCTCCTGGCAAGGTGGTTTATTTCGCACCTTCCACAACCAGTTTTGAAGAACGAGCGGGGTTTGAGATGGTCACAACGATTGATGACTCTTACACATGCTGATATACATTGGTGTTCTCGGTCCAGAGAAAATGTCACTATCATTGATCGTTGTGGAGAGTTTCCTAATGTCCCTTTACTTGGAATTAGGGGAGGCATTACTTACAACCCATGTCTGGCTTTGAGGCAGTTTGGATATGCTCGGAGGGATGGCCCTCATGACATGTTGATTTTTGACATAGTTTTTGACTTCGACAACGATGCACAAGGACTTCGCCAGAGATTCATCAGAGCTTGGAGGATGCCTAACAGGGTAGATAGTAAGACACTGAGGCACAAGAATTCCATTCCCCTGGAGCCTTATCTCAAGTGGGTACGAGCCCGCTCCCAAAAGCTGGTGATGCCATATCCTCATGTTCTCCCCGTGATCAAAGAGCCTGTTTTGGAACGAGAAGTGCCATACACCATTCAACATCCTGACATGCCAACATCTTGGGAGGAAATGAAAAAGAGCTGGATCCAACTCAAGGAAGAACAGAATTCTCTTGAAACCAGTCTACATGCCAGTGAGAAGAAGGTCTTGGAGCTCACCCGCCTACTGCACGAGGAAAAGACTCTCAACACCTACATCGCGCCAAAGAGGATGCTCAGTGTCTTTTGGGATTAATTATTTTGTAATGTTTTGCCCATGAGGCATTGATGTACTGAACAAATTATTTCTTAATACAGCGTGTGTTCCTTTTTGTCTACAACGAAATTGAACTTTCGAACCCTTGAATGCATTGCATAAATAGCATATCATGCATCATGTGCATAACAGGTACCCTTTTTCTACAGGTTGCTTAATCTTCTTCGCTGTTTATTTCAGCACTCAATCATCATGTCTTCCGAGCCTACTACCGAATAAGCTATCAAGGCCCTCCAGGCCCAGAACGCCCAGTTTCAAGAGCTGGTCATGAGCTTAGCCCAGGGTCAACAAGAGTTGAAGACTCTGCTCTTGAAGGAGAAGAAGAAGAAGAAGAGGACTGTGTTGTTTAACACTGAATGGAGGTTTGGGAATACACTGCAAAATGAGGCTGATCAGGCTACTTCCTCTGCAGGGAAAGACAGCCCCCAAGGGAGAGAGGTTCCTAGTCCCGTGGTCTCCGACAACGAGACAGATTTCAATGATGAGCAGTACCCTCCTGCTGAGGACATGTACAAACAGCTGGAGGACCGGTTAAATGCCATGGAGATCCAACGCGTGCCTGGGATGGATTTTGGAGATCTAGGTTTATCTTCTGGGGTGGTGATCCCACACAAGTTCAAGGCACCTGCCTTTGCGAAGTACGATGGGGCTTCCTGTCCTAAACTGCACCTCCATTCTTATGTAAGGAAGATCCAACCTTACACTGCAGACAAGAACCTATGGATCCATTTCTTCCAGGATAGCCTTTCAGGGGCTCAACTCGAATGGTTCTATCAGCTGGATGGAACCAGTATTCGAAACTGGGAGGACTTGGCTACTGCATTTTATAAGCAGTATCAGTACAATTCCGACCTCGCTCCCACGCGTACCCAACTCCAGGGTATGTCACTTGGGACGGGTGAAGGTTTTAAGGAGTACGCGCAAAAGTGGAGAGACCTGGTTGGCAGGGTGCAGCCACCGTTGACTGACCGTGAACTCGTGGACATGTTCTTGGGGACCCTGTCTGGTCCATTCTTCAACCATCTGATTGGTAATTCTTCTGCAGGGTTTACAGACCTCATTATGACTGGTGAAAGGATAGAAGCCGATATCAAGTCGGGGAAGATACAGAAAGGTGCCTCCTCGAGTACTGAAAAGAAGCCCTTCAAAAAGGAAGCTAGTGCTGTGTATGGTCCCAGAAGACAAAACAAACCGGAACGCCGCCAAGCTGTCAACGCGGTGGTTATTTCTAAGCCTGCTGCTGCTCCTCAGCAATATAACCAACCAAGGGGTGAGAGACCCAAAAGGCAGTACACTCGGCTCAGCATGACCCTGTCTCAGATATTGCCGCAACTGCTGTCAACCAATCTGGTAACTGTCAAGGAAGCTCCAAAGGTTGTAAACACAACCTCTCCAAAGTACAACCCCAACGCCCGCTGCGCTTATCACTCTGATAGCCCGGGGCATACTACCGATGATTGCTGGGCTCTAAGGAATAAGGTTCAGGACCTTATTGATGCTAAGGAAATACAGTTCGAGGCGCCCGAAAGGCCCAATGTTGTGACTGCTCCCATGCCCCAGCATGGAGTGAATGTTGTGGAAGAAGACCCGTATGTAGCCTCTGTGGATGATATTGTTACTCCGTTGTTGACTGTCAAAAGGAACCTGTTGCTAGCCGGTTTATTTCCGGGGTGTAGTAAAGTTTTCCTTCTATGTGTTGTTTCACCTGCTGGTTGTCCTTTGCTGAAGTCAGGCGTCCAAAACCTTATGGATAGCAAAGAGATCTTGTTCAAGAAGATTGTTGTTCCTGCTGTCCCTGTTGAAGAAGTTTCTATTGTCACTATTTTCAACAACCCTCCTAAGGCTCCCTCAAAGAAGCCTGTCAAAATCATGTCTACTCAGAAGATTGCTCCTATCATCATCACTGTTCCGGGGCCCATCCCCTATAAATTTGACAAAGCTGTCCCGTGGCACTATGGGGCAGACGTTTACGTGCTTGGAGTAAAGCAAGAGTTTGATACTAGTACTGGCGTCAGTAACATTACTGGGCCTGCCAAAGTCACTCGAAGTGGTAGGCTGTTCTCACCGGATATCGCACCTCCCGCTATTCAGAGACCTCTTGTTATCACACCTGCCAGTGTGCCTGTTTCCCCTCCTGATCAAGTTTCTACCCCTGCTGCCGAGTCATCTGACGCTCGGGGCAAAGGGATTGCTACTGATGTGCCTGCCCGGACGGAGGCACCGAAGACAACCAATGTTGAAGCTTCCAAGCAAGAGATGGAAGAGATCCTCAAGATTATCAAGAAGAGTGATTTCAACGTCGTTGAGCAGCTGGGGCACACCCCATCTAAGATCTCTATGCTATCGCTGTTGTTGTGTTCAGAGGCCCATGCCAAGGCTCTGATTTCCTTTCTGAAGACGGCCCATGTGCCACAAGAGACATCTGCTGATCAATTTACCGATTGTGTGGCCAACTTGACTGCTGATAATGGGTTGGGTTTCTCTGACGCTGATCTGACCGCCAAGGGAAAGAACCATAACGACGCCCTGCATGTTTCTATTGAATGCAGGGGCACTACTCTTGCCCATGTGTTGGTAGACACTGGTTCTTCATTGAACGTACTACCCAAGAAAGCTCTAGACAGGATGGATTGTGAGGGTTTAGAGCTCAAGCCTAGTAACATTGTTGTCTGAGCCTTTGACGGGTCGAAAAGGATGGTACATGGGGAAGTTGACATTCCAATCAGGGTTGGTTCTCAAGTTTTTTATTCTACTTTCTATGTGATGGAAATCCGACCATCCTATTCTTGTTTGCTGGGTCGTCCATGGATCCACAAGGCTGGAGCGGTGACCTCCACACTACATCAGAAGCTTAAGTACCCGGTCAGAGGGAAGATCGTAATAGTTCAAGGGGAAGAAGAATACATGGTCAACCACCTCAACTCGTTCCGGTACGTAGAGATGGATGGGGAATTCATTGAGACCCCCTTTCAACAATTTGAAGAGGCGCCTCAGACACTGGCGTCAGCAGAAACTGTGACTGAAGAAGACTCTCCTTTGAAGATGGCTTCCTTAAAGGATGCCCGGGCTGTGGTTGAGAAGGGTGAGTGCGCAAATTGGGGCCGACTTCCTGATTTCACTCCGAAGACTGACAGGTTTGGTTTGGGTTTCACTGCAGAGGCTTAGAGGGTTGTCCGTAAATCAAGGATTGTAAGACCTCCTGTATTCATCACCAACCCGGGAGTAAATGCTATTGAAGACGAAGCGGAAGAATCTGAATTCGACAGCTGGATCTACCCAACGAACAACGGTGGACCAAGCAACTGGACGGTGAAAGATTTCGTACCTATTACTTTTGTCACTCAGTAATGAACTCCTTTGTTTTAAATTTGTAACGAACAATGATTTGAAACTTTATGGCCCGGTGTCTTACCCGGGGCACCGTGGCTTCATTTGTGAGGGCTTTTGTGTGTCACTTTCATATATCATTAATAAAAGCATTGGACGTTTTTTACATTTCAAATCTTGCGCTCCTTTTCTTTCTTTATATATTGAAAAATAGCTATATTTACACACACTCACTTATACAGGTTCCAATCCACTCTGGATCCCACTGGTAACGACTCTGCTACTGCCAGTTATGACTTCGAAAATCCGATCAACTTAGCCGAAGACGAAGGTGAAGATGATTGTGAAGTGCCTGGTGAGCTTGCAAGACTGCTACTCCAGGAAGAGAGGGCCATTCAGCCACATGAAGAGCCAGTGGAAACGGTAAATATGGGTACTGAGACAGACAGAAAGGAAGTCAAGATTGGTGCAAATCTGGAGCTTAGTGTGAAACAACGGTTGATTCAGATGCTGCATGACTACGTGGAAATCTTTGCCTGGTCTTACGAGGACATGCCTGGGTTGGATACCGACATTGTGGTCCATCACCGGCCTACCAAGGAAGACTGTCCTCTGGTAAAACAGAAGGTCCGCCGTATGCGTCCAGAGATGTCCGAGAAAATCAAAGCTGAGGTTATGAAACAATTTGATGTCGGGTTTCTAGCAGTGACTTCTTACCCTCAGTGGGTTACCAACGTGGTTCCGGTGCCGAAGAAAGATGGTAAGGTCAGAATGTGTGTTGATTACAGGGATTTGAACAGGGCGAGCCCTAAGGATGACTTCCCTTTGCCTCACATCGACGTTCTGGTTGATAACACTGCTCAGCATAAGGTATTCTCCTTCATGGACGGGTTCTCCGGTTATAATCAGATCAAGATGGCTCCTGAAGACATGGAGAAGACCACTTTTGTTACTCAGTGGGGCACCTTTTGCTACAAGGTGATGCCGTTTGGATTGAAAAATGCTGGGGCAACCTACCAACGTGCCATGGTTGCTCTGTTTCATGACATGATCCATCATGAGATTGAGGTATATGTCGACAACATGATTGCAAGGTCCCAAACTGAGGAGGAACACCTTGACCATCTACAGAAGCTGTTTGACCGTCTAAAGTTGTACAAGCTGAGGTTGAACCCGAACAAGTGCACCTTCGGGGTAAGATCTGGAAAATTGCTAGGTTTCGTCGTGAGTGACAAAGGTATTCAAGTGGACCCTGCCAAGGTGAAAGCCATACAAGAGATGCCAGCTCCCAAGACAGAAAAAGAAGTCAGAGGCTTTCTAGGAAGGGTAAACTACATTTCCCGATTCATCTCGCACCTAACTGCTACCTGTGAACCAATCTTCAAGCTACTGAAGAAAGATCAAGTAGTACGTTGGAACGATGAATGTCAGTCCGCTTTCGACAGAATCAAAGAGTATCTCCAAGAGCCACCCATTCTTATGCCACCGGTTGAAGGGAGACCTCTAATCTTATACTTGACAGTACTGGACAACTCAATGGGGTGTGTGCTGGGGCAGCATGACGAGTCTGGCCGAAAAGAGCACGCCATTTATTACCTTAGCAAAAAGTTTACCGACTGTGAGACACGATACTCACTGCTCGAGAAAACTTGTTGCGCTTTGGTATAGGCTGCTCGCCGGCTGAGACAGTATATGTTGACTCACACTACTCTGTTGATTTCTAAAATGGATCCCATCAAGTACATATTCGAAAAGCCTGCCTTGTCCGGAAGAATAGCAAGATGGCAGATGATCTTGACAGAATACGACATCCAGTACACGACTCAGAAAGCAATCAAGGGAAGTTTATTGGCGGATCATTTGGCACACCAGGCAGTGGACGACTACCAATCTATGAACTTTGAATTTCCAGACGAGGATATCATGGTAGTAACTGATTGTGAAGTACCTGGACCGGATGAAGGACCTGAGGAAGGATCCCGATGGTCTATGCACTTTGACGGAGCCTCAAACGCTTTGGGTAACGGCATTGGCGCCGTGATCATATCCCCTAAAGGCACTAATACTCCACTCACTGCCCGGCTATGTTTCAACTGCACCAACAACATGGCAGAGTATGAAGCATGTATCATGGGTCTTCAAGCTGCAATTGACTTAAGGATCAAGTTTCTGAGTGTCTTCGGAGATTCCTCTCTCGTGATCAATCAGATCAAAGGCGAGTGGGATACGAAACACCCAAATCTTATTCCTTACAAAGAGTATGTATTGACATTGATCCCCCATTTCGAAGAGATAACTTTTGAACACTTCCCAAGAGAAGAGAATCAGTTGGCGGACGCGTTAGCTACAATGTCTTCTATGTTCAAAGTCAAATGGGACAACGAGGCTCCCCGAATCATTATCTGGAAGTTGGACGAACCTGCACATTATTGTGATCTTGAGGCTGAAGAGGTAACTGAAAAACCTTGGTATCATGAAGTAAAGAGGTACTTGGAAGCTCAAGAATACCCCGAGGGTGCATCCGTTAACGACAAGAAGTTTCTGAGAAGGTTCGCAGCAAAGTTCTTCCTCAGCAATGGCATTCTCTACAAGCGAAACCACGATTCCACCTTACTGCGTTGTGTGGATAAGACTGAAGCGGAAAGGATCATGACAGAGCTGCATGAGGGTACCTTCGGAACACATTCCAGTGGACATACCATGGCAAAGAAAATCCTTCGGGCAGGATATTTCTGGTCCACAATGGAAGCTGACTGTTACCAACATTCTCGGACGTGTCACAAATGCCAGATTTATGCAGATAAGGTGCATGTTCCTCCAGTTCCTCTGAACATCTTGACAGCGCCTTGGCCTTTTGCAATGTGGGGCATTGATATGAACGGCGAGATCAGACCTACGGCATCCAATGGGCATCGCTTCATCCTGGTAGCAATTGATTACTTCACAAAATGGGTTGAAGCAGCTTCCTATGCCACCGTAACCAAGAACGTCGTGGCACGGTTCATTCGGCATAAACTGATCTGTCGATACGGTGTACCTGAGAGGATCATTACGGATAATGGTACCAATCTTAACAACAAGATGATCACTGAGCTCTGCGAGCAATTCAAGATACAGCACCACAACTCTTCTCCTTACCGACCGAAGATGAATGGGGCTGTAGAAGCGGCGAATAAGAACATCAAAAAGATTGTGCAGAAGATGACAGTGACCCATAAAGATTGGCACGAGATGTTACTGTTTGCTCTTCATGGGTACCGTACCTCAGCAAGGACATCAACAGGGGCAACACCCTTTTCCTTGGTCTATGGCATGGAGGCAGTCTTGCCTATTGAAGTTCAGATACCCTCTCTCCGGATAATGAAGGATGCAGGTTTGAACGAAGATGACTAGATCCAGACTCGGCTTGATCAATTAAACCTAATTGATGAAAAGAGACTCACTGCTATTTGTCATGGTCAAACGTACCAAAAATGGATGATCAGGGCATTTAACAAGAAAGTCAGACGACAAGAGTATCAAGTCGGAGACCTGGTAATCAAGCGCATCATCCTTCCTCAAGGTGATCCCAGGGGTAAATGGACCCCTACGTACGAAGGGCCATTTGTGGTTAAGAATATCTTCTCAGGAGGAGCTATGATTCTAACCACCATGGATGGTGACGACCTTCCTCACCCCGCCAATGCAGACATAGTAAAAAGATACTCCGCATGAATTAAAGACCCTCTAGGTTGACATACATAGGCAAAAATAAGGGCTTCCCGGCGAACCAAAAGGGTTCGGGCAAAAATAAAGGGATGAAATGAAAAATCTGTACACCCGCAAGTCGAAAACCTGAAAAGGCGGCTTGGGCAAAAATGGGTATCCCGGTGGACTGAAAACCCGAAAGGGCGGTCCAGGCAAAAGTTAGGGATAAAGAGTAATACTATGTCTCATTGGATCACCTTGCATCCAGAATTCGGTATCAACTATCAGGTTCAGACGGCATCAATCAGTCAGCTTCATCTTCAACTAAGCAGCAAAGTGATGAGACGCTTGAAGACATAAAGGCGATAGTAGAGTTGGAACCCAGTGGGATTTTTCACATAGCTGTTTTGTTTTCCTTTTCAAAATTGTATAAATTCCATTTTGTTCGGCGGCGTTCTCTTACTAGGACGTCAGCCTCCTGTACACAAAAATGCTTATTTACAGGCAAATTTAAAATCAATACAAATCCACTTTTTCAGACAAATTGCCAATTGTTTTTCCTTTTTTCTGTTTTGTCTTGCGAAGAACGTCCAATGTTCATTTTTGATATATGCATTTGACATTAATTGCTAATCATAAATATCTGCATGCGAAACAAAGGACTAATTACAGGTGACATCAGAAATAGGGGTAATAATGAGTTGTCTAAGCGATCTAGTTGCTCTGTCCACCAAGGCGCCAAGGTAAGTTCAGCTGAAGAATGTAACCAGGATACCTTCACTCCTTGTAGAGTAAGACGGAATCAGCAATACTCTCTCCAAGCAGAGTTGGTTTCCCAATCAGCCCCAAAAGGCACAGTATCTCCAGCAAGTCAGCAACACTCTCCCCAAGCAGAGTTAGGCCACTAACAGCCCTAAGGAAGTTGGGTATCCCCAGAAAATCTCAAAATTCCCCAGCGGAGTATACAGATGTTCCTAAGCAAGCATCCCCGGCAGTCTTAATATAAGATTGTTCCCCGACGGAATACAAACACCCTAGTGGAGCCACTCCCCAGTACAGTCCAAAAAGTTTCCCCAGGAGAGTTGAATTATCCTCCCCAGTAGATTCTGGAAGCTTATCCCCTGCAGAGTACAAACCCATCTCCCCGACCATATTCAAAGGTTATTCCCCACCAAAGCTTATAACTGGGTTATCCTCAGCTAATTACCACGGAAAGATCGTCCTCGGCGAAGTTCTTCCTATCCCCGGCGGAGTTATCATCAAAGTCTCAGCGAAGTACCTCTCCCCACAGAGTATTTCCCCGCAGAGTAATCCCTTCATCAAGTTTATTCCCCAACGGAGTCATCTTCTCCTACCGGTTTATTCTTGCAATCATCATCCCCAGCGGAAATGAAGAACTCTACTCTTCAACATCAGCCCAGGATTCGACAAGCTCCCGGCATTCGTCAAGGATTTATTTTCCTAGACGAAAATACATTCATAGACATTTCACATTTCATACATCCTGCTTACATACATGATAAAGTGCATACGACACAATCTCATTTATTTTTGAGAGCATCATGGCATCATGCATCATGACATTGCATACAACTAACGTTTTGCCTTTTCAGGAAAAGGTCAATCCAAAGATGATTACTATCAACTGTCGCAATTCCAGATTCGATACCTGTATCTAGCCAGGGCATATCTGTGAGTGATTGATTGTGGATTCGATACCTGTATCCGGCCAGGGCATATCTGCATGAAGAGTTTAGAGATTCGATACCTGTATCCAGCCAGGGCATATCTGTAGACGACTAATTCCAGATCCGATTCCTGTATCTAGCCAGGGCATATCTGTGAGTAATTGATTGTAGATTCGACACTTGTATCTAGCCAGGGCATATCTACATGAAGAGTTTAGAGATTCGACACCTGTATCCAGCCATGGCATATCTGTAGACGACAAATTCCAGATTCGACACCTGTATCTAGCCAGGGCATATCTGTGAATGATTTGATTATGGATTCGACACCTGTATCTGGCCAGGGCATATCTACATGAAGAGTTTAGAGATTCGACACCTGTATCCAGCCAGGGCATATCTGTAGACGACAAATTCCAGATTCGACACCTGTATCTAGCCAGGGCATATCTGTGAATGATTTGATTGTGGATTCGACACCTGTATCTAGCCAGGGCATATCTACATGAAGAGTTTAGAGATTCGACACCTGTATCCAGCCAGGGCATATCTGTAGACGACTAATTCCAGATTCGATTCCTGTATCTAGCCGGGGCATATCTGTGAGTAATTGATTGTAGATTCGACACCTGTATCTGGCCAGGGCATATCTACATGAAGAGTTTAGAGATTCGACACCTGTATCCAGCCAGGGCATATCTGTAGACGACAAATTCCAGATTCGACACCTGTATCTAGCCAGGATATATCTGTGAATGATTTGATTATGGATTCGACACCTGTATCTAGCCAGGGCATATCTACATGAAGAGTTTAGAGATTCGACACTTGTATCCAGCCAGGGCATATCTGTAGACGACTAATTCCAGATTCGATTCCTGTATCTAGCTAGGGCACATCTGTGAGTGATTGA
The DNA here is from genome assembly GCA_948472305.1 of Vicia faba. Lineage (NCBI taxonomy): Eukaryota > Viridiplantae > Streptophyta > Magnoliopsida > Fabales > Fabaceae > Vicia > Vicia faba. The sequence goes on from OX451735.1 coordinate 28,130,013, forward strand.
TTGTAGATTCGATACCTGTATCCAGCCGGGCACATCTGCATGAAGAGTTTAGAGATTCGATACTTGTATCCAGCCAGGGCATATCTGTAGACGACAAATTCCAGATTCGATTCCTGTATCTAGCCAGGGCATATTTGCATGAAGAGATTGAAGATCAACCCCTGTAACAGGCCAGGAAATTATCTTTCTTTCTCAAATATGCAAATCCTCGCTAAGGAATCTCTTATGCGATCGACACCTTCAGATGGCATCTTTAAGCCCATCTCCACAACTATCCATTACACTTCCAAATGGCATCTATAAGCCCATTCCCGACAAGGTTCTGTCACATCTTCAGATGGCATCTATAAGCCCATTCTCCTATCATTCTTCTCCAAATGGCATCTGTAATCCCATTCCCGCCATCACACTGCTGATACTTCGCTATGCGAGTGCAAATTTCTGGGCACTTTAGTGTTCAATCATCTTCCACCTTCGGATCACGAAAGGCATGCAAGCCAATCTACATCCTCAGGTTTAAGAAGATTGAACAGGGGCAACTGTTGTACCCCAAAATTTGCCCTCCCATATTCTTCAAAGTTTGGCAAGAATCATCTTCAAATGGTTCAAAATCTCTCAAGGGTTGCACAGTCAAACCATCTCCTAAGCTAGTCAAAATTAGGGTTTTGGTTCTTGCAAGGAAGTTGAGGTTTTCAATGGCTCAATCAAGTCCCATAGGCCCATATACATTGTCAAGCATCTACATGTCAAGTTTCAAGGTTCACAATGCCAGTTTGCACAGTCAAAAGTCCCATTTGGTTCACAATCAACTACAGGGGCAAAATGGTCATTTTACAGTCAAAAGTCAAAATTTTTGGTCAACATCTTATTTTGAAGCCACAATCATCATTTGATCAATTCTTGATCATGATTCCACAAGAATGGCTCAAAAAATCATCAAGATGCAAAAGTTTCCATTTTGGGACAGTTGAAAAGTCAATTGTAACTTGACTTGGGCATAACTTTTTCATGGTTCATCAGAAAAATCCCATCCAATGCTCACTTTGAAGGGGATGACATTTCCTACAACTCATCTTCACATTCCAAGTCCAAGAAATGCTCTCACAAAAAGTTATCAGTTTCTACATTATAGGTCAATTTCAAAAGTCAACAAAAAGGCATTTTAAGTCAAAGACCATAACTTGAGATTGGTAAATCCAAATGACATGGGACCAAAGGCATTGGTTAGAGGACTTCAAGACCTTTCCAAAATGTCCAAGAACATGTTCATATGATCAAAATTGAGCAAGATATGCATTGGAGAAGTTGGGAAATTTTTGTGAAATGGGAAAAGTCAACTATCCTTAAAACTTCAATTTTTGACAAAAGGGCCCACTTTCTTCCACTTGATTTAGCCTTGTCATGCCACACACGTGTCCCATGATTAATTTCAAGATCAAACATTTATTTTTCCATTTTATTTAATTTTTATTGATTTAATTCATTTTAAATCCATAATAATTCAAATAAAATCAAAAAAATTAATGGAATAGCATCTTTTGATTTGAATGGCTTTTATGTGTCATATGCCAGCTACCAAATTCGTGCCAAGCCTTTTTGTGCATAAAATCCAAGTTTTGCTTCAAAAATGGAAAGTTCTTTAATGGTGGTCAACCAAGATCTCAAGTCTTCAATACACAAGGTTAAAGGCTCAGCTGCTGACCTAATTTCGTTCACACATACATAAGCAAGCAGGCCAGACCTAATTCACAACCCAAGCACTGCACAAATGGCCAAACCATATTCAAAAAATCAAGAACAAAGTTAAAACTGTTTTCTCACTTCCACGCCAATTCAAAGCCTTTGATTGTTTCCAATACACTGCTGGAGGCGTAAGGAACCTATTGCAATCAAAACTAAGCGCCAAAGCTCAAGAAACTGCCCAGAATAAACTCACGGTTTGCTTAATTTTTCTAGAATTGAAACTCACATTCTATGCATCATGAACATGTTATAATCGTTGTTTTACATTGCTTGAACCTTTACAAAGCTTTTGGTATTGTTTAATTTCATTATCATGTACAGAATCATGAATCACCATTGGAGATTTTCAGGGTTCTTAAGGTCTCGAATTGGGGATTTCCAGCACAGGGAAAATTAGGCCTCAAGAGACCTATGGTTGAAACCGGATGATCAAGACGAAGCTAAAACAACCCTCGTGATGAATTTATATGGCGCACAGATCTAATCGCTATTTTTTCCTTTTTCAGTTTGTGGGGGTTAAAAACCCCCGCTATCCATTTGTTGTTTTGCAGGAACGCAGGAGGAAGACAATGACATGGTGAGGCATGGTTGGCTCATTCAAACAAAGTGGCGCGCGTATTTTGTTTTCCAGTATATGCGTTGATTGTTATACATTATAATTAATTTCTATTATATTAACAGAAGCGAACAAGTGGTTGAGTGGTTGAAGGAAGCGTGCAAACTGTCTTGGGACATGGGTTCGAATCCCAGGCCCCCCAAATAATTGTTTCTTATTTTTCTTAATAGGTTCCCATGCATGCTTGCTAGTGTATTCCATCATACGCCTCAAACAATAAGGCGCCATGTGTCCTTGAGCCTAGATTTGATGACAAAAGATGAAGGACCAAAATAATCCCCAGTCAATGCTTGCATACCTGATCCAGAAGGTCAACGTGGCCAAGCAAACAAATGGGCCAGAAATTCCTAGCGCACCCCCAATGCTGGCCCAACACCCATGGTTTACTATCCTTTTTTTTCATTTTCTTTTTCCTTTTATTTTCTTTAGCAATTATTATTAGTATTATTTAATTAATTAACAAATTAACATTTTTCACAATAAAATTCAGAAAACCAAAAAAAAACATTTTTATTAATTTCAATTACCTTTTTTTTTTGTAAATAAATTCTAAATATAATTAACTTAGTTTAATTAGAATAATTTTAATCTTTTTTTCATAATAAATAAAATCAAGCTTAGAATTAGGTTTTTCTTTTTGACTTTTAAATTTCTTTTATTTTATTTTATTTTATTTCATTAAAAACATAAAAAACACAAAAACATTTTTTTCTTTTAATTAATTAATTAGTAAATTAGGTTTAATTTCAATTAATTGCAAAAAAGACAAATCTCATTCTTTCTCAAAAAAGGGTCAAAACCCTAAAGACGTTCCCGATTTAATTTCTTTCGCGCGCATATTATTTTTAATTCATTATTTTGATTATGTATCTGCTCATAAATGTAATAGTTAATTAGGACCTCCTTTATCGCTTTATTTATTTTCTCGCAGTTTATTTTTTCCAAACGGGTTATGTTTTTGGCGATGTATATACCCGCGCCTTGTAATAGCTAGATTTACCTTTTCCGCACTTTATTTTCCGCACTCTTAACTGTTAAAAAATGCATGAAAGACTTGTATGAATAATAAAATCAATTCGTAGCTCACAAATAACATGCAAAGACAATTTAACTGAAAAACAACACACATGCACATGCCACTCCTAGGGTACGCCTCATTGGTTGCCTCGACGTGGTCGTCAAGTATAGGGTGTTTTAGAGGTCGCCCTCCTGTCTAAAGATCCAGTTGCCTCGAAACAGTTGCCTCGGATAAAAAGGATCTAGGACATTAGGGTTATCGCTAAGGCGTCCTACTATTGCTTCGGTGACCACACTGTCCCTATAATTGAATTGACCCGAATAACTCCAACGACGGTGCTTCCTACTTCTCAATAGTGGGATAGCACTATCTAAAGGACTCTTACACAGCCTAATTCCTTAGAGTAGGTAGATTCTTCTGGATACTTGCTCTTTCAAACAAACGAAACAACCTTTCGCACCTACACTTTCAAAAGGTTTTCAAACAAATATTTCATACACTCTTGAGGACAGATACAAGAGTTACTTAGAAATTTTTCAAACAAAACTTTTTCAAAACCTACACACACTTGAAAAGCAAACAATTTTTGAAAACATAAGAGCAAGTACCTAAGAGCCCGTGGATAACCATGAATAGAAAGGGTGCTAACACCTTCTCTTTCTATAAATCTACCTCCCGAACCGAGAAACATTCTCGAATAAGGAATTTTGCTGTGCTTTTGTCCTTTCCATGTTGGAGAACATAAAAGACGGTGGCGACTCTTGCTTACCGCGACATTTCGCGAACCAGCTTAAAAAAAACAGTCAGTTCTATTTCCACCGATCACACCTTCTAACTGATCATTCCTGATGCCGCCTGGATTCCCTAGGACCAAGCCCCTCGTGAGGAGAGCTTTAATTTCTTCTTGCCCCTGAGATAGGTTCAAGAACATTTCTTGAAGTTGGGAGTTTTGAGCCTGGAGATCTTGGTTGTCTTGTTGGAGAGCCATTGCTGAAATAAACAGCGAGAACATGAGAGACCTGTAAAGGGTACCTGTTTATGAAGTGCATGAGATGAAATGCGTATGATTATGATTTCAAAGACAATCGGGATTCAAATTTGTAAACAAGAAAGGAAACACACTTTATTAGATTTAAACTTCAAAATTCAAATTGTTCAACTGATGCCCTCAGGGTGTTACAAGAATGGAAATACTGAAAAATGAATAAAAACTGTAAAAGAAATCCTCAAAGGTCCATTAATGCTCCCATGGTCTCTTCTTCTCAGTGCGCACATAATCATTCAGAATCCGCTCGTTCTCCAACTGTCTGGTCAGCTTCTAGATCTTCTGCTCCTGCTCATTGAACCTCTCTCGATAAGAATCCCGTTCATTCCTCAATTGCATCCAAGACCTCTTTAGTGCCCCAATGTCAGTGGGCATATAAGGGTGGAGAATAGTTGGAAGAACCCCCTCTTCATCAGCAACTTCAAGAGTAACAGGCCTGACAGCTTCGTATGGCATACCTAGCTTCTGGGCACGGATGCGGACCCATCTGAGATATGGCTCCATTGGCAGAGAAGTCTTTGGACCCAATTCATGTGGGTCAGATTGGTGAACTTTGTCCCAAGCCCTTATGAATCTACGATGCAGCTCGTCGTTATCTCCCTGAAAATCAAAGATGATATGGGGCATCAGCATCTCATGAGGCCCATCTCTTCTGGCTCTTCCAAACTGACAGAGAGCTAAGCATGGGTTGTAAGAAATCCCTCCATGGGTTCCGATCAATGGAACATTAGGATACTCTCCACAGCGATCAATGATAGTCACCTCATCCATGCCTTTGAGGGTCTAGATAATGTCATTATTAGAAAGAGACATCACCCTATAAGCCCAACCCATTCCTTCATTGTTCTTCAGTACGGACTTAGGGAGTTGAGAAATAAACCACCTTGACAATAAAGGAGCACAGCACATCAAAGTTCCCCACTTTCGGGCAGTACGAGTATAAAGCTGATGAAGGACGTCACCCAAGAGAGTGGGCACCGGATTCTGAGAGATGAAGATATTTATGGCATTAATATCAACAAAAGTGTCGGGATTCGGAAACAATACCAGGCCATAAATTAAGAGATCCAGAATGTCCTTGTACGCCTTGAAGTCTAAGTTGTCCCTGAAGTAATTAGCTTTGTCAACCAAAAACTTAGTCAGAAAACCTTTAGCTCCACTTCTAGTCTCCCAGTTAGCCATTACCTCCTCCTTGGTCAAGTGAAGGGCTGCAGCAATTTCTTCGGGTTTAAGAGTCTTTTCCCAACCAGTAAACGGAGTTTGTTCCAGGACGGAGATACCGAGTAGCTCAGAGAACTCTTCTAGAGTAGGAACCAGCTGGAAGTCCTGGAAAGTAAAACAATGGTACAGCGGATCATAGAATTGGACCAGAACACTCATCATTTGTTCGTCCAATTTTGAGGTGACCAAACTGAGGAGAGAACCATGCCTTCTGATGAAGGAAGTAGTGTCTGGAATCCTGACAACCAAATCTTTAAGCAGGGTAGGTACTTGGACAAAGTTGATCCGGATAGTATTCCTACGCATGGGCATCATGATGACCTACAAAACAGAGCAAAGATGAAACCCTCTTGTCTTTGAAATGGGTTAGTCCTTATGCAAAATGTATGCAATGTTATGATGTCATGATGTCATGGTAAAGGCACACCACAAGTATCCACAAAAGTCAAACATGGTAAAGGCACACAAGTCACACAAAAGAGCCCTTAGATTTCAGGATGGCATGGAGCTTAGGTACTACCCTCTTTCAGTTTAGTTGGTTAAGACCTGTCCTAAAAAATAGTAATCGGGTTCTAGAGGATCTCAATATCACTGGCTACCCTCGATCGGTCATAATTCCAGTTTAGCAACCTTTTCTTGCGGCCGGAATCATCGCGAGAGTTTAGTCTCAATGAGTGTAGCATACTGCTACTGTTCTATGGCCAAGTTGGTCAATTTAAGGTTCTAAGGTCAGTTGGTGCTTAATGACTCCTTAGAAGACCCATATTCTCCTCGTTCCAACACAAGGGATATCGGTACAGACCAAGATGCCACACCAACGTAGCTACTGCTTCATCCGTGTCAGTCTACGCCGGACAGATCCCTCACAGTTTATTGCTACTTACCTAAAGGGTATCCCCAGATCCGGGTTAGGATCTATAGAACTCCGATACAAGCCCACAAAATTAAAGCATACAAAGCATACAATTGAAAACACAATGATATAATCCTAAGGTACACCTCACTTATTAAGAATCCCCAGCAGAGTCGCCAGTTCTGTGATCGGTGGGAATGAGAACTGACTGTTTTTGGAATGCTGGTTCACGTTTTGCGTTTGTTTTGGCAAAATGTCGCGGTAAGCAAGAGTCGCCATCGTATTTTATTTTATCCAACGAGGAAAGGAAAAAAGCACAGAAAAATTCCTTTTTGAGATATTTCTCGGGTTCGGGAGGTAGATTATAGAAAGGGAATGTGTTAGCACCCTTTCTATCCATGGTTATCAACGGGTTCTTAGGTACTTGCTCATTATGTTTTCAAAAGTTTTGCTTTTCTTTGTGTTTGTGGGTTTGAAAAGAGTTTTGTTTTTTTTGAAGAGAGTGCAAGTGCGAAAAGTTTTGTTTTGTTTTAAAAGGAGCAAGTACTTAAGAACATCTACCTACTCAAAAAGAAATTAATATGTGCAAGTGTCCTTTAGACAATGCTATCCCACTATGAATGAGTAGGTAGCACCGCCGTTGGAGTTTTCGGGTCAATTCGATTAAGGGGCGTGCGGTCACTAAAGCAATGTTAGGACGCCTTAGCGGTAACCCTAATGTCTTAGATCATTTTTATCTGAGGCAACCGTTTCGAGGAGACTTATGATCTTTGGACAAGAGGGAAACCTCTAAAACTTCCTATACTCAATGACCACGTTCGAGGCAACCAAGTGAGGCGTACCCTAAGAGTGGCATGTGCGGGTGTATTGTTTTCCAGTTATATTATCTTTGTACATGTTAATGGTGAGCTACTGTTGGTTTTAGGTTAAAGTTTTAATCTTGTCATACATTGCCTAGTATTCAAACATCTAACAGTTAATATTGTGCGGGAATTAAATTGCGGAAAATAAATCTAAGCTATTACAAGGCGTCGGGTATTTACATCGCCAAAAACAAACCCTTAAAAATTAAATTGCGAAAAGTAAATGAAAGCGATAAATAAAATCCTAAGTTTAAAACTATTACATTCTCGAAACAGTTACAATATTGATCAAAAATAATTCACGCGAGAAAAATTTAATTGGAGTGTCTTAGGGTTTTGACCCTTTTTCATTAATTAAAGCATATTTTTTGTTATTTTTTGAATTAAAAATTAAATCTAAATTAATAATTGAATTAATTAATAAAAAGAAAATATTTTTGGGTTTTTATTTTAATTAAAGAAATAAAATGAGAATGGTTAAAATATATCAAAACCCTAATTCTAAATCAATTTTAATTTATTGCAAAAAATATGTTATTATTAAACCTATTTACTAAATAAATTAATTAATTGTTTATCTACAAAAATAAATAATAAAATTAATGATGAAAATAATATTTTTTTATGGTTTTGGTTTTATTGATAAAAATAAATTATTGGGTTAGTAATTAAAATAACAAATAAATAATTATAAGTAAAATAAGAAAATAAAGAAAGAAATAATAAATAAATAAATAAATAAATAAAAGCAAACTCAGGGGGGTGCTGGGCCCAATTTGGTAGTGAAAAGAGTAATTCTGAGGCCCAATACGTCCAGCCTTTGTTTGACCTTTTGGATTCCCATGTGTGCTTGTTGACCAGGGAGTATAGTGGTCCTTCATCCTGAACCACTGGATCTTGGCCTGAAGCCACCTGGATGAGATTTGGATGAGGGCATATGGTGCATTGCAGGATCTGAAACACGTGCAATTACCTGAAAGCAAAATATATCAAATTTTGGGGGGATCTGGGATTCGAACCCAGGTCCCAAGCGTATTACGCACTAAATCTTTGCCAGCTGAGCCATGTTGTTAACTTGTTAGTGGAATATATAACATATATTATATGGTAAACCACTAATTATGCCTGGCAAAATAAAATAAAATGCGCAATTATTTAAACAGACCAATCATGCCCGGCCACGTTATCATCTTCTTCACAAAAGCCTGGTTCATTTACCTGCGGATTTTGTTCCGCAGGAAGATTCGTAGCATCTCTCAAAAATCCTTCCTAGGCTATGTAAATGCAAGCTAAGAGTGCCAATGCATTCGTCTCTCTCCCCTGAACTCATCCATGGCCATTATTGGTCCTGATTATGCCTGTATCAAGAATGCCCAAAAAACAAGAATACGAACCCTAGCTTCTGGATATGGGGTTAGAGGCCATAAAAATACAATCAAATATTGCAGAATCAATGGAAATTGAATGGTGAATATGAATGTACAAGAAAATTGGCAAGAGAATGCAAGAAAAGGATTTCACGATACCATGTCCAGAGCAATGTTCATGGAGACTTACAAAGAGTTTTAGGTAATGAAAAGGCTTCCTTTTGATTGGTATAGCTCCACTGGATGTCAAGGAAGAGAGCTACGTTTTGCTTTTTGTCTGAATTGGCCTCCAAGGTTGTTTTTGATCTCTCACTTTTCAAGCTTTTTTACCAACTCGTTCTGGCCGTTTCTACAAGGTTTTATGTGTGTTCTAGGTCTGGCTTGCTTGTGTGCATATAATAGAATGATTTTAGGTCAAGATATGGGCTGTAATCCAAGTGCATTGAAGATGGAATATTGGATTTGATCACCATTGATAAGCTTTCCAAAAATAGGCCAAATCTGATTTTTGTGCATAACCAAGCTTGATACGAATTTGATTTGGTTCATGATGGTATTTGAAAGTTGTACAAATCACAAAGATACCATTTCATTAATTTTTGGATTTTATTTGAATTAATATAGATTTAAAATGAATTAAATCAATAAAAATTAAATAAAATAGAAAAATAAATGTTTGGTCATGAAATTAAAGATGGGACACGTGTGTCGCATGACAAGACCAAATCAAGTGGAAAAAAGTGTGCCCTTTTGTCAAAAAATGGGGTTTTGAGGATAGTTGACTTTTGGCAATTTTGGAAAAATGCCCAACTTCAACAATGCATACCTTCTTCAATTTTGAGCTTTTGGAGGTGTTATTGGACTTTGTAGAAACCTTGAGATGTCCTATAATCAATCTTTTTGGTCTCATCTCATTTTGATGTTCCATGCTCAAGTTATGAGCTTTGGCAAAAAAGGTGTTTTTGTTGACTTTCAAAAATGACCTATAATGTCCAAATTGGTAACCTTTTGTGAGAGAATTTCTTGATATTGGGGTGTGAAGATGGATTGTAGGTAATTGCATCCTATTCAAAATGAGCTTTGGATGGGTCATTTCTAATAAAGTATGAGAAAGTTATGCTTGGTCAAAGTTGAGTTGACTTTTCCTGCAAAAACCTAATTTAGCAACTTTTGAATTTTGAGGAATCTTGAGCAATCCTTGATGAATCATGATCAACCCTTGATCAAATGATGATTTATATTTCAAAATTAGAATGTTGACAAAAAATCTCGAGGTTTGACTGTATTTAGGACACAGTTGACTTTTGCCCTAGCACAATCGATTTTTGGGTCTCTTGAGCAATTGACTGACCAAACTTCCTCTTCAAGGCTTGAAATTTGACATGGATGAACTTAAGAACATATTAGGACATTGGGGAGCACTTGAGGTCATTTGTATGTGAGGACCTTGATGCAACACAAAACCCTAATTTTGACTTGACTGCCTTAGGAGGTGATTTGATTGTCCAACTCTTGAGCCAACTTGAGCAACTTGAAGATTATTCTTGGCAAATCTTGAGGAATATGGGAGGGAAAATTTTGGGGTACAACAGTTGCCCCTGTTCAATTTTCTTAAACTTGAGGATATATATTGGCTTTTGAGCCTTTCGTGATCCGAAGGTGGAAGATAATTGAACACTAGAGTGCCCAAAACTTTGCACTCGCATGGTGTAGTATCATTATTTGTGATGTCGGGAATGGGCTTACAGATGTCATTTGGAGACTGCTGGTAGGAGGATGGGCTTACAGATGCCATCTGCAGGAGTGTCGATCGCATAAGAAATTCCTTAGCGAGAACTTGCATACCCGTTGTTGTAGAAGATTCCGCTGGGGAAGCATAACTTTTGTGGATTTTTAGGAACTTGCCTGTACTTCAACTGAGAGAATGCCTCGGCTGAGTCTTAAGAATTTGTCCATAATTCAACTGGGGGGAAACATCTTCATCAAGATCTAGGAACTGTCTCGTGCTCAATGGAGTATACCGTTGAGGTTATAGAACTTATCCACTCTATGACAGAGGAAAACATCAAGATCTAGGAACTGACTCGTGCTCAATGGAGTATACCGTTGAGGTTATAGTACTCGTCCACACTATGACGTAGAGAAACATCTTCATCAAGATCTAGGAACTGTCTCGTGCTCAATGGAGTATACCGTTGAGGTTATAGAACCTGTCCACACTATGACGGAGGAAAACATCAAGATCTAGGAACTGACTCGTGCTCCACAGAGTATACCGTCGAGGTTATAGTACTCGTCCACACTATGACGTAGGGAAACATCTTCATCATGATTTAGGAACTATATCGTGCTCAATGGAGTATACTGTTGAGGTTATAGAACTTATCCACATTATGACGGAGGAAAACATCAAGATCTAGGAACTGACTCGTGCTCAATGGAGTATACCGTTAAGGTTATAGTACTCGTCCACACTATGACGTAAAGAAACATCTTCATCAAGATCTAGGAACTGTCTCGTGCTCAATGGAGTATATCGTTGAGGTTATAGAACTTGTCCACACTATGACGGAGGAAAACATCAAGATCTATGAACTGACTCGTGCTCCATGGAGTATACCGTCGAGGTTATAGTACTCGTCCACACTATGATGTAGGGTAACATCTTCATCACGATCTAGGAATTATCTCGTGCTCAATGGAGTATACCGTTGAGGTTATAGAACTTATCCACACTATGACGGAGGAAAACATCAAGATCTAGGAACTGACTCGTGCTCAATGGAGTATACCATTGAGGTTATAGAACTTATCCACACTATGACGGAGGAAAACATCAAGATCTAGGAACTGTCTCGTGCTTAATGAAGTATACCGTTGATGTTATAGAACTTGTCCACACTATGACGGAGGAAAATATCAAGATCTAGGAACTGACTCGTGCTCCACGGAGTATACCGTCGAGGTTATAGTACTCGTCCACACTATGACATAGGGAAACATCTTCAGCAAGATCTAGGAACTGTCTCGTGCTCAATGGAGTATACCGTTGAGGTTATAGAACTCGTCCATACCATGACGTAGGGAAACATCTTCATCAAGATCTAGGAACTGTCTCGTGCTCAATGGAGTATACCGTTGAGGTTATAGAACTTGTCCATACTATGACGGAGGAAAACATCTTCATCAAGATCTAGGAACTGTCTCGTGCTCAATGGAGTATACCGTTGAGGTTATAGAACTCGTCCACACTATGACGGAGGAAAACATCAAGATCTAGGAACTGACTTGTGACCAATGGAGTATACCGTTGAGGTTATAGTACTCGTCCACACTATGACGTAGGGAAACTGTCGAGATTGAGAACCTTATCTGAAATTCAACCGAGGATAATTCAATTGAGATTTTAAGAACTGGTCAGGTCTTCGACTAAGCTGAGAACTTTAACTGTATATTTCCTGAAAGGTAAAGGTCAGTCATATGCAATGCATGATATGGATCAGGCAATGAGATTGTATTCATATGATGCGTATATGCATGTATCATGATATATGGAAGTGTGATATTTTAGCTGGGGAAAATAAATCCCGGAGCTGCTGGAGAATAGAGTTGAGTTCTTCGTTTCCTGCTGGGGATGATGAACGAAGACGATAAACCTGTAGGAGAGAAGAACTCCGTTGGGGGGAATAAACTGATGAAGAGATTACTCCAAGGGGAAATACTCTGTGGGGAAGAGACATTCTGCTGAATATTTTAACGATAACTCCGCTGGGGATTCTGTTGATAAGCTCTGCTGGGGTTTTTAATGATGAACTCTGCTGGGGATAGAAAGAACTTCGCTGGGGATGATCTTTCAGTTGCAACTTGCTGAGGATGAACCAGTTAGACTCTTGTGAGGATAACCTTCTGAATTTGGCTGGGGAGATTTATTTGTGTTTTGCAGGGGATAAGCTTCTAGAATCTACTGGATAAGATGATTCAACTCTGGCGGGGAAGCTTTTTTAGACTACGCTGGGGAAATGGCTCCACTGGGGTATCTTGTATTCCGTCGGAGAACATTCTTATATTCTGTTGAGGAATATTAAGACTGCCGGAGATGCCCTTATACTTGCTGGGGAATATCTTTATACTCCACTGGGGAAGATTAAGACCTTCTGGGGATACCCAACCTTTTTAGGGTTGATGGTAGACTAACTCTTCTTGGGGAGAGCATTGCTGATTCGTTCATAGTTGCAAGTCTCAATGGGGAGAGCTACCATTACTGTTTTACTCTGCGGAGAGTGAAAGTATCTTAGCCATATTCTTCAGCTGAATATATACCTTGGTACCTGGTGGATAGAGCAACTTGTACAGTTCGGACAATTCTTATTTGCCCCTGTTTTTTGCGGGAGAAGGTGCTTACGGAGGTCCTGTGGATCGAGTATTATCCCCACCTATGAGGTGCTTGGTATCTTTCGGTCAAAATGACAAGTCTTCTTCTGGTAGGCCAGTGACGAGATGACGAGACATAGTCGTACGCTTTGATCCCTAATTTTTTGCCTGGACCGCCCTTTCGGGTTTTCAGTTCACCGGGATACCCTTTTTTGCCCAAGCCGCCTTTTCAGGTTTTCGTCTTGCCGGGTGTACAAATTTTTCATTTCATCCCTTATTTTTGCCCGAACCCTTTTGGTTCGCCGGGAAGCCCTTATTTTTTCCTAGGCTAGTCAACCTAGCAGGTCTTTGATTATGCGTAGAACTTTTTGACTATGTCCATGCTCTCAGGATGTAGGGAGGTGTCACTGTTGGTAGTGTTGTGTTACCATACTACCAGAAGATCTTTGTTTGATCGTGCAAGATTTGTTGTTGGAATTCACGTCCAATGCCCCAATTGATTCAGATGGAGATTTGCCCCTGGCTATTTGGCATTTTGAGAGATTCCTTGAATCTTGACTTAACTGCCCCAGATGATGGACAATGCTCATGCCGTGCCCATTGATTGGAAGTGTTTTTTCCACTTGAGGTGACCCTTTTTATTGAGAAGATTTTTGTTCACTAGATATTCGTCGTGCGAATTTCTCTGTTGTTTGAACAAATAGTCTTATGCAAACAATGTTATTTTAAGAATGCAAAGCTTATGTCTGTCTTGAAATTTTTTGAAAATGCATTTTTTTTTTGTAAAACAGGCAATTTTTGTAAAATGTGATGTCAACTCAGGATTTACAGCAAGCCCTATAGGAGTCAGGATACCTTTGTAACAGTATGCTTTCGGACTGACCCATGCTTCAGCTAGGACTTTTAATGGTTATAACGTGGCCTGGTTCACGGTTTAAGAAACAAAGGATAAAGGCTCAAAATTTATTTGTACCCACCCGCTCTTCGTGATGTTCTTCGATCCTAAACTCAGCTAACCGTGCATTTAGATACTGTTTGAGTCTTTGCTCTGATATTCCAATGATGGTTCGGATACTGACAGTTTATTTTGAACAGGCAGTCATTTTTATTGAGAGCTTGTAGGATCTCTTTCTTTTTGATTTTATTATCCCTGTCTTTTGCCTGAACTGTTTCTTTTTGTGATTACAGTCAGCGGGATGCCCCAGTTTTTCTTAAGTCTCCTTCACAGGTTTTGACTTATTGGGCTCTTATTTTGAGAGATAATGACTGCTTGTCCTTACGATTATACGGAACCAACACCATCTTTTGTTTCAGAAGGACTTCTTTGATGCCATTTATTGTGCACCTAGATCAACTGAGAAAACTACCCTGCCCCATGTTATAATTAAGGGTTTTGATTTGTGAAAAGAAAAACTCCAACTTCTTTGGCTCAAAGGGGTTGGCTAGGGATTATCTTCCTTATAACTCCACTGTTTAGGATTTGAAACAATGCCTGTACCTCGTCAGCGGGGTCTGTTCAAAAGCATACTGCATAGATTTTGATATCATTTTCGCCATCCTCCCTCAAAAGGCTTAGAGTTTTTTTTTAATCGAGAGTTGAACATCACAAAAAGGAAATATGAAGCAATTTAAGCATAGTGAAAACAATTAATTCAAAACAGGCACGTGTAATGCATTATTAAAATAAAAAAGTTTGACATGATAATAATTGTTTGAATAAGAAAAGAAAAATACAACTTCAGAATTCAAATGAACAAAAGTCTCTTAGTTTGAACTAGTCATCTCAAGCGGAGAACCTTCAGCGGAAGATTTTCATCTCGCCATCCGGCATGAATTCCATCACTCCTCCGTCAATCAAGTCTTGGATCTTGTTTTTCAAAGTCCAACAGTCGTCGGTGTCATGTCTAGGACTATAGGAGTGGTATGCACAAACTGCATCGGGATGATAGCTAGGAGCAGAGGTATTGGGATTCCGGGGAGGATCCCTTAAAGGAATCAGATTGACCTCCAACAAGCGTTTCAGTATTAGAGATGATGGTATATCAGTCTCAGAGAAATGTCTGCCAGATGAATTTTGCTTGCGCCGATTACCCCGTTGACGCTGGCGAGGTTGTTGCTGGGCTTGTGACCCCGAAGCAAGTTGGGGAGCTTTTCCTTTGTCTTCTTGTCTCAAAGGAGGTTGAATGATGATTTGATCTTCAACCCTAGTTGTTTGCCCCACTTGGTTATTTTGAAGCAGCTTGTTGACGAGGACCCTGAGCTCTTCTTGTCTTTGAGCTAAGTCTTGAATGAGAGCCATCTGGCCCACCAGCTGTCCCATCATCTGGATCTTCATTGTTGCCAACTCGATTTGTAGCCCTTCCAACTGATCATTCCTGATGCCGCCTGGATTCCCTAGGACCAAGCCCCTCGTGAGGAGAGCTTTTATTTCTTCTTGCCCTTGAGATAGGTTCAAGAACATTTCTTGAAGTTGGGCGTTTTGAGCCTGGAGATCTTGGTTGTCTTGTTGGAGAGCCATTGCTGAAATAAAAAGCGAGAACATGAGAGACCTGTAAAGGGTACCTGTTTATGAAGTGCATGAGATGAAATGCGTATGATTATGATTTCAAATACAATCAGGATTCAAATTTGTAAACAAGAAAGGAAACACACTTTATTAGATTTAAACTTCAAAATTCAAATTGTTCAACTGATGCCCTCAGGGTGTTACAAGAATGGAAATACTGAAAAATGAATAATAACTGTAAAATAAATCCTCAAAGGTCCATTAATTCTCCCATGGTCTCTTCTTCTCAGTGCGCACATAATCATTCAGAATTCGCTCGTTCTCCAACTGTCTGGTCAGCTTCTGGATCTTCTGCTCCTGTTCATTGAACATCTCTCGATAAGAATCCCGTTCATTCCTCAATTGCATCCAAGACCTCTTCAGTGCCCCAATGTCAGTGGGCATATAAGGGTGGAGAATAGTTGGAAGAACCCCCTCTTCATCAGCAACTTCAAGAGTAACAGGCCTGACAGCTTCGTATGGCATACCTAGCTTCTGGGCACGGATGCGGACCCATCTGAGATATGGCTCCATTGGCAGAGAAGTCTTTGGACCCAATTCATGTGGGTCAGATTGGTGAACTCTGTCCCAAACCCTTGTGAATCTACGACGCAGCTCGTCGCTTTCTCCCTGAAAATCAAAGATGATATGGGGCATCAGCATCTCATGAGGCCCATCTCTTATGGCTCTTCCAAACTGACAGAGAGCTAAGCATGGGTTGTAAGAAATCCCTCCATGGGTTCCGATCAATGGAACATTAGGATACTCTCCACAGCGATCAATGACAGTCACCTCATCCATGCCTTTGAGGGTCCAAATAATGTCATTATTAGAAAGAGACATCACCCTATAAGCCCAACCCATTCCTTCTTTATTCTTCAGTACGGACTTAGGGAGGTGCGAATTAAACCACCCCGACAATAAAGGAGCACAGCACATCAAAGTTCCCCGCTTTCGGGCAGTACGAGCATAAAGCTGATGAAGGACGTCACCCAAGAGAGTGGGCACCGGATTCTGAGAGATGAATATCTTTATGGCATTAATATCAACAAAAGTGTCGGGATTCGGAAACAATACCAGGCCATAAATTAAGAGAGCATAATGTCCTCGTACGCCTTGAAGTCTAAGTTGTCCCAGAAGTAATTAGCTTTGTCAACCAAAAACTTAGTCAGAAAACCTTTAGCTCCACTTCTAGTCTCCCAGTTAGCCATTACCTCCTCCTTGGTCAAGTGAAGGGTTGCAGCAATTTCTTCGGGTTTAAGAGTCTTTTCCCAACCAGTAAACGGAGTTTGTTCCAGGACGGAGATACCGAGTAGCTCAGAGAACTCTTCTAGAGTAGGAACCAGCTGGAAGTCCTGGAAAGTAAAACAATGGTACAGCGGATCATAGAATTGGACCAGAACACTCATCATTTGTTCATCCAATTTTGAGGTGACCAAACTGAGGAGAGAACCATGCCTTCTGATGAAGGAAGTAGTGTCTGGAATCCTGACAACCAAATCTTTAAGCAGGGTAGGTACTTGGACAAAGTTGATCCGGATAGTATTCCTACGCATGGGCATCATGATGACCTACAAAACAGAGAAAAGATGAAACCCTCTTGTCTTTGAAATGGGTTAGTCCTTATGCAAAATGTATGCAATGTTATGATGTCATGATGTCATGGTAAAGGTACACCACAAGTATCCACAAAAGTCAAACATGGTAAAGGCACACAAGTCACAAAAAAGAGCCCTTAGATTTAAGGCTGGCATGGAGCTTAGGTACTACCCTCTTTCAGTTTAGTTGGTTAAGACTTGTCCTAAAAAATAGTAACCGGGTTCTAGAGGATCTCAATATCACTGGCTACCCTCGATCGGTCATAATTCCAATTTAGCAACCTTTTCTTGCGGCCGGAATCATCGCGAGAGTTTAGTCTCAATGAGTGTAGCATACTGCTACTGTTCTATGGCCAAGTTGGTCAATTTAAGGTTCTAAGATCAGTTGGTGCTTAATGACTCCTTAGAAGACCCATATTCTCCTCGTTCCAACACAAGGGATATTGGTACAGACCAAGATGCCACACCAACGTAGCTACTGCTTCATCCGTGTCAGTCTATGCCGGACAGATCCCTCACAGTTTATTGCTACTTACCTAAAGGGTATCCCCAGATCCGGGTTAGGATCTATAGAACTCCAATACAAGTCCACAAAATTAAAGCATACAAAGCATACAATTGAAAACACAATGATATAATCCTAAGGTACACCTCACTTATTAAGAATCCCCAGCAGAGTCGCCAGTTCCTTGATCGGTGGGAATGAGAACTGACTGTTTTTGGAATGCTGGTTCGCGTTTTGCGTTTGTTTTTGCAAAATGTCGCGGTAAGCAAGAGTCGCCACCGTCTTTTATTTTATCCAACGAGGAAAGGACAAAAGCACAGAAAAATTCCTTTTTGAGATATTTCTCGGGTTCGGGAGGTAGATTATAGAAAGGGAATGTGTTAGCACCCTTTCTATCCATGGTTATCCACGGGTTCTTAGGTACTTGCTCATTATGTTTTCAAAAGTTTTGCTTTTCTTTGTGTTTGTGGGTTTGAAAAGAGTTTTGTTTTTTTTGAAGAGAGTGTAAGTGCGAAAAGTTTTGTTTTGTTTTAAAAGGAGCAAGTACTTAAGAACATCTACCTACTCAAAAAGGAATTAAACTGTGCAAGTGTCCTTTAGACAATGCTATCCCACTATGAATGAGTAGGTAGCACCGTTGTTGGAGTTTTCGGGTCAATTCGATTAAGGGACGTGCGGTCACTAAAGCAATGTTAGGACGCCTTAGCGGTAACCCTAATGTCTTAGATCATTTTTATCTGAGGCAACCGTTTCGAGGCGACTTATGATCTTTGGACAAGAGGCCGACCTGTAAAACTTCATATACTCAATGACCACGTTCGAGGCAACCAAGTGAGGCGTACCCTAAGAGTGGCATGTGCGGGTGTATTGTTTTTCAGTTATATTATCTTTGTACATGTTAATCGTGAGCTACTATTGGTTTTAGGTTAAAGTTTTAATCTTGTCATGCATTGCCTAGTATTCAAACATCTAACAGTTAATATTGTGCGGGAATTAAATTGCGGAAAATAAATCTAAGCTATTACAAGGCGTCGGGTATTTACATCGCCAAAAACAAACCCTTAAAAATTAAATTGCGAATAGTACATGAAAGCGGTAAATAAAATCCTAAGTTAAAACTATTACATTCTCGAAACAGTTACAATATTGATCAAAAATAATTCACGCGAGAAAAATTGAATTGGGTGTGTTAGGGTTTTGACCCTTTTTCATTAAATAAAGCATATTTTTTGTTATTTTTTGAATTAAAAATTAAATCTAAATTAATAATTGAATTAATTAATAAAAAGAAAATATTTTTGGGTTTTTATTTTAATTAAGGAAATAAAATGAGAATGGTTAAAATATATCAAAACCCTAATTCTAAATCAATTTTAATTTATTGCAAAAAATATGTTATTATTAAACCTATTTACTAAATAAATAAATTAATTATTTATCTACAAAAATAAATAATAAAATTAATGATGAAAATAATATTTTTTTATGGTTTTGGTTTTATTGAGAAAAATAAATTATTGGGTTAGTAATTAAAATAACAAATAAATAATTATAAGTAAAATAAGAAAATAAAGAAAGAAATAATAAATAAATAAATAAATAAAAGCAAACTCAGGGGGGTTCTGGGCCCAATTTGGTAGTGAAAAGAGTAATTCTGAGGCCCAATACGTCCAGCCTTTGTTTGACCTTTTGGATTCCCATGTGTGCTTGTTGACCAGGGAGTATAGTGGTCCTTCATCCTAAACCACTGGATCTTGGCCGGAAGCCACCTGGATGAGATTTGGATGAGGGCATATGGTGCATTGCAGGATCTGAAACGCGTGCAATTACCTGAAAGCAAAATATATCAAATTTTTGGGGGACCTGGGATTCGAACCCAGGTCCCAAGGGTATTACGCACTAACACTTTGCCAGCTGAGCCTTGTTGTTAACTTGTTAGTGGAATATATAACATATATTATATGGTAAACCACTAATTATGCCTGGCAAAAAATAAATAAAACGCGCAATTATTCAAACAGACCAATCATGCCCGGCCACGTTATCATCTTCTTCACAAAAGCCTGGTTCGTTTACCTGCGGATTTTGTTCCGCAGGAAGATTCGTAGAATCTCTCAAAAATCCTCCCTAGGCTATGTAAATACAAGCTAAGAGTGCCAATGCATTCGTCTGTCTCCCCTGAACTCATCCATGGCCATTATTGGTCCTGATTATGCCTGTATCAAGAATGCCCAAAAAACAAGAATACGAACCCTAGCTTCTGGATATGGGGTTAGAGGCCATAAAAATACAATCAAATATTGCAGAATCAATGGAAATTGAATGGTGAATATGAATGTACAAGAAAATTGGCAAGAGAATGCAAGAAAAGGATTTCACGATACCATGTCCAGAGCAATGTTCGTGGAGACTTATAGAGAGTTTTAGGTAATGAAAAGGCTTCCTTTTGATTGGTATAGCTCCACTGGATGTCAAGGAAGAGAGCTACGTTTTGCTTTTTGTCTGAATTGGCCTCCAAGGTTGTTTTTGATCTCTCACTTTTCAAGCTTTTTTACCAACTCGTTCTGGCCGTTTCTGCAAGGTTTTATGCGTGTTCTAGGTCTGGCTTGCTTGTGTGCATATAATAGAATGATTTTAGGTCAAGATATGGGCTGTAATCCAAGTGCATTGAAGATGGAATATTGGATTTGATCACCATTGATAAGCTTTCCAAAAATAGGCCAAATCTGATTTTTTGTGCATAACCAAGCTTGATACGAATTTGATTTGGTTCATGATGGTATTTGAAAGTTGTACAAATCACAAAGATACCATTTCATTAATTTTTGGATTTTATTTGAATTAATATAGATTTAAAATGAATTAAATCAATAAAAATTAAATAAAATAGAAAAATAAATGTTTGGTCATGAAATTAAAGATGGGACACGTGTGTGGCATGACAAGACCAAATCCAGTGGAAAAAAATGGGCCCTTTTGTCAAAAATTGGAGTTTTGAGGATAGTTGACTTTTGGCAATTTTGGAAAAATGCCCAACTTAAACAATGCATAACTTCTTCAATTCTGAACTTTTGGAGGTGTTCCTAGACTTTTTAGAAACCTTGAGATGTCCTCTAATCAACCTTTTTGGTCTCATCGCATTTTGATGTTCCATGCTCAAGTTATGAGCTTTGGAAAAAAAAAGGTGTTTTTGTTGACTTTCAAAAATGACCAAAATGTCCAAATTTGTAACTTTTGTGAGAGAATTTCTTGATATTGGGGTGTAAAGATGGATTGTAGGTAATTGCATCCTCTTCAAAATGAGCTTTGGATGGGTCATTTCTCATAAAGTATGAGAAAGTTATGCTTGGTCAAAGTTGAGTTGACTTTTCCTGCAAAAACCTAATTTAGCAACTTTTGAATTTTGAGGAATCTTGAGCAATCCTTGATGAATCATGATCAACCCTTGATAAAATGATGATTTATATTTAAAAATGAGAATGTTGACAAAAAATATTGAGGTTTGACTATATTTAGGACACCGTTGACTTTTGCCCTAGCATAGTCAATTTTTGGATCTCTTGAGCAATTGACTGACCAAACTTCCTCTGCAAGGCTTGAAATTTTACATGGATGAACTTAAGAACATATTAGGACATTGAGGAGCACTTGAGGTCATTTGGATGTGAGGACCTTGATGCAACATAAAACCCTAATTTTGACTTGACTGCCTTAGGAGGTGATTTGATTGTCCAACTCTTGAGCCAACTTGAGCAACTTGAAGACTATTCTTGGCAAATCTTGAGGAATACGGGAGGGAAAATTTTTGGGTACAACACTTACCACCCTTCTTCGGCACAGGAACCACATTGGCCACTGTTGTACCCCAAAATTTGCCCTCGCATTTTTCCACAAGAAATCACAGCTTCAGGCGTGTCCTGATTTTTCAGATTGGCTCAAGAATCGGTCAAACGGACTTTTCTCGTCAGTCAGACACAATTAGGGTTTTACTGGTTTTCATGGCTCTAGAACAGTTCACACAGTTGGCTTAGGGTTTTGGTTGACTTTGACTCAATTTTGATCAGGCGAACATTCTTTGGCATTTAATCAGGAATTAAGGTTTTTGTGGGCATATTCTCAGAAGGATTTAAATTCCACAGCACTTTGCAAGTTATTCCGAGGTTCGGGTTGAATTCGCATTGTTTTGACTTAATCAGTAAAAAGAAGGCAGTTGGTTTGAATTCACCAGTCAAAAGATATACGCAGTTTGGAATTACAGTGTTTGTTGAAAATCAGTGAGAAGAGGGAATGCGTCTGATCAATTGTTGTGATTAACTGTTATTTCGCTTTGAACATTGGAAGCGTCAAGTTTATTAATGGATCAATACTGGAATATTGTTTAGTTAATTATTTATTATTCTAAAGATTAAATAAGTTGGGATTTATTTTCAATTTATTTTAATTTAACGAACTATAAATAATAAATAAACAATTGAAGAAGAGAAGAATTAATTAAATAAAAGGGCTTTTTATTTATCTTTAAGTCATTTGTATAATTGTTTTTGTTTACAAAATGTTGACAAAAATAATGTTACATTTATTTAAAGCTAAATAAAAACTATCCTAATTATTTTTCTAATCTTCAAATCTTCATCCGCTATCCCTTGCTCCAGTGCTCCATTTTTCATCTGCAATAAATAAAAGAAGAAAAGTCGAATAACAGTTAAATTAAATTGAAAAGACAAATAAAAGAAATTCATCATTAAGGGCTACTGATTGGGATCAGTTAACCCTCTCTGCAAATCACGGGATTTCTCCCGGTTCACAAAGAGGGAAGAATGTTATTTGCTAAATCATGAATGCAAAGTTGAAAAAATGCAAAGTGTCAAAACTGCATAAATTCAAAATCTCAAACTCCAAGTTCAAACCAAACTGAAAAATCAAATTGCAACTTTCTGTCAAAATGCAAAGTGTCAACTTGCTGTCAAATGCCAAAAGGTACAAGTTACTGCACAAAGATATCAAAGGAGATAAAAAGTACAAAAGCTGTCAAAGAAAAGATAAAATATGCAGAGGAAAACCATTATGCAAGCATACATTTTCTTTTCATCATTTCCCAACAAGGGTGGCCCTTTCAGAAAGTACACACAAAAACATTTAATATTCTTTGAAGTGTACTAAAGAGAGAGAAAAAGAAGAGATAAGAGAGCGGGTTTTTAGGCTTTTAGGCAGGAAGAAAGATATACAAAAAGACTGAACACAGTAGGATAAGAAGAGGTTCAAAAAACTCTAACAGAAAAAATATACAAAACTGCCAAACCAGTTGAAGCAAGTCACAAACACATAACCTGCAATGGCCTAATAAACCATTACCTACTGTCAAACTCAAACAAGCCTCAACATACAAACCAGCTGAAGCAAGTCATAAACACATAACCTGCAATGGCCTAATAAACCATTAACCTGTCAAGCCTCAGCATCATGCCTGTCTGAAGCCTTGAAACGAGCCCAACCTAAAACCAGAAAAAGAAGAATATACAAAACCTACCTACTGTCGAAACATTAAACCTGCATTAGATTTACCTCCAAAAGCCAAAAGACCAAACCAAGTCCTGACCTGAAGCGAAAACCTGCTAGGCCTCAAGCCTGAAACCAGTTCAAGCCTGAAGCACAACCCTGCCTGAAGCCAAACAAAATCCTGTACCATTCAGTTCAAGCCCCAGGCCTAACCTCCAAGCACATAACCTGCAATGGCCTAACAAAACCATAAAACCTGCCTACTGTCAAAAACAATGAGACCATGTCCAATACCATAAACCTATCTCACCAAAAAGCCTCAGACCTGCAATCATACTGCCTAAAACCAGTGAAATCATAGCATACTGCATAATACCACCCAAGCATCAAGCCCTCAGAACACTCATCATTGGGCAATAAAAGAAGCATGTTCAAGGCAATGGAAGGGAGCTTAAAGAATCACAGGCCCTCAGAACCCTAGGCTCTTCATTGAGCAAGCAGAACAACACAGGTAACAAAGAAACAGTCAAGGAAGAAGCATATTCGTAAGGCAACCTAAGGCAACTGGAAGAGAAGAGGAAAAGAATCACAGGCCCTCAGAACCCTAGACCTCAGAAATTTCCATCACAGGCAAGCACGAAAGGCAATAAGCATTTCAAAGGCAATAAAGCATACAACAAAATCATAGCAAGGCCAGAAGAAAAAGAAAAGGTTTTCAAGTCATCATCACGAAACCCTAAATTGGCAAAAAGTAAAGATACCAGTTAAAGCTAGCTTCATCGTGCAAAGCCTCTTCACCACTAAGCCGCCTCAGCGCCTCCTCGTCCTCTTCTCCCCTATCGTCTTCCTCTCAAGGTAGAATATTCTCTCCTCATCTTTCTTTTCATCACCTCGTTAAACAAACACAACGAACACAAAAATCAAAACATAAAAATCATGACATGCGAAATTTAAAATGCCTAAACAAGTTCGAAACAGTACGCTACCATGTTTGAGAGCTGTCTAAGCCATCTGAGAGGAGAAGAGGTGGTAACGCAGGTAGCTCAGGCAAGGAGGCGTTGTCCAGTAGCCATGGCCAAAAGACGAAGAGGATGGATGTAAGCGAACGAACGCCGCTACACAAACCCTAAGCAATTCTCAACTGAAAACAAATCAACGAAACCCTAACAAAAAAAACCTTTGTCTCAACTCTGGGCCTAACCCGTTTCCAATACAAAGCCCAACGCATCTGCTCTTTTAATTCTTTCATTCTCTTCTTAATGAAAACTTAAACAAACACTTTTTTTTCTTTACAATAATTTTTATTACTAATAAAATACCCTTGTTTAATACATTAATTGAAAATACATTTTTTTTCTTAAACATTTAATTAAGATACATTTTTCTACATCATATAATTAAAATTGAAAATACCTTTTTTATTCTTTTAATTAAAACACTTTTTGTACATAAATAACAAAAATATATTTTTGCATAATTTAATTTCTTAACATTTAAATACTTTTTGTACATAAATAACAAAATACATTTTTTACATCATAATTGAAAATACTTTTTTTCTTTTAATTCAAATATTCTTACTAATAATACAAAGACACTTTCTTATGTCAAATGAAAATAATAACTTTCGAACTTAGAATATTTTTCTTTTCATACATATTAAAAAATACAAGATCATTAATTAAAGTAAATAAACATTCAATTTTTCTTCAAGCCAAAACAATACTTAATACACATTAATTTCACATTGTCGCACCTGTAAATAATTACTTACACAATACATCTCACACTTACACAATACAAATACATTTACATTGCTCCTATGCACATTTGTTTATGCATTGATATACATCATTTACATTTGATCGCAAGTTCGATTTGGTTGTAACTTATTGGACATTACATTCCTAAAGTCTCATCCCCATTTGTAAATTTGTACCCCCACTCCCGGATACTTATTTTGTAATAGCGTAGACTTTACATTTCCGCAATTTATCGCTTTCAAATTATACCATGGTTAGACCTAGGGTTTGCATGTACATAAAATCAAACGCTAGATAACCTAATACAAGACAAATACATGAAATCAATACACAATCACACTTGCACCCTCTAGGGTAATCCCACATGTTGCCTTTCCAAAATGGGCCATGCTTGCACGTCGAGTTTCTTTGGCAAAACAAATTCAAATGATCATAAGTCCCTCGATGACGCTTTCGAATGTTGCCTAAAACGGAATGATCATAGTCCCTTCAAAGCAAATTGCCAAAGACGCTTGGCACCATTGCATTCATGGTCCATCTGATGACCCGCGCCCGTCCCGAATAAACTTCCTAAACGCAAGATTGTCCACCAAATTCAATGGTGGAACGAAATTGTTAAAAAGGGTTGAAAACATAGAGAAAACCTTTGAGTACAATAGGGTAGACAAAACTCTTAGTTACTTGAGACCCATTTGCAAAAACACTTGCCTTCTTTTCAAAAACCACAATCCACAACACTTTCAAACAAACTCTCAAAAACATTTGAAACATCTTTTCGAAAAGATCCACACTTTTGTAAAACACTCAAACACGAGTCAAATACATTGGTCGCCTAAGACAAGGCATCTCTTCAAAAACATTTTCAAAAACACATACACACACCACAATTTCAAGCAATCGAAAATCAAGGCAAGTGATCTAAAAAAACCAAGTAACTAAGAGCCCATGGATAACCATGGATGAAAAGGGTGGTAATACCTTCCCTTTTCATAATCTACCCCCCGAACCCACGAAATATCTCAAAAGGTTTTTGCTGTGCTTTTTTAACCTTTCCTTTAGGATAAAATAAAAAGTCGGTGGCGACTCTTGCTCAACCGCACAAGTGCGAATACAAATGCAAAACCACAGTCAATTCTCCCACCGTATCACAGCCACCCACTGTGGGTAAGAAGTAATTGCTAAAAAACCGGCGTCAAACTGTTTCATAACTTCAGCCTTGATTTTCTCAGACATTTTTGGGCGCATTCGGCGGACCTTCTGTTTCACTGGAAGACAGTCTTCCTTGGTAGGTAGGCGATGAACCACAATATCAGTATCCAACCCAGGCATGTTGTGATACGGTGGGAGAACTGACTTGAGGTTTTGCGTTTGTATTCGCACTTGTTCGGTTTAGCAAGAGTCGCCACCAACTTTTTATTTTATCCTAAGGAAAGGTTAAAAAGCACAGGAAAAACCTTTTGAGATGTTTCGTGGGTTCGGGGGGTATATTATGAAAAGGGAAGGTATTAGCACCCTTTTCATCCATGGTTATCCATGGGCTCTTAGTTACTTGGTTTTTAGATCACTTGCCTTTGATTTTTCAATTGCTTGAAATTGTGGTGTGTGCGTGTATTTTGAAAAATGTTTTTGAAGAAGATGCCTTGTCTTAGGCAACCAATGTAATGACTCGTGTTTGAGTGTTTCACAAAGGTGTGTATCTTTTCGAAAAGATGTTTCAAATGTTTTTGAAAGTTTTGTTTTGAAAGTGTTTGTGGAATGTGGTTTTGAAAAGTAGGCAAGTGTTTTTGCAAGTTTGATCAAGTAACTAAGAGTTTGTCTACCCCTATTGTACTCAAAGGTTTTTTCTCATGTTTTAACCCTTTTTTAACAATTTTGTTCCACCATTGTATTTGGTGGACAATCTTGCGTTAGGATGTTTAACGGGACGGACGCGGGTCATCGTATGGACCATGAATGCAATGGTGCCAAGTGTCTTTGGCAATTTTGCTTGAAGGGACTATGATCATTTTGATAGGCAAATTTTGAAAGCGTCATCGAGGGACTTATGATCATTTGAATTGTTTTGCCAAAGAAACTCGACGTGCAAGCATGGCTCATTTTTGGAAGGCAACAAGCGGGATTACCCTAGGGGTGCAAGTGTGGTTGTGTATTGATTTCATGCATTTGTCTTTGTATTAGGTTATCTAGCGTTTGATTTTATGTACATGCAAACCCTAGGTCTAACCATGGTATATTTGAAAGCGGTAAATTGCGGGAATTTAAAGTCTACGCTATTACAAACAAGTATCCGGGAGTGGGGGTACAAATTTACAAATGGGGATGAGACTTTAGGAGAATAGTGTCCAAATAATTTACAACCAAATCGAATTGCGCAAATGTAAAATATAAGTATAGCAATGTATAAGATAAAAAAATGTGTATAAGAGCAATGTAAATGTATTTGTGTATTGTAAATGATTATGTGATTTATTTACAGGTGTGGAATGTGAACTTAATGAAAAATTAAGTGTTTTGATTTAATTATTATTGTATTCTTGTATTTTTTGTTAGGTATATACAAACAAAATATCTTAAGAAAAGAAAAATATTACCTATTGATATACAAGAATAAAATATTTTAAGAAAAGAAAATATTCAAATTCTATATATTAATGTCTTTAAAGAAAAGTATTTCTTATGTATTTACAAATTAATGTATTTTACTTAATCTTTTTATGTACAAAGTTTTAATTAAAAGAAAAAGAAATAAAGGAAAGCTTATTTTCTTATGTAAACTAAAAAGTTTTAATAAACTAAAAATGTTTAAATCTAGATAAAAAAAAAAGTCTAATTTTTACTTTAAATGTGATAAACAAAATTTAGTAAGATTATTGTATTATTTATATTTTAGTTAAAATATTATATAAAAAAAGAGTTAGGTTATAAAATAAACGAAAATTTAGAAAAGATTAAGAAGGGTTTGTTAATAGAAAAAGAAAAGAGGTTATGTGGGCCTGAAAGGGTTTTGGCCTAAACTTGAAAAAAAAAACAAGTGAATCAGAAGGCAAGTGGAAATGGGGGGGTACGTTTGGAAAAAAAAAGGCAAATGGGCTTAGGCATTTTTGTAGGGCAAGGCCCAGGTTTGTCTTAACAACGTTTTAGGGTTGTTTTTGTTTTGTTCATTAGAGACTTAGGGTTTGTGAGACAGAGGCGCCGTTTTGGTTTCATCTTCATCTTCTCCGGTCAAGCTACTGAATACATCTCAGCCTTCGCCATGGCCACCGGCGCCACCATCCCTCCTTTTCCCTCAGTGAACCGCTCAGGCGATGCTTACGAGGTAGCGATTTCTGTCCCTATGTTTTAAGTTTTATATCAATTCCCTTTGCATGTTTTAGTTTCGTTTTGAATTCTGATTTTAAGCTTTGTTATTGTTTATGTTCTGATTGAGGAGAGAAGAAAAGATGCTACCTTCTTTGGAGGAGGATGGTGGACGCGGAGGCGCTCAGGCGGCCAAGGCGGAGACTCGGTGATGATGGAAGCTAGCTTGGAACCTTTTCTTCCTGGTTTGTATCTTTTACCTTCTTTAGGGTTTTATGATGAACTTGAAAACCTCAGTTTGATAGTTGCCTCTCTTCTTCTCCAGTTTCCTTGCTTTTGTTTATTCTGAGTTATCTCTGAACACTTTGTATGCTTCTGAGGTGTTTGATTACTGATATTCTAGCTTGCTCGCCTTTTCCTCTTCTTCTGTTTGCCCTATTTCTGTATGCTTGATTGATGTCTTGATGCCTTGATGCCTTGCCCTGTGATGAGGCTTCCTCTGAGGGCCTCTTTGCCTCTGATGCTTGCTTGATATGTTTGGTTGCCTTGGATGATGAATATGGTTGCTTGCTGATGTTGGTTATACTGATGCTTCTTTGTCCTCTTCTTCTTGTTGCCTTCTGCTGCTGTATGCTTGGATATACTGTATTATTGGCCCAATGATGAAACCTTTCTGAGGGTGTGTGTTGGTTTGGAATCTGATTTTGGAAAGGGCTCCATGTTTAGGCTTTTGACAGTTTGTATTGTTTTAGGGTTTTTGGCTTTTAGGCTAGGAGCTTTTGAATGTTTTGTGGGCTTTTGTGAGGTTTTGAGGCATTTGGAATGGAACTGAGTTTTAGGCTTTGAGCTTCTGTTTTCAACAGGCTTTAGACTTGATGCAGATATGGTTTGATGGCTCTTGTTTTGATTGCTTGATGTTCTGAGTTGTTTGCTTTGAAAGGGCTTTAGTGCAGGTCTGGTTTAAGGTCTTGACAGTTCAGGCAGGTTTAGGCCTTCAAGATTTTGGGTTAGATACAGGTTTTATGCAGGATGGTACAGGGTTGGATGAAGTTTGAGTTTCAGGCCTTGGCTTGCTTCAGGCTTTTGGCTTTTGGTGAGGTTTGGATATTGGTCATGGCAGGTTTCATGTTTATTGATGGTTATGTATTTTCTGCCTCCCTCTCCTACTGTGTTATTACAGTCTTGTTTTTATATCTTTGTTTCTTCAAGCCTAAAGCCTGTAAGCCCCTTCTTTTCCTCTTCTCTCTCTCCTGATTTTAAGCATATTATATTGCTTAGATGTACTTATCCTGAAAAGGCACTGGCTTAGAAAATGATGAAATCGAAACTTTGCTTGCAATAGTTGTTTTATCTCTTTCTCCAGCTTTCCTGCATCTTGTTGACAGTATTTTGTACTTTGACATCTTGAGATATCTTTTGGGCAGCTTGGACAGTTTTTGACAGCTCTTGTACCTTTTTGGCAGCTTGTGGATAGTTTCAAATTGTAACTTTCAGTTTGCCTTTTGGGTTAGGCCTAGTTCAGTTTGCCTTTTGATTATGCAGTATGTTGACAAATTTGAATTTGTGCAATTAAAACTTTTGTGCATTTCAATACTTTTTGCAAGCATTTTTCATCCCTCTCTGTAAACCGGGAGAAATCTCGTGATTTGCAGAGAGGGCGAACTGATTCCGGCCAGTTGCCTTTAATGATGAATCTTTAAATTACTGTCTGTCTTTTTAATTTATCTGCTTTGACTTTTCTTTCTTTTCTTTGTTTTTGCAGATAAAATCAAATGAGCAGAGGGAGCATTTGGATAGAAGATGAAGACTTAGAAATTAGGATGAAATTTATTTCAATTTTAATCATTGTAACCATTATTATTAAATACCTTGTAAATAAATACTTCATTTAAATAACAATTGTAATAAATAATTAAAGATGAATAAAAATCCATTTTTGACCAGTTAATTCTTTTTCTTCTTTTCAAATGTTTATTTAATTGTTTATAACCCTTAGATTAAAATAAAATGGAAATAAATCCCAATTATTCTAATCTTAGAATAAATAAACAAATGATAAACATTGTGGTCTTGACATCAATCAATAATAAACCTGGCGCCTCAAATATCCAAATGCACAGTTAATCAAACCAATATCCAGATATTTACCTTTTTACTGATCAAATTAAACACTGTAAATTCTCAATTTAAGTACCTCAGCTTTCATCTCATCTCCAATCAAATGCCTTAGCCTTTACTGATTAAACAAAACACTGCAAGTTCTTGATTCAAATGCCTCAATCCAAATCTCAGAGTAAACTGAAAAGAACTGTAAAATTAATTCTTTCTGCGCGCACAAACCCTAGTTCTTGATTAAATGTCAAAGAAATGTCTGCCTGATCAAAACCTGAGCCAAAATCAACCAAACCCTAAGCAAACTGCTTGAACTGTTCCAGAGCCATGAAAACCCTAATTTTGTCTGACTGAAGAGAAAAGTCTGTTTGACCGATTCTTGAACCAGTCTGAAAAATCAGGAAGAGTCCGAAACTGTGATTTCTTGTGGAAAAATGTGAGGGCAAATTTTGGGGTACAACAGTTGCCCCTGTTCAATCTTCTTGGACCTGAAGAGTTAGATTGACAAGTTTGCCTTTCGCGACTCGAGGGTAAAAGGAGATTGGACACTAGAGTGCCCTAAAATTTGCACTTGGTGATGTGATGGTGGAGGGAATGGGCTTAAAGATGCCATTTGGTGATGGGCTTAAAGATGCCATCTGGTGACTGCTGATAGGAGGATGGGCTTAAAGATGCCATTTGGTGATGGTCTTAAAGATGCCATCTGGTGACTGCTGATAGAAGGATGGGCTTAAAGATGCCATTTGGTGATGGGCTTAAAGATGCCATCTGGTGACTGTTGATAGGAGGATGGGCTTAAAGATGCCATTTGGTGATGATTGTTGAACTGTATGTTATCGGTGAGTGGACGAGTATCAGAAAGGCATCCATGTTTTGGAACATCTCTGAACTGGGGGTCTGAACAAGCAATAGATTGACATCCATGTTTGGAGAATCCGTAAACCGTTTTCAGAAGTTGGAGTTGAATAAGCAATAAAGCAGCATCCGTTGTTGGCAAGCGTCCGTAAACTGTTTTCAAAAGTCTCGAAGTGGATAAGGAACCGGTGTAGGGTTTCCTGATGATGAGTCCGTGTAAAACTGCATATGAATGAATCTGGAATAAGTATCAGAATGTCGCCGTGTTTGGGTCACATCTGAACTATTTCTGGATAAATCTCTAAAAAGGTAAAGAGTTAGTTGTATGCAATGTCATGATGCATGATGCAATGTATGTTACATCAATGTTGATGATATGAATGTGATGCATGCGTAGGTAAGCTGATGAGCTGTCTTGCTGAGGATAGATGAATCCTGGATGGCTGGAAACAAAAGAATCTGGACTGCTGCCGGGGAAAATGATTCCTTGGCTGCTGTTGGGGAGGGCAAGAATCTTTGATCATAAGAAGTCCTGGGACCACTGTCGGGGAATCCGGAGCTTGGGTTATATGCCAATCTGCTGGGGAATTCCTGTCTTGAGGAGATCTTCACTGGGGAATATTCGAATATTCTGTGAGGAACTGAAAATGAGAGTCTTCGCTCTGCTTGGGGATTGATAGTTGGAAGTTTTAGCTCCGCTGGGGATCTTGAAACTCGACTCTGAGGGGAATTAGATTCTGTAAGGCTCTCTGGTTGGGGATTACAAGAATCTTTTGAGTTTGAGAAGGAACCTGTGTAGGGTTGCTTCATGATGAGTTCGTGTAAAACTACATCTTGGATTTGAGATATGTATGAGTAGCAGAATGACTTCCGTGTCTGGAGTGTATCTGAAACTGTAACTAGGATCTGAATGAGTGACAAAATGGCTACCGTATTTGGAGCGTATCTGAAACTGTATCTTCCGACAGGTGATGAAGGAATTGTTGAACACTTTTGACATTCGAATGCCCCAAGTGGTGATGTAGATAATTTCCTGGCTTGTTACAGGTGTTAATCCACAATCAGTCGTCCATAAATGTTTTCCTGGCTTGTTACAGGTGTTGATTTGGAACTTAAGAAAGGTGACAGGATGGCAACCGTGTCTGGAGCACATCTGGACTGTATCTTCCAACAGGTGATGAAGGAATTGTTGAACACTTTGGACATTCGAATGCCCCAAGTGGTGATGTAGATAATTTCCTGGCTTGTTATAGGTGTTAATCAACAATCAGTCGTCCACAGATGTTTTCCTGGCTTGTTACAGGTGTTGATCTGGAACTTAAGAAAGGTGACAGGATGGCAACCGTGTCTGGAGCACATCTGGACCGTATCTTCCAACAGGTGATGAAGGGATTGTTGAACACTTTGGACATTCGAATGCCCCAAGTGGTGATGAAGGAGTCTCTTCAGGTTACTCTGCGATTGAGAGATTTTGTTGAAATCTTGACTGGATTGCCCCAGGTTAACTGAACTTTGAAAGATCTGTTGAAATCTTGACTGGACTGCCCCAGGTTAATTGGATGGTGATATGTTATGCCCCTTGTTGATAGGAGATTTGTTAACGGAAGTGTCATCCTTTTTGAAGTGATTTTACTCGCTGAGAGAGTTTTCGTTCCTCCGAACATTCGCTGTATGAATTTCTTCGCTGTCAAACAAATAGTTAAATGCAAACAGTGATATTCAAGCAATGCAAAGTTTATGTCTGTCTCAAAGTTTTGAAAAAAATGAGTTTTTTAGCAGAAAACTTTTTCATAAGATAAATCAACACAAGATTTTAGAGCAAAGCCTTACAGGAGTCAGGATACCTTTGGTACAGTATGCTTTCGAACTAACCCATGCTTCAATTAGAACTTTTGAAGGGTTGTAACGTGGCCTGTTTCACGGTTTAAGAAACAAAGGATAAAGGCCCAAAGTGTATTTGTACCCACCCGCTCTTCGTGATGTTCTTCAACCCTAAGCTCAGTTAATTGCGCGTCGCACTCTGTTCGAGTTTGGAACGACATTTTGGGTGATGGTTCACCAATTGAATTTGGGAGACAGTCATCATCTCCTTTTCTTTTGCAACATTTTTCATGTTGTTGAGGATTTGTAATGACCTCTCTATTTTGATTTTGATTTGTTATCCCTAACTTTTGCCTGACTGCCTCTGTTTTTTGAGACCACAGTCAGCGGGATGCCCCAGCTTTCTTGAGCCTCCTTTACAGGTTTTGGCTTGGTGGGCTTTTCTCTTTTGAGAGATTGACTGCCTATGTGATAGGGAACCACCCTTGTCTTTTGATTCCAAAGGAATGCTTTCTTTTGTTGACGTCGTTCGTTGTGTTACGAACTGAGAGTTTGCGACTTCAATGCGCATTTTCTTTTGAATTAACTGAGATACTACCCTGCCCCAGGTTTATATCAAAGGTTTTGATTTGTTTAGAACAGAAAACTCCTACTTCTTTGGCTCGAAGGGGTTGACTAGGGATTATCTTCCTTATAACTCCAGTGTTTGGGAATTGAAAGAAATGCCTGTACATCATCAGCAAGGTCCGTTCAAAAGCATACTGCATGAGATCATGGTATTGTTTCGTCATCCTCCCTCTAAAGGCTTGCAGCTTTTTATCAAGAGTTAAATATCATAAAGAAAGCATAAGAGTAGTGAAAACGAATGGATGAATTCAAGACAAACATATGCAATGCATTAATGAAACAGAGTTTGACATCAACTGTTAATTGTTTGAAAACAAAAGAAATTACAACTTTGAAAATTCAAACGAAGCAAAAGTCTTTCAGTTTGAGCTTTGTCAATTCAGGTGGAGAACTCATTAACGGAAGATTTTCATCTCGCCATCTGGCATGAACCTCAGCACTCTAATGTTGATCAGATCTCGAATCTTGTTCTTCAAGGCCCAACAGTCGTCGGTGTCATGTCCCGGGCTGTAGGAGTGGTAAACACAAAATGCGTCAGGATGATAGTTAGGAGCGGAGGTATTGGGCCTCCGAGGAGGATCCCTCAAGGCAGTCAGGTTGACCTCCAACAAGCGCTCCAGAATCAAAGATGACGGTATGTCAGTCTCTGTGAACTGTCTTCCCGACGTTTCTTGTTTACGCCGATTACCCCGTTGACGCTGGCGAGGTTGTTGCTGGGCTTGTGACCCTGAAGCAAGCAAAAGAGCCCTCCCCTTGTCTTCTTGAGTGGATGGAGGTTGAGTGGTGACTTTCTCTTCAACCTCAGATGCTTGCCCCAGTTGGTTGTTCCGAAGCAGTTGGTTGACGAGAACTCTGAGTTCGTCCTGTCTTTGAGACAAATCCTGGATGAGAGCCATCTGGCCCACCAGTTGCCCCGTCATTTGGATCCTCAATGTTGCCAAATCAAACTGCAGTGCTTCCAACTGGTCACTCCTGGCATTGTTTGAATTCTCCAAGCCCTTTGTGAGGAGAGATTTCATTTCTTCTTGCCCCAGAGACAGGTTCAAGAACATTTCCTGCAGCTGAGCAGTCTGGTCCTGGATATCCTTGACAGTCCTCTCTAGAGCCATCTCTTACTAAAATAAACAGTATGAGAGTAAGGAAACCTGAAAAAGGAAAAATCGTCAAGATGCAATGCATGATATGTGGATGCATGCTTTCAAGGATCTCTTGGGGTAAACACAAGAGAATGTTAGAGGTTGAACTTTGATCTTTGATTGGAGAACTTTGCACCGATGGATGTCTTTCCACGAGAATCAAGCTCACCATGTCCAGTGGGTCATAGCCTCTGATTCAAGTTGTTGCACTTGATCTTTGATTGCATTTGTTTAGAGGAGAAACCTCTTGGCCCTTGGTAGACGTCTGGTTCAACGTAACCCTGCATCAAAAGAACCCTCGAGATCCTTGAAAAGGTTATTGAAAATGCCATGGTATGATGTTATGATGTTATGTACATGTATGCAAAAAGCAAGTGAGTGTATATACAGGTAATCATATTCACACAAAGCAAACAAGTCCTTAGGTTTAGGCTTGCATGGGGTTGCAGGTAAATACCCTCTTGAAGTTAGTTGGCTCATCCTGTCCTAAAATAGAAACCGGGTTCTAAAGAGCTCAATATCATTGGATTATTTTCTGTGTTCATTGTTTTGGTTTAGCCACTTAACTGGCGACCAAAATATTCCAAGAAAACAACCCTCAATGAGTGTAGTATCGAGTATCTACCAACTTCGGACTGCACCAAAGTCGGTCATCTCACTACCCCTAAAAAGGCCAAGATGGTCAATTAAGGTTCTAAGAGTTCGTTAGTGCTTCACGACATCACTCAGCGGCCCCGTACTCTCCTTGACTGGACTCAAGGGTTACCGGTACTCACAAATATGTCACACTAACATAGCTTACTGCTTCAACCATGTCGGTATACCCCGCACAGTTCCCTCACAGTTTTATTGCTATTTACCTAAAAAGGTGCCCCAAATCCGGGTGTAGGATTTACAATAAACCCAAACAAGAACCCAAAAGATAAAGCAATCAAAGCAAGAATGTAAAGGTGATCTAAACCCTAAGGTAACCCCACTTTCAAATCGTTCCCCAGCAGAGTCGCCAGTTCTGTGATACGGTGGGAGAATTGACTTGAGGTTTTGCGTTTGTATTCGCACTTGTTCGGTTTAGCAAGAGTCGCCACCGACTTTTTAATTTATCCTAAGGAAAGGTTAAAAAGCACAGGAAAAACCTTTTGAGATGTTTCGTGGGTTCTGGGGGTAGATTATGAAAAGGGAAGGTATTAGCACCCTTTTCATCCATGGTTATCCATGGGCTCTTAGTTACTTGGTTTTTAGATCACTTGCCTTTGATTTTTCAATTGCTTGAAATTGTGGTGTGTGCGTGTGTTTTGAAAAATGTTTTTGAAGAAGATGCCTTGTCTTAGGCAACCAATGTAATGACTCGTGTTTGAGTGTTTCACAAAGGTGTGTATCTTTTCGAAAAGATGTTTCAAATGTTTTTGAAAGTTTTGTTTTGAAAGTGTTTGTGGAATGTGGTTTTGAAAAGTAGGCAAGTGTTTTTGCAAGTTTGATCAAGTAACTAAGAGTTTGTCTACCCCTATTGTACTCAAAGGTTTTTTCTCATGTTTTAACCCTTTTTAACAATTTTGTTCCACCATTGTATTTGGTGGACAATCTTGCGTTAGGATGCTTAACGGGACGGGCGCGGGTCATCGTATGGACCATGAATGCAATGGTGCCAAGTGTCTTTGGCAATTTTGCTTGAAGGGACTATGATCATTTTGATAGGCAACTTTCGAAAGCGTCATCGAGGGACTTATGATCATTTGAATTGTTTTGCCAAAGAAACTCGACGTGCAAGCATGGCTCATTTTTGGAAGGCAACAAGCGGGATTACCCTAGGGGTGCACGTGTGGTTGTGTATTGATTTCATGCATTTGTCTTTGTATTGGGTTATCTAGCGTTTGATTTTATGTACATGCAAACCCTAGGTCTAACCATGGTATATTTGAAAGCGGTAAATTGCGGGAATTTAAAGTCTACGCTATTACAAACAAGTATCCGGGAGTGGGGGTACAAATTTACAAATGGGGATGAGACTTTAGGAGAATAGTGTCCAAATAATTTACAATCAAATCGAATTGCGCAAATGTAAAATATAAGTATAGCAATGTATAAGATAAACAAATGTGTATAAGAGCAATGTAAATGTATTTGTGTATTGTAAATGATTATGTGATTTATTTATAGGTGTGGAATGTGAACTTAATGAAAAATTAAGTGTTTTGATTTAATTATTATTGTATTCTTGTATTTTTTGTTAGGTATATACAAACAAAATATCTTAAGAAAAGAAAAGTATAACGTATTGATATACAAGAATAAAATATTTTAAGAAAAGAAAATATTCAAATTCTATATATTAATGTCTTTAAAGAAAAGTATTTCTTATGTATTTACAAATTAATGTATTTTACTTAATCTTTTTATGTACAAAGTTTTAATTAAAAGAAAAAGAAGTAAAGGAAAGCTTATTTTCTTATGTAAACTAAAAAATTTTAATAAACTAAAAATGTTTAAATCTAGATAAAAAAAAGTCTAATTTTTACTTTAAATGTGATAAACAAAATTTAGTAAGATTAATGTATTATTTATATTTTAGTTAAAATATTATATAAAAAAAGAGTTAGGTTATAAAATAAACGAAAATTTAGAAAAGATTAAGAAGGGTTTGTTAATAGAAAAAGAAAAGAGGTTATGTGGGCCTGAAAGGGTTTTGGCCTAAACTGAAGAAAAAAAAACAAGTGAATCAGAAGGCAAGTGGAAATGGGGGGGTACGTTTGGAAAAAAAAAGGCAAATGGGCTTAGGCATTTTTGTAGGGCAAGGCCCAGGTTTGTCTTAACAACGTTTTAGGGTTGTTTTTGTTTTGTTCATTAGAGACTTAGGGTTTATGAGACAGAGGCGCCATTTTGGTTTCATCTTCATCTTCTCCGGTCAAGCTACTGAATACAGCTCAGCCTTCGCCCATGGCCACCGGTGCCACCGTCCCTCCTTTTCCCTCAGTAAACCGCTCAAGCGATGCTTATGAGGTAGCGATTTTTGTCCCTATGTTTTAAGATTTATACCAATTCCCTTTGCATGTTTTAGTTTCGTTTTGAATTCTGATTTTAAGCTTTGTTATTGTTTGTGTTCTGATTGAGGAGAGAAGAAAAGATGCTACCTTCTTTGGAGGAGGATGGTGGACGCGGAGGCGCTCAGGCGGCCAAGGCGGAGACTAGGTGATGATGGAAGCTAGCTTGGAACCTTTGCTTCCTGGTTTTTATCTTCTTTAGGGTTTTATGATGAACTTGAAAACCTCAGTTTGATAGTTGCCTCTCTTCTTCTCCAGTTGCCTTGCTTTTGTTTATTCTGAGTTGTCTCTGAACACTTTGTATGCTTCTGAGGTGTTTGATTACTGAT
The DNA here is from genome assembly GCA_948472305.1 of Vicia faba. Lineage (NCBI taxonomy): Eukaryota > Viridiplantae > Streptophyta > Magnoliopsida > Fabales > Fabaceae > Vicia > Vicia faba. The sequence continues at coordinate 28,168,229 of OX451735.1, forward strand.
ATGCTAGCTTGCTCGCCTTTTCCTCTTCTTCTGTTTGCCCTATTTCTGTATGCTTGATTGATGTCTTGCCCTATGATGAGGCTTCCTCTGAGGGCCTCTTTGCCTCGTATGCTTGCTTGATATGTTTGGTTTCCTTGGATGATGAATATGGTTGCTTGCTGATGTTGGTTATACTGATGCTTCTTTGTCCTCTTCTTCTTGTTGCCTTCTGCTGCTGTATACTGGGATATACTGTATTATTGGCCCAATGATGAAACCTTTCTGAGGGAGTGTGTTGGTTTGGAATCTGATTTTGGAAAGGGCTCCATGTTTAGGCTTTTGACAGTTTGTATTGTTTTAGGGTTTTTGGCTTTTAGGCTAGGAGCTTTTGAATGTTTTGTGGGCTTTTGTGAGGTTTTGAGGCATTTAGAATGGAACTGAGTTTTAGGCTTTGAGCTTCTGTTTTCAACAGGCTTTAGACTTGATGCAGATATGGTTTGATGGCTCTTGTTTTGATTGCTTGATGTTCTGAGTTGTTTGCTTTGAAAGGGCTTTAGTGCAGGTCTGGTTTAAGGTCTTGACAGTTCAGGCAGGTTTAGGCCTTCAAGCTTTTGGGTTAGATACAGATTTTATACAGGATGGTACAGGGTTGGATGAAGTTTGAGCTTCAGGCCTTGGCTTGCTTCAGGCTTTTGGATTTTGGTGAGGTTTGGATATTGGTCATGGCAAGTTTGATGTTTATTGATGGTTATGTATTTTCTGCCTCCCTCTCCTACTGTGTTATTACAGTCTTGTTTTTATATCTTTGTTTCTTCAAGCCTAAAGCCTGTAAGCCCCTTCTTTTCCTCTTCTCTCTCTCCTGATTTTAAGCATATTATATTGCTTAGATGTACTTATCCTGAAAAGGCACTGGCTTAGAAAATGATGAAATCGAAACTTTGCTTGCAATAGTTGTTTTATCTCTTTCTCCAGCTTTCCTGCATCTTGTTGATAGTATTTTGTACTTTGATATCTTGAGATATCTTTTGGGCAGCTTGGACAGTTTTTGACAGCTCTTGTACCTTTTTGGCAGCTTGTGGATAGTTTCAAATTGTAACTTTCAGTTTGCCTTTTGGGTTAGGCCTAGTTCAGTTTGCCTTTTGATTATGCAGTATGTTGACAAATTTGAATTTGTGCAATTAAAACTTTTGTGCATTTCAATACTTTTTGCAAGCATTTTTCATCCCTCTCTGTGAACCGGGAGAAATCTCGTGATTTGCAGAGAGGGCGAACTGATTCCGGCCAGTTGCCTTTAATGATGAATCTTTAAATTACTGTCTGTCTTTTTAATTTATCTGCTTTGACTTTTCTTTCTTTTCTTTGTTTTTGCAGATAAAATCAAATGAGCAGAGGGAGCATTTGGATAGAAGATGAAGACTTAGAAATTAGGATGAAATTTATTTCAATTTTAATCATTGTAACCATTATTATTAAATACTTTGTAAATAAATACTGTATTTAAATAACAATTGTAATAAATAATTAAAGATGAATAAAAATCCATTTTTGACCAGTTAATTCTTTTTCTTCTTTTCAAATTTTTATTTAATTGTTTATAACCCTTAGATTAAAATAAAATGGAAATAAATCCCAATTATTCTAATCTTAGAATAAATAAACAAATGATAAACACTATGGTCTTGACATCAATCAATAATAAACTCGGCGCCTCAAATATCCAAATGCACAGTTAATCAAACCAATATCCAGATATTTACCTTTTTACTGATCAAATTAAACACTGTAAATTCTCAATTTAAGTACCTCAGCTTTCATCTCATCTCCAATCAAATGCCTTAGCCTTTACTGATTAAACAAAACACTGCAAGTTCTTGATTCAAATGCCTCAATCCAAATCTCAGAGTAAACTGAAAAGAACTGTAAAATTAATTCTTTCTGCGCGCACAAACCCTAGTTCTTGATTAAATGTCAAAGAAACGTCTGCCTGATCAAAACCTGAGCCAAAATCAACCAAACCCTAAGCAAATTGCTTGAACTGTTCCAGAGCCATGAAAACCCTAATTTTGTCTGACTGACGAGAAAAGTCTGTTTGACCGATTCTTGAACCAGTCTGAAAAATCAGGAAGAGTCCGAAACTGTGATTTCTTGTGGAAAAATGCGAGGGCAAATTTTGGGGTACAACACATGTCTTCATAAGACCAGGCAAAGATCTCAACATAGTCACGCAACATCTGAATCAACCGTTGTTTCACATTAAGCTTCAGGTTTGCACCGATCTTAACTTCCTTCTTGTCTACCTATGTACCCAAATTTACTGATTCCACTGGTTCTTCATGTGGCTGTATAGCCCTCTCCTCTTGGAGTAACAGTCTTGCAAGTTCACCAGGCACTTAACAATCATCTTCACCTTCGTCTTCGTCTAAGTTGATCGGATTTTCGAAGTCATAACTGGAAATAGTAGAGTCGTTACCAATGGGATCCAGAGTGGATGTAGACCTGTATATGTGAGTGTGTGTTAAATAGCTATTTTGCAATATATAATAAAAGAAAAACAAGGAGCGCAAGATTTGAAATGCAAGAAACGTCCAATGCTTTTATTAATGATATATGAAAATGACACACATAAATCCCTCACAAATGAAGCCACGGTGCCCCGGGTAAGACACCGGGCCATAGAGTTTAAAACATTGTCTGTTACATATTCAAAACAAAAAGTTTCATTACTGGGTAAAAAAAGAAATAGGGATGAAGTACTTTGCTGTCCAGTTGCTTGGTCCACCATCGGTCGTAGGATAGATCCAGCTGTCGAACTCAGACTCTTCCACATCGTCTTCAATGACATTCACTCTGGAATTGCTGATGAACACGGGAGGTCTTCCGATCCGTGCATTCCGAACAGCCTTTTGAGCCTCTGCAGTGAAACCCAAACCAAACTTGTTAGTCTTCTGCATAAAATCAGGGTGTCGGCTCCAATTTGCACACCCACCTTTCTCGACAACAGCCCGGGCATCCTTAAAGGAAGCCATCTTCATAGGAGAATCTTCAACAACAGTCTCAGTTGATGCCAGCATCTGGGGAACCTCTTCGAAATGCTGAAATGGGGTCTCAATGAACTCCCCATCCATCTCTACATATCGGAAAGAGTTGAGGTGGCTCACCATGTATTCTTCCTCTCCTTGTACTGTCACAATCTTCCCTTTCACTGGGTACTTCAGCTTCTGGTGGAGCGTTGAGGTTACGGCCCCAGCTTTGTGGATCCATGGACGACCCATCAAACAAGAATAAGATGGCCGAATGTCCATCACATAGAATGTAGAGTTGAAAACCTGAGAACCAACCTTAATCGGAATATCCACTTCTCCATGTACCATTCTTTTAGACCCATCAAAGGCCCTGACGACAATGTTGCTTGGTTTCAACTTCAACCCTTCACAGTCCAACTGGTCTAGAGCTTTCTTAGGCAAGACGTTTAATGAGGAACCAGTATCCACTAATATATGAGCAAGAGTAGTGCCCCTGCATTCAATGGAGACATGCAGGGCATTGTTGTGATTCTTCCCTTTAGCAGTCAAGTCGGCGTCAGAGAAACCCAACCCATTATCAGCAGTCAGACTAGCCACGCAATCTTTAAACTGATCAGTTGATGTTTCTTGCGGTACGTGTGCAGTCTTCAGGAAAGCAATCAGAGCCTTGGCATGGGCCTCTGAGCATAGCAACAATGACAACATAGAGATCTTGGACGGGGTTTGCCCCAGCTGTTCAACTACATTGTAGTCACTCTTTTTGATGATCTTTAAAATCTCTTCCATCTCTTGTCTAGAAGCTTCAACAGTAATTTTCTTTGGTGCCTCCGTCTGGGCAGGCTCACTGGTGGTCCCTTTGCCCCGAGTGCCAGACGACTCGGCGACAGGGGTAAGAATAGGAACTTGAACAGGAACAGTAGCAGGTACACTAGTAGGTGTAATAACAACAGGTTTTCGGGCAGTTGATAGAGAGATATCAGGTAAGAAAAGTCTTCTGCTGCGGGTGACTTTAGCAGGTCCAACAATATTGCTGACGTCAGTATCAACATCTAACTCTTGTTTAACTCCATGAAAATAAACATCAGCCCCGTAGTGCCAAGGGACAACTTTATCAGATGTGTAGGGGATAGGCCCAGGAACAGTGACGGTCAATGGTGCGATTCTTGGAACAAATGTAATTCTAACAGGCTTTCTCGAGGAAGCCTTGGAAGAATTGTCGAAAATGGTAATAATGGCAACTTCTTCAGTATGAACTAAAGGAACAACATTCTTCTCAAACATAATTTCTTTACTATCCATCAGGCGTTGGACACCTGACTTCAAAAGATGGCAACCGGTAGGTAGAACATAACACATACGGCAACCTTCGTCACAACCCGGAAATAAACCGGCCAGCAAAAGGTTCTTCTTCACAGTCATCAAAGGTGTAACAATGTCTTTCACAGAAACCACAAACGAGTCTTCATCTATAGCATTCACTCCATGCTTGGGCATAGGAGCAGTCACAACATTAGGTCTTTCGGGCGCCTCGAACTCAATCTCCTTAGCATCAATTAAGTCCTGTATTTTATTCTTCAAAGCCTAACAATCATCTGTATTATGTCCCGGGCTATCAGAGCGAAAAGCACAGCGGGCATTAGGGTTATACTTTGGCGATGTAGTGTTGGGATTCTTCGGGGCCTCCCTTGGAATCACTAGATTGGTCTTTAATAATTGCGGCAGAATCTGAGACAAAGTCATGTTGAGTTGGGTGAATTGCCTTCGGGGTCTCTCGGCCTTTTGTTGATTGTTGTGCTGAGGAGCACCAGCAGGTCTTGAAATAACAACCGCATTAACAGCTTGGCGGAGTTCAGGTCTATTATGGATTTTCAAACTGTAGACAGCACTGGACTCTTTCTTAAAAGGCTTTTTCTCGGTGCTCGATGAAGCACCATTTTGTATCTTACCAGCCTTAATACCAGCCTCAATCCTCTCACCGGTCATAATTAGCTCTATAAACCCAGATGAAGAGCTTCCAATCAGGTGGTTGAAAAATGGACCAGACAGGGTCCCCAGAAACATATCCACAAGCTCTCGATCAGCCAAGGGTGGTTGTACTCTCCCGGCGAGGTCCCTCCACTTCTGAGCATAATCTTTGAAACCTTCGCCCGTTCCCATTGACATACCCTGGAGTTGGGTACGCGTGGGAGCGAGGTCGGAGTTGTATTGGTACTGCCTGTAGAAATCAGTAGCCAAATCTTCCCAACCGCGGATACTGGCTCCGTCCAACTGGTAAAACCATTCAAGCTGAGTCCCTGAGAGACTGTCTTGAAAGAAGTGGATCCATAGGTTCTTATCAGCGGTGTACGGCTAAATCTTCCTTACGTATGACCGGAGGTGCAACTTCGGACAAGAAACTCCGTCATACTTAGCAAAGGCTGGTGCCTTGAACTTGTGGGTAATTACCACCCCAGATGATAGACCCAGATCACCAAAGTCCAGACCAGGCACTTTCTGAACTTGCATCGCACTCAACCGGTCTTCCAGTTGTTTGTATTTGTCCTAAGTAGGAGGATACTGGTCTTCGTCGAAGTTCGTCTCGTTGTTTGAGACCACAGGGACTAGGAGCCCTTCTTTCCTCTTGACTATCTTTCCCTCCAGATGAGGTGGTCAAATCAACTTCATCCCGTAGCCTATTTCCAAACCTGTGACCTGTGTTAAACAAGATTGTCCTCTTCTTTTTCTTCTTCTTCTCTTTCAGAATCAGGGTCTTCAGATCTTGTGACCCTTAGCTAGATTCATGAACAACTCTTGGAATTGGTCATTCTGGGCCTGTAGGGCCTTGATTGCTTGCTCAGTTGATGGTTCAGCAGACATGATGAGTGCTGAAATAAACAACGAAGAAGATAAGAGACCTGTAATGGGTACCTGTTATGAAGTGCATGGGATGAAATGCGTATGATATGATTTCAAAGACATCGAGAGATTCAAATTCGTAAACAAGAAAGGAAACACACTTTTATTAGATAAACTTTGAAATTCAAATTGTTCAACAGATGCCCTTAAGGCGTTACAAGAAAGGAAATACTGAAAAGTAAATAAAACTGGAAAGGAAATAATCAAAGGACAATCAGTGCTCCCATGGTCGCTTCTTATCGGTGCGGACATAGTCATTGAGGATCTGCTTGTTCTCCAGCTGCCTAGTCAACTTCTGAATCTTCTGTTCTTGCTCGTTAAACTTTTCTCGGTAAGCATCCGGCTCTTCTCTCAGCTGCATCCAAGACCTTTTCAGTTCCCCAATGTCAGTGGGCATATGAGGATGGAGGATGGTCGGAAGAACCCCTTATTCATTAGCAACTTCAACAATGATAGGCAAGACGACTTCATACGGCATACCCAGCTTTTGGGCACGGATACGAACCCATCTGAGATATGGCTCCATTGGAAGAGAATCTTTGGACCCAGCTCATGTGGATCGGATCTGTGAACTCTATCCCAAGCCCTTATGAATCTGCGGCGCTGCTTGTCGCTATCCCCTTGAAAATCAAAGATGATACTAGGCATTAGCAGCTCATGAGGTCCTTCTCTTCTGGCTCGCCCAAACTGACGTAAGGCCAAGCATGGATTGTAAGAAATTCCTCCATGGGTTCCTATCAATGGAACATTGGGGTACTCCCCACAACGATCAATAATAGCCACCTTGTCCATACCTTTGATAGTCCAGATAATGTCATTATGAGAGAGAGACATAACCCTATAGGCCCAGCCCATGCCTTCTTTGTTCTTCAGCATTGATTTGGGGAGGTGCGAAATAAACCACCTCACCAATAATGGAGCATAGCACATCAAGGTTCCCCACTTTCAGGCAGTACGGGTATAAAGCTGATGAAGAATGTCACCCAAGAGAGTGGGTACAAGATTACGAGAGATGAAGATTTTCACCGCATTCACATCGAAAAAGGAGTCAGGATTCGGAAACAATACCAAGCCATATATCAGAAGAGCCAGAATATCTTCGAATGCCTTGAAGTCTAGACTATCCCAGAAATAATTAGCCTTACCAACCAAGAACTTAGTTAGAAAGCCCTTTGCTCCACTTCTAGTCTCCCAATTAGCCATTACCTCATCCTTTGTCATATGAAGGGCTGAAGCAATCTCTTCTGGCCTAAGGATCTTCTCCCAACCAGTAAATGAGGTCTGCTCCAGAATAGAGATACCGAGCAGATCAGGGAACTCTTCTAAGGTGGGAACCAACTGGTAGTCTTGAAAAGTAAAGTAATGGTACAACGGATCATAGAACTGGACCAGGACACTCATCATCTGTTCGTCCAATTTGGAGGTGACCAAACTGAGAAGATACCCATGTCTTCCGATGAAGGAGGTAGTATCAGGCATCTTTGTAATCAATTCTTTAAGCATGGTGGGAACCTGGACAAAGTTGATCCGGATGGTATTCCTACACATGGGCATCATGACCTACAAAACAGAACAAAGATGAATCCCTCCTGTCTTTGAAATAGGTTAGTCCAATGCAAGATGCATGCAATGTTATGATGTCATGATGTCATGATAGAAAGCACATCACAAGTATCCACAAATAGCAAACATGGTAAAGGCACACAAGTCACACAGAGAGCCCTTAGATTTCAGGCTGGCAAGGAGTCTAGGTACTACCCTCTTTCAGTTTAGTTGGTTTAAACCTGTCCTAAAAATAGTAACCGAGTTCTAGAGGATCTCAATATCACTGACTACCCTCAATCGATCATAATTCCAGTTTAGCAACCTTTTCTTGCGGCCGGAATCATCGCGAGAGTTTAGTCTCAATGAGTGTAGCATACTGCTACTGTTCTATGGCCAAGTTGGTCAATTTAAAGGTTCTAAGGTCAGTTGGTGCTTAATGACCCCTTAGAAGACCCATATTCTCCTCGTTCCAACACAAGGGATATCGGTACAGACTAAAGTGCCACACCAATGTAGCTACTGCTTCAACCGTATCGGTCTACGCCATACAGTTCTCTCACAGTTTATTGCTACTTACCTAAAGGGTATCCCCCAGATCCGGGTTAGGATCTATAGCAACTCCGATACAAGCCCACAAATATAAAGCATACAGAGCAAACAATTGAAAACACAATGAAATATTCCTAAGGTACACCCCACTTATTAAGCGTCCCCAGCAGAGTCGCCAATTCTGTGATACGGTGGGAGAGAACTGGGTGTTTTTTGGAATGTTGGTTTGCGTTTTGCGTTTGTTTTTGCAAAATGTTGCGGTAAGCAAGAGTCGCCATCGTCTTTTATTTTATCCAACAGGGAAAGGAAAAAAGCACAGAAAAATTCCTTTTTCGAGATGTTTCTCGGGTCCGGGGGGTAGATTATAGAAAGGGAAGGTGTTAGCACCCTTTCTATCCGTGGTTATCCACGGGCTCTTTGGTACTTGCTCAAAGTGTTTTCAAAAATTTCTTTTCTTTGTGTTTGTGGGTTTGAAGAAGTTTTTGTTTGAAAGGTGTAAGTGTGAAAAGTTTTGTTTTTGTTTTGGAAAGAGCAAGTACTTAAGAACCATCTACCTACTCGAAAAAGGAATCAATCTGTGCTAATGTCCTTTAGACAATGCTATCCCACTATTAGTGAGTGGGTAGCACCGTCGTTGGAGTTTTAAAGGGTCAATTCGATTAAGGGACGTGCGGTCACCAAAGCAATGTTAGGACGCCTTAGCCGTAACCCTAATGTCTTAGATCATTTTTCTGAGGCAACCGTTTCGAGGCAACTATGATCTTTGGACAAGAGGGCGACCTCTAAAACTTCCTATACTCAATGACCGCGTACAAAGGCAACCTAGTGAGGTGTACCCTAAGAGTGCGCATGTGCGAGTGTGTTGTTTTCAGTTTATTTTATCTTTGTACATGTTAGTGGTGATCTAAGTTGATTTTAGGTTAAAAATTCATTCTTGTCATGCATACCTATTATCAAACATCTAAAGGTTTATAAGTTGCGGAAATTAAATTGCGGAAATTAAACTAACTATTACAAGGCGTCGGGTATTTACATCGCCAAAAGCAAACCTTGAAATTGAAATGCGGAAAATAAATAAAGCGGTAAAAGTAGTAAAGTCCTATTAAGCTATTACATTCTGGAAACAGATACAATATTGAAATAAAATGGATCGCGTGCGGGAAATTAAATCGGGCGAGTTCTAGGGTTTTGACCCTTTTTGAAAGAAAAGATTTTTTTGGTTATTTTGTATTTATGGAAGAAATTAAATTGGATTAACTATTAAATTAATAAACTAATTAATTAATAAAAATAATATTTTTGGATTTTTGATATTTAAAGAAATAAAAATAAATTTGATCAATGTTAATAAAACCTAATTGTCTAAATTAATTTTGATTATTGCAAAAAAAGATATTAAAGTTATTCCTAATTAAGACTAAATTAATTAAATTAATATTATTAACAAAAATAAAATGCTGAAATTTAATTTTAATAAAGAAAATATTTTTGGTTTTTAATTTATTAAGAATTTTTTTTGATTGGTTAGTTAATTAGTAAAAATAATAACAATAAATAATTTAAAGAAATACTAAAAGAAAAGATAAAAAGTTAGGGTTTTGGTCTGATTAGGGGGGTGAGAATGGCAATTTTGTGGCCCTTTAACATGCAGGCCTGGTGGACTTTTTGGATCCCCTATGTACGCGCTGACTTTTACCCATGGTAGACCTCCAGGTTATGGCCACCAGATTTGGCCTTTGGCCATCTGGCTGTTGAATGATTGAGAGACCATAGTGGACTGCACGCTTGGAATTACACTGGATCACTTGGCTGAAAAATACAACAAATAATATGGGGACCTGGGATTCGAACCCAGGTCCTGTTAATCAATGGATACACGCCCTTGCCACTCAACCATTGTGCGTTAGTTGTTAGGATAATAGACAATAATTATAATATGGGGAAAAACAATAATATGCCAGAATAAAAAAATAAAACGCGCGAAGTTTGAACCGGCCACTAAGAGGGGGACACGTCTGTCGTCCCTGACCTTCAGACCTATAATTTTTCCTGCGGATTCATATCCGCAGCTGAATTCGTGGGTTGATCCTAAAATCCATTCTAGGCCATGAAAACGACCACCAAGACCATGATTGTGCTCGTCTAGGCTTCCTGAACAAACCTACATCCCTCTTGAATCTTGATTTCGCCTGTAAAAGAAATGCCCACAAAACACACTACAAAACCCTAGGTTCAGTTATAGGGCTACAATCCATATAAATGCAATCAAACAATGCCAAAAGTTCAGAAATTTCATAAGCATCATAAATATATCAAAGATTTGCCAGGAAAATGCAATAATATGGATCCATGAGTTCAAATGAAAAGCGGTTTTTTGAGACACTTACAAAGCTTCTGGGCGTGTATGGAGACTGGCTTTGGGTTGGTTTTGCTTCAGTGATTGTCCAGCAAGCGATTGGTATTGAGTTTTGCTCTTGAATTTGCCTCTAAGAATGATTTCAGTTTCATACTTTTTTCACCTTTTTTCAAGTTTGGTTTTCAGTATTATTGCAGCCTCTAGCCCTCAAATTCGTGTGCCTTGGATTGTATATGTATGCTGCAATGTATTAGGTCAACAAATTGGTCTTGAATCTTTGCACATCAATGCTTTGAGATTGGATTTGATCCTCCATTGAAAACTTGCTTAATTTTCCAAAAATCCAATCTTTTTTCACATGGAATGATTGATACGAATTTGATCATGACATTGATGATGATTAGGTCCTGAAAATAGAAAAAGATATCATGTAATCAAGTTTTGGGATTTTATTTGATTTAAATTGATTAAAAATGAAATAATTCAATAAAAAATCAAATAAAATAGAAAAATTGATAAATGGACACAAGGCTGAAGCTAGGACACGTGTGGAATGTTGCAAGCCCAAATAAAGTGGAAAAGAATGGGCCCATTTGACAAAATTTGAAGTTTTGGGGATAGTTGACTTTTGGCAATTTTGCAAAAATGCCCAACTTCAACAGTGCATAACTTCTTCAATTTTGAACTTTTGGAGGTGTTCTTGGACTTTTTAGAAAGCTTGAGATGTCCTCTAAACAACAATTTTTGTCTCATCGCATTTTGATATTCCATTCTCAAGTTATAAGCTTTGGAAAAAAGGTGTTTTTGTTGACTTTAAAAAATGACCTATAATGTCCAAATTTGTAACTTTTTGTGAGTGCAGTTTCTGATCTTGGGATATGTAGATGTATTGTAGGAAATTGCATCCTCTTCAAAATAAGATTTGTATGGGTCATTTCTCATAAAGTATGAGAAAGTTATGCTTGGTCAAAGTTGAGTTGACTTTTCCTGCAAAACCCTAATTTAGCAACTTTTGAGTCTTGATGAATTTTGAGCAATCCTTGATGAATCATGATCAACCCTTGATCAAATTATGAAATATCCTTCAAAATTAGAATGTTGACAAAAAATCTTGAGGTTTGACTATTTGCAGATCACAGTTGACTTTTGCCCTAGCACAGTCGATTTTTGGACCCCTTGAGCAATTGACTGAGCAAACTTCCTCTGCAAGGATTGAAATTTGGCATGGATGATCTTGAGAGAATATTAGGATATTGGGAGCACTTGAGGCCATTTGTATTTAAGGATCTTGATGCAACACAAAACCCTAATTTGGGGTTGACTGCCTTAGGAGATGATTTGTCTGACCCACTCTTTGAGCAAACTTGAGCAACTTGGAGATTTTTCTTGCAATGATTTAAGAAATATGACAGGGAAAATTATGGGGTGCAACAAGCACTATCAAATATTACTTTTCTAAACACTAGACATGAATTTAGGTTTAATATTCATATATACAGTCGAATCTTAATGTTGCCTTATTAGTTAACCGATAGAGAAATCCTTTGTTATGGAACACGACTAATTTCACGTTGTTTACACATAAACAACTGACGTCGGGCTATAGGTGATAATACTAATTGATGGCTAAGAATATACTTAACTAATTAGGAAAGTACATGAGAATGGATAATGAAATCTAACCCCCAATAATATCAATTTCATATGTTAAATTTTATTTTCATTAGATGTTATTTTAACCTAGTTATCAAACAAATTTTCAAACAACTTTACTTAGAATTATAGAAATTAATAAACGACTTTTGATTATCACATCGGTCTTTATGGAGACGATACAAACTAAATACTTACTTTTGTTTTACTAATAGTCTATAATTATTTTTTGTACTTGAATGTATTCTATTTTTCAAGAACCGGCTCCTAACACTAACTCTAGTGTACCAGAGAAGAAGTAAACTCAACATGCTCCAAAAACATGTTCAATCGTTTAAATCAAAGGTAAGTACTTAAAAAGATTTTTCTATTGGTGATTTTCAAATTTCTAATAATTGTGATACTGACCCAAATGATGTACATCTTGCTTTGAGAAGAGATAAGCAATTAAGTCCCCTTATCATATTAGAATTTTATTGTAGTTGTTGACTTTGTGATAATTTCATCATTTGTTCAAAAGGAAATGAAAACTAAAAATCGGGTTCAAGTTATGGATAAGGAAATGAAAATATTTGAAATACTTGGGTTCATGTTTTTTTAAAGACAAATAGGTAAGAAGCTATTTGGTTGTAGGTGAATCAATAATGTGAAACACAAGCTAGTGGCATCCTAGATCGTTACAAGGTCAGACTAGTGGCAAAAGAATATATTCAGACATATGACATTGATTATAGGGAGACATTTTCTCTAGTGGCAAAGATGGACATTATTCAGATATTATCATCTCTTATTGCTCACTATAGCTGGGCTACGTCATTTTGATATAAAAATTATGTTTTATTACATATAGAGACTTATAAGAAGAAGTGTATATGGAGATTCCACCTAGCTTTGGTTTCACTGGTAGAGCCTATAATGTGTGTTAATTGAAGAAGGCATTATAAGGATTAAAATAATCACGTTGATTATGGTTTGGAAGATTCATAAAGTCCATGGCGTGCTTGGGCTATAAACAAAGCAAAAGAGGTCACACTTTATTCTACAAACATTCACAAAGAGGACAAATAATTACACGTCTTGTCTATGTTGATGATATTATTGTTACAAGTGATGATTTGATTTAGAGAAAACTACTCAGAGAAATATTATTAGTGAAGTTTAAGATGAAATAACTTGGAAAATTCAAGTATTTCTTGGGAATTTAGATAGTCTACTCAAAACAATGAATTTTTATCTTTCAAAAGAAATATGTGTTTGATCTTTAGCATGAAATAGAGATTCTTGAATGTAAACCATCAATTGTTTCCATTGAGAAAAATCATAGGATAAACCATAAGGAGTAAAATGTCAAAGTTAGCAAGGGTAAGTATTAGAGATTAGTGGTCGAGTTGATTTACTTGACACATAATCAGCCTAATTTGAAATACACAATCAACGTGGTTAGTCAATTTATGCATGATTCATGAGAGAGACTTGCAAGTTGTATAATATATTAAAAAATATCTCAAAGCCACCATAGGGAGAAGGATCTTGTTTAAAAGAAGTGGAAGTCTAACTATGAAAGCTTACACTAATATTGTTTATGCAAGTTCAGTGAGTGATTGAAAACTTACTTCAGACTATTAGACATTCTTGTGTTAGAACTCAATTGCTTAGAGGAGTAAGAAACAAAGTTAAATTGCATGGTCAAGCGCTAATTTTTTTTACAGCTATGACACCAAGAACTTGTGAATTACGAAACAAAGTTTAATTGCATGGTCAAGCGCTAATTTTTTTTATAGCTATGGCACCAAGAATTTGTGAATTACTATGGATAAAACAAGTGTTAGAAGATTTATAGATACAACGCGAATGTCCTATGAAATTGTTTTGTGATAATAAATCAACAATTAGTATTACACATAATATTGTTAAGCATGATAGGATAAAAACACATTAAGATTGACTGACATTTTATTAAAGAAAAGTTAGATAGATAAATGATAATTATAATCTATATTTCTTATGTGTATCAGCTAGCAAATATATTAATAAAAGATTTACCAAAAAAATAATTTACTCAACTTGCTTGTAAGTTTAGAATGATTGATATTCATTCAGATTCAGAGGATAATATGAATAAATTTTAAATAGTAATTTATAATATTCACCCATGACTCATTAAACAACATCTATTAAAATTTATTTTTCTCTCTTTTTAACTCAAATTACTTCAATATATCAAAATCCCAGCTATTTACAACCATCTTAATAGTATGATTTGTTCAAATTTACCTATCAATGATTCGCGGGTCTTTCACAATTTCAACATATAAGTCTGTACATTAATCAATTAGTATGTGAAATTTATTTTAAAATAACGTAAACCATTATTTTTTTACATCAACAAGAAGCCAAATACTAAACAAAAGGTACCATCTATGATATAGATATTTATGGAGGAATTAATAGTGACAAAACTCCATGAGGCCAACATGCATGCTACAATATAAAATTATTTCAAATGACTACCATCACACATTTATGTTCTTCACATATAAAAAGATAAGGTCATCATCCACGTGGCACTCTCATAGTGATGCATATTGTATGCCTAGTAAACAATTTTCATTCAATCTCGTGTGGTTAATATGGTTCCATTGTTGATCATTTTCACAATCCAAAACCATTGGTATAATTGATCAGAAACCATTTCTTAAACATTATATATACCTATAGTTTCTATACAAGCTTTGCAACTCAACTACTATAGCAACAATGGCTTCTATGATATCCTCTTCAGCTGTGACTACAGTCAACCGTGCCTCTACGGTGCAATCCACCGCAGGGGCTCTATTTGGTAGCCTCAAATCTATGTCTGGATTCCCAGTTAAGAAGGTCAACACTGACATTACCTCCATTACAAGCAATGGTGGAAGAGTAAAGTGCATGCAGGTTAGGAAAGCATATATATAGTTTCTGTTTGGATTTCTCATAAGTACTTATGAAACTGTTTGAGAGAGTTGTTAGAAACAATATATCATATGTCCATGAACTGTTTTCAACTTATTTCCATAAGCTTTGTAGAATAACTTATGAAAATGTTTGTTAACACTTTTGTTGAATTTTTAGGTGTGGCCTCCAATTGGAAAGAAGAAGTTTGAGACACTTTCATATTTGCCACCATTGACCAGAGATCAATTGTTGAAAGAAGTTGAATACCTTCTCAGGAAGGGATGGGTTCCTTGCTTGGAATTTGAGTTGGAGGTTTAATATTATTCATTACTTTTTCAATGATATTATATACATACTTTTGTTTAAAACCCTAATGAGTTGATTTTGACTACTTGGTTGCAGAAAGGATTTGTGTACCGTGAGCACAACAAGTCACCAGGATACTATGATGGAAGATACTGGACAATGTGGAAGCTTCCTATGTTTGGTACCACTGATGCTGCTCAAGTCTTGAAGGAGCTTGATGAAGTTGTTGCGGCTTACCCTCAAGCTTTCGTTCGTATCATCGGTTTCGACAACGTTCGTCAAGTTCAATGCATCAGTTTCATTGCACACACACCTGAATCCTACTAAGTTCTCTGCATTGGAGCTTCCTATTTATATGTTATGCTTTAAGTTCCTTTTATTGTGTATTTTTATAATTTCTGTTTTTGGATTTCAAATTGCAAATGGGATGTATAAGAGTTAATGAATGATATGGTTACTTTATTCCCAAGTTACTTAAAATTTTATTCTCTGTGTGGCTTTCATTGTTCGGTGTTTGACATGTATCGGTGTTAGAGAGGTAACATTAACGCAATACATGTGACTATCGATGTTTATGAGTGATTGTCAGTAATATCGTGTTAGAGTGTCTATGATTGTCAGTATCATGTCACCTTGTCAACACTCACATGATATATGTGATTTTCAATGTTTATGTGTGATTATCTGTATTGTGTCTGATGTAAGTATCTTTGTGGATGATTAATAGATGAAGTATTGGATTTGAAATAAGGGACATAAGAATGTTAGATCACTTAGTTATAATCATGGCACAGTTTAATTCAATGTGATGAAGATAAGTGATATATCTTTTATCCATGGCCACAAATGATCTAGCAAAGATAAGTGAACACAAATGAAATGAAAGTGTAGCCTTATGTTATAGATATTTCTTTACTCACATTTCTGCAACTTGCAGTTTGAGTTTAATAGTATTTGAAAGCACTTAATGAATCTGAATTTTAAGTACAAAAATTAAAATTTATGAGATCTTATCATATAGGTAGAAGTTTGACATTATAATTTTAAGTACAAAATTTAAAATCCATGAGATCTTATAGTAGTATCACTCTTGTTAATAGCAATAATAATAACAAACTTATTTTGATCCCTTTAGAGTTGCATTAAATCACTATAAGAAAGGTTTCCAGTGACATGAAGTTCTGATGTGATTATCTTGTGATTAAAAAAAAATTGTTGTCACGTGATAATCACGTCATTAAAACTTTTAATGTTAAAAAAAATAAAAATAACGTTAACATGATGGGATTCAGATTTTTTTGAAATAAAAATATCTGTGACATGGGATTCACATCGCAACTAAAAAGTTAATATAAAAAAAAAGCTCTAACCTTCAGATGGAGGGATTTTTGAAAATTTTAAAAAATTTAGTTGTGACGTGATTATCACGTCGCAACATTTGAAAAGAAAATATCTGACTGAGAATTGTCTTGGTTCGGAGTTGCGCAGACTGAGCGAATAATATTTTTGACCGTTTGGTATGTTGTGATGTAAATCTCATGTGACAAGGTTGCGACGTGACTTTCACGTCGCTACGTAGTATATATACATAACAATCTCGTTCACAGATCCATAACCTTGTGCTTATGTTTCTTCTTCATTTCCTTCACTCTTTCGTTCATTGTTCCACACCTCCACTGTAAATCTTCCCCAAATCTTTTCAAATTATGCAATTTTATTGATATAGGTAATTGTTTATATAATTTAATTTCAATATATGTATATAATTTTGTTTATTGTTTATTATACTTTCTAATTAAAATTTTGGTTTAATTTGTTTTATCAAAATTGAAGAACATTGAAGAGTTTAAAAAAAGATTGAAGAAGAAGATTGATTGAAGGAGATTGAAGAAGAGGTATTTATGCAATTTTAATTTTAATTTTATTTTATATATAACTTGATTTTTATTTGTTTATAATATTATTATTATTTTTTATTCTGTTTATAAATTGATTTTTTACTATTTTAATTTTTATATATAAATTGAATATATATAATATTAGTTTTAGTTTTATTATATATATATATATATATATATATATATATATATATATATATATATATATATATATATATATATATATATATATATATATATATATATATATATATATATATATATATATATATATATATATATATATATATATATATATATATATATATATATATATATATATATATATATATATATATATATATATATATATATATATATATATATATATATATTTTCCAAAATAGTTATAAAATTTAATTATAATTACTATAGTTAAATATTTATTTATAGTTAATAATAAGACAATGATTGTATAAATGTGCAGTATGAAATATTATCGGTATGGTCGTAGTTGGATGTACAATAGATTGTATTTAGAAAGACGTGCACTTAAACCCCATTTTATAGAAGGAGTTAATGAGTTTATCACGTGGGCGTTTGCTCAAGAATTTTGTCGAAGCGAATGAGGAGTTAGGTGTCCCTGTCTTAAATGTGAACGTAGACGAATAATTAGTGACCCGGAGGAAGTAGTACGTTATTTTCATAGAAGGGATTTCATTGAAAATTATTGGGTTTGGACGTATAATGGTGAAAAACTCTGAGTAACGTACCAGAGACTAGTAACACACATGCTTCAAGTAGTTGACCGCCTATGGAATATGAGGAAAACTTTAATCTAATCGGTGAGATGGTTGAGGATGCTTTTGATGTGAACGTGACATATGATCAACCTAGAGATTTTGACAGGGAAGAGTTTCCAAATGAGGAAGCGCAGAGATTTATCAATTGTTGAATGAGATGAATACATCGATGTTCGAGATGTCGTCAGACTCAAAGTTATCAATGTGTGTGAGATTATTGGCCGCCAAGTCAAATTGGAATGTTCCTGATCAGTGTTTGGAACATTTCGCAAAAATGATGCTGGACTCCACCGCAACGAAAGACAATTTACCTACAAGTTTTTATGATGTAAAGAAGTGGGTGTCGAAGTTGGGTTTAAAAGTAAAAAAGATTGATTGTTGCATTAGTGGTTGCATATTGTTTTATGACAATGAGTTTGATACTCAAGATGGATTGTTGGAGGAATGCAAGTTTTGTAAGAGCCCGAGATATCAAGTTTGCAGTAGATCCATTAACAGCAAGCAAAAGCGTGTAGCAGTAAAGTCCATGTTTTATCTTCCGATAATACCAAGGTTAAAAAGAATGTTTGCTTCAATGCAGGGTGAAAGTTAAATGACATGGAATCATACAAACCAAACAAGTTCAGGCACTATGCGACATCCATCTGATGGCGAGGCATGGAAGTACTTTGATCGAACACATCCTGGTTTTGCCACAGAACCTAGTTATGTCAGGCTTGGATTATGCTCTGATGGTTTTTCCCCATATATGCAAGCGTCGTGAAGTGTGTATTATTGTTGGCCAGTTATTGTAACCCCTTACAATCTCCCTCCTGAGATGTGCATGACATGTTTTTGACGTGTGTCATTCCAGGGTCGTCTAGTCCAAAAGTCGGAATCGATGTGTACTTACAACCTTTAATTGATGATTTGAAGAGGTTATGGATTGGATAATGGACTTATGATATATCCTGTAAATAAAACTTTACTATGTGAGCTTCCTTGATGTGGACCATTAATGACTTTCCAGTATATGGCATGTTGTCTGGTTGGGGTATGCATGGAAAAATGGGTTGTCCATATTGCATGGTATACACTAAAGAGTTTACATTGGATAAAGATGGGAAAAGCTCGTAGTTTGACTGTCACCGCAGATTCCTACCAACAAATCATCCCTATAGAAGAAACAAGACAAATTTTAAAAAAGACGAACAAGTAAGAGATCTGCCTCCGCCTCGAATGTCACCAGATGATATATGGAATCAAGTTTGTGAACTACCAAAATTTAGATACTGGCAAAGCATGTAGAATTGAAGGATATGGAGTCACACACAATTGGACAAAAAGAAGTGTATTTTGGGACCTCCCCCGTATTGGAAAGATAATTTGTTGCGCCATAATTTTGATGTTATGCATATTGAGAATAATTTTTTTGATAATGTATTTTACACAGTGATAGATGTTAAAGACAAAATAAAAAATAATGAGAAGGCTAGATAAGACATGAAAATTTGGTGTAACCAGAAAGAGTTGGAGTTAAAGCCTCAACCGAATGGAAAATTATTAAAACCCAAGGCTTGTTTTAGTCTGACTTCCCAAGAAGCTAAAGCGGTTTATCATTGGTTAAAAGATTTGAGAATGCGAAATGGGTATTCTTTAAATTTAGAAAGGTGTGCCGACACTAACACTGGGAAGTTTCATGGTATGAAAAGTCATGATTGCCACGTTTTTATGGAATAATTGCTACCAATTATGTTTGGTTCACTACCCAATCATGTGCTTAATCCACTAACTAAAATTAATCAATTTTTTAAAGATATTTGTGCGCCAACTTTAGGAGTGGATGACATCATTAAGTTGGACCAAAACATTTCACTCATTCTCTGTAAGTTGAAACAAGTATTTCCGCCTGGTTTTTTCGATTCCATGGAACATCTACCCGTGCACCTTTCATATGAAGCTTATCTTGGTGGACCTGTTCAATATATATATATATATATATATATATATATATATATATATATATATATATATATATATATATATATATATATATATATATATATATATATATATATATATATATATTTATATATATATATATATATATATATATATATATATATATATATATATATGAATGTATCTGTTTGAAGGGTTTATGGGTGATTCTAAGCGGTCAGTGAAAAATAAAGCTAGAGTTGAAGGATCTATATGTGCACATTACTTTCATCGAGAAACATCACATTTTTGTAGTCACTATTTCAATCACTTGATGTTAACTCCTAGAATCATACGGAATCCTTTAAATGTCAACGAGAGAAGTCAATTCACCTTATCAGTCTTCGGGCTTCCAGGTCGTCCCTCTAGAAAGAAGGGTGTGCATTGGTTGACCCAAAAATAAATTCAATTCGCAAATGTCTATGTCTTGATCAAATGCGTTGAAGTTAAACCATATCTTGAGTAAGTATACCTCCAACTGTTTAATTTTCTTTGCAGTGTTAATATAAAACTTATTATCTTGAAACTTATAGTGTGTTTTTTTAGGGAATTTAACATCGCCTATTTTCATAGTGTCGGTGTACAATTAACATTTGGTGTCATTCATGCTCAATTTCCTGCATGGTTCAAGGAGAGATTGTCTAGCATTGTTGCATTGACTTCAAAAATACTCTATTTGAGAAACTTGTCTGAAGGCTCTGTTCAAATTGCAAATAAATGGCACACATACTTTGTGAACGGATATAAGTTTCAAACTGAGCATGGACTGATGGGAAAAAACCATAAACAGTGGTGTATTTGTAAAAGGAGTTACAAATGGCGGTGAAGATGACTTCTATGGCTTTGTTAAACATATCTATGAGTTGGTAAATAATTACTTGGACTCGAAAAATAAAGTTGTCTTGTTTTATTGTGAATGGTATGATCCAAATAGAGGCACAAAAATAGATAAGTCATATGGTACTATTGAGATTCAAATGGACCTAAGGTACAAAGAGTATGACCCTTTCATAATGTCACATATTATTAGGGAAGTTTATTATATTCCTTATCCTTTATTTGTACCACGTAAACGAGGATGGTGTGTTGTACTAAAAACAAAACCCCTAGGTCATATTGAAACTGACGATCTAGTGGAAGATGTTGCTTACCAAGTTGATAAAGTTAAGCAAATTAATGACGTGATTGCAGATGAACAAATTACAAGTTTGTTTAATACAATGGTTAAGGGGCATCAAGTTGATGCGTCTATATTGTTTGTTGATAATAATGTGGACGAAGAGCATGATGAAGAGTTTAGATCCGAGGACAATATCACATCAGATGATGAGAATGATACGAATGACGAGCATGAAGATTTAGAATAATGAATTATTTATTGAATGTGTTAATGAATATGTATTGATGAGAATGTATTTTTAAAATTTATTATTTTTGTTGATGAATATATATATATATATATATATATATATATATATATATATATATATATATATATATATATATATATATATATATATATATATATATATATATTAACTGTGTATTTTATATAAATAGGTAAAATGTCACCTCGAATTGATAAGAGTAAGGATAGTGGTAAGAAGTCCCAACACCTGAGGTTAGTAACATGTGAAACATCTCAGTCGGCCACTTGTCCTCCCCCACAGAGTCAGGTTGATCCTATGTCCATGGCCAATACTCAGCCTTTTGTGTCATTACTCTCCTCTCAAAATATGACATTCCCATCTGGGAGTTCATCTTTTATTAGCCCGTATGGGGTATCATCTTTTATTAGGCCACCTGGTTTTCTTTTCCCACATACCCAAATGCCCTCATCCTTCCAGCATATTGGAGGACCCAGTTTTCCACATCTCACACATATGTCATTATCCTTCCAACAGACTGGAGGATCTAGCATCCCACATCCCATACAGATGCCCTTATCCTTCCAGCAGACTGGAGGATCCAGCACCCCACATCCCACCCAGAATGGAGGATCCCGCAACCCACATCCCACATAGACTGGAGGATCCCGCACCTCACATCCCACACATGTACCTGCACGTGAGGATGATCATGTGCAGCCGAATGATGATGATGATGTGAATGGGGATGACGATGATGTGGATGGGGATGATGATGTGTTGGATAGAAATTATCTTCGAGGGAATGATAATCCGAGTGAGATTCATGTCATTGATGGGAGATTTTGGACTTGGCCCGAAGGAAGCTCGTAAGTATCTTATTTATAAATTTTTTATTAAGTATACATTTTCATTTTTAATTTAAATTTAAATTTATTATTGCTAATTTGGTTTAACAAATTTAAGGTATAATTAATTTATTTTTTTAGTTATTTTTATTTAAATTACTTTTTCATTATAATTATCTAACTATTTATTTTAATGTCATACAACATTGCAGGAAAAATGTGTGTGGAACCCATTGAACGAGAAGTTGATTAAAAAAAATTATTATGAAAGTACATGAAGATGACTTTCTGACATAATGTGGTGTGTTAGAGAATGTTGAGAACTTCAGGGTATCCGCCCCAATTGGATAGACAAAGAGTTTTTTGAGGAACTTCTTAAATATTGGGAGTCACCCGAATTTCAGGCTAAATCTGAAAATTTTAAGAAGATGAGGGCATCTGAAAAAGGGGATTTCGTTAATGCAGTTGGAAGTATAAGTACCACATAGCATGTTCGGCGCATGGTAAATTTGTGACATGTAAATCACGTCGCAACTTAGTTTTTTTATAAAAAAAACAATAGCTGAATAGAATGCTGCACTGGTAAATGTAATTAACTAGTGACGTGATTTTTACGTCACAACTTACTTTTTTTTATAAAAAAACAAAATCTGAATAGAGCGTTGTTTGTTAAATGTAATTATTTAGTGACGTGAAAATCACGCGGAAAATAAAGTGTTTCTTTGACTTCTGCGCCTGCTACGCTTGCTGCCACTATAATTCTAGGATTTCTGTGCAAGAAAGTTGCAACGTGAAAATCATGTCGCAATAAATTTTCCATCGCTCCTCAGCCACGTGATTGTTCACGTCGCAAATTAATTGTAGCGACATGATTTTTCACGTTGTGACGTGAATTTCACGTTGCAAATGAGAGTTTTTTTTAGTGAATAAAGGTTTTTTAATTAAGTAACTTTGAATGGAATTCATACACAATATACCTTAATAGTTTGTGAGTTTGGAGAGAAGTGGAAATTGAATCCTTAGGGTTACATGAAAAACCATGTGTCCATGAAAAGACTGATTATCGTCAATCTTTCAAGAACGAAATGCTTCTTCCTATTAATGTGGAGAGATAAAGTTTTGGTGCCTATTAGTGGGGAAAATCAATCTCCCTATTCATATGCTCTAATCAAATAATTGGGAAGAAATAAATTTGTTATCCATCAATTTGATCCATTTGTTATGCCTATAAGTTGTTGAGATTTGAGTTGTAACAGTACTACAAAATGCACATTCAACAATGTCATGGTCACCATGATTCTTCTCTACACCGTGATGACATATTTAAACTAAGGTACTACCATATTTATTTTGTTTTTTGATTAAAAATTATTTGTATATAACAACGGTTGAAGAACCAACAATGGTGATACAATCAAACTTTCATGGATTCGAACCTCAGCACCATAAAATATTTTATTCCTTTAACGTTAAGGTGCACCTTTTATTTTTTATTTATTTTACAACTCATAAGTAAAAGGGTTATCGCTATAGTGTTTTTGATTAACTGTTATGGTATATTTATAATAAATAAATACTTATCAATACGGTTGGTAGTGTTAACCGTTGTGAAATAGTTTACCCATATATAGGCGAATTAACTCTCACTTATTGTAGCGCTGTTTCCTTCATAATGAAACCCTAACACCCATTTTTTCTCTTCTTCTTCACCATTAGCTGTGAATCTTGTGCTTCATACGTTAAGGAATTCTTCTTCTTCCATCTTCTTGTTAGATAGTTCCCCACTATCTCATTTTTTGTATGTTATTTTTGTTGATTGTTCTCATTTTTTCATATTCGTCTTCACTACCTTAACAAAGACCATACTTTGGCTATGGTACATATTGTTTGTGTAGCTATGGAAAAATTACAAGAAGCATAAAGCTATGATGGAAATTTCATCCACCTTGTACTTCTTCTTCATAGCTTCACAAACAATATGTTTTTCATACACTATTGACAAATAAGTTTATGATTTCACATGTGATAACGCGAAATTATATCGTATATTCGAGTCGATTAACATAAATAAAGTTTCTATTTTCTGTTAATTATGTTGCATTATGCTTGCATTTTAAGTATGTTTCAGGTATTTTCATCCCACAAGGCTTACATTATGAAAGAGGAAGAAATGAAGAAGAAATGAAGAAGAAAAGAGTCAAATTTGTAAAGTAGCAGAAAGCGCAGAAAGTTCTTATGACAGAAGGTTGTGACAATCGTCACAACCCCATGCGCTCGCCACAAGTTCAATTAGTGTGCCCCTCGGCACACAACACATATCGCTCAACACAAGTCAAATATGTGTGCCCCTCGACACACATGATGTTACGACTGACACAAGTTGAAAATATGTGTGCCCCATAGCACACATTGCATGGCGCTCGGCACAAGTCAATTTAAGTGTTAAACACGAAGTTCTCTCCACGTCCACAATGAATCCCATGATTTCCTCAACTTCTCCGACCATGATCTACATTATCTCCACTGTCTCCAACTTCTCACTATCTCCACCTTCTTCAACTTCCCATTATCTCCACTACCTCTCACATGTTAACTTCCATTAGTTCTCTCTATGAAAATGATGGAGCATTCATTCTTAGTTTTTATCCAAGTTTTGTGTGCAGATTATTATTATTCTTAGTTTTTAGGAAGAAAAGTTTACCATGTAAAAGTGGTAGTTTCTCACATCGAGGAACTACCACACCATTGGTATTTGTCTTATAATTTGTGTAACTTTTGTGTAACTTGCTTGGATCAACAATCTTGTTGACATTATTTCAAAGCTCTATTCAAGTTTCAAGATTTATTTTATTCAAGTTTTTTTCAAGTTTTATTCCATGTTTATTTATTTGCAATTATTTTAGTTTCTTGTTCTTATAATATTGTTTTTACATTACAAATCTAAAAATATGTCTATGTTCTTGGTTAATAATTATAATTTCATGTTTGTTTCTTTAAGTATGTGCGTTTAAATAGTTTTGAGTCCGGTATGTGAGGAATGGCGTTCACGACGGGACTCGGTAATAAGTTGGCTTAATTATTTGTTTCAAAATTCAGTTTTGGTTTTTGTTTTTAAACTTAATTTAAATAGATTTGTCACGAGAGTGAGAGGTTACTTAACACGATTTTTCCACGAGAGTGGGAAATTAAATAAGGTTCGAGCCGGCACTTCAAGAGCATGGGGATCGAACCGGATAGTAGAAACTAGCCATTAATTCTAAACACATCGAGAGTGCTTTATGATTAATTAGAACTTCTTCAGTTTTCAAAATACATTCCTTAATTAAAATGGGAGAGCGAGAGAAAAATCTCATGGTTAAGGAATGCAGCTTTATTCAAAACTACGAGAGTGTGAGGTTCAGTCTTTAAATTAATATTTTCTACTAAATACATTTTTAACATCAGTATAAGCCAACGAGTTACAGAGTCCGGGAGGTACGTGGAATACACATTCCGGTCTCTCTTTTATTTTATATTTCTTTAATATTATTTTAGTCTTTGTTTTAGCTTTTAGTTTCCCCTAAATCAATTATTCATTAGCCTTAGCTTTACAAAGCGATGATAGATTACAGTAGGTTGACATTGGTCTCTGTGGGTTCAACACTCTTTTATATTACTTCGATATTTTCGTGCACTTGCGGATGCATCAAGTTTAAGGCGTCGTTGTCGGGGACCCACAGTTAATATTGTTATTTTCGTTGTTGCACCGTATAGACTAAGGCACTCTAACCTTAATTAATATGTATCACCCAAATTTTTTCTACAACTCCCATTCTCAGTATTTCGAGGAATCACAAGAATCCCATAAATTCGACCTCGAAATACTGATGGAAGATTTCAATGCTTCACTAACTCACTCTCACTCAAATTACCTCTACAACTACCAATCCCAACATTTTGAGGAGTCGCAAGAATCCCATAAATCTGATCTTGAAATATTATTGGAGGATTACAATACGACGCTAACTTATCCTCAACCAAATTTCCTCTGCAATCACCATGCCCAATATTTTGAGGAGTTACAAGAATTCCAAAATTCCACTCTCGAAACATTAATGGAAGATATGTGTAATACGGTGGGAGAACTGAATTGGGTGTTTTGCGTTTGATCGCAATTGTTGCGGATAACAAGATTCGCCACCGACTTTTCTTTTATCCAATAAAGGAAAGGGTGAAAAGAACAGGAAAGACCTTTAGGTAATTTTCTTGAGTTCGGGGGGTAGGTTATGAAAAGCGAAGGTGTTAGCACCCTTTTCATCTGTAGTTATTTACGGGCTCTTAGTTGCTAGCTCACTTTGAAATGCTTTGTGAAATGTGTTTGTGTTTGTTTGAAAGTATTTTGAAAACGCCTTTGTTTAGGCAAACTTTGTAATAATTCTCGTCTCTATAAGAAGGTATACAAAGTGTCGACTTTTGGAAATATTTGATTTGAAAGTGTTGGTGTGTTTTGAGAGATGTTTTTGAAAATGGTTATGAGCAAGCAACTACGAGCGTTTTACCTACTCAAAAAGTATTTGTTCATTTTCTCCTCCTTTAGATATTGCTATCTTACCATTGATTGATAAGAAGCCCTATCATTGGATATGAAGGGACGGGCGTGGGTCATCGTACAGTCATAGAAGGCAACATTGTAGGATACCTTAAAAAAATTTGTAATGGTCTAAGATCATTTATAAAGGAAACATTTGAAGGGTCATCGAAAGACTATGATCTTATTTTTTTATTATTTTCGCTAAAGTATCCCACGTTTGCGTAACATGACTATTTTTATCTTAGGCAACAAGTGAGGTCAATCCTAGAGGTGCTAGTGTGCAAAGTGTTTGTTTTCATGCTCTTTGTCTTTGAATTAGGGTTTTTCTACTTGTTGATTTTATGTCTTGCCATACAAACCCTAATTACTAGCATTTACATTGAAAGCGATAAATTGCGGAAATGTAAAGTTCTACGCTATTACATCACTTGCCGATGGGGATAAAATGTACAAATGGGGGAATAAAAGCAAATAAACCCTAATTTACTATTACAACCATATTGAATATTAACAAACAATGTACAAGAATAATGAAGGCAATGTGAAAGGAAAAGAAAATTGTTTTTTTTGTTTTTTATGAAAGGTTTTAACTTAATTAAACTAATAGAAAGAAATAAAATAATTTTCTAGTCTAGGTTGATTTAACAAGAACTAAACCTAAATTAAATAGAAAAAGAAATTAAATTAATTAAGAAAACAATTTTTGGAGTTTTTGTGAAAAGGTTTTAACCAAATTAGTTAAAACTAAAATGAATGAAAGGAAATTAATTAATTAAACTCCTAAGTTCTAAACTAATTTAATTAAAATAGACTAAGTCTAATATTAATTTAATTAAAAAAAGAAATTTGTTAAAGAAATGTTTTTGATCTTTTTGTCTAAAAGAAATAAAATAAAAATATACTAAATATCTAAATAATAAATATAAAATATTTTTGGTATTTTTTATTAATAAAATAATAATAATAATAATAATAAATAAATAAAGAAAAAATAAAATAAAATTAAATCAGGGGGTTTAGAAAGTGGAAAGGGATGTAAGTGAGTAAAAACAGTTTTGTGTTTGATGTTAGGCCCAAAAGATTTTTGTAAATCAGAATAAAAAAAAATGGTTATGCGGGTGCATGGTTGTTAGCATATAGGGGGTGCTATGGAGTAAAATGAGAATGAGGCCCAACAGAGGGAGCCCAACGCACCTGCAAAAACACAAAAATAGGAAACAAAGAAAATGTGAAAAATTAAAAAAATGTCTTGTTGGGGTTCGAACCCAGGAACACACTAACGTCTTACACACACACACATACACACACTTTCCACTGGGGTGGCTGTTTCATCCGTATATAAAACAACTTACGCTAAATTTAAAATAAAACAAGTCCATGGCCAACTTCATCTTCTTCCTCGCACCAGAAATCTCAACATGATTTTTAAAACCTGTAACTTCTTCGTCTCTCAACCAAAATGGAAAATGTAAACATGAAAGTTGCTTTAAATTTCATCACGATTCTAGAAATGTAAATAACTAAAACTATAAATCAAACATGAGCAAGAATTTCTAATGGTACCAAATTCTGACCTAACTTTTTCAGAAAGTTCAAACCTAAAATACTCACTACTCAGGCAACATAAATGAATTCTAAGGACATGGTCAGTTTCAGGGCTATGATGTCTACATTTTATCTTTAAAAATAGAGACCTAAAAATACCTATATGAAGAGTTCAAACGTCAAAAAACTTACCTTGAAAATGGATTTCGTGTTTTGAGTTTGAGCTTGTTTCAAGGTGCTGCAATGATCAGGTTAGCTTCATTGAGTCTCTATGAAGCTAATATAATGTTTAGCTTGAGTTGAGAGTGGCTGAAATGGTCTGGAGAATTCCAACTGCAGTGCTATGTTTTTGGTTATGGAAGATGAAGAAGATGGTGTTACAGTTGGGAAACGAGGATTGGGATAGCCTCTATATGTGTATTAGAAGCTTTGTGATGGATTAGAAGTGAAAACGCACGAGTAGATTTAAAGATTGGGTCTCAAAGTCAAAAATGACAAGTTTTTATGTTTGAATTGTAATTTCTGGTTTGAGGGAGAGTGATGGTTCTTGAGGGCTTGTGAATTCATGTGTTATGTTGCAAATGATGGTTTAATTTATAAAGAAAAGATTTGGAGGCTTGTAGAAGTCAGAAGTACAAGATCACATGTTTGTGGATTTTGACTTGTTTTTAAAGCAACATTGATGAATATGGTTCCAATGCTTGTACCATGCCATCTTGGGTGGTTGAACACTTTAAACATGTTTCTTCTATCTTAGTAGGTTAAGAGTATGCATAATAAACAAGTTAGAGGCTCAAGAAGTTGACTTTGTGATTAAAGTGAACTTTTCAAGAATGGAAATTTTAACTTTGTTCCAAAAATGGATAGATCACTTGGATAATGACCCAAGCACTTGGAAAATGGTTCAATTAATTGTGTAAACCATTAATTATAGAGTGAAACACAAGTTTGAAGCCTACAAAGCAAGATTATGTAGCATGGCTTATGGATTTGGTCATGTGTTCATCACAAAGATGGCTTGTAATTCAAGTTTGAAACCCTAACTTCATCTCTTCGATTCTCCTAGATCAAGAATGATCTCACTGAGTTCTTGGATAAATATTCTTTAATTTTTTCAAAGGCTGCTTGCAAGTCGTCGTTCCATCTGACTACTTGATCTTTCTTCAACAGTTTGAAGATTGGCTCACGAATAGCAGTTATGTGAGATATGAATCGGGAAATATAATTGAGTCGACCTAAGAAATCCCTGACCTCCTTCTCAGTACAGGGAGCTGGAATCTCTTGTATGGCTTTGACTTTTGCAGGGTCGACCTCGATATATTTTCCACTGACAACAAAACCTAGAAGTTTTCCAGACCTTACCCCGAAGGTGCATTTGTTGGGATTCAACCTTAGCTTGTATTTCTTCAACCTTTCAAATAACTTGTGAAGATGATCAAGATGTTATTCCTCAGTTTGCAATCTTGCAATCATATCATCAACATAGACTTCTATTTCGTGATGGATCATGTCATGAAATAGGACTACCATAGCTCGTTGATAGGTTTCCCCTGCATTCTTCAAACCGAAAGGCATGACCTTGTAATATAAGGTGCCCCACTGTGTGACAAAGGTGGTTCTCTCCATGTCTTTGGGCGCCATCTTGATCTTGTTGTAACCGGAGGATCCATCCATGAAGGAGAAAAATTTGTGTTGAGTCATGTTGTCGACCAAGACATCAATGTATGGTAGTGGGAAATCATCCTTGGGACTGTCCCTTTCAAATCTCTGTAGTCTATGCACATATGAACTTTTCCATCTTTCTTCCGTACTGGGACCACATTTTCAACCCATTGGAGATATAATGTCACTTCCATAAAACCTGCATCAAACTGTTTCATTACCTCAGCTTTTATTTTCTCAGACATGTCTGGCCTCATGCGACGAACCTTTTTGCTTGACTGGAGGACAATCTTCCTTCAGTGGCAGACGATGAACCACAATGTCAGTATCAAGTCCTGGCATATCTTCATATGACCAAGAAAACACCTCAACATATTCATGCAACATCTGAACTAATTTTCCCTTGACACTGTCTTCTAAGTTGGCGCCAATCTTAACTTCCCTCTTGTCTGCCTCAGTACCTAGGTTAATCACTTCAACTGGTTCCTCGTGCGATTGAATGGCCTTTTCCTCTTGCATCAGAAGTCTGGATAGTTCCCCAGGTATTTCACAATCTTCTTTGCCTTCGTCTTTGACTTGGTAGATTGGATGTTCAAAGTCACAGATGGCAATAGCAGAGTCGTTGTCAATGAGATCCGGAGTGGACGTGGATCTGCAAATGTGCGTGTGTGCGTGTAAGGTCACATGGCTATTTTGAAAATGCAATAAAGTGAAAGAAAGATAATGAGCGCAAAATTTGAATGCAAAAGAGTCCAATGTTTTTTCATTAAATGATCATATGACATATGAAAATGAACAAACCCTTAACAAATGGACCATGGTGCCCCAGGCATGGCACATTGCTTAAAGTCATTGCTTCAACAAAATTACAGATAGAGTTCTTAAATTAATAAAATATTAAATGGTAATTACTCCTTGTTGAAGGAGATCAGAATGAAGTCCTTGGTACGCCAGTTGTTGAGCTCTTCATCAGCAGTCGGGTAGATCCAGTCATCAAAGTCACAGTCATCGTTAGAGTCTTCAAGAGCATTCACTTCATGATTACTGATGCAAAGAGGTGGTTTCTCCATACAAGCACGTCTGACCTCCTTTTGAGCTTTGGCAGTGAAGACCAAACCATATTTGTTTAATTTGAAAGGGATGTCAGGGAGTTGTCCCCAAATGGTACAACCTCTATCTTCAATCACAACATGGGCATCTTTGAGGGAAGCCATTCTAGGCACAAATTTAATAGCTTTCAAAACATCAAGAGTAGCCTTGGCAGCAGCAACCATGGGAGAGACCACTTCGAAGGCTTGACAAGGAGTTTCTATGAACTCACCGTCCATCTCAACATACTTAAACAAATTTAGATGGCTAACCATAAACTCTTCTTCACTACAGACAGTAACAATATTTCCCTTGACCGTATATTTCAACTTTTGATGTAGAGTGGAAGTTACCGCTCCTGCCCCATGAATCCATGGGCGTCTAAGTAGGTAAGAGTAAGCAGGACGAATATCTATCACATATAAAGTTGAGTTGAAAATTTGAGACCCAACTTTGATGGGGAGATCAACTTCTCCATGGACCATCCTTTTGGATCTATCAAAAGCCCTCACCACTATGTCACTTGGCTTCAGTATCGAACCTTCACAATCCAACCGATCTAGGGCACCTTTGGGCAAGACATTCAGAGAGGACCCAGTATCCACCAATACTTGGGCTAGAGTGGTTCCTTTTCATTCAATGGAGACATGCAAAGCTTTGTTATAATTTCCTCCGGCGGGAGTTAAATCAGTATCTATGAATCCCAATCCATTATCGGCAGTCAAACTCGCTACACAGTTTTCAAACTGATCGACCATAGTCTCTTGAGGAACATGTGCATTTTTCAAGAATTTAATTAATGCTTGAGCATGTGCATCTGAGAATAGTAATAAAGGTAGCATAGAAATCTTTGAGGGGGGTCTGCCCCAACTTCTCTACTATCTTATAATCACTTTTCCTTATAATCTTCAAAATCTCCTCCATTCCTTGGGTAGAGGGTTCCTTAGTAATAACGTCTTTGGCAGGCTCCTCCATCCTGGAAGGCTCAATCATCTTTTCTTTTCCCCTAGCATCAGTACTAGGTTTGTCAACAGTAATGAAAACATGTGTAGTTGTGGTGGTTGGATGTGAAATATCGGGAGAGAAAATTCTCCCTGTTCTAGTCACCTTGCTAGACCCAGCAATATTGGTAATGTCAGCAGTTTGATCAATCCATGTGTCTTGTTTAATACCATGGTAGTATACTTCAGCTCCATAATTCCAGGGTACCGCTTTATCGGAAGAATAAGGGACTGGCCCCGGTGTGGTAATTATCAGTGGAGCTATTTGCGGCTCATTGGGAATCCTAATAGGACCTTTTTAAGTGATTCTAATAGGTTTATTGGAGATAGTGATGATGGATATGTCTTCAACTTCTTGAGTTACAACTTTAGTCAAACTTTTTACGGATGGAGTTCTTTCAAATAGGATCTCATGGTTGTCCATTAGGTGTTGGACACCTCTTTTCATCTATTCACGGCCATTGACTTGCATAGCACATCAACAACAATCTTCAAGGAAACCAGGGAAAACCCCAACTTTCAACAAATTGTTTTTAGCAAACTTCAATTGAGTAGTCAAGTCATTAACAGA
The DNA here is from genome assembly GCA_948472305.1 of Vicia faba. NCBI lineage: Eukaryota > Viridiplantae > Streptophyta > Magnoliopsida > Fabales > Fabaceae > Vicia > Vicia faba. The sequence goes on from OX451735.1 coordinate 28,200,782, forward strand.
GGAAACAAAAACAGTATCTTCAATAGCATTGACACCTTTGCCATTATTTGGCATGAGTGCAGTGATTTCATTTGGAGTTGATGGAGGATCGAACTCAATGGTGTTGTTGTCAATGAGGTCTTGGATTTTATTCTTGAGAGACCAACAATCATTTGTGTCGTGTCTGGGGCTATTCGAATGGTAGGCAGATTTGGCGTTAGGGTTGTATTTTGGAGAAGCAGTATTATGGTTGGAAGGAGGATCTCACAAGGTCACCAAGTCAGTTTCAAAAGGTGTTTCAGAGCTTGAGATAGTTGCATATTGATTTTAGTAAATTGTCTTCTTTGAACATCCGATCTTTGTTGATTATTTTGTTGACGAGGTCGTTGAGTTGGAGTTGGATTGGAAATTAACACAACCCCTACAGAATGGTGACGGTCATTCCTAGCACGGCTTCTTGACCCATATACAACATTAGTCTCTTTCTTACCAATAAACGGATTTTTCAGTGTTTGATGTAGAGGCAGAGGCCATGTGTATCTTTCCATTTTTAATACCTCTCTCAACCTTTTCACCAGTCAAGATTAATTTAGTGAACCCAGATGATAAACTTCCAATTAACAAGTTATAAAATGGTCTAGTCAATGTTCCCATAAACATATCTACCAATTCCCTGTCAGTCAATGGTGGCTGCACCCTTCCATCCATATCTCTCCATTTCTGGGCATATTCTTTGAAGCCTTCATTGGAACCTATGGTCATTCCTTGTAACTGCACTCTAGTTGGCGCCATATCAGCATTGTACTGATATTGACAGTAGAAGGCGGTGGCCAAGTCCTCCCAGGTATGGATGTTGGAACCTTCTAACTGGTAAAACCACTCCAATTGAGTCCCAGACAGACTCTCTTGAAAGAAGTGCACCCATAACTTCTTATCAGTGGTATGCGGTTGAATTTTAAAGACATAAGATCTCAAGTGAAGCTTCGGGCACGAAACGTCATCGTACTTGGCAAAAAATGGAATATTGAATTTGTGGGGGATCACTACCCTAGAAACCAAACCCAAATCACCAAAATTTAGGCCAGGCCCAGCTTGAATTTCCATAGCCTTCAATCTGTCCTCCAGTTTCTTATACTTGTCTTCAGCAGGTGGATATTGTTCGTCAAAATAGTCCTCATCCTCAGAGATTGGATTGTTACCACCCCCAGCATAGGTGCTCCTTGCATCTCCATCTCGATTCCCATCCTCCTCGGAGGAGTCTTCTACCACTTGAACTTGTCGAATGGGGCCCTTGAACCTCTTCCCCATGTTGATCAAAGCCTTCTTCTTGGTCTTCTTCTTTGCAACTAGAAGTGACATCAGTTCTTGCTGCCCTTTGGCCAAGTTGAGCAAGGTTTCTTGAAAATGAGAATTTTGTGTCTGCAAGTCCTTCACAGTATGCTCGAGATCCATCTTACTGAAATAAACAATATAAAGATGAGGAAACCTATGTCGAAAAACCTGCTTATGTTATGATGCATGTAATGTGAATGCAAATGTTTTCAAGGATCCTTAAGATTTAAATTTGTTTAAACAAAGAAGGAACAAACATTAATTTTATTAATAAGTTCAAACAGTTACAAAAGAATTACTCTTACAAACAAAATGAACTAATACAAAAAGTCTCAGCTCTCCCATGGACGCTTCCTCTTTAGAGTAATGTAGGCATTCAAGTTCTTCTCCTTGTGAAATTTCCTTGTGAGCTCCAACACTTTCTTCTCGCCTGCATAGAACTGGGTTTCAAAGGTGTCTCGCTCCCCTTTGAGTTGAATCCACGATCTTTGCAACTCCTCGAGAGTAGTAGGCATGTCAGGATGAAGAATAGTGTAGGAAGCATCTCCTTCGATAATAGGCTCCATGATGATAGGTAAGATGACAAGATACGACATCATGAGGCTTTGAGCGCGAGCTCGCACCCATTTAAGATAAGGCTCCAATGGAATAGAGTTCTTATGCCTCAAAGTTTTGTTGCCATCTTTGTTCACCATGCCCAAAGCTCGTACAAATCTTTGACGATAACCTTGAACATCGTTCTCATAGTCAAATACAATACCTTGGACAAGTGCGTCATGAGTGCCATCCCTCCGAGCATAACAAAACTGTCGTAGAGCCAAGAAAGGATTATAGGTGATACCTCCCCTAATTTCAAAGAGAGGGACATTAGGTAATTCCCCAAAACGATCAATGATGGTGACATCCTCCAAAGATCGAGAACACCAATGGATATCCAAATGCGAGAGTGACATCAAACTTTGAGACCAACTCATACCTTGTTCATTCTTCAAAACTGATCGAGGAAGGTGCAAAATAAACCACCTATCCAACAAAGGAGTACAACACATAAGAATCCCCTTTCTCTTCATGGTGCGAATATGAAAAGAATGCAAAATATCTCCAAGTAAGGTAGGCACCGGGTTACGAGATAGAAAAACTTTGTCCGTGTTCACATCTATGAGTTGGTCCGGGTTAGGAAATAATACCATCCCATAGGGTAGAAGAGCCAAACTTTCTTCAAAAGCTTGCAAGTCCAAAGCATCCCAAAATTGTTGAGCCTTCTCAAACAGAAACTTGGCTAGAAAACCTTTAACACCACTTGTTGTTTCCCGATTTGTCACAATGTCGGACCGTTGCAAATGTAAAGCTAGAGAAATCTCCTCAGGTCTTGGGTCTTTCTCAATACCGGTGAAGGGTAATTGATCAAGAATATGCATTCCCAAGAGTTGAGAAAACTCCTCCATGGTGGGCATTAATTGGTAATCAGGAAATGTAAACCAATTGTGCTTAGGGTCAAAGAACTGAAAGAGTACCCCCATCATTTTTTCTTTAAAATTTGAGGTAGCCAAGTTGATGAGACAACCATACTTCTTGGTGAACGGAGAATTATTGGGAACCCTTGACGCTAACTCCTCGAGTTGAGGAGGCACTTTCACAAAGCCGATTTGGATAGTCTTTCTACAAGAGGAATCCATGTCCTATAAAACAGACAAAGATAAATCCCAAGGTCCTTGAAATGGATAGTGCAAATGCCGTGGTATGATGTCATGATGTTATGTATAGATAAACATATACAAACAAGTCCTTAGGTTCAGGCTTGCATGAGGTTCATAGGTAAGTACCCTTTTGAAGTTTAGTTGGTTCAACCTGTCCTACAAAGTAATCGGGTTCTAGGGAATATCAATATCATTGATCTTTCTTTATTGGGCATTGTCTCAGCATAATCAATCTTTTATTGCGGCTGAAATATCCCAAAAGTCCAATCTCAACGAGCGTAGTATCGAGTATCAACCAATTTTCAGATTTCCACCGAAACCGGCTATCTCACTACTTCTTAATAGCCAAGTTGTTCAATTAAAGGTTCTAAGGTCAGTTAGTGTTTCATGACACCACACAACGGCCTTGTATTCTCCTTGATTCAACATAAAAGATATCGGTACCCACAAATGTGTCACAATAACGTAGCTATTGCTTGAACCATATCGGTCTATGCTGTACAGTCTCCACAATCTTTGCTACTTACCTAATAATGTTCCCAGATCCGGGTAGAGGATCAATACAAAACCCAAACAAGGACCCAAAATGTAAATCAAACAAGTCAAACAATAAAATCATTGAAAGGTGATCTATTCTATAAGGTAACCCTACTTTTAAGTCGTCCCCAACAGAGTGTCCAATTCTGTAATACGGTGGGAGAACATACTTGGGTGTTTTGCATTTAATCGCAATTGTTGCAGATAGCAAGAGTCGCCACCGACTTTTCTTTTATCTAATAAAAGAAAGGATGAAAAGAACAGGAAAGACCTTTAGAGAATTTTCTTGAGTTCGGGGGGTAGGTTATGAAAAGGGAAGATGTTAACACCCTTTTCATTCGTAGTTATCTATGGGATATTAGTTGCTAGCTCACTTTGAAATGCTTTGTGAAATGTGTTTGTTTTTATTTGAAAGTATTTTGAAAACGCCTTTGTTTAGGCGAACTTTGTAATGATTCTCGTCTCTATAAGAATGTATACAAAGTGTTGACTTTTGAAAATATTTCATTTGAAAGTGTTGGCGTGTTTTGAGAGATGTTTTTGAAAATGGTTGTGAGCAAGCAACTACGAGCGTTCTACCTACTCAAAAAGGCTTTGTTCATTTCCTCCTCCTTTAAATATTTCTATCTTACCATTGATTGATAAGAAGCCCTATCATTGGATGTGAATGGACGGGCGTGGGACATTGTACATCATAGAATGCAATATTGTAGGATACCTTAGAAATTTTTGTAATGGTCTAAGATCATTTATAAAGGCAACATTTGAAGGGTCATCGAGAGACTATGATCTTGTTTTTGATTATTTTTGCTAAAGTATCCCACATTTGCGTAACATGACTATTTTTATCTTAGGCAACAAGTGAGGTCAACCCTAAAGGTGCTAGTGTGCATAGTGTTTGTTTTCATACTCTTTGTCTTTGAATTAGGTTTTTTCTACTTGTTGATTTTATGTCTTGCCATTCAAACCCTAATTACTAGCATTTATATTGAAAGCAATAAATTACGAAAATGTAAAGTTCTACGCTATTACATCACTTGGGGATGGGGATACAATTTACAAATGGGGGAATAAAAGCAAATAAACCCTAATTTACTATTACAACCATATTGAATATGAACAAGTAATGTACAAGAATAATGAAGGCAATGTGAAAGGAAAAGAAAATTGTTTTTGTTTGTTTTTTATGAAAGGTTTTAACTTAATTAAACTAATAGAAAGAAAGAAAATAAGTTTCTAGTCTAGGTTGATTTAATAATAACTAAACCTAAATTAAATAGAAAAATAAATTAAATAAATTAAGAAAACAATTTTTGGGGATTTTATGAAAAGGTTTTAACCTAATTAATTAAAACTAAAATGAATGGAAGGAAATTAATTAATTAAACTCCTAAGTTCTAAATTAATTTAATTAAAATAAACTAAGTCTAATATTAATTTAATTAAGAAAATAAATTTGTTAAAGAAATGGTTTTGGTCTTTTTGTCTAAAAGAAATAAAATAAAAATATACTAAATATCTAAATAATAAATATAAAATATTTTTGGTATTTTTGATTAAAAATAATAATAATAATAATAATAATAATAATAATAATAATAATAAAAATAAAATAAAGAAAAAAGAAAATAAAATAAAAAAATAAAATTAAGTCAGGGGGTTTAGAAAGTGGAAAGGGATGTAAGTGAGTAAAAACAGTTTTGTGTTTGATGTTAGGCCCAAAAGATTTTTGTAAATCAGAATAAAATAAATAAAAATGGTTATCTGGGTGTGTGGCTGTTAGCATATAGGGGGTGCTATGGAGTAAAATGAGTACGAGACCCAACAGAGGGAGCCCAACGCGCCTACAAAAACACAAAAATATGAAACAAAGAAAATGTGAAATTTTTTAAAAATGTCTCGCTGGGGTTCGAACCCAGGATATTAAACACTAACACCTTACATACACACACGCTTGCCAATGGGGTGGCTGTTTCATCCGTGTATAAAACAACTTACGCTAAATTTAAAATACAACAAATCCATGGCCAACTTCATCTTCTTCCTCGCGCCAGAAATCTCAACATGATTTTTAAAACCTGTAACTTCTTCATCTCTGAACAAAAATGGAAAATGTAAACATGAAAGTTACTTTAAATTTCATCACGATTCTAGAAATGTAAATAACTAAAGCTATAAATAAAAGATGAGCACGAACTTCTAATGGTACCAAATTCTGACCTAACTTTTTTAGAAAGTTCAAACCTAAAATTCTCACTACTCAGGCAACATAAATGAATTCTAAGGACATGGTCAGTTTCAGGGCTATGATGTCTACATTTTATCTTTGAAAATGGAAACCTAACAATGCTTATATGAAGAGTTCAAAAGTCAGAAAACTTACCTTGAAAATGGATTTCGTGTTTTGAGTTTGAGCTTATTTCAAGGTGCTTCAATTATCAGATTAGCTTCCTTGAGTCTCTAGGAAGCTAATACAATGCTTAGCTTGAGTTGAGAGTGGCTGAAATGGTCTGGAGAAGTCCAGCTGCAGTGCTCTATTTTTGGTTATGGAAGATGAAGAAGATGGTGTTACAGTTGGGAAACGGGGATTGGGATAACCTTTATATGTGTATTAAAATCTTTGTGATGGATTAGAAGTGAAAATGCACGAGTAGATTTGAAGATTGGGTTTCAAAGTCAGAAATGACAAGTTTTTGTGCTTGTATTGTAATTTATGGTTTGAGGGAGAGTGAGGGTGCTTGAGGGCTTGTGAATTCATGTGTTATGTTGCAAATGATGGTTCAATTTATAAAGAAAAGATTTGGAGGCGTGTAGAAGTCAGAAGTACAAGATCACATGTTTGTGGATTTTTACTTGTTTTTGAAGCAACATCGATCAATATGGTTCCAATGCTTGTACCATGCCCTCTAGGGTGGTTGAACACTTTAAAAATGTTTCTTCTAGCTTAGTAGGTTAAAAGTGTGCAGAAGAAACAAGTTAGAGGCTCAAGAAGTTGACTTTGTGATTAAAGTGAACTTTTCAAGAATGGCAATGTTAACTTTGTGCCAAAAATGGATAGGTCACTTGGATAATAACTCAAGCACTTGGGTAACAGTTCAATTAATTGTGTAAACCATTAATTATGAAGTGAAACACAAGTTTGAAGACTGCAAAGCAAGATTATGCAGCATGTCATATGGATTTGGTCATGTGTTCATCACAAAGATGACTTGTAATTCAAGTTTGAAACCCTAACTTCATCTCTTCGATTCTCCTAGCTCAAGAATGATCTCATTGAGTTCTTAGAAATTTTGAAAGTCTTGGAACATTATATACAACTTTCATGTTGGCCATTTTGAAAAAATCCTCTTGGAGCTTGGTGAAAATTGGCCAAGAAGTTAGGTCAAAAATCTACCTAAACTAGGTCAAACTTTCACTAAGTGTTTAAGAAAATGTGCATGACTTCATGGATTAATAATTCAAAATCAAAGCATTTCTAGGACTTGACCAGTAAAGCAAATTTGTAGATCTCATCAAGATCTACAACTTTCATGTTGGAAGTTTTCTTTGAATCATCTTACATCTTGGTGAAAAGTTGGCATGAAGTCATGAAAAAAATAAGACTTAAAACACTTAGAAAATTTTCTAAGTCTTGAAAACTTTGACTTCTTTCAAAGACTTTTGAATATCTTGATTTCTTGATGATCAAGCTTCACACTTTTGAATGTCGTGATAAATTATGATCTTTGAAACTCAATTTTAATCAAAAAGTCAAAGTTTGACTTTTGGTGTATTAGTTGACTTTTTATCAGTTGATTGTATTTCAACTATCAATCAATTGATCTTGACAAATGTTTTGAACCATTAAATTAGGTCAACATGTTGAATTTTAATCCTTTAGATTATTCTTCAAGCCAATAGATCATGCATTAGGTCAAAAGTCCCTGATCAATCAAATACAGTCAAAACCCTAATTTTGACCATTTTGCCCTTTTGGTAAATTGAATGCTTTTCTTGAGAGATTGTGATAAATACTTGATCAAATGATTAATAAGACTTTAAGATGTTGATGTTGGTCAAAACTCATGAAGTTTGACTGTAGGTTGACCACAATTACCTTTTTACCCAATACAGCTGATTTTCAGTCATCTGGCCAATTGACTGAGCAAAATTGTGATTCAAGACTTGAAACTTGACATGAGTATTCTTGGAGGTCTATAATGATCCATGAAAGTCACTTGAAGCATTAAAAGTCCAATTGTCTTTGAGAAAACCAAAACCCTAATTTGAGGTATCAGTGTTTAGGAGATGGCTTGACCTAGTCAACACTTGTACAGGCTTGAGCTATTGAAGATCTTGTGAGAAATATCTTGAGAAAAGAGAGGGAAAATTTTTGGGTACAACAATATGACTACGACAATAAATCGCTTTAGGCTAGAAAGTATGATGATGGAGCGCTTTGTGGAAACACAAAATGCGACGCTAACTCACTTTGAGGAACCGTATGAATCCTATAATTTCAACCTCGCAACATCAATGGAGGATTTCGATGCGTCGCTAACTCACTATAGGCTAGAATCTATGATAGAGAATTTTGTAGAGACACAAATTGTCTAAAATGAAGAGATAAGAAATCAAAGTCTTCAAAATAATGAAACCCTTAGGCAGCTGAACAATGTGGTTGAGTCCCTCACGACTCACAACATGGCCTTGGAGACTCAAATCCAACTGCTTCAACAAAAACCTATAGGACCCTTCCCTGAGGAGCATGTGGATGTTGTAACAACCAGTAGTTAAAAAAATCGAAAATCCTAATGAGAGTGATAATGAGGTTGAAGAGAGTAATAATGAGGTTGAGAAGAGTTCTGGTGAGAAAAGAGTAGAGATTGAGAAAAATAGACCGACACTATCCGAAAGGGAGTTTGTCGAAGAGGTAGAAAAGGGAACATATATTTTTGTTCCTTCTCCCTATAACCCACCTATTTCTTTTCTACAAATATTTGTGGAAGCTAATGTAGATGCCTGATCCAATAAGTATATGGAGAATATCCACACCAATGCAACTTTATTTGAGGTCCCGTATAAAAAGAGAAAATTTGAGGACCATGAAACTAGAGATATCATTAGCATTAAGAAGGGAAGGTTAACATTAGAGATGGTGGGTGAAATAACAAAACCCAAACTTGAAAAGTTGATACTCAGGATAGACCTAAACCACCACCACAAGTCCAAAAGAATGAACCACCCCACAGAAGAAAGAAAAGAAAAGGTGAGGGATATGTGAGATGGCTTGATAAGTGGCCATGGAAACCAAATACAATTAAAAATTCGACCGAGGAGTCATTTTCGAGAGAATCACCATGAGTGCTGACACTCTTGAGTCATCGAGCTACCGACGTTAAAATAAGCATTGCGTGGGAGGCAATCCACGAGTTTCAATTTAATGTTTTTGCTTTTGTTTGAGTTCACAATAAACAAAGATACCGATCGCTTGGCACCTATTAGTTTCATGTAGGAAACTATCGAGGCGGGCATTGATCAGGTTATTAATCCTTTTCCCACTTTTTACTAAAACATTGAGGATAATGTTTGGTTTAAGTATGGGGGAGAAGCTTTACCGCTTTCCATTTATCGCTTCTTATTTTCATTTATTGTTTTCTAGTGTATTTCATGTCTTTAATATTTAATCTATTTCCAATATTTGGTCGAGTCATTGCATGTGATGTCAAGTCTGTATGCCTATTTTTCAATTGTTACTGAATTTCCCTGAATTTTTTAATAAAATTTTAACCTCCCAACAAAAAAAATCAATTTTATTTTCTAATGCATGGCACACACTCTGAAAGTATATAGGTTGTCAAAATTTAGGCTGCGTTAGAGAGACTTGGGAAAGTATTAATAACATCGATACCGTTATGACACCCTAAATCCCCTCATCATGTGATAATCGATTTAGATACCCATTATGCTGAGACCTTAAGATCAAGTTTTCAAAGTAGCTCTTAAGTAGTTTATATTAGCAGTCAGTACCATCTTAAGCATAAACTACGTAGGGTGTCGATTAATATAAGTGAATGATCCCAAAAATTCCAAACAATAAGTTTCCATAATAAATTTAAATATGGAATGTACCTATTAAGTTAGGTGACCCTCACCCGGTCACTTAATCCAACGGTTATGGAACCTACAAAAATATAATAAATTAACCCGTCATTAATTGGTTCAGAGGTGTCTAGTGTTGAACTTGGTAGGGCGGACTACAGTATGATCCCCCGCAACTACGATTGGTTAATAAAAAGGGGTTACCAAACTTATGTACCAAAACCTCAAGACAAAGGGTCATATTCGCTAACCGATTTCCCTACTATGTGCGTGTATGGATAACAGGCTTAATGTGATTGCGCTTGAATGAATAGAGTGAAATAAAAACAAGAGATATAGGTTGAGTTATAATGGCATGATTTGAATTGGATTGCATAAAGAGGGAGTCTTTGAACATTGTGTCTTTAAGGTGTCCTTGTATTGAACATTTAGTACCTATCATTCTAACATTAGCCTAGCAGCAACGTATGATTAGGAGTTGTGTTGTGCCCTTGTTTCAAATCATGCTTAATCATTTCTTTTACCGTGTTGGTCGATTTCTTGAGGGAAAGCAATGGTTTAAGTATGGGGGTATTTGATAACGCGGAATTATATTGTATATTCGAGTCGATTAACATAAATAAAGTTTTCATTTTCCATTAATTATGTTGCATTATGCTTGCATTTTAAGTATGTTTCAGGTAATTTCATCTCACAAGGCTTACATTATGAAAGAGGAAGAAATGAAGAAGAAATGAAGAAGAAAAAAGTCAAATTTGAAAAGTAGAAGAAAGTGTAGAAAGTTCTCATGATAGAAGGTTGTGACAATCGTCACAACCCCATGTCGCTCGCCACAGGTTCAAGTAGTGTGCCCCTCGACCCACAACACATGTCGCTCAGAACAAGTCAAATATGTGTGGCCCTCGTCACACATGATGTTACGACCAGTACAAGTTGAAAATATGTGTGCCCCATGGCACACATTGCGTGGCGCTCGGCACAAGTCAATTTTAGTGTTAAACACGAAGTTATCTCCATGTCCACAACGAAGCCCATGATTTCCTCAACTTCTCCGACCATGATCTGCATTATCTCCACTGTCTCCAACTTCCCACTATCTCCACCTTCTTAAACTTCCCATGATCTCCACTATCTCTCACATGTTAACTTCCATTAGTCCTATCTATAAAATTATGGAGCATTCATTTTTAGTTTTTATCCAAGTTTTATGCGCATATTGTTATTCTTAGTTTTTAGGCAGAAAGGTTTACCATGTAAAAGTGGTAGTTTCTCACATCGAGGAACTACCACACCATAAGTATTAATCCTACAATTTGTGTAACTTTTGTATAACTTGCTTGGATCAACAATCTTGTCAACGTTGTTTGAAAGCTCTATTCAAGTTTCAAGATTTATTTTATTCAAGCTTTATTCAAGTTTTATTCCACGTTTATTTATTTGCAATTATTTTAGTTTCTTGTTCTTATAATATTGTTTTATCATTACAAATCTAATTATGTCTATGTTCATGGTGAATAATTCTAATTTCATGTTTGTGTCTTTAAATATGTTCGGCTAAATAGTTTTGAGTCCGGTATGTGAGGATCGTCGTTCCCGACAGAACTCGGTAATAACTTGGCTTAATTATTTGTTTCAAAATTCAGTTTTTGTCTTTGTTTTTAAACTTAATTTAAATACCTTTGTCACGAGAGTGAGAGGTTACTTAACACGATTTTGCCACGAGAGTGGGAAATTAACTAAGGTTCGAGCCGGGACTGCGAGAGCGTGGGGATCAAACTGGATAGTAGAAACTAGGCATTAATTCTAAACACAACGAGAGCGCTTTATGATTAATTAGAACTTGTTCAGTTTTCAAAACACATTCCTTAATTAAAATGGGCGAGCGAGAGCAGAATCTCATGGTTAAGGAATGCCGCTTTATTCAAAACCACGAGAGTGTGAGGTCCGGTTTTTAAATTGATATTTTATACTAAACACATTTTTAACATCAGTATAAGCCAATGAGTTACAGAGTCTGGGAGGTACGCGGAATACACATTCCGGTCTCTCTTTTATTTTATATTTCTTTAATATTATTTTAGTCTTTGTTTTAGTTATTAGTTTCCCCTAAATCGATTATTCATTAGCATTAGCTAAGTGACGATAGATTACAATAGGTTGACATTGGTCTCTATGGGTTCGACAATCTTTTATATTACTTCAATATTTCTGTGCACTTGCAAACGCATCAACATGTTGATAGCGCTCATGGTTAATGTAGGACTCAACAAGAACAAAACATTTTAGTAAATGAAGAAACAACAACAACAATAAACTTCATCTAGTTTGAGATATAATGAGAAGAAATATAATAAGTATGATGTTTTTGTGTAAGCTTCTTCCTCCTTATATTTATTTTTCATTTCTTCACAAACTAGATGAACTTCATAATTGATTCTTGTTCCATGATTAGTTTCAATAAAAGGTGCGTCCTGGAAATTTATAATATATCTTTTTCATTGCTCACAAATTCATAATATATGGTTTTGTTGTATGATGTTGTTTGAGTTTATTATATTCTATGTAGATTGTTTGTTTCACTAATCTTAACTTAAAATACATTCATTTAAATTGACATAGATACTTATAATCTACAAATTAAGTTGCATTTGAAAACCAACTTATATCAATCATTGTTTCCGAATTACATGCGTCTCATTGTTCATTTCATGTTCTTTTATATATAGATTATGGTATAATGACATGGCTCCTTAGATACATCATTGTATTTGATTATAGTTAAATTTCATTAACTACAATTTATTGGATAATCTGCCTCATCATCAGCACTTATAATCGTAAAAATTACAATTATAAAAACTATGATGATAAGTGATGATGTTGAGGCAGATTATCCAATGTCTTGTTGTTATGAAAATTTAACTATAATAGAAGATAGCGATGTATCAAAGGAGTTAGACCAATAAACCACAATATATATGAAAAAGAGCATGAAATGCATGATGAGACGCATGCAATCAGAAAAAACAATAGTTTGTTTAAGTTGGTTTTCAAGAATAGTTTAATTTTCAGATTATAGACTTCTTCATTAATTTGAAAGCTTGTATTTCTTTAGTGAGGTGTATGAAAAAAAAGAAATCTACATATTATATAATAAACTTTGGGTACTTTAAACAACAGTTACAAGCCTAACCGTTGTGATATGAGGCACAAGTCCCGCCTTTCAATAATGATTTCCAGGCCGTGGTAGAAACAACAAACTTACAACCACATGTTACTTAACAACGGTATGACATGCGTGATGGTACCTCTTTTCCAACCGTTGTGAAAGGGGTTTTCCGTAGTAGTGTAAGTCTCACATTTCTCAAAAGAGTGAATGTTTAGAACTTTATAAGTAAGAGGACCCATATACCTAATGCCTTAAGGTTTCAGTGAATATATGGCATCTCTCTCACTTGTTCCCTTTGGATGATGCAAAGTCAATTAGTCATTCAGAAGCAATTGAGAGAAAGGTGTGGAAGGAGGCTATGAGAGAAGAAATAAGGTCAATTGAGAAGAATCAAACTTGAGAATTGATACTTCTACCTGAGAAGAAGAAAACTATTAGTGTGAGATGGGTGTACAAGACTAACTTTAATTAAGACGGCTCAATTTCAAAATATAAAGAAAGGTTGGAGGCTAGAGGGTTCCTGCAGAAACATGGAAAAGACTATAATGAGGTCGTTGCTCTTGTGGCAAGGCTTAAAACTGTAAGATTAGTGGTAGCAATATCTAGTAGTAGAGACCGGTCTCTGCACCATCTGGATGTAAAATCTTCTTTTTTAAATGGTCTTCTAAAATAAGTTATATATGTAAATCAACCTTGGAGTTTTGTTATAAAAGGAAAGGAACATATGTTATACAATTCATACAAGGAATTAAATGGTTTTAATCAAGCTTTAAGAGCTTGGAATAAAAATAATTGATCAATTCCTTGTTAACTTGAGATTCAAGATATGGATTGTGGAGTATGGTGTATATGTGCAAGCATCAAAGGAAGAAGGCATCGTGATGATTTTCTTGTATGTAGATGATTTGCTTATTACATGAAATCATGCATGTGCTTTAGAGAAACTAACGACTTAAATGAAGGAGGAATTTGAGATGACAAACCTAGGCGGACTATCACACTTTCATGGCACGAAATTTGTGAAGAGTGATGCATCAACAAAAGTATGTGAAGGAACTGCTTGAAAGAATGGAGATGACTGTATGTAAAGCAGTCACAAATCCTTTTGAGACAAACACTAAGTTGGATGTGTGTGCAAGTGAAGAAGAGGTAGATTCCACATTGTACAAACAAATTCTTGGCTCACTAAGATGCTTATGCAATAGAAGGCCAGATATATGTTATGCAATAAGTATAGTGAGCAAATTTATGAGCATGCCAAAGAAGTCTCATCTAGTAGTTGCAAAGAGAATTCTTAGGTATTTCAAAGAAACTTTGAAGTTAGGTTTTGTTAGATGATGGTGACTTATCTAGATGGTGGTGAATAGATCCCTGAATAAAAGTTACCTTTCAAAAATAGGTAATTAAAATTTATTTTGAAATACAATGTTGCACGAAATATTTTTAGCCTACATCAAAAAAGTCATTTAAACGAACCTAGTTATTGGAAACTCGGATATGCGAAAGCCGTATGGAATTAATCAATGATAAAAGTAACAAACGCAACTGTTTCACAATTAATCATTTATAACAAATCACTACAACCACATATTTCCGATGAAATTATGTTAAAAAAATTTGACAATTTATCGAACACTTGGCGCGCAATTAATTTTTCAGAATTTCTTTTGAGCTTTTTGATTTGAGAACAACAATTATAATCAAAGTGATTATAAGCTGATCAATAAAGCAATTTAAGCTTTAACAATCAAAGAAAAATTCTATACGAACTGATCAATCAAACATAAAATTCAACAAATTGCATATAAAAATTAAATGAGAGAGAGAGAGAATGACACAAAGATTTGTTTAGTAAGTTCACCAATCATCCTTGCTATGGCTACGTCTCTCCCCCAGTTTCATTTTGGAATCGAGATAAATTTCTTACTTTGCAAAAAGTTGATTACAATAGAAGTGTTCCAAGAGCAACCCTATAAACCCTAACCGTTTGATGTTGATTAAACTCATTCTCTTCTTTTGATCTTGAGCAAGACCAAGACACAATAGATCCAATTGATTCACCATCTCACGCTACTCCTTTATGAGATACACAATCTCAAATGCTTTTACTCGATCGAATCCAATTGTGAACTATTGACCATAAGAACTTCCAATACGATTCACCGTCTCGCGCTACTCCTTTGCAAGATCTCCAATATTCAAAGCTTTCACACAACCGAAACCACTATTGCAAAGTCTTGAACAAACCCCCAAATCTACCAAAGATCTTGGAGGATAAACCCTAAGTTTTTTGGATGAAACCCCCCACAATTCTTAACCCAATATTCTCTGTTACACAAACCTAATTGGATGTTATCAAACCTCGTCTAGATGGCACCCTAACAAAAATGATTATGTGTAGTTTGTTAGTGTGTATGCATAGGTTAGAGGTTGAAGATGAAGAGCAATGGTGGTAAGTGTTTATAGTTTCATCAAGTTAAAATGATGCATGTATGATGTATTTATAGTTGTGGAAATCTGGTGGCAAAGAGGGAAATTTTGGAATTAAAACAGTTAAAAAAATTTCACCAAAGAAACAGGATGTGCCACGTGCCAACCTGAAATGAGTAATGTGCCGACACTTGAGGAATAGAAACTACAAACTTTAATAATGCAGTATGTGTGTCGGTCTGAAAATCGTATGTGCTGACACATAGAGTTAAAAATTCAATACGTTTCGTCCTAAAATGAGTTATGTGTCGACACATGCAACACAAAAGCTACAGGATTTAATATTGAGGTACATGTATCGGCCTGAAAATCATATGTGTCGGCACACGCAACCGATTTTAATGTAGAAACTGATTTTTCATGTTTTTGGCCAATTTTAAACTTGTTTTGAATGCTTCCTAAGACCTCTAATGCAGGGGTGCACCATGAAAAACCACTAATGGTGAAGTTTCACTCACATACTCCCCCTTTTTATGATGTCAAAACATGCGACATTGCATTTTATATCTTCATTGAAGGCTCCCTTTGACTTTGTGCTTCCCAAATTTATCTCACATATGCTTCTCTCCCTTTAAGAACATAAAAAAGGAAGATAACAAACCATGAGAAGTATCATAATTCAATGTAATATTACCGGTTGATCAGAACCTATAAGGTGGATGGATGATGATCTTCAGACGGGCTAGAAAGTCGATAAGGAAAAAGGGGGTTGTACCTGTAAGGCACACCGACGATCAAGTAAGTGTGGGAGCAAAGAGAGATACAAGAAAAGTATTAGGTTTTAGTGATAAATAGTGGATATTTGATACATGGCGCTCACATGAGCGAGGGATTATATAGTGCCCTGGCGCTTGGCCATTGGTCCCTATTTTTAGGTCTAGATATGCGGGTCCGCAAAAACAGGTAATTGCCAGGACGTGGTCAAACCGGGTAGGTGTGCCTGCAACTAGCCGTTAGTTCCGAGGAAGAGGTAGGTTGCAGACAGCGGTTTGATCGGTTCCTAGTTGTCTGGATGACTTGAGGTCGGGAAAACTGAGAGGCGCTCGTTGATTATCGTAGGTCAGTGCTGGTCCAGGAGGGAAAACGATCGATGGTGCTTGACGAAGGGCGGGGGAGCCCGGGTCATGGTCACACGGGCTGTGCTGAAGGAGGAGGTCAGACTGGACCCACTCTAGCCGTTGGGCCAGTCCAAAACACAATACAAATACCAATATATCACACAGAGGCGTTTTTGCAAAGAAGAGCATGCACTCACATATCTCCATATATATGGAATGACGCAAGATTGATAAATAATCAACACAACACATTACTAACAAGTAGTGCAATGTATGAACAATAATGAATGCTATGCAAGAGAAAACTTCTTGAGTTTCTTCTCTAGCATCACGATCACGTAACACGTCATAATGGAACTCTCGATGTTGCACACGCATGTTCCCAGCTTGGCGAAAAATTAAATCACCACTAAATTCAAGATGAAAATGATGTCATAATATGTGACACAACTACAACAAGAATTGTATTTGCAAGATAACATACATACATTCAATTCACGTGCTAACGTAGAAAATAATACATACACTTCAAATGTTATAGAGTTAATACATGTGAAATTATGGAATTGATACACACCATGCTCATATTGATGTTTTCAACATCAGAACATGGTGTCATGACATATGTTACAACATCTGCAGATAGATGTTACAACATCTGTAGACAGACTGAGTAGCAATATCAAACTGGAATAGTATGCATAATTTTAAATTAAAAATGATAAATAACACACTCAATTGTTAACAAAGTTCTGTGTAACTCACCTACTCCAGGGGCTACCAAGTCAGGAAGGAAATCCACAATCAGTGGTATTAATTGTAAGCTTAAACAATCCCAATTTAGAACTTATCACTTAATCCCTACCCAGTACAACTTCTACCTAGGCACCTCCTAGATATGAGAAATCTCCATCTCACTTCTAATCACCACAGTGATAAAAGACCTACCCCAATCCCAGGGGAAGTCTATAAACCAGTTACAATCACAGTAACTAGTACAAGGATAAACCCAATAGAAGATTACACTTCAAATACAAAAAAATACTTAGTTAAGACTCTTAATTAAGAACAATACATGTTTTTCTTAAAAGCTTTAACCAAGAACAATACTCAACTCTTTGCTTAAAATCTTAGAGGAGAACAATACTCAATTCATTACCTAAAGGTTTCTAAGTGAGAAAATTATGTCTACCACAAAGTATCAAAAGATACAGAGGGTGACTTACATCACAAGAAACATGAGAGACTCAAAACTTAAACCCTTATTTTTAACTAAATAAAAAATAGTTAACAAGAACTAATTTTCCCTAGGCCTTGGTCTTCCTTTTATAAGCTTCAACTGTCCATGAGCTTTGAATACTCTGCCCAATTATACCTTGACCCATGTGATGATTGTTGCAGAAAATACTGCCTTAAATCTTGGAACAAATCTCCAAGTATCCTAAATTAGCTCAACAACCAAATTTAGAAACATTAATATTGATGGAGATTTGATTTACTTATTCCAGATTAAATCTTCTTGACCTGCGTAAATAACTGAGATATATCCAAAAGGAATATCAGAAAATTAAGTTAAATTTGTCAAGAAAATACCAAACAACAACACATGTTGTACCAGAACAAGATGTCATGACATTGTCTTTGACATCTGGTTGAAAATCATATAACAGCTAACCTGTTATGTCAAACAATGTTTTGCCAAAATTTAGCCAATCACCAAAACATGGTACTAATAATCTCCCCCTTTGGAAAATTTTGGATAAAAAAATCTTAGCACAAAAATCCAAGAGAGAGGAATAAAACCACAAACAGGGTACGACTTTTGATTAGGAACTAGATTTATTTCTCCCCCTATCATCAGTAACCCATCCAGAAAAATCACCAGACCAGAACTGGGGAAAATCCAAACGACCTGCATGAGCTATCCAAGTTCATACACCTGAGATTCATTCCCTCAGAACAACATACATGAGTTATTCAAGTTCACACATAAACAAGATGTTAGACATCTGGTTAGACATCTCTGAACACCAGAAAACACAACAACATCAACACAATAACATCAGAACCATACAAGCATGACAAACTATCGTGCTCCCCTTGCATTCAGCAAGCAACTACAACTACACAAGACTACTCCCCCTTAGTAGCAGCACAGTCCTATCACAATGTTAATCAACATGTCAAGACATGTGATATAACATCAGGACACAACACTTTACTCCCCCTTTTTAGCCAAAATCTTGACAACAAGAAAATAGAGTAAATGGAAACACAGAAAGCAAATGAAGACACAAATTGAACCACCAACTAAATAGACTACTCAAAACAAATACTCAAACAAGTCATCATCACTACTCACAGTTGCAAGACAAACACACTTTTACACTATTACTCCCCTTACAAATGACTTTCTTTAATCCTTACATTTCAATTGTTATACGAGATAGAACATTGAACTCACTTGACACGTAGTAGCTACCTCAATAAAAACTCTCTTTTGAATTTAGCCTACTTTGAATCAGCACTTTTACCCTCCTTAGCTTCAAGCAACCTAAGATTTATAGAATCATCCTTATCCCAGGATTTATTTCTCTTGAACCTTAGCTTATAATTAATATTCCTTAAACAAAGAGATTACCTAGCTTGTATCAAAGAGTCAGTCAATGAGAGCATTTTCGAAGCAAGTGTAGTTAATCTTATTATCAATGCACCACTCACCAAGCTAAGGAGATCCCAAACTAAGGAGAATACCTTTGCTTGCAGTAAGACCAATGACCGAACTAATGTCATAACATCCTCTTTGACATTTCATGCAAAACACTAAAGAGTAACAATTTCCTTCAGCATTATACTTATCCTTAGTAAAGACTAAGATACAATCAAATCTTAGTTGTATCAGGAGACAAGATTGCTTCCTGAGGATTTCCATCCTTCATTAACACCACCTTCATCAGATTTGTTCTTGAAAGTCCATAATGTGTCAATAGCTTCATTCCAAACTACACCTAATAAGGTCTCCTTAAATCCTAAATGCAAGATAGCATTAGACTCAACTATAAAATGGAGATCCCTTCACATACCAAATTACTTATTGTCCACTCTTCTGGATAAGCATCCTGAACTCTAGCTAACTTGAGAAATTTTTTGATTCAGTTCATGTAGTTATTCAGAGTCTTCTAATTTGGAAAATCGGTTTCCTAAGACGATGTTCCAACGTTTGGTTCAACATCCTTTCCTTCTTAATGACAATAATATCTCTATAAATTTTACTAATAACAGTGAAGCTCAGAGATATTTATTAAGTATAGTTAGAACCTATAAATATCTTTGAATACTTCAAATATGTCTGATTCTTCCATGTTGTAGACCACCCAGTTCCTTTTCAAAACAACCAATAAGCAAGCATATAGACATGCTTCTATTCACCATTCAGAACCTAACTTTCCTTTGTAGAGGTTGATCAATAACTTTAAATAGATTTGATCCTTTTTTTTTTAAGTTTACAAAAAATATCAATAACTATCACAAGATAATACATCAGTTTAATCAAGACTCTCACCTTTACAGAAACCTAAAGAGGTTCACAAGAGGAAGTTCTATAACTATTGCAGTAGACTAATGTTGCAACCTTTAGTGAGGCTTCTTCACCTCAACTTACTTGGACGATCAGGATAAGAAAATAGAGATTAATAGCCAATGTCCTTATGTGAACTTCATACATCCCATTAGTGATTCTGATCACATAACTGAAATAACTCATTATATTAGGTGTCAGACCTTTTGTCAAGGAGAACATCATTAAGATAAAATAATCTTGAACTATCCAGTTCTTACTCACCTTCATCTTTGGCCATATTACCAAAGTAACACAGATGGTGGAATGATACATAATGCTCACCAGCCACTTTCTAAATTCAAACATGTGACGAGCCCAACCAATATCAGAATTCCTATCTTCTTTTGTTGAAATCTTCAGAAGAACAAATGACAAAAAACACCTCCTTTTAATTTTAACCACTGTTTGGTTATTTCTTGGGATGAGAAGGTCTTTTCGAGAGAGTCAACCACTCATGACCCAGAGGAATATGATGTACCCAAAGGTTATCACAAGAGGACATCTTTAATACAATAATTGGCCTTTAGCCTTCCTTTTCATCATATAGATGTCGATTATCTTCTTGTTGACAGACTTCTTCACTTATAATGCATCATTCTCAGAAAGAAGTAGCCAGCTCCACATGATGTCATAATTCTTCAATAGAAGCTCTAGACCAGGCTTTGCAAATCTAACAACATGATTACCACCTTGATAGAAACCCCTTTGATGCAGATGTCAAAACATATATTCTAGACAATTGGGCTTAACCTCCTTCTACTCTTCATGATACCTGGTTTAAATTATCTCCCAACTAACGCAACATCATAGGATAACGCTTCAGCAGAAACCATATCATAATGCTCTCCCTTTTATCTTACTCCCAGCTGGTGATGACTTGAACTTCTACAAAGGCTGACACCTTCAAGTCAATTATCTTGATAAGAAACAAGATATTCTTCCAAACCAGCTTATCTTCTAAGAACACTTCTCCGAAGGAAATTCATGAATAGTCATGAATTTCTTTCACCATTCTGCTTCTTCCAGCTTTTAGAATGTGATATAAGAAGCTAGACATCTAACCCTTAGATGTGCCTATGAAATATGTTTAAAGAGTCCCAAGAAACTTTGGCCATAATACACATCCTTCTCCGCTTGACAGATCCTTATCAATTCTCTAGATAGAGAACAACTCAAACCTATTTTGGCTTCCAAGAACAGATCTTTCTTAAGCCTTAACACCAGAAACACAAACTATGAACTGCTAGAATTCTTCCACCAGAGGCATATGCAACATAAGACAAACCAAAACAGCCTCAACAAACTCCAAGCAAGATGTCAGTACATCTTGTAGGAAAACATGTATTAATACAGCTATTGTACCCCAAAATTTGCCCTCTCATTTGTCAAGTATTTGCTTACAAGATATTCTACGACGTCAAGTTTGCAGCACTGATACATCAATTTAGGCTTGAAATTGGCACAAGGGCGAAATGGTCAATTACATACTGGAAAGTCAAACTTTGACTTTTTGGTCAACATTAAGTTTCAAATATCACAATTCATCAAGACATTCAAAAATATCAAGCTTGATCATCAAGAAGTTAAGAAAGTCAAAAGTCAACTTGAAAAGTCAAGATTTCCAAGACTTAGAAATTTTCTAAGTGTTTTTATACATGATAATTTCATCACTTCATGTCACTCTTTCACCAAGATGTAAGATGATTCAAAAGAAGCTTTCAACATGAAAGTTGTAGATCTCCATGATATCTACAACATTTCTTTACACAACTTCTCCTAAATATGCTTGGATCTCAAGTTATAAATTCATGAAGTCATGACATTTTCATTTAACACTTAGAGAAATTTTCAACAGATTTTGTGCAGGATTTTATCCCAACTTCTTGGCATTTTTTCACATAGTTCCAAGATGATTTTGTCAAAATGGCCAACATGAAAGTTATAGAGGGTGTTTCAAGCTTTCCAAAACATCCAAGATCATGAATTTATCATACTTGATATAGGAGATTCAAGGGCATGAAGTTGGGCATCCACCCTTGATTTGCAAGTCATTCTATTGAAGAACACACAACAAAACCCTTATGCTATGCTGCATAATATTACTTTGCAGGCCTTGTGACTTTCAAATCTCTACATAATTTAATGTTTACACAAGAGCTTGAGCTATTACCCAAGTGTTTGAGCCATTGTCCAAAAGATCTTTCCATTTATGGCATAAAGGCACCATTGTTATTCTTGAAAAGAAAGCTTTTTGTACAAAGTTTGTCTTGAGCCCATACTTTGTTGGTTTCTGATTTTACTCCACCATAAAACATAGAAATCAACCCCTCTAAACCAGCAACTTTGGTACTTCATCTTGGAACAATGGAGTACTTGACATAGTTTGATACTTACATCCCAACCAAACCATAACATGTTGTGTTGTAAACATATTCAGCCTTTGCTCACAAGTCCTTTGCCTATAAATAGAAGAAGCATTTGCAAGACAAAGAGGTTAGAAAAAATAGAGAGAGGTTAGAAAAAATAGAGAGAAGGTCCAGAAAAATAGAAGGAGAAACTAACACTCAAAAATCATGTTGCTGTTAAAAACCAGATTTGTACACAAAACCTCCATTTTTGAGCTTTGAAGTCCAAATCTTTGAATCTCATACCTTGCAAGTTTTATCCAAACAAACCATCCAAACACTTCATATACACCATATATAAGTTGTTCAAACATAAGAATAACTTCTTTAATATCACTATCACCATCTTCAAAACTCAAAAGCATACATTACAACTTGACTCGGTTGGAGCGGTTCAACCATTTTCAGCATAAAACGAAGGTTGGAGCTACTTCAAGAAGGTTCAAAGGAGCTCGATCAATAACCACTTTGAACCCAAAAAAATCCGTACGTGTACTAAAGCTTCCGCTTCGAGAGGTAAACTTTCTCAAATTGTGATCTCATTGTTCATACATCATTTTCTTTTACGTTCAAAAGATATAACAAGACAGATCAGAGAGAAAAAACTAACAAAAAGCCAGACCAGAGGTTGACATGGGTGCCCGTGTCACATGACACGGCCCGTGTCATCTTATTTGGGTTGAAAAACATAGTAAAATGCAGGGACAGAGGCTGACACGGGTGCCCGTGTCAAATGACACGGCTCGTGTCAATGTTACTGATGCGTACATGAGCAGAAAAAGATGAACAGGGGCTGACACGGGTGCCCGCGTCAGGTGACACGGCCGTGTCAGGATGACTGGGACCAAAAAAATGCATAAAAGTCATGGAAAGGTCCTGACACGGGTTCCCGTGTCCCCTAACACGGCCCGTGTCAGCTCGGGCACCAAATTTCTTGATTTTTGGAGATTTTTTAGGTTCTTTTGGACATATTGCATTGCTTGGAAGTGACCTAACTTTATAAAACCTTTTTGTTCAAATGAAACCTCAAAAAACAATTTTATAAACAATTAACTTAGACTTAGGTCTTTCTTCAATGAAATTAATTACAAAATCTTTTGCTATAAAAAACCCTAAAAAATAATTTCTCTCACTTTACATCTTCTTGCATATTCTACTATTTTTGCATTATGAATTATGTAATTGTCAAAGCCTTGTAATAGTAATTAGGGTTTAATTTTCTTTCAATCCCCATTTGTACATTTGTATACCCCATCCCCATAATGATGTAATAGCGTAGTAATTTTACTTTCCGGAATTTATCGCTTTCATATCAATGCTAGTAAATTAGGGTTTGTATGGAAAGATAAAACCAACAAGTAGATCACCCTAATCAAGAATAAATGCATGTTGTAGTTGTTTAGTTATTGGCATGCATTTTTGGTAAAACCAGGTGTGTGAATGTCATGACTAATGTCATAACATTCTGATTTATTAGGTACCTTTGCAGAAAAATAGTGACATACAGGTACTGCTGTTTATGAGTGTGTATCTGAGCATTTTGCAAAATGATCACATTTACCAAAATCAGTAAACAGGAATTCAGATGTCATAACAAATGTTAAGACATCCTGTTCTGATCTAACAGTTATGCAGTTTGGTTAATTCTGAGATTTTTCAGGAAAATGACTCAGTCTTTCCAGAACAGAATCTCTCGTGGACTTTGGGTTAACCTAGCTCAACCCTAACCTGGTTGATAAAGTCTTGTGACCAAGTCTTAAGGTCAAACGGAATTAACCCTAGCTTTTTGTGGAAACCCTAACTGAAGAAGCAGCTGCTATATATTCAACAGGGCTGCTGTTTGGAATTCAATCTTTTTGGACTGAAGATCAATTAGGAACTGTATAGTTTTAACTATTGTAATCCAAGCAAGTATCATTGTGATAAGTAACTTGGAATAGGTTTTAATTGTAAGGGTTTTGTACCACTCAAAGCTTTGAAGCAAGAGTGTTTTGTGTCTCTTGACTAAAGCTTTGAAGCAAAGTCAAGTTAGGTTTATGTATCACTCAAAGCTGTGAAGCAAGAGTGTTTGTGTTGCTTGATTAAAAAGCTGTGAAGCATAATCAAGTGTATGTTTTGAAGAGTTCTTCATCAATTCATTAGTCAATTGTTTTAAGTATCACTGCTGTGATTGAGGGGGAGTGAGTAGGAACTCAGGTTTAAGTTGTACTTAGATTGAAGTTACATTGGGTAGGTCTTAAGTGAAGGAGATAAACTGGTTGGTTTATTCCTGAATTAATATCTCTTATAGTGGATTTCCTCCCTGGCTTGGTAGCCCCCAGAGTAGGTGTTGTTGCACACTGAACTGGGTAAACAATTGACTGTGTTCTTTACTGTTTTTGTATTTACTGTCTTATAGAAAGTCAGATACGGTGTCATAACATTGAACGTGACATTGAGTATCTGTAGCCAGAATTTCAATTGGCATCAGAGCAGGCACCCTGCCTGTATTACTGGGTGAGATCTAGGGATATCACTTTCTGGCACTATGGACAAAGAAGGAGTTTTTGGAAACAGACCACCCATTCTGGATGGATTAAATTATGACTACTGGAAACCTCGTATGATTGCCTTCTTAAAATCACTAGACAAAAAGGCCTGGAGAGTTGCTGACAAAGGATGGAACCATCCCACCATAACTGAGAAAGATGGGACAATCAGTCTGAAGCCCGAGGAAGAATGGAGCAAAGAAGAAGATGAGTTAGCCCTGGGTAATTCCAAAGCTTTAAATGCCTTGTTCAATGGAATTGATAGAAACATATTCAGACTAGTACATCAATATGAACTGGCCAAGGAAGTTTGGGACACACTCAAAACTACCCATGAGGGAACTTCCAAAGTAAAAATGTCAAGGCTTCAGATGTTGACTACCAAGTTTCAGAATCTAAAAATGATGGAAGATGAAACCATTCATGAGTTTCACATGAACATCTTGGAGATTGCCAAAACCTCAGGAGCATTGGGAGAAAAGATGTCAGAAGAAAAATTGGTGAGAAAGATTCTCAGATCCTTGCCTAAAAGATTTGCAATGAAGGTAACTGCCATAGAGGAAGCCCAGGACATCAGCAAGTTGAAAGTGGATGAACTCATTGGGTCTCTTCAGACTTTTGAGATGGGGATCACTGAAAATGGTGACAAGAAGAACAAGAGCATAACACTTGTATCCAACACTGATGTTGAAAACAAGGAGGATGAAGAAGAAAATATTTCAGAAGCTATAGCCATGCTTGGAAGACAATTCAACAAACTTATCAAAAGAATAGATCCAAAGTCAAAGTCGAATGTTCATAACATCCCCTCTGACATTGACAGTTCCAGCAGAAGACCAAGGTCATAAGAGAAGGGAAATCAAGGCAGAGGAATTCAATGCCATGGTTGTGAAGGATATGGACATATTCGAGCTGAATGTCCTACCTTTCTTAAGAAACAAAAGAAAGGAATGACTGTTACCTGGTCTGACTGTGATTCAGAAAGTAATTCTGAAGAAGAATCTTCCAAACTAGTTACTGCACTAACTGGTGTTTGTACCTCTGAAAGTGACACTAGTGATGAGGAAGTAACATTTGAAGAACTGGCTGATACTTACAAGAAATTGTGTATCAGAAGTACTGAAGTCTGTGTGCAAAATGAGAAACAATCAAAACTCATCATAAAGCTGGAGGCTGAAAAAAGGGAAGACCTTGAAACTATAAGTCATCTAGAAGGGGAAGTTCAAATGTTGAACTCAAAGCTAAACCAGATGACCAAATCTGTCAAGATGCTGACAAATGGAACAGACAAATTGGAAGAAATCCTTCAGGTTGGACAAACTGTGGGAAACAAGTCTGGTCTAGGATTTGTGGAAGCAAAGAAATCTGGTGCAGACAAGAAGATCAGGTCTAATAAACAAATGTCAAAGCAGATGTCTCAACATAACTCTCAACATCAGGAACAGAGACATATGAAGAAAAGGTACCAAAGATGGAGATGTCATCATTGTGGGAGGTATGGCCACATAAAGCCTTTCTGCTTCAGATTGCATGGATACCCTAATCAGAACTCAGGTGTCAAACCTAAGTCTAAAAAGGTACCACTTACTCCTAAATGGAAGAAAAAGGCTACTGCCCTGATAGCCCACACTTCCCTGAGGGTCTCTGCAAAGGAAGACTGGTACTTTGACAGTGGGTGTTCTAAGCACATGTCTGGAATCAAGAACCTCCTCAATAATGTTAAACCTCACACCACTAGTTTTGTGACCTTTGGAGATGGTGCTAAAGGTGAAATCAAAGGAGTTGGTAATTTGGACTGCCCTGGAGTTCCAAACCTGAATGAAGTACTACTGGTAAAAGGCCTGACTGCTAATCTCATTAGTGTCAGTAAATTGTGTGATCTAGGATTCAAGGTCAATTTCTCAAAATTTGAATGTCTTGTAATTAATGAAAAACAAGAAGTTGTAATGAAAGGAGTCAGATCTAAAGACAACTGTTACTTGTGGGAGCCTGAGAACACTAATTTCTCCACTGTGTGTTCCAGTGCCAAATAAGAAAAAGAGGTGAAACTATGGCACCAGAAACTTGGCCATCTTCATCTAAGAGGAATGAAAAGGATTATCTCCATGGAGGCAGTCAGAGGGATTCCAAGACTGCAAATTGATGAAGGGAGAGTTTGTGGTGAATGGCTGATTGGTAAGCAGACTAGGATGTCACATCCAATGTCAAGACACCTGACCACCTCTAAGGTTCTAGAACTTCTTCATATGAATCTGATGGGACCAATGCTAGTGGAAAGACCTGGTGGAAAGGGATATGCCTATGCTATTATGGATGACTATTCCAGATTCTCCTGGACTATCTTCTTTAGGGAAAAATCTGAGGTGTTTGAAGTTTTTAAAGAACTGTGCAAAAGAACTCAAAGAGAAAAAGAAGGTTGTATTGTCAGAATCAGAAGTGATCATGACAAGGAATTTGGAAACAACAAGTTTGATAAGTTCTGTTTCTCAGAAGGAATTAGTCATGAATTCTCTTCTCCTATAACTCCTCAACAAAATGGAGTTGACAAAAAGAAAAATAGGATCATACAGGAATCTGCCAGAGCTATGATTCATGTCAAAAGAATTCCTTTTCAACTTTGTGCTGAAATAGTTGCAGCTGGTAGTAGCTGTTCTCAAGTTATCTGGACAAAACAGATGCTCACTAAGTATAATGTCTCACAAGATGTTGTGACATTGTACTGTGACAATCTGAGTACAATCAATATTTCCAAGAACCCTATTCAGCATAGCAGGACCAAGCTCATTGGCCTTAAAAATTACTTTATCAGAGACCTTGTAGAGGAGAAGACAATTAAGCTACAGCTGGCTGACAATTTTACCAAGGCTCTTGATGCAAATCAACTTGAAAACTTGAGGGGCAAGATGGGTATTTGCCAACATGAGAAATTATAGCAATTAATTTTGCTCAAAACAAGGGTTGAAGGAGTTATTTTTGTTAAGTCTATTTTAAGTGGGTTAATCATATATTTCCCAAATTCTTTCAAAATTACTAAGAAGTTGAATAGACACACATTTGCCTCCTTCCACTCTCGACTTTGCAACATCTCTTTTTCTCTCATTCAAAGTTTTCTCCCTAGTTGCTACTGGTTTTCCAAGTCAGTCAAAATGTCTCAAACTTCATCCTCATCCAAGACAACCGTTTTAACTTCATCATCTGATCAAGATTCTCGAGCAATCACCTCATGCATGGATTCTGAAGTCCTGGAGATTACTCCTCTCAGAGAAATAGCAACTAACCCTTCCAAGGTCAAAAAGCTGAGAACAAGGCATGCAGGAAGGTCTCAGGCGACGTCTTCTGGTAATCCCTCTCAACCTTCATCTTCTGTACCTAATATGGAAGGATTAACTCATGTACACCAAGAAATAGCTAGGCTTGTTACAAGAATCCCGAGTGAGAACCACTATGTACCGGGGATTTCTGTTCCATTAAATCAAGAACCAGCAAGCCCAAATGTTGAAGCAAATCCAGATGTCTGAGAATGTTGAGACACCAGATGACAACATTCAAAAACCATCTGAAAACCTGGATGACATTCAGAACCCTTCAGAGAAGAATGTTGAACCACCTGTTATTGACGTGGATGAGGAATACTCAGACAATGACCTGATTGCAAATATCAACCCTAGCATAGCTAGGAGAATGATGAACAGGAAGGGAAATCAAGATGCTGCAAAAGGTCTGAACAAAGAGAAACCTGCTGATAAGAAAACCAGGTCTGAAAGGAAGACTGGTACTGTGAAGACTGGAATGTCCAAAGGGAAGGTGAAAGCTCAAGTGCATACTGGGAGTCTCTCAAAACCTGCTAGACAACCAATTACAAAGAAGAGAAAAGAACCTGAGTCTTCTGATTCTGATGAGGAATCAGAGTTTGAAATTAATGCTGAAGAGATTCCTATCAGAAGGAAACTCCCTTCCAGCAAAATGGCTAGAGTTCCTGAAGTCCCAACAGACAACATCTCTTTTCACCACCCTGACAATGCCAACAGATGGAAGTATGTTTGCTTAAAGAGAATAGCTTTAGAAAGAGAACTAAACAATGGTGCCATGGATTGCAAGGAAATCATGGACCTGATCAAAGCTGCTGGACTAATGAAGACTGTGGTAAAATTTACCAAGCGCTTTGAAAATCTGGTCAAGGAATTTATAGTGAACTTGTCTGATGAATGTGCTGATGGAAGGTCAGCTGACTTTGAATGTGTTTATGTTAGAGGAAGAAGGGTTAATTTCTCTCCATCAGAAATTAACAAATTTCTTGGGAGATCAAATGAGGATTGCCCTGAACTGGAAGTCATTGACAATGAAGTATGCCAAACCATCACAGCAAGACAAGTCAAGTGCTGGCCCTTGAAAGGCAAGCTGAATGCCAGCAAACTAAGCATGAAATTTTCCATCCTGCACAAGATTGGTGCAGCCAACTGGGTCCCTACCAACCACAAATCAACTATCTCCACAGGATTGGGGAGATTCATTTATGCTGTGGGAACCAAGACTGAATTTGACTATGGCAGGTATATTTTTGAAAAAACTTTAAAACATGCTGGTAGCTTTGCTGTCAAAGGCCCTATTGCCTTTCCCTCCCTCCTTTGTGGAATTATCCTTGCACAGTACCCTGATATCCTGGTGGCAAGAGATACTGCTTGCAAAAGAGCTCCTGCTCTTGGGTTACACTACAAGCTGTTTCAGGGATCTCATGTTCCTGATATTGTCATAACATCAGCTGAGACATCATCTGTAAAAATTCAGTCCAAAACATCTGATGTTATAGCTATATTGAAAGAGACCTGCAAAGAGCTGGAGACTAGGAAAAAGACTCTAGAAAACCTAATTGCCAGGTTAGAAAAGGAGGAAGCTGAAGGAAACAGAAGGGAAGAGGGTGCTGCTGAAGATCAACTCAATACTGAAGAAAGTAGCTCCTCTGAAGGGGACATTGCTTAAAGGTTGGTGGAGTTGATGCTAGTTCCTGGTGGAGTTTGCAAGTGTGTTCAGATTTTAGTTGTTGTTTTTATTACTTTTTCTGGATGACTGTATAAACATTTAAGTACATGTAATCTTTGGCCCATTTGTGGCTAAAGAGGGGGAGATATTCTGTGGTTAATTACTTGATAAACACTATATTTTTCTGCAGTCACATTTATTCTGCTGCTATCTATTCTCTGATTGCTTAGGGGCTTTAGCCAAAAATCTGCCAAAGGGGGAGTTTGTAGTTGTTTAGTTATTGGCATGCATTTTTGGTAAAACCAGGTGTGTGAATGTCATGACTAATGTCATAACATTCTGATTTATTAGGTACTGGTTTATTAGGTACCTTTGCAGAAAAATAATGGCATACAGGTACTGCTGTTTATGAGTGTGTATCTGAGAATTTTGCAAAATGATCACATTTACCAAAATCAGTAAACAGGAATTCAGATGTCATAACAAATGTTAAGACATCCTGTTCTGATCTAACAGTTATGCAGTTTGGTTAATTCTGAGATTTTTCAGGAAAATGACTCAGTCTTTCCAGAACAGAATCTCTCGTGGACTTTGGGTTAACCTAGCTCAACCCTAACCTGGTTGATAAAGTCTTGTGACCAAGTCTTAAGTTCAAACGGAATTAACCCTAGCTTTTTGTGGAAACCCTAACTGAAGAAGCAGCTGCTATATATTCAACAGGGCTGCTGTTTGGAATTCAATCTTTTTGGACTGAAGATCAATTAGGAACTGTATAGTTTTAACTATTGTAATCCAAGCAAGTATCATTGTGATAAGTAACTTGGAATAGGTTTTAATTGTAAGGGTTTTGTACCACTCAAAGCTTTGAAGCAAGAGTGTTTTGTGTCTCTTAACTAAAGCTTTGAAGCAAAGTCAAGTTAGGTTTATGTATCACTCAAAGCTGTGAAGCAAGAGTGTTTGTGTTGCTTGATTAAAAAGCTGTGAAGCATAATCAAGTGTATGTTTTGAAGAGTGTCTTCATCAATTCATTAGTCAATTGTTTTAAGTATCACTGCTTTGATTGAGGGGGAGTGAGTAGGAACTCAGGTTTAAGTTGTACTTAGATTGAAGTTGCATTGGGTAGGTCTTAAGTGAAGGAGATAAACTGGTTGGTTTATTCCTGAATTAATATCTCTTATAGTGGATTTCCTCCCTGGCTTGGTAGCCCCCAGAGTAGGTGTTGTTGCACACTGAACTGGGTAAACAATTGACTGTGTTCTTTACTGTTTTTGTATTTACTGTCTTATAGAAAGTCAGATACGATGTCATAACATTGAACGTGACATTGAGTATCTGCAGCCAGAATTTCACATGTAAGTAAAACACATTTTCACACTTACACCCTTAGGGTAATTCCACTTGTTGCCTATCAGAAAATAGTCATGTCCCTCGAGCATGGGCGTTTTAGAAAAGACCCTCGATAAAAGATCGTAGTCCCTCGATGACCCTCGATGTTGCCTTCGGTAAATGATCTAGTCCCTAAAATGACATTGCTAAAACGTCCCATATGTTGCCTTCTATGACTATACAAACGTCCCAACGCCTGTCCCTTCACATCCAACGACGGGGCTTCTTACTAAATCAATGGTAAGATAGCCACATCTAAAGGAGGAGGAAAAGCACATTTAAGACCTTTCGAGTAGGTAGATTCGCTCCTAGTTACTCGCTTGCTCACAACAAAAACATTTTTATACACCCACACTCTCATCTTTGAACTATTTTCGAAACAAACACTTTGTATGCGTTCTTATAGAAACGAGAATCGTTACAAAGTTACATTTTCAAAATACTTTCCAAAAACACATCTCACAAACACACCTTTGAACAATTTTCAAAACAAACACTTTGTAGGCGTTCTTATAGAAACGAGAACCATTACGAAGTTCCATTTTCGAAAATACTTTCAAAAGACACACCACAAGCACATTCAAGCAAAAGCAAGTGATCTAGCAAGTAACTAAGAGCCCATGGAAAACCATGGATGAAAAGGGTGCTAATACCTTCCCTTTTCATAATCTACCCCCCGAACTCAAAAACATCTCTAAAGGTCTTTCCTGTGCTTTTTCACCTTTCCTTTTGGATAAAAGAAAAGTCGGTGGCGACTCTTGCTAACTGCAACATTTACGATCAAACAAAAAACCTTCAAGTCAGTTCTCCCACTGTATCACAACAACCATCATTAGTTGTAACAACATCAACACACAAATAACCATAAGTAGTTATTGCCACAGTAGCATAACTGTCAGTAGTTGTGACATAAAGGCAACCATCAGTAGTTGTTAAGCTTATCATTACAACCATAAATAGTTGTAAAAGTAGCAATATCATCAACAACTGTAGTAGTCCCATAGAAGCATCAGACAATCATCAGTAGTTGTTATACTGAATCCAAGAAAGTTATCATCCTAGCTTTCCAATAGCCATAAGTACCATAAATATTCTCCCTAGAGCTCACCCAATAGACAAAACAAGGTGCCTGCTCTAATGCCAATTGAAATTTTGGCACTGATACACCCCATACTCATACTGATGTTTTCAACATCAGAACATGGTGTAATGACAAGTATTACAACATATGTAGACAAACTGAGTAGCAATATCAAACTAGAATAGTATGCGGAATTTTAAATGCAGAATGATAAAGAATAGAATCAATTGTTAACCGAGTTCAGTGTAAGTCACCTACTCGAGGGGCTACCAATCTAGGAAAGAAATCCATTATCAGCAGTGTTAATTCTAAGCCAAAACAATCCCAGTTTACAACTTATCACTTAATTCCTACCCAATGCAACTTCTACCTAGGCACCTCCTAGATATGAGAAATCTCCATCTCAGTTCCAATCATCGTAGTGATAAAAGACATACCCTAATCCCATTGGCAGTCTATAGACCAGCTACAATCACAATAACTAGTACAAGGATAAACCCAATAGAAGATTACACTTCAAATACAAAAAATACTTAGTTAAGACTCTTAACTAAGAATAATACTTGGTCTGCTTAAAAGCTTTAACCAAGAATAATACTCCAGTCTTTGCTTAAAATCTTAGAGGAGAACAATACTCAACTTATTACCTAAAGGTTTCTGAGTGAGAAAACTATGTCTACCACAAAGTATTAAAAGATATAGAGGGTGACTTACATCACAAGAAACACGAGAGACTCTCAAAACCTAAACCCTTATTTTTAACTAAAACAAAAATAACTAACAAGAAATAATTTTCCCTGGGTCTTGGTATTCCTTTTATAAGCTTCAGTTGTCCATGTGCTTCGAATTCTCTATCCAATTATTCCTTGATCCATGTGTTGATTGATGTAGAAAATATCTCCTTAAATCTTGGAATAAATCTTCAAGTATCCTAAATTATCTTACAACCAAATTTAGAAATTTTAATGATGGTGGAGATTTGATTCACTTATTCCAGATTAAATCTTCTTGACCTGCGAAAATAACTAAGATATATCCAAAAGGAATCTCAGAAAATCAAATTAAATCTATCAAGAAAATACCAAACAGCAACACCTATTGTACCATACCAAGATGTCATGACATTGTCTTCGACATCTGGTTTAAAATCACATAACAGCAAACTTGTTATGTTAAACCATGTTTTGCCAAAATTTAGTCAATCACAAAACCATGGTACTAACAACATGAAGTCACTATATACATATTAATTGAAAAACACATTATGGTTGTCAATTGAAACTTTTGGAAATGAACATTCGTGGATTTTATCATTTTGAACATATCAATCATTTGGAGCATAAACAACATGGAAAAAAAATTTACTTTCAAGGAGAAACTTGGAACAACATTACCTCTATTTTGATGGAACATGAGATGCACTCACATGATGTTAAATACTCAAACAGAGGTTAGAGAAAATGTATAAAAGTGCATGCAACAAGGGTAATTTAAACAACATTGGAGATATCAATAATCCTCAATTCCCCACGTATATTGAAAAATGGTTCGGTTGCAAGAGGTTTTATAAAAATATCGGTAAGTTGATTTTTACTATCAACATGCTCGAATATAACAACTCCTTTTTCAACATGATTGCGAAAGAGTGGTGACATATCTGAATACGTTTAGTGCGAGAATGCAGCACCGAATCCTTGGTTAGATTAATTGGACTAGTGTTGTCGCACATGATAGGAATACGAGAAAGTTTAATGTCAAAATCAAGTAATTTTTGCTTAAGCAATAAGATTTGGGCACAAAAACTACCGGTTGCCACGTATTCCACCCCGGCCTTTGACAAAGCTACAGAAACTTGCTTTATACTATGCCAACTAACCAAGGAAATTGAAAACATGTGACAAGTTTCACTAGTACTTTTCCTCTCTGAATTGCAACCGACAAAATCAGAATCAGAGTAACCAACCAAGCTACAATCTCTTCCCTTGAAATACCAAAGCCCAAACTTATAAGTACCAATGAGTTATTTAAGGATACACTTAACCACTTTTAAGTATGATTCCTCGGGAGCCGATTGATATCGGGCACACATGCAAACACTAAACATAATATCAGACCTAAATGCTGTAAGATATAGAAAATATCCAATCATACATCTATATTTATCGACGTATACATCCTTACCCTTTTCATCTCTATCCAAATTGTCATTTGTTGCCATAGGAGTGCCAATTTTCTTTTCATCATCCATGCCAAATCATTTTAGTAATTTGAGACAATACTTTGCTTGACACACAAATGTTCCTTCCATGATTTTCTTTATTTGGAGTCCGAGAAAGTAATTTAACTCTCCCATGAGACTCATTTAAAACTCTCTCTGCATAAGCTTAGAGAACTCCTTAACAAGTTGCATGTAGTCGATCCAAAAATGATATCATCAACATAAATTTGAACAAGAAGAATATGCTTTCCTTGAAGTTTGTATCTACCTTCCCTCTTGAATATCCTTGGTCAAGAAAAAACTTTCTAAGTCACTCATATCATTCCCTAGAGGCTTGTTCGAGACCATACAAAGCTCATTTTAGCTTGAAAACATAATTAGGATGCTTATGATTTTCAAAACCTGGAGGTTGTGAAACATACACCTCTTCATTTATCTACCTGTTAAGGAATGCACTTTTCACGTCCATTTGATATAACTTGAAGTTCTTGGAACATGCATATGATAGTAAAAGGTGTATAGCCTTGAGTTAGGAAAATGGAGCATAAGTTTCCTCATAATCAA
This sequence comes from Vicia faba, assembly GCA_948472305.1. Lineage (NCBI taxonomy): Eukaryota > Viridiplantae > Streptophyta > Magnoliopsida > Fabales > Fabaceae > Vicia > Vicia faba. The sequence continues at coordinate 28,235,903 of OX451735.1, forward strand.
TGCCTTCCTCTTGGTTATACCCTTGAGCCACTAGTCGGGCTTTATTCTTAGTTATTACACCATGTTCGTCGGGTTTATTCCTAAAAACTCATCTAGTGCCTATAACTTAATGATTTTATGGACGAGGGACAAGATCCCAAACATCATTTCTTTCAAATTTATTTAATCCTTCTTGCATAGCCATAAGTGTTGTACCCCAATTTTTTCCCTAAGATCCCTTCATCATACCATGTTGATTCAATCACAACAAGATCACATTAGGGATTTTGGTTCTCCTCCCTATCTTTAGCTTTGCTCTTTGAGGAAACCCCAAGCACCTTGACTTGTTTTCTTTTGTGATCATGAATATTTTGTCTTGATTTTCTTTCTAATTAATAAAATTCAATGTTGGTTTGTCTTACTTGTTAATAATGTAGGTAAAAGCAATGTGGCTTGGCAAGTTGATCCATGGGTTCATGAGTTTATTTCCATGCCCTAGTCAATAAATCTTGAGAAATTCAAACCTCACCATTGAAGTGGTTTTGGAAGAAATGGCATGGCAAGGTTTATTTTGGTTCACTACATTTCAAAGTTATCAAAATTGATTCATAAGTACAAGGGGGTTGATTGATGAAGTTGTTAGGGTTGGACAAGGTCTTGTTCCCATTGGTCACAAGTGCATATTTCTCTCAATCATCAAGATACGAAAGTGGTTTTAGTTGCTATGAGTTCTCATTATCATCCTCAACAACTTCTATTTACAAAGCAAGAGTGTTGGTACAAGAAGGGTGTTCAAAATTGTCAAAGTTCCTCAAAGCATTTTCTTGATCTAGGAGCTAGGGTTTTGAACTTCAAATAAGTATATCTTGCTCATCTTTTGGTATTTTTGAGTGATTCCAAAGAAATCCTTCTCTTCAAAGGGTCATTAACAAATCACTACAAGGGTTTCAAGGAGTTTTCATGTGGAAGAAGCTTGATGATGAAGAAAGATTACAAGTCCTCCAGATGAACCCCCATTTTCTCAGTGTAACTTCAAATAATCATAACTTGGTCAATTTTTATTACCTTGAGCCCACTATTTTTCCATAACGATCTTGAGGATGTGAACTTTATTCCTTATTTTACATGTGAAGTGATAAAAAGGATGAAAGATGCCCTAAGGATACAAAAGATTATAGGTCATTTCATGATTATTTTCCAACTTCAACAATTCATAACTCTCTCAATTTTTGGATATTTTGAATGGTTCAAGTTTCAAAATGTCATTCAAGAGGTCTATTTAATTCCATCTTTTTTGGTCAAGAGAAAATTCCAAGTGGAACACCATGTTTGGATGCAAAACATTATAGGTCACTTTTGAAGAAAATTTGAAATATTTATAAGTATGGAAAGTCAACTATTTTCCCCCAACTTTGACTCAATGCAACTTTCAGCTTAAGCATCCATTTAATTCCATTCTTTTTCCACTGCAAAGCTTGTAACCTCATCTTTCTAAAGCATCAAGAATCATTCCCTAAGACCCCTTGAGCTGAGAATGCCATTGATTTGAACTTGGTAACTTGAAACTGAAGTTTCTTCAAAAGTCAAAATTTAAAATCATTGATTTAGCTTCTAAACACTTTGTTTCTGCGCATTTTTTCTTCTAAACATGTTTAGTGAACTTCCAGAAGTGATTATCATAGTAAAACGCGCATTTTGGATTAGTTTTGATCAAATTAGAAGTCACACTTTTCTTGTTTGCAACTTCACACGATTTCCCTCCAAACTTCATCATTTCACATGCTTGAACATTCCATTTGATTCCCTATAAATAGAGGGTCATCCCCCATTCATTTCCTCAAGCTTGAATAGCCAGAATCACCCTGCCAAACTTGCTCCATAACTCAATTTTCTATAACTATGAAATCGGTGTTCAAGCCTTTTTCAATCCAATTTTTCTATCAATTCACCCTCCTTGATATTTCCTGAAGCTAACCATAAAATTACCTTCAAGAATCGTGCCCTATATTGCTCCATAAAAGTCTAGTTTTAGAGCTCTGCAACTCAACTTGAATAGGTTATCATGATTAAACTCTTTGTTTGTAATCTGGAATTCACCCGTATACAGCCGTTACTCTGCCCAATTTTTGTGAAGACTTAGTACACTTGAAGTTTAGTTCTCTCAAGAGGTCTAGTATCTTTTCTTGTTTGGTTTCAATCTAAGGAATGATAATTCTATCTTGACTCATAATGTCCAGTATTGGCTTCGTGTAGGTTAGATGGTTCTTATCCCTAGCTTTTACCTTATGCTTTAAGATAGTCTCTTCTTCTCCTCCCATCTTCTTTAATTTCAAAAATATTCTCCCTCCTTTTGAAAACTCTTCTTGTTTTTAAACTTGAACCACTTTCATAATAAACTTGGACTTATGTCCATGCATTTTTCAAAACATTTTCATAAATAAACTTCAATCAACTTAATAATACCTTGACATTTTTTGTGAGAAGACTAAAATTCAATCAATATCATTTCAAACCATTTTTCCACTTTGGCTTTTACTTTAAACTTTTCTCAAAAGATTAGACTCTTGTTAATCCTTGTAGTGATGCAAACAACTATACTTCTAGAATATGTAGTGAAGAGAGATATTTTCCACTTAGGTTTTGAGTGAGGCATTGTTGATTTTTTAAAATCCAAGCCATATCCTCCACTTTGAGATGATGCAAATTCTCCTTTTTCATGATTGTGGGTAGTAAGTATGTTTTCCACACGGACAATGACAATGATGTCTTATCTCATAAAATTAATCAACACACTTGTGTTTTAAAACTTTTAAAAGGTGAACTACGTGTACCCTGATCCCCTATTGCACGAAAGGTGGTACGTAGGCACTAAAGGTTCACAACCGCGGCGGGTGCAAAAATCATAAAAATATACTTCTTTTATCACCTCCACCATTTATTTTTCATACAACATTTTATAGCCAAAATATACAGATTTTTACAAAGAGGTTCCTGCGGAGTATCGTAGATGTTTAGGGTGCTAATACCTTCCCTTTGCATAACCAACCCCCTTACCTTGAATCTTTTCCCCCTCTTTTGGGTTATTCACTCTTTTCCCATTCCTTTGGAAACAATAAAGCGCGATGGCAGTTTTTTATTTTGATATGTATAAGTCTAGTCAATCCAATAGCTTAATTTTAAACAATTCTACCGCTACAAAAAAAATGGCGACTTCACTGGGGACAAATTGATCTCTTGCTGGTCCATCCCAAAGGGGGTTGAGCCTATCTTTGTTTATATCTATATATGTGCTATTATTGTTTATGTGTTATATGTTGTATATATGTTTGTATGGACTTTCCTGGTTTTCAGGGTGCTTGGTGATTACTTATAAGTCCTATACCCGGACTTGGGCAAACTTTAAGATAGGACGGGCGGTATAGTCATGTTAACTTTGAGGGAGTAATCCCAAAAAAGGAGGCATGAGATCCCCCACTCAGTGGAGGCCCCTTTGACTATAGTGTCGTTTACTGAGTAATAGGGAAGACGTGCTGCTTTCGACCTGGGAGCCTGCTGAAGCTGAGGACCGTAGAATACCTAACCTATCATGGCCTTTTAGGTTTAGTGCAGAAGCTATGACGGAGTAATCCGTAAATAGCTGTCACGCGATACTAAGCTCAGACGAGTTTTCTTGAGAATATTACTAATTACCGAATTAATCGGGAAGTTGGTAATATCTCAAGGAAGGATGTAGACTCTGGAAACCTCTAGAACCTTGTTCGGTAGGTGATAACTTTTAGACCATACCTTATGGGTAGTACCTTCGACCTCATGCTCGTGACGTTGAACCTATGAACCCTATATTTGTGATCTTGTGTGTGATTGTTGCATCATGCATCCACGCACCCATAAGCATCTTTTAAAGGAATTTAATTTCAAGGGACATAAAAAGTTGAGCATTTGTGAATATCTCAAGTAACTTTTAACCATTGATTATGGAAAAAGAAAGACCCGAAAATACAGTTTCAAAGATCCCAAGATAGATGAGTTGATCAGTTTAATTCCCGAGATTGAGTGTCCTACAGATTTTCGGAAGAAGTATGGATCCATCATTCCTCTCTTGAAGCTTAGGATGAAGGAGGGAATTCTCTCGACTTTGGTCCAGTTCTATGATCTGATGTATCATTGCTTTACTTTCCCTGACTATCAGTTGATGCCTACACTGGAGGAGTATTCTTATCTGTTGGATTTACCTATTACCGATCGTGTTCCTTTTAGTGGTTTGGAGGGTGAGCCAAAACCAAACGAGATTGCTGCTTTGATCCATCTGGGGAAGTATGAGCTTGAAGCCCATATGACTACTAAAGGAGGGATTAGAGGATTACCAGCTCAGTTCTTATTGGAGAAATCTCCTTACTTTTCCAGGATGAAGAGTACAGTCGCTTTTGAGGCCATATTTGCTCTACTTGCTTACGGGTTGTTCTTATTTCCTAATGTGAATAAGTTTGTTGATGTTAATGCTATTAGGATTTTCATGATTGGAAACCCAGTTCCTACATTGTTGGGTGATGCTTATTACTCTATTCATATTCAGAATTCTTATCATGGGGGGATGATTATCTGTTGCACGTCTCTGTTGTACCGATGGTTTATTTCTCATATGCCTCAGTCTGATGCTTTCTGGGATGTCAGGAAAGAACCCCATTGGGCTCCTAAGATCATGTCACTTACTCACTTGGATATTGATTAGTATAATCGAGCTTACCAGGATGTAGAGATTATCGACAGTTGTGGTAGTTTCCCCAATGTACCTCTTCTTGGTACAAAGGGAGGAATTAACTATAACCATATTCTTGCACGACGACAACTTGGTTATCCGATGAGGGATAAACCAAATAGTATTCATTTGAGTAGTTTCTTTCTGAAGGAGGGAGAACACCATAAGGAAGCTAGGGAGCAGATTGCGAAGGCCTGGCGTCACATTCATAGGAAGAGTATGAAATACTTGGGACCTAGGGGGGTGTTTCTTTGGAGCCATATCTTCAGTGGGTCCAAGCGAGAGCTATTCAGTTGAAGATGTTGTATTCCCGGGAAGCACCTATGCCTGATTTGTTTGTGAAGACCACTCCTCCCTTATTTGATCATGTGGAAGAGCTACAACTTGCTTTAGTCAGGATGTAACAGAAAAAGGATGCTTGGAAGAATAAGTGCCAAACTTTAGAGATTTCCTATAGAGAAGACTTGAAGGAGAAAGATAACTTGATTGAGATTCTTGAGAGTCGGGCTGTAGAGATTATGGAGAGGCAAGGGGATTTATTTTCTCCTAAGCCTCAGTTAGTTGATAATTGCTCACTTCCTGATTTATGTGATTGGAAGGAGGTTGCCACCAGATATGCTGAAGAAAAATAGAGGTTGAAGGCTCAGATTTCCAAGCTTACAGGGAAGCGCCAGCGTATAGAGTGATCTCCATCAGCTTTGCTTCTTAGGGTTTTAGACTTTATTTTCATCTTGTACTTGGGATCATTGAAACTTGTAATCCATTTTGAAGTTATTATAATAAAAATTTTCAGTATTTCAAATGTGTTATTACTTTGATATTTGCAATGTGTCTATAAATCTTTAAGTCCCTTAGAATATTAATAAAATAAATCATGTGCATTGCACATCATGCATCACATTGCACATATTTCTTGCATTTGTTATGCATATCCAGGTGTCTTACCAAGCTTCTTTACTTCGTTCAGCAAGCTGTCTCACCACTACAACACTCGAGCCAATTTCAGAAGGAAGATGGACAACTTAGAACAAGAAAATCGCGAGCTGCGCGAGGAGATTTCTGCTTTGAAGTCCGGCATGGCCAATCTTACTGCTCTGATGGAATCTCTGGTGGCTGCTCAGAATCAGCCACCAAGTGTTCAACCTTAACCAACAAGGGTTACTACTGAAGCTCCGATTGTTCCTGTGTCTGCTATTCCAGCTGTTATTCAGAATCGCATGCCTCAAGGTTATCCATGGGGAATGCCAGAGAACTTTGCGCCTGAAAGTTTCAATCTTGGTCCTCAAGAAGCTCCAGTTATTCAGACTACAGTTACTCCCACACCTTCTGTGGTGCATGTTGCTCCTGTTGTACCTCCTCCGATGAATATGGGTCCATTTGTTAATGATGATATGTGTCATCCTTTTCCTCCACCAAGTGAAGACTTGGGTTTTTATGATAGAATAGATGATTTTCAAGAGCAGTTTGACAAGATGCAGAGGGAGATGAAGGCCATTAGGGGAAAGGAATTGTTTGGGCAGAATGTGAATGATTTATGCTTGGTCCCGGATGTTAAGATACCTGCAAATTTTAAGGTCCCGAAATTCAAGAAATACGAGGGAAACAATTTCCCTCGTGCTCATCTTGTGATATATGTAAGGAGAATGTGTACCCATACTAATGATAAGCGTCTGCTGATTCACTTTTTTCAAGATAGTTTGACCGGTGCTGCACTGAAGTGGTTTATGAGTTTGGATAGCATTGATATCCATACTTTCAATGACTTGGGAGAAGCATTTATCAGACAATACAAATACAACATGGACATGGTGCCTGAACGTGATCAACTCAGGGCCATGGTCTAGAAAGACAGGGAATCATTCAAAGAATATGCACAGAGATGGCGTGAGATAGCCGCCCATGTGATTCCTCCCATGGAAGAGAAGGAGATGACTAAGATTTTCTTGAAGACTCTAGGTACTTTATACTGTGAGAGGATGGTAGCAAGTGCGCTAAGTGACTTTACTGAAATGGTAGGCATGGGTATCCTCTTAGAATAGGCTGTAAGAGAAGGTCGTCTAATGAAGGGTGAAAGTTCTGGAAATACGAAGAAGCCATCCTATGGGTTTGCTAAAAATAAGGAAGGATATTATAATGTTGTTATGCAAGAGAGGAGAGTTAATCCTCCTAGAAGAAATTATCAGCGCCATCAGCAAGTCGCCTCAGTTACTCCAGTTGTTGGTGTAGCTCCAACCACCGTTACTTATCAGAGACCACCCCAGCATGGGAATCAAGGGTATAATCAGAGAAGGGAGAGTTATGACCCTATCCTTATGAGTTATACAGAGTTAATCCCGGCATTAATTTAGAAGAAGTTGGTTCAGACTCGACCACCTCCCGATATACCATCACCGTTGCCTTGGTATTACAAGGCAGACCAAACTTGTGCTTTTCATCAGGGAGCACCAGGGCATAATGTTGAGATTTGCTATCCTTTGAAGACTGAGGTGCATAAATTGGTGAAGTCCGGTATTCTATCTTTCAAGGACGTGGGCCCTAATGTGAAAGACAATCCTCTTCCCAAGCATGGAGGAGCAAATGTTGTGAATATGATGGCCAGTTGTCCAGGGGACTTCCAGATTATTGATGTTAATTTGGTTAGAGGAGATTTGGTGAAAATGCATGCATACCTCTGTGAATTTAGCTATTATATGCATAACCATTCCAGTTGTGCTATTTGCAGTACAAATATACAGGGTTGTGGCAAGATAAAGTCTGATTAGCAGGAGATGATGGATGAGGGCCTCATCCACATAATCAGGCCTAGGGAAGAGTATGAAGAGGAAGTAAACATGGTTTCTGGATGTCCTAGAGATTTCAGAATCTTTGATGTGGAATATATGAATGAGTATCTTGTACAATTTCATGCTAATTTCTACCATATGGCTGGTCAGGTCGAACATCAGTACGGATCTTGACGAATTTGCTTCCAGGACTCCCGAGGATGTTCAATTGTAAAGAAAGGTGTTCAGTTGTTGTTGGATAATGGACCATCAAGGTTACAGGTCAAAGGGGTGATTACCATGAAGTTGATATGATTGAGGTTTATTTGGCTAAAGAAGATTCAGATGATGAGTATGCCTCTACGGATGAGTATTTCTCCTCAGATGAGGATTTATTTTCCAAAGATGACTCTGTAATGACTGATTATGTTGAAGAAGGGGTAAAAATAATCGTGCCTTGTTTTGGTGCACCCTCCCATTTTGAAGTTGAGTATCATAGCAAGCCAGCTATTACTCCATTGGTAATTAGTTTGTTGGGTCATGTCCCTTACAAGTCAGATAAGGTTGTACCTTATAAATATAATGCTACAATTTTAGAGGATGGTGTGGAAGTTCCCATCCAGTCAATGCCTAATGTTGGAAATGTTGCTAAAACTAGCAGAGTGACCCGCAACAGTCGTGTATTTACACCAGTTGTTCGTGGAGATGTTAGTGCTGGAAATAAAATTGTTGAAAATGTTGAACCCAGGAAGGCTACGGGTGAATCTAGTGGAGCTACGCTAGAGAAAAAGGTGGATGATATTTTGATGATAATCAAGATGAGCGACTACAGAATTGTGGACCAGCTATTGCAGACTCCTTCAAAAATATCCATCTTGGCTTTATTGATGAACTCCTCTACTCACAGAGAATCTTTGATGACAATATTGGACCAAGCTTTCATGGAAAGTGACATGCCTGTAGACCAATTCAGCAGTGTAGTAAGGAACATTACTTCATGTAATAACCTGAGTTTCTGCGATGATGAGCTGCCCGATGAAGGAATGAATCACAACCTGGCCCTCCACATCTCTATGAACTGCAATAATGACTCATTATCCAATGTGCTGATTGATAATGGATATGCATTGAACGTTATACGAAGGAGCACGCTTATGAAGTTGAAATATCAAGGGACGCCCATGCGCCCAAGTGGAATTATTGTGAAAGCGTTTGATGGATCAAGGAAATATCTTATTGGTGAAGTGGACTTGCCTATTCATATAGGCCCACATTTGTTTCAGATTACTTTCCAGGTCATGGATATTGTTCCCGCTTATAGTTGCTTGTTGGGACGACTGTGGATACATGAGGCAGGGGCTGTCACTTCGACTTTACACCAGAAGTTGAAGTTTGTGCGTGAAGGAAAAGTGGTAATTATAAATGGAGAACGGGCATTATTGATATCTCATTTGTCCTCTTCCAGCATTGTGGAGGCGGATGAAGCTGCTATTGGAACTCAGTTCCAAGCTTTATCCATTGATAACATAAGAGGAAATGAGAATTCTATGGTTTCCCTTAAGGATGCGCAACAGGTTGTGCGTAATGGCCATAGTGAAGTTTGGGGACATATTGTTGATCCACTTGTAAACAAGAATAGAGCTGGCTTGGGGTTCTCTGTGAAGAATGATAAAGGTAAGGGCATGAAGCCAAAGTCTGCTGTAGGTAAGTAGCAAGACATATTTCGTAGTGGGGGTTATCTTCATCCAACTATTTTCGGGATCAATGCCATTGTGGAAGATGAAGCGGAGCCAGAAATACCAAATTATGTGACGCACGGAGTTAGGGTTCAGAACTGGATCACCATTGATGTTCCCTTTTGCATACATGTTTCAAAATAATTTGTTTTGTTAATATTTTTGAAAAGCTTTCACTATGCCCAAGGTGAAAGTATTAATATTGTATGGGCTTATTTGTTTGCTGCGACTTTTAAAATCAATAATAAAAGTTGTCTTTGTTTCCCAAATTGTGTTTTTATTTTTCTTTTTTCTTGGAAAATGGTAATCAGAAAAAACCTTTAAAAATAAATAATAACTTAAATTCAATCTGCATGATCACTTGTTATATGTGTCAGTTTCTAAAAACAATCATAAATCATATGTGCAGATTAATTAAAAAACCCGTTGAATACAATGACCCTGCACCATCTCCCAACTTTGAATGTCCTGTGTATGGGGCCGTAGAAGAATACTATGATGGGATTCCAGAAGAGGTCTCACGGTTGCTTGAGTGCGAGGAGAATGTCATTCAGCCATATAAAGAGCCATTAGAAATAATTAATTTGGGTTCAGAAGAAGATCCGATAGAAGTCAAGATCGGAGCATTGTTGCATCCTGATGTGAAGAGCAGGTTGATTGAGATGTTGAAAGAGTATGTGGATATTTTTTCTTGGTATTACCAAGATATTCCTGGTCTAGACACATATATTGTAGAGCACAGTTTGCCACTAAAGCCAGAGTGCCCGCCAATCAAACAGAAGTTGCGAAGAACTCACCCAGATATGACAGTGAAGATCAAAGAGGAAGTTCTAAAGCAGATTAATGTCGGTTTTCTTGTGACATCAGTGTACCCTCAGTGGATTGCCAATATTGTCCCAGTACCGAAGAAAGATGGAAATGTTTGCATGTGCGTAGATTACAGAGATCTAAATAAAGTTAGTCCAAAAGATGATTTTCCATTGCCACACATTGATATGTTAGTGGATAGCACAACAAAATTCAAGGTTTTCTCATTCATGGATGGATTTTCCGGGTATAATCAAATAAGGATGGCTCTTGAGGACGTGGAAAAAACAACGTTTATCACACCCTGGGGAACATTCTGTTACAGAGTGATGCCCTTCGGGTTGAAGAACGTTGGTGCAACATACCAGAGGGCTATGACAACCCTATTCCATGATCTAATGCACAAGGAAATTGAGGTATATGTTGATGATATGATTTCTGAATCCCAGACTGAAGAAGGGCATGTAGAAGATTTGGTGAAGTTGTTTCAGTGTTTGAGGAAGTATCGTCTCCGCTTGAATCTAAATAAATGTACCTTCAGTGTTTGATCATGGAAATTATTGGGTTTCATTGTTTGCCAGAGAGGGATTGAAGTTAACCCTGATAAATTCAAAGCAATTCAAGAGATACCAACATCAAGAACTGAAAGGAAAGTCAGAGGGTTCCTCAGGCGTTTGAATTATATTTCTAGATTCATTTCCCATATGACTGCAACGTGTGAACCGATCTTTAAGTTGTTAAAGAAAGATCAAGGTTGTTTGTGGACAAATGACTGCCAAAGGGCATTTGAAAGTATTAAAGAATATCTGCTTGGACCTCTTATCTTGCTCCCTCCTGTTGAAGGAAGACCATTGATTATGTATCTGACAGTGTTAGATAATTCCATGGGTTGTATTCTGGGACAACAAGATGAAACAGGGAAGAAAGAGTATGCCATTTATTATCTTAGTAAAAAGTTTACTGATTGTAAATCGCGGTATTCCATGCTGGAAAAGGCATGTTGTGCTCTGGCCTGGGCAGAAAAATGTTTGTGGCAGTATATGTTGAATCACACTACTTGGTTGATCTCCAAAATGGATCCAATCAAGTACATTTTTGAAAAGCCTGCTCTTACTGGGAGAATTGCCCGCTGGCAGATGCTGTTATCTAAATATGATATCGAATACCACACTCAAAAAGCTATTAAAAGCAGCGTGTTGGCAGATTATCTTGCTCACCAACCAGTTGACGATTATCAGTCTGTAATGTATGATTTCCCCGATGAGGATGTGATGTTTCTAAAAGTGAAAGATTGTGATGAACCATTGCCTGAGGAAGGTCCTGATCCTGAATCTCGTTGGAGTATGATATGTGATGGGGCTGTTGAAGCTGCTAATAAGAATATCAAGAAGATCATCCAGAAGATGGTTGTTACTTATAAGGATTGGCATGAAATGCTCCCTTTCGCTTTGCATGGATGAAGAAAGCTTTTGATAAGAAGGTAAAACCTCGTGAATTCAGAGAAGGCGACCTCGTGCTCAGGAAGATCATGTATTTTAGCACTGCTTCTAGGGGCAAGTGGACTCCCAATTTTGAAGGCCCATATGTTGTCAAGAAAGCCTTCTCTGGCAGCGCATTAATTCTTGAAACTATGGATGGCGAGGAGTTCCCACGTCCCATGAATGTCGATGTAGTTAAGAAACACTTTGCCTAAAGAAATAAAAGAACAGCTCACTAAGTTGAAAACCCGAAAGGGCGGCTTAGGCAAAAAAGAGCGTCTCGGTAGGCCAAAAACCCGAAAGGACGGTCTAGGCAAAAATAAGAGACATCAACAAAATAAAATTTCCCGCTAAGTTGAAAACCCGCAAGGGCAGCTTAGGCAAAAGTTAGGGACTTTCTTGGCAAGTAACTACATTAGACAAGACTTGATCATTGAAGCAACAATCTTCTTAGATCCTCACCATACTTCAACGAAAGCTGTTGCTCAGAATGTCAAAGTTGTTAGAGGGAATAGTCGTCATTGTATCTCAATGTATCTTTTCCATTATATATTACCGTGCTACGGTGGCAGAACCGACTGTTTTGAAATGCTGGTTTGTGTTTTGCGTTTTGTGTTCGTAAAATGTCGCGGTAAGCAAGAGTCGCCACTGACTTTTATTTCATCCAATCGGAAAGGAAAAAAGTACAGAAAAAATCCTTTTTCAAGATATTCTGAGTACGGGGGGTAGATTATAGAAAAGGAAGGAGTTAGCACCCTTTCTATCCATGGTTTTCCATGGGCTCTTAGGTACTTTTCATTTTTCAAATTGCTTGTATGTGCTTGCTTTGAAAACGTTTGACTTCGTGATAACCCTTGTATCAGTCCTCAAGGGTGTGACGAAGTTGTTTTGAAAGTTGGTTTGAAAAGTGTAAGTGTGAAAAGTTTTGATTTGAGCAAGTACCTACTAGCATCTACCTACTCGAAAAAAAGATCGTTTCTATTCTCATTTCCTTTAGACAGCACTATCCTACTATTGAGAAATAGGTAGCACCGTCGTTGGAGTTGTAAGGGTCGATTCGAAAGGGACGTACGATCACTAAAGAAATGTTAGGACACCTTAGTAATAACCCTAGAGTCTTAAGATCATATACGAGGCATCATTTCCGAGGCAACATTTCCGAGGCAACGTTTGATCTTTTTAGACAGGAGGGCAACCACTAAGACGCTCTATACTTAATGACCGTTTCCGAAGGCAACCGAAGTGTGAGTATACCCTAAGAGTGATATGTGCAAGTGATTTGTTTCGGTTATTTATCTTTGCACATTAGGATTTTCTAATTGTATTAAATTATCATGCAATCTTGTCATACAATCCTATTAACATACATCTAGATAATTAAATATTTGCGAGAATTAAAATGCGAGAAAGTAAATCTACGCTATTACAAGGCTTCGGGGAGGGGGATTAATTACATAGCCAAAAACCCGGGGGAAAATTGATAAGTAAAAAGCCCTAGATTAAACTATTACAAACCATGCACAGTTACAATAATATTGACAAAATAAAATATTATGCGCGCGATGAATCGAATACGAGATAATTAGGGTTTTGACCCTTGCCTAAACCTAATTGCGATTAGTTAAAAAATGTTTTTTTGTCTTGTTATTTTAAGAAAATAAAGAAATCATCAAATTAAATTAAAAAATAAAATCCTAATTCTAATTAATTTAAAAATTAAGGAAAATAAATTAATTTTATTCTAAAAAAAACCTATTTTTTGTATTTTTATTTATTTGAGAAAAAGAGCAAAATAAAATTAAATCAAAAGTTTAACCTAATTTCTATTTGATTTTATTTATGAAAACAAATTATAATGTCCCTATTTTAAACTAGATTAAATTAATTTTGATGAAATAAAAATTATTAATCCTAATTTTGTGAATTATTGATTTTATGGGTTTTTTTGTGAAAAAAATAATTAGTTTATGAATTAAAGAAAATATAAAATAGGAAAAAACAAAGAAAAAAGAAAAGGATGGAATAATGGGCCTGTGATCAGCAGCTCTGGTTCCGGCAGATGGATCCAGAAGATGACCCTCAGAAGATGGTATGCGCCGGATCTGATTCTGACCGCTCGATCCAGCAGATGATGACCTTCAGAAGGTGAGGTGTGCTGGATCTGGCTCTTACTGATGGATCCAGAAGATAATGCCCAGAGGATTCTTGATCTGGTCCTGGCTGATGGATCCAGAAGATGACCCTCAGAAGATGGTATGCGGCGGATCTGATTCTGACCGCTGGATCCAACAGATGATGACCTTCAGAAGGTGGGGTGCACTGGATCTGGTGAAAACAAAGGGGAAAATGACAAAAGCTCACGCCTGGGATCGAACTCAGAATCATGAGTTTCTGACTTCCTTCTTCTGACCGGCTGCGCTGGATGTGAACTTGTTAATATAATAAAAACAAATAATATATCATAAAAACAAGTCGTTTAAAACTCAGAAACTTTACCTACAGACATAGCGCTGTAGCTATAACCCTGTGTATTTCAAAAATTACATCCAAGCATTATAAATAAGATTCAAGACCATGGATTGATTGGGTTTGACCCTCTGATCACAATGGTATCCTTCATTAGGGCCAATTGTTCCTACATTTGAAAGCCCCAAAATAACAAGGCAAACCCTAGCTGTGGCAGATGTTCATACAAGTGTTAAAACTTCAATTAAATGGTCCAGACATGATGCAAACATGATAATAAACACAAATATACCATTGAAACACGTTCATAATGCAAGAATCATAACAATGAAATCTGAAAAAGAATGCAAACCGTGTGACATCTAGAGGGTGATTCTGGGCGTGTAGAGGCGTGCAACCGGTCGTGCTAGCTTCAGAGATATTCCTGGAAACGATTGGTGGCTTTGAAAGTCTGTGAATTGGCCTCTAAACTGGAAATCAGTCTATCACTTTTTTGACAATTTTCAATTCTTGCTTGCAGCTTTTTCGACCTCTAAACTCCTCCCTTGTGCATTGGATCTCTTGTCTATATGTAGTAGAATGTATTAGGTCAATAAAAATGCCTTGTATCTTTATCAATTATGCAGATTTGATTTTGTCTTTCATGGCATATGATTCTTTTCCAATTTTGCTCAAATCCAATCTTTTCCAACCAAATTGGCCTTGCACGATTTGATCTTCATTTGAAAGCATATAATATCTTCTTTCAATGCAAAAGTTCATCCCTAAAATGCAATATATGATTTATTAGGATTTATTTTATTTTATTTGAATTTTAAATGAATAAAAATCAAAATAAATTAAATAAATGAGTAAATAAAGTATGGAGGGTCCCATAGGTCGTGGACTATGTTAGGAATGAGATGCAAGCATAAAAAGTTGGGCCCATTTAGCAAAAGATGCAAATTTGAGCACATTTGACTTTTGGCAATTTTGCAAAAAAGGTCAACTTGGCCAATGCATAACTCTCTCAATTTGGACCCTAGAGAGGTGTTCTTGGACTTTTTTAGAAAGCTTAGGATGTCCTCTAAGCATCCCTTTTCGTATCATCTCAATTGAATCTTCCATGTTCTTGTATGAAGCCTTGACCCAAAAGGTGTTTTTGTTGTCTTTTCAAAATGACCTATAATATCCAAATTCATATCTTCTTGTGAGTGCATATTTTGTACTTGAGAGCTGAGGATGAATTGTAGAAAATTGCATCCCCTTAAAAATGAGCTTTGGATGGGTAATTTTTGATAAAGTATGAGAAAGTTATGTTTGGTCAAAGTTGAGTTGACTTTTCCTACAAAATCCTAATTTAGCAACTTTTGGGCTTTGATGAATTGTGAGCAATCCTTGAGGAATCATGATAAAACCTTTATCAAATGATGGATAGTACTACAAAATAATGATGTTGACCATAAATATTGAAGTTTGACTGTATGTGGGCCACAATTGACTTTTGACCTAGCACAGTCGATTTTTAGGCATTTGAGTAATTGATTGAGCAAACTTCCTCTGCAAGGCTTGAAACTTGATATGGATGATCTTGAGAACATATTAGGACAATGGTGAGAATTTGGGGATCCTTTAGACTCAAGCATCTTGATGCAAAATGAAACCCTAATTTGAGGTAGATTGCCTTAGGAGAGAGTTGGTCTGGTCAACTCTTGAACTTCCTTGAGCAATTTGGGGACCTCACTTGCCATGTGTTGAGAAATGTAGGAGGGAAAATTTTGGGGTACAACAGCTGCCCTTGTTCAATCTTCTTAAACCTGAGGATGTAGATTGGCTCGTCTGCCTTTTGTGATCTGAAGGTGGAAGATGATTGAACATAGAGTGCCCAGAAATTTGCACTCGCATGAAGTGGCACTTGATTTATGATATTGAGAATGGGCTTATAGATGCCATCCGAAGAAGTGTTAATCGCATAAGAGATTCCTTTGCGAGAACCCGTATACCTGTTGTTGAGGAGGACTTCGCTGGGGAACGCTAGTCTTTGTCTTTAGAGAAATAGAGTTTTAGGAGCTTCAGTTGTTCGTTACTCTACTGGGGAATAATTTCGATTTAGGGAGTGGAACTGAACTGCGTGTTTGGTCGGGGTATATGTTGTACCGTGACTTTATGGGGAATGTGAAATCAATTGTGTTTGATCGGGTCCTGGTCTTATAGTGTTGTGGACTGTTGTCTGGGGACAAGAGAGGAAGACCCTGAATGGCAAGGTTATGAGAAGGGACTTGGATAGTAGGGTTACTTCGAGATGAAAGCCTGGATAATAGGGCTTGATAAGGAACCTGGATAGTAGGGTTACTTCGAGGTGAAAGCCTGGATAATAGAGCTTGAGAAGGAACTTGGATAGTAGGCTTACTTCGAGATGAAAGCCTGGATAGTAGGGTTGTGAGAAGGAACCTGGATAGTAGGGTTACTTCGACATGAAAGCCTGGGTAGTAGGACTGTGAGAAGGAACCTGAATAGTAGGGTTACTTCGAGATGAAACCCTGGATAGTAGGGCTGTGAGAAGGAACCTGGATAGTAGGGTTACTTCGATATGAAAGCCTGGATAGTAGGGCTATGAGAAGGAACCAGGATAGTAGGGTTACTTCGATATGAAATCCTGGATAGTAGGGCTGTGAGAAGGAACCTGGATAGTAGGGTTACTTCGATATGAAAACCTGGATAGTAGGGTTGTGAGAAGGAACCTAGATAGTAGGGTTACTTCAAGATGAAAGCCTGGATAGTAGGGCTGTGAGAAGGAACCTGGATAGTAGGGTTACTTCGATATGAAAGCTTGTATAGTGGGTGTGATCGGTGGATCTGGAACTGACTGTTTAACGCTGGTTCGCGAAATGTCGCGGAAGCAAGAGTCGCCACCGTCTTTTATTTTCTCCAAATGGAAAGGACAAAAGCACAGAAAAATTCCTTATAGAGATTGCTCTCGGTTCGGGAGGTAGATTATAAAAAGGGAAGGTGTTAGCACCCTTTCTATCCATGGTTATCCATAGGCTCTTAGTGTTGGCTCCTAAATTCGACACCTTTGTTTTGTTGATGTCAGCCATTAAAGCTGAAGGATGTTTTCGACTGGCTAAGTCTGTCGAAATGCCCGTCGAAAGATGGCAAAGTACTTAGAAGATTTCTTCCAAGGAAGAAGGCTGGTTGCCTTCGACGTCGAAGGAGTTTCTCGTCGAAGATGTCTCTCGACGAAAGTGTTCGATGGTTCAGAGTGGAACAGTTTGAAATTCAAGCGTTTGGAGGGAAAACGGTTTCCAACAGTTACTACGTGCAAACGTGCAAGGATCTGGAGCGTCGAACGTGGAGAACGTGCCAAGTGGATTGATCTCGAAGCAGTGTAACTGCCCGACGGTTACTTGGGATGTTTTAGTATAAATAGTAGTAGACATGTAGTTTCTCGCGTGTGTTCACAATTCTATACAAAGTCACTCATATAGATTCGAGTACCCAGCGTGTGAGAAAGAATTGTTGAGAAATGTATGTGTGAAACACCAAATTTTATTAATCAAAGTCATTTACTTTTCCAGAAATTTACTTGCTTTCCTCTTTACATTCCTGTCGAAACCTTTTACTTTAAGCCTTGTTTATTTTACCAAGTCCCTTTTTCATGCAATTTACTTGAAACTTCTTTATTAAAAGCCTTTTCATGCAATTTACTTGAAACTTCTTTATTAAAAGCCTTATCCAATTTAATCAAAACTTCAAAATCAACCTATGTCCTAGGATCAATCTGATCGATCCTGCGAGTAACCAAATAAGTAACCATTTGGAGGATCAGCGGTTGTTTACCAAAACCCAAGGTAAACAAATTGGCACACCTGGTGGGACTGTGTGTTGATTGTTTAAAATAATCTCATCTTTTCGAGTTGTATGTTATTGAGAAGTGGTAGAATATACACTAACGATAACAATACTGCCAGAAGAAGGGAAGAGATGGCGAATCCGCCAAACAATAACGAAATCCCACAAACGACTGTGGGAGCAACGGTTAGTACGACCGTAAGTGAAGCGACAAATGTTGGTTCGACACCAGCAGTATCAGTCACAACCACGGGGCCAATACCTTCGTTAACAGGCCCCAGGATGACTTTGGGAACTCCCCCACCAAGGGGAAATTTAGGCACAAGGCCTTTGGTTCCCCCAGGATTTATTCCATTCTATGGTATGCCAACTTCTGAAGTGGCAAGCCTGACGAATGCTGCGTCCACTTTTTCAGACCCTTTCGTGAGTGCCTCTTCGCCACTCCAAGGCTCTGGAGTAGGCATGGCGAATAGAAATAGGACCCAACTCTTAGGAGGAACGTCCCAAGTAGCCCATGGCCTTACAAATGCTTCGACAGCAGTCTTGAGGCAACAAATGGACGAAAGCAACCATGATATGGTGCAAATGTTGGCACAAACTTTGAGTACAGTGCTAAACCCTCTAATACAAAACACTACTCAATCGAATCAGCAAATGACAGCGCAAATGACGCGTTTGGCTGACTTCTTTGGAGTACCCCAACCTATTCGACAGCCCCAAAGGGCGCAAATAAGGGGAAACCAGGGGATATTTTTAGAGGAAGAAACCACCATTAACCAGGCTCAACAGCCTGTCGAAGAAAACCTTAGGGCACGATTGGAACAACCTGTCGAGGAACCTAGGGTAATAACCCCAGAGGTAAGGTTGGTTAACAGAAACCAAAATGCTGACGAAGTGGTCCAGCATATCCAATACCAAAACATGGGTTTGGAAAACAATCTGGCAACCATGATTGAAAGGATCATGACTCAGAATGGGATGAACATGGGCTTTCGAAGGCCCAACTTTACATCTCCATTGTCAGAATACGTGTTACAAACGGACTTACCTCCTAGATGCAAAGTCCCCAAATTTACTAAGTTCTCTGGGGACACGACAGAATCTACTGTCGAGCATGTGGCGAGATATTTGATCGAAGCGGGTGACATTTCGAATAACGAAAACCTAAGGATCAAGTACTTCCCAAGTTCTTTAACAAAGAACGCTTTTACTTGGTTTACAACTCTCCCCCCCAATTCGATCCATCATTGGACCCAGTTGGAAAGATTGTTCCATGAACAATTCTACATGGGGCAAACCAAGATAAGCCTGAAAGAACTGGCCAGTGTGAAGAGACGTTTCACTGAACCTATAGACGAATATCTAAATAGGTTTAGGTTGCTCAAGGCGAGATGTTTTACACAAGTGCCAGAACATGAGTTGGTCGAAATAGCCGCAGGCGGTTTAGATTATTCCATTAGGAAGAAGCTAGACACCCAGTACCTAAGAGACATGGCCCAACTGGCCGATAGAGTTCGACAGGTAGAACGCCTCAAAGCTGAAAAAGCTAAGGCAACGAAAACTCACAAGAGAGAGAGGATAGCGTACGTTGAGATGGATGACGAAGATCTAGAATCCTTCGACGATACTTTCCCTGTCGAAGAAGGAGAAGTCGATTTAGCAGAACTGAAACAAGGGCCACCATACTCTTGTAAACTGTTAGTCCCCTCAAATGGGAAAAATCCCATTGGTCCAGAAAAGACCAACGATAGGTTCCCAAAAAAGACTTATAGTTTTGACATCACAAAATGTGATGAAATATTCGACTTATTGGTTAAAGATGGCCAAATGATAGTACCCCCAGGGGTAAAAGTGCCTCCTCTTGATCAAAGAAAGAAGAGAGGTTTTTGCAAATATCATAATTTTTTAGGCCATAAAACTTCTCAATGTTTTCTTTTCAGGAATCTTGTGCAAGACGCTATCGAAGAAGGGAGATTGAAGTTTGCTGACAAATCCCCTATGGCTGTCGACTCAAATCCATTGCAGGCTGAAGCCCACTATGCCGAACCCTCTGAGGTGAACGTGATAGAGGCAACCAGGATCCAGTCGAAGAAGCCAGGAATTACCATGGTCGAAGTCTCAAAGGACCACATCAACATGCCAATCTTTGGCAGTTTTTCTGGAAATTTATCCAGGAAGACACTTGAAGCTGTCCAGAAAGCGGTCGAAAAC
This sequence comes from Vicia faba, assembly GCA_948472305.1. Classification (NCBI taxonomy): domain Eukaryota; kingdom Viridiplantae; phylum Streptophyta; class Magnoliopsida; order Fabales; family Fabaceae; genus Vicia; species Vicia faba. The sequence goes on from OX451735.1 coordinate 28,255,929, forward strand.
CCAAAGTCGGAGACCGCTGAAGCACAAAAAACTGGATCAAGACCCAGTTCCCACTTGGCCACCGTTCAAGGCCAGACGGAGAATCTGGAGATACAAATGAAGCAGTTAACTCTTGCTAACAAAGATACAATGAATATCAACATGGTCGAACTTTCTGACCCAAAAGCATCAGAAGAGGCCATGAGGCAAGAACAAGCTAATAAGACTTCTTTCCCTCGGGAAAATGAAAACTTGGCAGATTTTCTACAAAGATGCCAGAAAAAGAAATCAGAGGTGATGCTGTGTCCAAGATGCAGTTCGATCTTTGATAAAAAAGCTGCTGAGCACATTCAAGGCGTAAGAGCAGCGAATAAGAGAAGGGAGAATGTTGACCTTCGACATGATCCCAGAAGAGCCTCCCAAAGAGGTTCTAACCAAGAAAAGAGGCCAATGACTTTTAGGCCTCCAACAAATGTGCCAGTAGATACTTGGTACAAAACCTCTGGTCGGAAAAGGCCAAGTGAGGAGAAATGGCATTCTTTCGATGTGCCAAGAGGTTCCTCTTTGCCTCAAAAGAAAGAGCCTCAAGTTGCTGCCCCTAAGGTTGCACAAGTGTCCAGCAACTACAAGGGTAAGAATCCTATGTCTCGATCTCAATGGAGGAGATATCAAAGGAGACGAAAAGCTGAAAGGGAGGCTGCCAACGAACCTAAGGCAGAAACCAGTTCGAATGTTCCTCAAAGGAAACAAAGGAAACCTCTAGAAAGGGAGCCAGTTACCAACAGGCTAGTTTGGCCTAACCAAAGTGAAGTCGAAGACGAAGACGATGCTGAGTCTGATGATACTTTGGACATAATGGTGAATATAGTTTCAGTGCTGCCCAGAGAATTCAATCGACAGGTAGAAGTCGAAGCAAGTGACTGGGAAGTGGAGCAAGAAATGGCCAAACATAGGCCAGTGTGCTATTTTGTCATGGACAATGGCACTACTGAGGAACAAAATGGCTTCTTCGAGCCACCTACAGAGGCGATGAAAAATCACCTCAAGCCTTTATTCATAAGGGCTAAACTCGAAGAGACTACTGTGAATAAAATATTGGTCGATTGTGGGGCAACCATCAATATTATCCCTCACTCTATGCTAAGGAAAATTGGCAAAAGAGATGAGGACATTAAGCCTCACAACATGGTCCTGTCGAACTATGAGGGCGGCATAGGGACCACTATGGGAGTGATCCAGCTAGATATCAAAGTAGGGTCGATCCTTCGACCAACGATGTTTATGGTCATATCGGCCAAACCTAACTACAATCTTTTGTTGGGCCGTGAATGGATTCATGGTGTTGGCGCTGTGCCTTCATCGATGCACCAAAGGCTGCTGCTATGGCGTCCAGATGGGATGGTCGAAAACATAGAGGCAGATCAAAGCTATTACCTTGGCGAAGTGAATCACCTGGGTTTGGCAGATTTCGACAAGAACTTGGCTCACATAGGGCCATGTCCAACACCTGACTTCGACATGGCGCCAGCGCCAAACACCTTTTGTTCCCTATACCTGCATCCTGAGCATGGTTTCCAATGGGACAGAGAAGACTTGTCCCACATAGACTTCAGTGGGTTAACTGATATCCAACCAACTGGTTGGGGAAGTGAATTCAGTGATAATGACTGAGTCACAATCTTTGAAGCGAATTTCGGCTTATGTAGCCGAAACCAAGATGATAACGGCTCTCGAAGCCGAAGTAAAGTACATGGCCACACAGGCCAATGATCAACAATTATCCGCTGTAGGCCCAGGAAAGGATTTCGATCCAAAACCTCCTGATATCATGCCAGAAGAAATGCCGGAACAGAGGCTCGACGCCATCTATGACGATGAGCCTTTGGGCTTCGAAAAGGACCCCTTGGCGAACAACATTAAAATGTTAGCGCAAGACCCTTTAGAAGAAATCAACTTAGGCGAAGGATCAGAACAAAGGCCAACTTACATCAGCGCCAAAATCGATCCAGAACTTAGGTCGGAAGTAATCCAATTGCTGAAAGAGTTTAAAGACTGTTTTGCATGGGATTATGACGAAATGCCTGGTCTCGACAGAGGATTGGTAGAACTTCAGTTGCCAATCAAACCTGGGAAGAAGCCAATCAAGCAAAATCTAAGGCGCTTCGCTCCAGAAATACTGTCGAAGATCAAAACGGAGGTCGAAAGACTTCTGAAATGCAAATTCATCCGTGTTACAAGGTATGTCGAATGGATTGCAAATATTGTGCCAGTAATTAAGAAAAATGGTACGTTAAGGGTGTGCATAGATTTCAGAGATTTGAATGCTGCCACCCCCAAAGATGAATATCCTATGCCTGTGGCGGAAATGCTAGTCGATTCTGCCGCTGGTTATGAATACCTGAGTATGCTCGATGGTTATTCAGGATATAATCAAATATTCATTGCTGAAGAGGATGTGTCGAAAACAGCTTTTCGATGCCCTGGGGCCTTAGGCACTTACGAATGGGTAGTGATGCCTTTTGGCCTAAAGAACGCTGGGGCAACGTACCAGCGAGCAATGAATACTATCTTCCATGATTTTATTAACACTTTTATGCAAGTATATATTGATGATATTGTTATAAAATCCGTTTCCAGGAAGAATCATATTGACCACCTTCGACAATCATTCGAAAGAATGAGAGAACATGGTCTGAAGATGAACCCTTTGAAGTGTGCGTTCTGTGTGAAAGCTGGAGATTTCTTGGGCTTCGTTGTCCACAAAAAAGGAATCAAAATCAACCAGAACAAGACGAAGGCAATTCTGGAAGCAAAAGCGCCAACGAATAAGAAGGAATTGCAATCTCTCTTAGGCAAGATAAATTTCTTAAGGAGGTTTATATCTAATCTAAGTGGGAAAGCTCAGGCCTTTTCACCCTTACTTCGACTGAATAAAGAGGGGTTCGAATGGGGGCAGGAGCAACAAGAAGCCTTCGACAAAATCAAAGGGTACCTCACTAAGCCACCTATTTTGGTGCCTCCTTGTAGCAATAGGAGTATGAGATTGTACATAGCTGCATCCGACAAAACTCTGGGAAGCATGTTAGCCCAAGAAGATGAGAATGGAGTCGAAAGACCCATTTACTATCTTAGTAGAGTTTTGAACGATGCAGAAACTAGATATAGTGAAGTTGAAAAATTGTGTCTATGTCTGTATTTCTCTTGTACAAAACTCAAGCAATATATAAAACCAGTTGATGTTTATGTTTCGTCTCATTTTGATGTTTTCAAATATATGTTGTCGAAACCTATCTTGCATAGTCGAATTGGCAAGTGGGCATTAGCATTAACTGAATACTCCTTGACCTTTATGCCTCTTAAGGCAGTAAAAGGACAAGTGGTTGCAGACTTCATAGTTGACCACTCAATTCAAGTCGAGGATATTGATTATGTGGAGATAGAGCCTTGGAAATTCTACTTCGATGGTTCCAGCCATAAAGATGGAACAGGGGTAGGAGTCTTGATTATTTCTCCAGATAAAATTCCAACAACATTCAAGTACAAAATATCAGGTTCTTGTTCGAACAATGAGGCTGAATATGAAGCTCTAATTACTGGCCTTGAGATATTGTTGGAATTGGGGGAAACTCGAGTCGAAATCATGGGAGACTCGGAGTTAGTCATTAAGCAAGTCACAAAGGAATATAAATGCATAAGGGAGAATCTCATTATGTACTTTGTGATAGCAAATCGTTTATTGAAAAAATTTGAAACGATCAATATACGACATATACCCAGAGTCAAAAATCAAATAGCCAATGACTTGGCACAAATTGCATCTGGGTATAAGATTTCAAAAACGAAATTACAAAGAGCAATCGAAGTTCGAGAAAAGATAAAAGCAACTTGTCTATCACCATCAGACTTGGAATCGACGAGACTAGGATATGCTGATCACAGTAACTTCGAGATTTCGTTCATTGATAATTTGTCAGAGCAAGATTGGAGGAAACCCATTGTGGATTATCTTCAAAATCCAGGAGCTTCGACAGAACGAAGAACAAAGTATAGGGCGTTGAGTTATGTACTCATGGGTAATGAGTTATTCAAGAAAACGCCTGAAGGGGTATTGCTAAAATGCTTAAGTGAAACTGAGGCATACGTAGCCCTTTCGACTACGCATGTTGGGGCATGTGGGGCTCACCAAGCAGGTCAAAAGATGAAATGGTTGTTGTTTCGGCAAGGACTATATTGGCCCACTATGCTGAAAGATTGTGTTGAGTTCGCCAAAGGTTGCCAAGAGTGTCAAGTTCATACAGGCATCCAACATGTACCAGCAAGCGAACTTCACTCGATAGTGAAGCCTTGGCCTTTCAGAGGATGGGTGTTGGACCTCATTGGAGAGATTCGACCAGCGTCATCAAAGAGTCAGAAATACATACTGGTAGGCATTGATTACTTTACTAAGTGGATCGAAGCTGTCCCTTTAGTCAATGTGGACCAAGAAAATGTCATTGAATTTATTCAAAAGAACATTATCTTTAGGTATGGAATCCCTGAGACAATAACAACTGATCAAGGGTCAGTTTTCACTGGTCGAAAGATGCAGGAATTTGCTCAGGAAACAGGTTTCAAACTCCTAACATCAACGCCTTATTATGCACAGGCGAATGGTCAAGTCGAAGCAGCTAACAAAGTGGTGATTGGCTTGATAAAGAAACATGTTGGGAAGAAACCGAAGAATTGGCATAAGACGTTAGACCAGATTCTGTGGGCTTGTCGAACGTCCCCAAAAGAAGCCACTGGTACAACACTGTATAGGCTAACTTTTGGCCATGATGCAGTGTTGCCAGCGGAAATTTGTCTTCAATCTGCAAGGGTTCAGAGGCATTATGATATTCCTTCTGAAGTCTATTGGAACATGATGTTAGACGAACTGGTGGATTTAGACGAAGAGAGATTACGCGCTCTCGACCTACTCAGGCTTCAGAAAAAAAGAGTAGAAGACTCTTATAATAAAAAGGTAAAACCTAAGGTGTTTTTGCCTGAAGAACTAGTTTGGAAGGTAATTCTTCCCATGGATCGAAGGGATCGAAGCATGGGAAAATGGTCACCCAAATGGGAAGGACCCTTAAGAGTTATCCAAACTTTTTCTGGTGGAGCCTATGAAGTCGAAGAGTTAGGTGGAGATAAAAGGCTCTTGAGGGTAAATGGTAAATATTTGAAAAAATACAAACCTATACTTCAAGAGGTAAAAATAAAATAATAAAAGAGCAAAACTAAATTAACCATAAAAATGCCAAGATGGAAATTTTATAAATTTCAGCCAAGATGGCAACTGTTGTCGAATATGGATTACAAAATATGGTTACAAAAGAGAATCAATCAAAGGGGAAGAGAGTCCTTGAGTCGAATGTACTTGGCTTGCTGCAGCTCCAACCTTTTCTTGCACCAGGCGTTCTCCTGCACTAGTTTGGCAATTTGAGCGTCGAAGCCTTGGGCCCTCTCAGCGAATTCCAGGCCTTGTTTGATTTCAGTTTGGCTCTTGGTGTCTGAGATGGTCGAAAGAAGTTCCTCCTTGCGTATAGTGTTGGCATTTATCTTCGCTTCTATCTCTGCGATTTGTGCCCGGAAGGAAGCATTCTCTCGATCAATGGCATCGACTTCTTCCTACGTAGATGCTTTTTGTTTCGACAACTCTGCAATTCGAGAAGTCGTATCCGAGACAGCGGTCCATGCAGAGGAGCTTTTGCCATACAACACCTCAAGCTGACTGTTAAACCCCATTTGGCGCCTGTAATCTGCTGAGACTTGATCGATCATAGAGTGTAACTCCATGATCAAGCCTGAGACTTCTGGGGCTACAGCTAACAAGTCGACAGCATTCAAGACATCCTTCAAACATGATGGAGCAGTGGGGTCCCCCTCTAAAGCTTTCATCAAGTCCCTCTTGAAGAACTGGGCCTTAACCTTCGCCAAAGCGTCATCGAGAGGAGAGGTTTCAGTAGACTTCCCCGACAGGGTAGGAATCTCCTGACTAGCATCAGACGAACTCTTGCTCTCGATGATTGCGTTGAGATAGCTAACAAGGTCAGTTTGTTTCAAGAGTTCTAAGTCCTCTTTTGACCTGTGCTTCGTGGAGGTAACCCTTGCAACAGTATTGTCTTGGGTTTGAGGCTGTTGAATGTTAGGTGCCTCGACTTGTTGCTCTTCGACTCGGACTGGGGCAGTACCAGCGTCGACTTGTGGCTCGTCGCTAGCGTCACCTTGGTGTTCTTCGCTAGCATCACCCTGGTGCCCTTCGCCAGCGTCATCTTGGTGCTCTTCGCTAGCGTCACCCGGGTGCCCTTCTCCAGTGCCACCTTGGTTCTCTTCGTCAGCAGCACCTTGATCTTCTTCACTAGCATTGCCTTGGTCCTTTTCTTCATGATTCTCTTCTGACAGATCCACCACCTGAACCGCTTCTGGCTGTTGTTCCTCCGTTTGAGGTTCCTCTGTTGGTTTTTCTACCGTTTCAGCATTGGCCTCATTTTCAGTATGGGCTTCGTCATTGCCCAAGCCTTTTTCTTGAGGCCTGCTAAGTTCAGCAGATTCCAGCGTTTCAGAGGTCCTTGGCGGAGAACTTTCAGTGGTGTCCTGAAAAAGGAAAGAAGACAACTTCAGAGATCGAAAGAGACACAATCGAATTTGGGTAGCTATACCTAAGTTATAAAAAAAGGTCTAAGGGATTACCTGTGGATTAGCTTCAGCCCCAGGGCTGGAATTGTCGCTTTCGACAGGCTTGTTAAGAAGAATGTTTAGTTCCTCCTCAGTTGGCTCCTCAATGATCACTGGAGGTGGCCTAGGCTTTCTCCCAGCAACCTTTATTCTGATGGTTCGACCTTCAGGAGCAGGAGGAGGAACAGGAGCATCCTTCATCAACTTTCGCCTCTTTAGAGGGGCAGGAGGAGAATCACTTTCTTCATCGCTCCCAGATTCGACCACCAGGGCTGGCCTTTTCTTGGGCGAAGGTGCCTAGAAAACCAATGGGAATTCGATTTAATAATTACATCGAAAGTGAAAAGTCGAAAGCCAGGAAAAGGTGATGAAAGTCTGGTTACCGATATAGAAGGCTTCTTCGACGAGCCTTCCCCCTGTTGGTTGCTTGTGGTCTTCGCCGGCGCTGTAGTCTTCGCCGGCGGTGGAGGTTTTGTTGAAGGGCCTCCTCCCTGTTGGCCTTCTGTAGCTTTCTTGGCTACAGGCTTTCGAACAACTGAAAGCAAATAAAAAGTTAACAGGCTAGCAGTCGAAAAAGAAGACAAAGTAATGTAAAAGGATGAACTTACATTTCTTTATTTTATCCAACACAAGGACAAATGACTTCTGCAGCTCATCCATGAAGTCCTTCTCTTCGAAGAAGTACTCAGCATAATAGCTTTTCCACCACTCCTCGAAGGATGGTGAACAAAGAAAATTGAGCTGGTAGTCAAACAACGAGAGAACTGTTCGACCAGCATATCTTCCGATATGCTTGATGGCAGCTTCTTATGTGTAATCAATGCAGAAGTACAACATTGACTTCTCTCGTAGAAAAATAGGAGAAGGTAGGGTTTGGATAATACCAAACTGGCGAGATACCAGGTTTGGTTGGTATGCAATCAGACTCAGATGAGTCTTAGAGCTCCTGAATCGAAGAGGCATGATCCTTGGTGTAAGGAACGCCTCCCAAAGTATTGTATGTTCATCAACATTAGGACCACTCGACGTCCTTGGATGTGGCCTTGTGAACCATGCTGGGCCTACCTGCCGTCGAGCAAATGGAGCCATAGTTGAAACAAACTCCTTCCTTCTAGCAAACATCAGGACGAAGTTGGTGAAGGTTTGCTGAAACTCCAGTCCATCTTCCAGAGGTGTCAGCAGAGCCAGCCTGGTTCCTTCGACGCGTCTGTTCGCTATCGCTGGAGCCTGCTCGTTTATCTGAACCTTCTTAGGCAAGAAAGATTCGAAAGTGGCATTGAGCCACAGTTGGAGCAGCCAAAAAGGCCCAGCAAGTAGCAAGCTGGCCCTGTTCTCGATAATTTTTAGAAGAGTTGCCCCATTGCTGATCGAATCATAGAGGCTAGCCAGAATCAGTTCTGCCAAACAGATGTTTTGGCGATGATGCAGTTGAGTAGCAAGAGTGGCCATCTTTTTGGTCACCTGTAAAGACTTCGAGCAGAATACAAAGCGAGTCAGCCATAAGGCTAGAAACGCTATGTGTTCGACATCCGACACAACATCTGTCGACCTGTCATGATAATGGTTGATGAAAGTGGTGTATGTTGGTTTGGTCTCAGAGAAGCCAATTTGGTCCTCCGACATCTCCTCCGGATCGAAGTAATCCCCGGTGGGTCGAAGGCCGGTAATAGCGGCCACATCGAAGAGTGTGGGGGTTAGCATCCCACAGGGAAGATGGAAAGTAAAGTGGGAGTAGTCCCAGAACAACAGAGAGGCTATCAGCATCTCCGGAGAATAGTTCAGACCTGTCTTCGACAACATCACCAGGTCGAAGATCCCCATATCCTTCCAGATCGAAGTTTGATGCTTCTCCATCTTTGCTAGCCAAGCAACGTAATCAGGGGTAAGGTTAGGGCAAGACCTGAAGGCCCTAACACCTCTGTTGAAGAAACGGAGGTCAATTTTTTCATGTGCAAGGTCTTCATTGTCTTCTGCGTCTTTCTTGGCGCATGCGACCGGTTTGAGTCTCTCGACTACCGGGAAATAGCTCTTGATCTTCATAGCCTCAGAGATACTGGGATACATGGGGCCAGACATTGCAAAGATCTGGTTGGAGTATCCAACCGGGATCATCAAGTGGCGTGAGTAGGCGTCGCGAACGGCGATGTCCAAGGGTTCAGGAACCCTTCGTTTGCCTGTAGAAGTTACCACTGGAGCAGTGACGAAAACCTTGGGTTTAGCATTTTCAGATGGTACAGCAGCACTAGGAGCAGTAGAACCAGATGCCATGATTTAGTGTTGAGTTTGAAATGAGGATTGAAGACGAAGTGAAAGAGGAAGAGTTTCTGCAAAGATAACAAGCTTGTATGAAAACAGAGAAGTTTGAAAGCTAGATGGCGTAAATGTAAGATTAAGATTGCGCCTAAGAGGGGGGGTGAATTAGGTGATGGTCGATTTTTGACTTATTTTATACTTTCTGGTTTTGATTTAGTGCTTTGAAAACTGTAAAGTGCAGAAAGTAAAGAGACACGGAGAATTATCCTGGTTCCTTCCACAACCCGGAAGTACGTCCAGTCCCCTTGCAAACACGCAAGAGATTTTACTATATTGTTAGAACTTTTACAAGACTCTTCCTAGTCTTATCCACTAAAGAACCTAACAAATAACCAAGAACACCCTCTTGGATTTCCAATAAGTCTAATGAGAACAATCCTCTCAAAAGATACCTCTTGTTTCCAATAATGGACAACAAGGAACAAAAGTAATCTAATACTTAATTCCAACAATCCTGGAAATAAGTTACACTTTGTATGTTTTTATGAAGTATGATTTCTTGAAGTTTCTTCTTTCTTCTCTTGTAAGCAATTCAAACTGTAACACAATGGTTAGATAATGCTCAAAGATTTCTGTTCTTTATATGTGTGAAAGTGCAGAAAATCTTTGTTCTTAAAAATTAAGAAATATGAAGTTTGAATATTTTACAAAGTTCAGATTTTATTGCAAGAGAAGAGTTGTTTATGATTTGAAAATATTTTGCAATATATAGTAATCAAGATACCTTTCCAGAAGGACACTTTTCTGTTTGTAAAACTTGACAAGATGCAATGTTTGATCATGCAACTATTGGAGAAAAGGTATGAAGGATATCTTGAAACCATTTCAGATTTTTCAAAATTTTCAATGTGCAAATCGATTAACATAACATGTAAATCGATTGCACGTGTTTGTAACGTTCAGAATTTCAAAAAGTTTGAAGTGTAAATCGATTAGCATGTTGTGTCAATCGATTTACATGTGTTTAAAAAATCAGTTTGTTCTGTGATCAATCGATTTACACAACATGTCAATCGATTGCTGGCAGGAGCAAACAGTTTTTGAAAAAGCATGTGTAAATCGATTTACACAAGATGTTAATCGATTTACAGCAGAGAAAAACTTAAAAATTGTTTTGAAATATAATTGAAGTGATGTGGCAAGTGTGTATATCATTTTTGAGCATTTCTAATCAATGTAGTTTAATTGAGAATTGATATACTTGATTGCTTGCCAAGTTCCTTGAAGCTTTGAGTGAATGATGCTTTAAGATGATTTCCACTTCTTTTCCTTCTTTCCATAATGCTTGTTTGTCTTTCATCAAACTAGCTTGTTTGTCTTTCATCAAAACTAAAGTTGAGTTGAGGCTTGAGATTACATTCTCCCCCTTTTTGATGATGACAAACCATTTTCCTTTATGTGTTGATCAGAATTTGAGCAAAAGGTGTTTTCTCCCCCTGAGAAGATTTCTCCCCCTATGGAGAAAAAGCTTTGAAAGTTTGCTCTGTAAAGACAATGAAAACAAACAACCATAAAGTGCTATTACATCCTTCTCCCCCTTTGACATTATCAAAAAGAAGGGAAAGATGCAACAAGAGAGTATACCAGAAAGAAATGTATAGGAACATGAATGAAACACACAAAACTTTCAAGATTATCGAACAAAATTTTAAGAACACAATACATAAGATGAACAGAATAAAACAAGACAAAATCCATAATGATACTTATACTAAGAATTTAAGAACATTGATCAAGAACATTTTAAAAAGGTCCTTGATAAGGAAATTGTTGTTGAAGAGGTGGTTCGGTGTATTGAGGAGGCGGAGGTGCAGGATTGGTTGGGTCGTATGTAGGGATATGAAGATGTGAATAAAGATATGAAAATTGTTGGTTCACATCGTTCTGAAAAGCATCTATCCGAGATGAGGTAGAGTCAGTTATCTCCGTCCATCGAGCATTGATGTTAGAATTCAGAGAAGCAAACTGTTGCGTCATGAAATCCATAACATCTTGATTTGTGGGACCAGAAGCAGCAGCAGCAGGAACTTCATGGTCTTCTTCATCTGCATTTTGACCTTCATCGCCGACCACATCTTCTCCAATGTAAGTTATGGTTTTTGCTTCAGCATTGAAATGAACGCCCATTCTTGAATCAACATTTTTGATGGAGATCCTAGAGGAGATTGGATCCATTTCAATCCGCTCAAATCCAGTGAAATCTATATCATAAGCTTCCATGATCCTTGTAATGAAATATGCATATGGTAGAAAGGTGGCCCTTGCGGCAACTTTCAGCATATGCATCACAATCAATTTTGCCCAATTGACCGGGATTCCATTTTTCCTTGCATAGATGATTTGAAGCTCTAGGTCGGTCACCGTACAATGATTCCCTGCTCTAGGAAACAAAATATATACCAGAAAGTAGTGAAACAACCTATCATCAATATGGAAATTTCCAGCACTCCATGTGTCCCTAGCTGGAGTAACCCCGCCAAGACTGCGAATCCGCTTGGCACGGTATTCAGATTCAGATAGCCTTCCAATGCTATAGAAAAATTCTCGCTTCTGATAGTTTTCCCAAGCAGCATCTTCTGGATCATAGAGGGTACTTCCAGAATATGGAATGTTCAAGATTCTGCCAAGAGTTTTGGAATACAGAGGGATTCTTTTTCCAAGGACATATGTATAACATTTGTTGTTGTCATAGCACATGTTGCTGTAGAAAATTTTAACCAGATCCGGGTAATAGAAACCATGTGAGGATATTAATGGTTCTAACCCATAAGCAATGAAATCTCTTTGAAATGAGAAGCATTCATCTGGAAAAGTAGATAACATACCAAACTTTGGAGTAGAGACGATTTTCTTTTGAAAATGCTTGAGAAATCTGTCCCGCTGTGGATCCGTGAGGTACTCGAGCACAGAGTTTTCAGATGATGACGAAGCTGGCTTCTTTCCTTTCTCTGAGGCAGAGGCTTTTCTCTTGGGAGCCATGGATCTTGTTAGGGTTTTGAAAAGAGAGATATAGAGTTCTTTTGTGTTGTTATGTGAGAGAGTGTGTTGGTGTTATGAGATAGTGAGGGAGTTTTGGTGAGATTAAATAGTATAGTAGGGTAAGTGAGGTTTTATGAGGTTTTAATTTTGTAATTTTGGTCAAGGTTTCATTGATTGGGCAATAGAAAGGTGGGAGGTTGAGAGGCAATGAATGTTTGACCAATATATTAAAAGCTCATTATAAGTATCACATGTTAAAACAAAATACATTGCATAGAGAAAATACATAAAAAATGCTTCAGATTCTGTGGTAAATCGATTTACCCCTTGGTTAAATCGATTTACACAGAACATTTTTCATAAAAAGTAATTTTCGTTCAGTGGTAAATCGATTTACATATTGTGTAAATCGATTTACACACAAGATTTTATTAAAAAAAATGATTTGCTTCAGTAGTAAATCGATTGACATATTGTGTAAATCGATTTACACAGAAGATTTTATTAAAAGAAATGATTTGCTTCAGTGGTAAATCGATTGACATATGGTGTAAATCGATTTACTTAAAGAGAAAATTTAAAAAAAATCATTATTTTTAACATTTGAAACAATGTCTAACCACATATATATGTACACTAAGGTATAGTCAAGGATTGAGTGCACCTTAAATATCTTGTTCATCGAGGATTCCAAGTTCACGACGAATTTTGAAAAATGCATCCTTTGCAAGTGGTTTTGTGAAGATGTCCGCGAGTTGATTTTGAGTGTCCACAAATGTGATTTCGACATCTCCTTTGAGTACATGGTCTCGGATGAAATGATGTCTGATGTCAATGTGTTTCGTCCGGGAATGCATGACTGGATTTTTCGTAATATTGATCGCGCTTGTGTTATCACATCGAAGAGGAATGCATCCAAGGTTTACTCCATAGTCAAGTAATTGTTGTTTTAGCCAAAGAATTTGAGCGCATCCACTTCCAGCCGCAATGTATTCTGCTTCGGCAGTGCTGAGAGCTACGCTTGCTTGCTTTTTGCATGACCATGAAACCAAGGCACTTCCAAGAATGTGACATGTTCCACTTGTACTTTTGCGATCAGTTTTGCAACCTGCATAGTCAGCATCAGAATAACCAACTAGATTGCACATACTACCTTTTGGATACCATAATCCGACGTTGGTTGTTCCTTTGAGATATTTTATTATGCGCTTGACTGCTGCAAGGTGAGACTCTTTAGGATTGGCTTGATATCTTGCACATAGGCAAACGCTGAACATAATGTCAGGTCTACTTGCTGTTAAATAAAGGAGTGAGCCAATCATTCCACGATACTTAGTTATGTCAATAGAATTTCCTGATTCATCTGGGTCAAGATAGGTGTCGGATCCCATAGGAATTGCACTTTCTTTGCTACTTTCCATCTCAAACTTCTTTATAAGGTCTTTGCAATATTTTGATTGGCTTACGAAGATACCATGTTTGAGTTGCTTAATTTGAAGACCAAGAAAGAAATTCAATCTTCCCATCATAGACATCTCAAACTCTCCTTGCATCATAGACGAAAATTCCTTGCACATATTTTGGTTAGTTGAACCGAAAACAATATCATCTACATAGATTTGTACAAGTAAGGTATGATGATTAACATTTTTTATGAAGAGAGTGGTATCAACTTTACCCTTTACAAACCCTTTTTCACATAGGAATGCGCTTAGTCTATCATACCAAGCCCTTGGTGCTTGCTTCAGCCCATAGAGAGCTTTCTTCAGTTTGAAGACATGATTCGGATGTTTGAAGTCTTCAAAACCGGGAGGTTGCTTTACATAGACTTCTTCATTTATGAATCCGTTGAGAAATGCGCTTTTTACATCCATTTGAAAAAGTTCAAAGTCCAATGAGCATGCATATGCAAGTAATAGTCTTATTGCTTCCAAACGTGCTACCGGAGCAAAAGTTTCTTCAAAATCAATTCCTTCCTCTTGGTTGTATCCTTGAGCAACTAGTCTTGCCTTGTTTCGAGTGATTATTCCATTTTCATCCATCTTGTTTTTGAAAACCCATTTGGTTCCAATGATACGTTTATTTCCTGGATTAGGAACAAGTTCCCAAACTTCATTCCGCTCGAATTGGTTTAACTCCTCTTGCATGGCAAGGATCCATTGATCATCTTCTAGTGCTTGAGCCACTTTAGTAGGTTCAACTTGAGATACAAACGCCATATTTAAGCATGCATCCTTAAGATTTAGCCGAGTAGATACTCCTTTGCTAATATCTCCAATTATATTGTCAATTGGATGATCACGATGAGTTCTCCATTCTTGAGGAAGATCATCATCATTTTCATTTTGATGTGAAAGTTCATGTGTTTGTTCCGGATTGACAATTTTGCCATCTCCGCAGGAAATCTCATGAGATAGATCTATAGAATCATCATCATTACAAATAACAACTTCCTCCTTGGAGGTGTTAGATTCATCAAAAGAAACATGCATTGATTCTTCTATAGTTAAAGTTCTTTTATTGTAAATTCTAAAAGCTTTGCTAGAAAGGGAGTAACCAAGAAAGATACCTTCATCCGATTTTTCATCGAACTTACCGAGATTGTCTTTGTCGTTGTTAAGGACAAAACATTTGCACCCGAAAATATGAAAGTGAGAGATATTTGGTTTTCTTCCTTTGTAGATCTCATATGGAGTTTTCTTTAGTATAGGTCTTATGATCACGCGATTGCTTACATAACATGCCGTGCTTACCGCATCCGCCCAAAAATATTTAGGCAAACTTGAGTCACTTAGCATGGTTCTAGCAAGTTCCACCAAAGACCTATTTTTCCTTTCAACTACTCCATTTTGTTGTGGAGTTCTTGGTGCTGAAAAATTGTGGAAGATCCCATTTTCTTCACAAAATTCTTCAAATAGACTGTTTTGGAACTCTCCACCGTGATCACTTCGGATTGATGTTATCTTTGATGACTTCTCATTTTGAACTTGTTTTGCATATCTCTTGAATGCCTTGAATGCTTCATTCTTGTGTACTAAAAACAAAGTCCAAGTGAAACGGGAAAAATCATCTACAATAACTAATGCATAAATGTTACCTCCAAAGCTTCTTGTTCTAGATGGACCAAAAAGATCCATGTGCAACAATTGAAGTGGTCTTGTTGTTGAAACCACATTCTTTGGTTTGAAAGATGATTTGGTCTGTTTGCCCTTTTGGCATGCACTACATAATTTGTCTTTGATGAACTTCATCTTTGGTAGACCAATAACTAAGTCATGCTTAACCAATTTGTTCAAGTGCTCCATGTGAATGTGAGCAATCCTCTTATGCCATAACCAAGCGTCATTGTTGTTTACCATAAGACATTGTACCTTCATAGACAAATCATCTAGAGTAATCACAAAAATATTGTTAGATCTTATACCTTTGAGTTTTACCTCATTGGTTGCCTCATCCATAATAAGGCATTCTTCTTTGTTGAATTTGATCTTGAACCCTCTATCGCAAAGTTGACTTATGCTAAGAAGGTTGTGCTTTAATCCTTCAACATAGAGAACATCCTCAATTTGAATGGATGGAGGTGTGCCAACTATTCCAACGCCAAGAATCTTTCCTTTGGTGTTGTCTCCATAGGTGACATACCCTTTGGCTTTATGTACTAGATATGAAAATTGGTGTACATCTCCTGTCATATGCTTTGAACATCCACTGTCAAGATACCAAACATTTGAAGTGGATTTCAAGCATACCTACAAAAACAAATTATTTCTTGTTAGGTACCCAAGTTGCCTTGGGTCCTTCATAGTTAGTTCCCTTTTTCACCCATGCATAATGTCCACTAGCCATACTGAAATTTCTAATATAGCATGCATTTGGTGTGTGTCCAATAATACCACAGTAAAAACAGTTTGGAACAAATTTGCTCTTGTATCTAGGAATTTGTTTTCTTTTAGATACATTAGCCTTTTTCTTTTGATGATTATGAACAACTTGCTTCTTTTCTACTTTCTTGGGATTGGAACTATTACTAGCCTTTACAAAAACAGTGGGATTGTTACTTGGTTTCTTAGAATTCACATAACCAAGACCTCTTTTATCATTAGGATAACGTTGTTGGCTTAGTAATCCTTCCAATCCTATTTGTCCTTTTTCATATCGTTCAATGACTCTTTTCAATTGAACAATTTGAAAGACATTTGATTCACACTTGGAGCATGCAAAGTTTTCCTTTTCTTTTATAAAATTTTGTTTTTGAAGATCAAAATCTTTAGTCATGGTGTCAATTTTTTCTAGACAACTTAGAAGTTCTTTTTCTTGTTTTGACACCTTTTTGTATAAACTTTTGCATTCTTTCAAGAGTTCATCAATTGCACCTTGAACATCATCATCAAAAAGATTAAATTCATTACTAACCTCTTCTTCATTGTCGGAGTGATGCGATGCCATTAAGGCTAAGTTTGCACATTCGTCGCTTTCCGATTCCGATGAACTGCTCATCTCATTATCTTCCCATGCTATGTAGGCTTTCTTTTGTTTTGAGTCCTTTCCTTTGAATCCATTTTTCTTTGGGAGATTTGGACAGTTTGGCTTGATATGTCCTTGCTTTCCACATTCATAACATGAGACATCTTGAGTTGATGTGGAGGCTTCTCTTTTCTTGAAGTGCTTTCTCTTATGTGCATGAGATCCGCCTTTGTCATTTCTGCCAAAAAACTTTCCAAGTCTTTTCACTAGAAGCATGAAATTTTCATCTTCTTCCGGATTGTCTTCTTTTACCACTTCTTTTGAATCAATTTTTAAGGCAATGTTTTTGGACTTCTTTTCTAGATTCTCATGTTTTTCAAGTCTACCGAGTTCCGTTTCGTATTCTTGAAGTTTGTCGAATAATGTAGCGGAAGTCATTGCGGAGAGACTCTTCTTTTCCGAGATTGCCGTTACCTTTGGTTGCCATTCCCTAGTCAATGATCTAAGGATTTTCAAGTTGAGTTCATCATTTGGCAAGGTTTTACCAAGAGCAATTAAGTGATTTGTCAAATGCACAAATCTCTTTTGTAAGTCAAGAATGGATTCTCCGGGCTGCATTCGAAATAGTTCATATTCTTGACTCAAGGTATTTAGCCTTGATCTTTTTACTTCAGCCGTTCCTTCATGAGTTTGAACCAAGGTATCCCAAATTTCCTTTGCTGTTGTGCAGTTTGAGACACGAAAAAATTCGTCCATACTGAGAGCACCTTGAAGAAGGTTTATTGCCTTTTTGTCATAGAGAACTTTCTTTTTATCATCGTCGTCCCATACAGTTTTGGGCTTTGCAGACCCAACGCCATTGATTACCGTTATTGGGATAAATGGACCATTTTCAACAGCATCCCATACTTCCTCTCCTTGTGCTTCTAAATGCGCCTTCATGCGTATTTTCCAAAAGTCAAAATATTCACCACAAAATAGAGGAGGCTTGTTGTTACTACCACCATCTCTGAAAACTGGTTGATGATTTGCGGAAGCCATTCTGGATCTCTAGGAGCAGGTTACCTATAACCTGCTCTGATACCAATTGTAAGATTAAGATTGCGCCTAAGAGGGGGGGTGAATTAGGTGATGGTCGATTTTTGACTTATTTTATACTTTCTGGTTTTGATTTAGTGCTTTGAAAACTGTAAAGTGCAGAAAGTAAAGAGACACGGAGAATTATCCTGGTTCCTTCCACAACCCGGAAGTACGTCCAGTCCCCTTGCAAACACGCAAGAGATTTTACTATATTGTTAGAACTTTTACAAGACTCTTCCTAGTCTTATCCACTAAAGAACCTAACAAATAACCAAGAACACCCTCTTGGATTTCCAATAAGTCTAATGAGAACAATCCTCTCAAAAGATACCTCTTGTTTCCAATAATGGACAACAAGGAACAAAAGTAATCTAATACTTAATTCCAACAATCCTGGAAATAAGTTACACTTTGTATGTTTTTATGAAGTATGATTTCTTGAAGTTTCTTCTTTCTTCTCTTGTAAGCAATTCAAACTGTAACACAATGGTTAGATAATGCTCAAAGATTTCTGTTCTTTATATGTGTGAAAGTGCAGAAAATCTTTGTTCTTAAAAATTAAGAAATATGAAGTTTGAATATTTTACAAAGTTCAGATTTTATTGCAAGAGAAGAGTTGTTTATGATTTGAAAATATTTTGCAATATATAGTAATCAAGATACCTTTCCAGAAGGACACTTTTCTGTTTGTAAAACTTGACAAGATGCAATGTTTGATCATGCAACTATTGGAGAAAAGGTATGAAGGATATCTTGAAACCATTTCAGATTTTTCAAAATTTTCAATGTGCAAATCGATTAACATAACATGTAAATCGATTGCACGTGTTTGTAACGTTCAGAATTTCAAAAAGTTTGAAGTGTAAATCGATTAGCATGTTGTGTCAATCGATTTACATGTGTTTAAAAAATCAGTTTGTTCTGTGATCAATCGATTTACACAACATGTCAATCGATTGCTGGCAGGAGCAAACAGTTTTTGAAAAAGCATGTGTAAATCGATTTACACAAGATGTTAATCGATTTACAGCAGAGAAAAACTTAAAAATTGTTTTGAAATATAATTGAAGTGATGTGGCAAGTGTGTATATCATTTTTGAGCATTTCTAATCAATGTAGTTTAATTGAGAATTGATATACTTGATTGCTTGCCAAGTTCCTTGAAGCTTTGAGTGAATGATGCTTTAAGATGATTTCCACTTCTTTTCCTTCTTTCCATAATGCTTGTTTGTCTTTCATCAAACTAGCTTGTTTGTCTTTCATCAAAACTAAAGTTGAGTTGAGGCTTGAGATTACAGTAAAAAGTCCCACAATGGGGTACTTACTGCTATTTATAGTAGTGGGAAAAATCCCCAAAAACGAGGACATTAAATGCCATTTAATGCTGCAGGAGTTAGTGGGACGCGTGGCATCCCCCTGTTGTTTTAGCCGTTCTGCAGAAATAGAGGGACGCAGCGTGCGTCCTCGTTTTTGGGAATTGTCATAATGACAAATTCTGAAATGACTTTTGGTACTGCACGCCGTACTGAAAGTGACGTCCTAGGTACGGAACAATGATGGTTTTCTTGGGATTGCCAATAGTTGGTAGAAAACAACAAAAAGTGCACAAGTTAATTTGTGACTAAGCGTGGAAAGACAGGTGTCGAATGGCGTTTCAAAGAATGCCTTTTTCTTTCAGAGTCGAAATAAGGCATTCTTGGGGGGCAATTTGTTGGCTCCTAAATTCGACACCTTTGTTTTGTTGATGTCAGCCATTAAAGCTGAAGGATGTTTTCGACTGGCTAAGTCTGTCGAAATGCCCGTCGAAAGATGGCAAAGTACTTAGAAGATTTCTTCCAAGGAAGAAGGCTGGTTGCCTTCGACGTCGAAGGAGTTTCTCGTCGAAGATGTCTCTCGACGAAAGTGTTCGATGGTTCAGAGTGGAATAGTTTGAAATTCAAGCGTTTGGAGGGAAAACGGTTTCCAACAGTTACTACGTGCAAACGTGCAAGGATCTGGAGCGTCGAACGTGGAGAACGTGCCAAGTGGATTGATCTCGAAGCAGTGTAACTGCCCGACGGTTACTTGGGATGTTTTAGTATAAATAGTAGTAGACATGTAGTTTCTCGCGTGTGTTCACAATTCTATACAAAGTCACTCATATAGATTCGAGTACCCAGCGTGTGAGAAAGAATTGTTGAGAAATGTATGTGTGAAACACCAAATTTTATTAATCAAAGTCATTTACTTTTCCAGAAATTTACTTGCTTTCCTCTTTACATTCCTGTCGAAACCTTTTACTTTAAGCCTTGTTTATTTTACCAAGTCCCTTTTTCATGCAATTTACTTGAAACTTCTTTATTAAAAGCCTTTTCATGCAATTTACTTGAAACTTCTTTATTAAAAGCCTTATCCAATTTAATCAAAACTTCAAAATCAACCTATGTCCTAGGATCAATCTGATCGATCCTGCGAGTAACCAAATAAGTAACCATTTGGAGGATCAGCGGTTGTTTACCAAAACCCAAGGTAAACACTTAGATACTTGCTCATTTGTGTTTTCAAAAATGGTTTGTTTGCTTTTCAACTGTGGGTTTTAAAAAGTTTCTTTGAAAATTCCAGTTCGACTCTTGTATCGGTCCTCAAGAGTGTTTGAAAAAATGCTTTCGAAAGCTTTTTGAAAATGTGTTGGTGTGAAAAGTATTTTTGAATTTGTTTTGTTATTTAGAGCAAGTATCTAGAGTTGTCTACCTACCCTAAGGAATTCGTCTGTGTAGATGTCCTTTAAAGTAGTGCTATCCCACCATTGAGAGGTAGGTAGCACCACCGTTGGAGGTGTTCAGGTCAATTCGAGGGTTCGGGACATGGTGATCACCAGAGCAATGGGAAGACACCTTAGAAGCTACCCTCATGCCAGGTTCCCGGATCATGAGGACTTACTAAGACATCCTCTACTTGACGATCACCTTTCGAGGCAAGGCAACAGTGAGGCGTACCCTAGGGGTGGTGTGTGATTTGTGTGTCAGATTCGTTTATTTTTGTCTTTTGTCATGTTATTGGTGATCTAGCGTTTGTTTTTTATTTTTGTCCATACATTCTTTCATGCCATTATTTAACAGTTAAAGATTGCGAGAAGGTAAAAATTCTAAGCTATTACAAAAGGCGCGGGTCCACATCGCCAAAATTTCTTGAACCCGATTTGACAGAAAAATAAAGAAAGTAAAGAAAATAAAGGATTAAAAGTGCGGCAGATTAATTACACGGCTTCGGGAGAGATACATAAATATTAAAAGAAATAAAATAAATATGCGGATTAAAATTTAAATCGAAACGAGGGCGTTGGACCCTTTTTAATGAAATTAAATTAAACAATTGAATTAATTAAAATTAAAAGGAAAAGAAATTGTTTTTTTGTATTTTTGGTGTTTTATGATTTTAATGGGAAAAAGAATTAAATGCAATTAAACCTAATTCTACGATTTTATTTGTTAAGAAAAGCATTAAATTTTAACCTAAAATTAACCCTAATTAATTTACATGCAATTTAATTATAAAAATAAATATTTAATATTTAATTATTATGAAAGAAAATAAAAAAAAGGATAAAAATTAATTAAACCCTAATTCTATATTTTTTAGATTTTTTATTAAAAAAGTTAAAATTTAAAGCCTAATTTAAAACTACAATTTTATTAATGAAATTTGTTTACAAAAATACTAAAATAAAATATTTATTATTATTTTTCTTTTCTGATTTTTTATGTGTTTTTTATATATTATGAAAATATTTGAATTAATTAAAACAACAATTTAAAAGAAAATAAAAATTATGAAAAATAAAGAAAGTAAAGGAACTTTGCAAACCAAAGGGGGGTCTGCCCCTAAAGTGGAGGTTAGTCTTTTAGAAATCTGGCCCATTTAAATTGCTGGCCTCTTTGACTTTTCAGGACGCGTGTACACGCGTTGACTAGGGTCCACTGTACTCTCCAGATCATGGCCTTTGATTTGATGCCCAGGTACGCGTGGACGTTTGATTTTGTGGGTGTATGGTGCTCCACTATATTTAATCTGCATATGAATATTAAAGGAAAAAATATATGGAAAGGGGTGAGGACCTGGGGCTCGAACCCAGGTCCTATGGTTTACCAATCAACGCGCTTGCCAACCCTGCTGTCTTGCTCATCTGTAAGTAATATAACAATTAAATATAATAAAACAAAAACGTTAATGCTTCTTTTTTTTTCGCGCGCGATTCAAACAATCCAATCGCTGACGGCCACCTCATCTTCTTCTTCTTTATTCCCTGAAACAAAAAGATTGGCAACGGTTTTGGCACCGTTCCAGAAGAGGCCATAATCCAAAATAACGATTAGCTCTAGGATGCTCATAAATTGAGCGCGAGGGTGGATTCATGATTGTCCAACCATGCTTGTTTCAGTGGTCTAAGTCTTGAATGCCAATTTTTCCTTATTTGAAAAACCCTAATCCAAGGTCCTGGAAACCCTAATGCTCAACAATGGCGAAATCGCATATGGGTGACAAAAAGACAATTAAACCATATGGTTAGCATCAGAATCTTACAATAAACATAAACCAAGCATTAAAAGTTACAAAAAATGCATGAATTAAGATGCACGAATGAGGAATTTTTCTTGTACAGGTAAGATCGTTCTCACGTTTCTGGGCACGAGAGCTTGAAGTTTTTGATGCAAATCCCTTCTATGAAGCCTTAGCAAGCTAATGAGATCAAAATCTTGCCTTGAATCGCCCTAGAACTAGGTTTTCAGTTTTGAGTTTTTGGCAAAAATTTTCAAGTTCAAGGCTTGGTCTGTAGCGCAGCTGAGTGGTTTTTTGCATTAGGTCTTGCTTGCAGCTTATGTATGGAGTGAATTAGGTCAAAAAATTTGATCAAAATCCTTGAATTAATGAGTACAATATTTGATTTTTTCACCATGATTTTCAAATCTTTTTTCACATGCTTTTTGATACAAATCACATCCAATTGCATTGGTTCTTTCCATATTTAGCTAGGCACGAAATCTTGAGGATATAATATGCACAAAAAGATTGAAAAACTAGGTTTAGCATTTTTCATGTATTTATTTTAATTTAAATGAATTATTATTAATAAAAATCCAAATAAATAAATAAAAAATGAATAAAAACTTCCCTTTGGGCCAAGTGGTCGTGCATATGCCTTGGATGATGAATTATGGAAGAAAAATAGGCCCATTAGCAATTTTAGGTCATTTGAATCAATGTTGACTTTTCAAAATATCCAAACATTTCCCAACTTCCACAAGGCATAACTTGCTCCATTTTTAAGCTTTGCTCATGTTCTTGGACATTTTGGAAAGGTCTTTGAGTCCTCTAACCAATTCCTTTGGTCCCATGTCATTTTGATTTACCAATCTCAAGTTATGGCCTTTGACTTAAAGTCCCTTTTTGTTGACTTTTGAAAATGACCTATAATGTTGAAATTGATAACTTTTTGTGAGAGCATTTCTTGGACTTGAAGTATGAAGATGAGTTGTAGGAAATGTCTTTATCTTCAAAATGAGATTTGGATGGAATTTTTTTGATAATCCATGTGAAAGTTATGCCCTGGTCAATTTACAGTTGACTTTTTCAGCTGTCCAAATAAGGAAACTTTTGCATCTTGATGATTTT
The DNA here is from genome assembly GCA_948472305.1 of Vicia faba. Classification (NCBI taxonomy): domain Eukaryota; kingdom Viridiplantae; phylum Streptophyta; class Magnoliopsida; order Fabales; family Fabaceae; genus Vicia; species Vicia faba. The sequence continues at coordinate 28,279,089 of OX451735.1, forward strand.
TGAGCCAAGCTTTGAGAATCATGATCAAGCATTGATCAAATGATGTTTGTGGCTTCAAAATGAGATGTTGACCAAAAATTTGAACTTTTGACTGTCAAATGACCATTTTGCCCCTACAGTTGAATGTAGTGCAATTAGGGTTTTGACTGTGCAATTTTGTGCTGAAAGTCTTGAAACTTGGTATGAGGATGCTTGACCATATTTACAGGCATGTGAGACTTGATTGGACCTTTGGAAACTTCATTTTCTTGATCAGAACCAAAACCCTAATTTTGACTGTTTAGGATACCCTTGCACTGTGCAACCTTTGGGGAATTTTGAAGCTTGACCTGGCAATTTCTTGGAGAATATGGGAGGGCAAATTTTGGGGTACAACAGTTGCCCCTGTTCAATCTTCTTAGACCTGAGGATGCAGATTGGCTGACGTGCCTTTCGTAATCCGAGGGTAGAAGATGATTGAACACTAGAGTGCCCAGAAATTTGCGCTCACGTAGTAGCAGTGTGATGATGGGAATGGGCTTATAGATGCCATGCTGAGAGATGCTGGAAGGTGGATGGGCTTATAGATTCCATCTGGATGTTGGTCGCATAAGAGATTCCTTAGCGAGAACTTGCATACCTGCAAAAGAAAAAAAAAGAGTACCCGACATGTTGCAGGAGCTGGTTTTCAGATGCTTTGTGTAGATGTGTCCTGACTGGTTACAGGAGCTGAGTCTGGAGCTTCAAAAGATGATGAATAAACCAGGGGTGGTTACTGCCTCAGCAAGAACGGTGAGAGAACCTATAAGCAATTATAATCTCGAAAGCAAACATTGAGAAAAACCTGGAATAGAATTATCGTCTCCGCAGCATTGGGGAGAGAACCATAAGCAATTATAATCTCAAAAGCGGACGTTTGAGAAAAACCTGGAATGGAATTATCGTCTCCACAGCATTGGGGAGAGAACCATAGGAAATTATAATCTCAAAAGCGGACGTTTGAGAAAAACCTGAAATGGAATTATCGTCTCCGCAGCATTGGGGAGAGAACCATAGGAAATTATAATCTCAAAAGCGGACGTTTGAGAAAAACCTGGAATGGAATTATCGTCTCCGCAGCATTGGGGAGAGAACCATGGGAAATTATAATCTCAAAATCGGACGTTTGAGAAAAACCTGAAATGGAATTATCGTCTCCGCAGCATTGGGGAGAGAACCATAGGAAATTATAATCTCAAAAGCGGACGTTTGAGAAAAACCTGGGATGGAATTATCATCTCCGCAACCTTGGGGAGAGAACCATAGGAAATTATAATCTCAAAAGCGGACGTTTGAGAAAAACCTGGGATGGAATTATCGTCTCCGCAGCATTGGGGAGAGAACCATAAGAAATTATAATCTCAAAAGCGGACGTTTGAGAAAAACCTGGAATGGAATTATCATCTCCGCAGCATTGGGGAGAGAACCATAGGAAATTATAATCTCAAAAGCGGACGTTTGAGAAAAACCTGAGATGGAATTATCATCTCCGCAACCTTGGGGAGAGAACCATAGGAAATTATAATCTCAAAAGCGGACGTTTGAGAAAAACCTGGGATGGAATTATCGTCTCCGCAGCATTAGGGAGAGAACCATAGGAAATTATAATCTCAAAAGCGGACGTTTGAGAAAAACCTGGAATGGAATTATCGTCTCCGCAACATTGGGGAGAGAACAATAGGAAATTATAATCTCAAAAGCGGACGTTTGAGAAAAACCTGAGATGGAATTATCATCTCCGCAACCTTGGGGAGAGAACCATAGGAAATTATAATCTCAAAAGCGGACGTTTGAGAAAAACCTGGGATGGAATTATCGTCTCCGCAGCATTGGGGAGAGAACCATAGGAAATTATAATCTCAAAAGCGGACGTTTGAGAAAAACCTGGAATGGAATTATCGTCTCCGCAACATTGGGGAGAGAACCATAGGAAATTATAATCTCAAAAGCGGACGTTTGAGAAAAACCTGATAACTTCTACTGAGTCTTCATCAGAAAAATCTGTTTGGAGTCGATTTAACTGGACTAGAGAAGGCCTTGGACTGGATAAGAAACAGAGAATCTTAGGGTCGATTAACTGAACCGGTCTAGGTCTTGGAATGTCTTCAACTGGGTCTTTATCAGAAAAATCTGTTTGGGGTCGATTTAACTGGACCAGAGAAGGCCTTTGACTGGATAAGAAATCTTTGGAGTCGATTTAGCTGAACCGGTCTAGGTCTTGAAATATGATTGAGGATTTAACTGAATCTTTCATGAAAGGTAAAGGTCAGTCATATGCAATGCATGATATGGACCAAGCAATGATGTTCTCAACATAAATGAGATTTGTAAGATATGATGCATCTATGCATGCTATAATGATGTATGGAAGTGCGATGTTTATGAATGTATTTTTCGTCTAGGAAAGTAAATCCTTGACGGGTGCCGGAAAGTCACTCCTGGGCTGATGTTGGAGAATAGATTTTGCTTCCGCTGGGGATGATAATTGCAAGAATACTGGTAGGAGAAAATGACTCCGTTGGGGAATAAACTTGGCGAATGGAATAACTCTGCAGGGAGGAAAGTACTCTAACGATCTTGCTGGGAAGCAATACTCTGTGGGGAGAGAGGTACTTTGTTGAGTTGTTGATAATAACTTGCTGGGGATACCCTTGTTGTTGGAAGTGTGAATAGACTTCGCTGGGGATAAGAAGACTTCGTCAAGGACGCTCTTTCCGTGGCTTTTGGCTGAGGATAACCCAGTTATATCCTGGCGAGGAAATAACTCTTTGAATAAAGCCGGACGACGCGTTCGTGCTCCGCGAGGATAAGCTTCCAGAATCTACTGGGGATAAGCTTACCGCTTGGGGAGATGAATTCCAATTTTCCTGGGGATACTGGATTGGACTCTCCTGGGGAAGTTTTGAGCTGCGGGGGAAGTGATTCCTTTGAATGTTTGATATACCGCCAGGGAACAATCTTTAGACCAAGACTGTCGGGGATGCTTGTTAGGAATGTATGTATACTGCTGGGGAATGCTGAGCTCTGCGGGAGGATACCCAACTTCCTTAAGGCTTGATAATAGCTTCGCTTGAGGAGAGTGTACTGACTTGCTGGCTCACTCTCTGGGGAATTAGGATATCTGGTTATGTTCTTTAGCTGAACCTACCTTGGTACCTTGGAGGATGGGACAATTAGATTGTTTAGACAACTCTTTATTGCCCCTGTTTCTAATGTTACCTGTAATTAATCCTTTGTTTCGTATGCAAATATTTATGAGTTAGCAAATTATTGTCAATGCATATATCACAAATTGAACCTTGGACGTTCTTCGCAAAACAAAATAGAAAAAGAAAGACAATTGGCACTTTTAACTGAAAAGTATATTTGTATTGATTTTGAATGGCCTGAAAATAGGCGTTTTGTGTACAAGAGGCTGACGTCCTAGTAAGAGAACGCCGCCGAACAAAAGAGTTTATACAAATTTTGTACAAGAGAAAATAAAACAGCTGTGTGAAATGAATGATCCACTGGGTTTCAACTCTGCTATTGCCTTTATAACTCCGAGCGTCTCATCACTTGATGACCTAAACGAAGATGAAGCTGACTGATCGATGCCGTCTGAATTTGATGTAGATACCGGATTCTGGATGCAAAGTGATCCAATGAGACATAGTATTACGCTTTTATCCCTAATTTTTGCCTGGACCGCCCTTTCGGGTTTTCAGTCCACCGGGATACCCATTTTTGCCCAAGCCGCCTTTTCAGGTTTTCGACTTACCGGGTGTACAGATTTTTTTCATTTCATCCCTTCATTTTGCCCGAACCCTTTTGGTTCGACGGGAAGCCCTAATTTTTGCCTAGGCATGTCAGCCTAGCGGGTCTTTTTATGCGTAGTATCTTTTTACTATGTCTGCATTGGCGGGGTGAGGAAGGTCGTCACCATCCATATTTGTTAAAATCATGGCTCCTCCTGAGAACACATGTTTCACCACAAATGGCCCTTCATACGTAGGGGTCCACTTGCCCCTTGGATCACTCTGAGGAAGGATGATTCGCTTGATTACCAGATCCCCAACTTGATATTCCTGTGGTCTGACCTTTTTGTTAAATGCCCTGATCATCCGTTTCTGATACGTCTGACCATGACAGATAGCAGCAAGTCTCTTCTCATCAATAAGGTTGAGCTGATCAAGTCGTGTCTGGATCCAATCATCCTCGTTCAGATTTGCATCTTTCATTATCCGGAGAGAGGGTATTTGCACTTCAATCGGTAAGACTGCCTCCATACCATAAACCAAAGAGAAAGGAGTTGCCCCGGTTGATGTCCTAGCTGAGGTACGGTACCCATGTAGAGCGAACGGTAACATCTCATGCCAATCCTTATAAGTCACTGTCATCTTCTGCACGATTTTCTTGATGTTCTTATTTGCTGCTTCTACAGCCCCATTCATCTTCGGTCTGTAAGGAGAAGAATTGTGGTGCTGTATCTTGAACTGCTCGCAGAGCTCAGTGATCATCTTGTTATTTAGATTGGTACCATTATCTGTAATAATTCTCTCGGGGACGCCGTACCGACAGATCAGATTATGCCGAATGAACCGTGCCACAACAGTCTTGGTTACCGTAGCATAGGAAGCTGCTTCGACCCATTTTGTAAAATAATCAATTGCCACTAGGATGAAGCGATGTCCATTGGATGCCGTAGGTTTAATCTCACCGATCATGTCTATGCCCCACATTGCAAACGGCCAAGGCGCAGTCAGAACATTCAGCGGAACTGGAGGAACATGCACCTTGTCTGCATAAATCTGGCACTTATGGCATGTCCTGGAATGTTGGTAGCAATCAGCTTCCATTGTGGACCAATAATGCCCTGCCCGAAGGATCTTCTTAGCCATAGTGTGTCCACTGGAATGTGTACCAAAGGTCCCTTCATGTAGCTCTTCCATGATCCTTTCTGCTTCAGTCTTATCCACACAACGCAGTAAGGTCGAATCATGGTTTCGCTTGTACAAGATGCCGTTGCTAAGGAAGAATTTTGCCGCGAACCTTCTCAGGAACTTCTTGTCATTGACTGAGGCACCTTCAGGGTATTCCTGAGTTTCCAAATATGTCTTCACCTCATGGTACCAAGGCTTCTCAGTTACCAATTCAGTCTCGAGATCGCAACAGTATGCCGGTTCGTCCAGTTTCCAGATGATGATCCGGGGAGCCTCATTATCCCATTTGACCTTGAACATAGAAGACATTGTAGCTAACGCGTCCGCCAGCTGATTCTCTTCTCTTGGAAAGTGCTCAAAAGTTTTCTCTGTGAAGTGGGGGATCAGGGTCAACACACATTCTCTGTAAGGAATCAGGTTTGGATGTTTCGTAACCCACTCTCCTTTGATCTGATTGATCACGAGAGCGGAATCTCCGAAGACACTTAGAAACTTGATCCTTAGATCGATCGCAGCTTGAAGACCCATGATGCACGCCTCATACTCCGCCATGTTATTGGTACAGTTGAAACACAGCCGGGCAGTGAGCGGAGTATGAGTACCTTGAGGAGATATGATTACGGCACCGATACCGTTTCCCAAAGCGTTGGAGGCTCCATCAAAGTGCATAGACCATCGGGATCCTTCCTCAGGTCCTTCATCCGATCCAGGTACTTCACAATCTGTTACTATCATGATGCTTTCATCCGGAAACTCGAAGTTCATTGATTGATAGTCATCTACGGCCTGATGTGCCAAGTGGTCTGCCAATACACTTCCTTTGATGGCTTTCTGGGTTGTGTACTGAATGTCGTATTCCGTCAAGATCATTTGCCATCTTGCAATTCTCCCAGACAGAGCAGGCTTTTCGAATATGTACTTTATAGGATCCATCTTTGAGATCAACAAGGTGGTATGAGTCAGCATATACTGTCTCAGCCGGCGAGCAGCCCATACCAAAGCGCAGCAAGTTTTCTCAAGCAGTGAGTATCGGGTCTCAGAGTCGGTAAACTTTTTGCTAAGGTAATAAATGGCATGCTCTTTTCGGCCAGACTCGTCATGCTGCCCCAGCACACACCCCATTGAATTGTCAAGTACTGTCAGATATAGTATCAGAGGTCTCCCTTCAACCTGTGGCATAAGGATAGGTGGTTCTTGGAGATACTCTTTGATTCTGTCAAAAGCAGCCTGACATTCATCGTTCCAACGTACTACCTGATCTTTCTTCAACAGCTTGAAGATTGGCTCACAGGTAGCAGTCAGATGTGAGATGAACCGAGCAATGTAATTCAGGCGTCCTAAAAAGCCTCTGACCTCTTTCTCTGTCCTGGGAACTGGCATCTCTTGAATAGCTTTAACCTTGGCAGGGTCCACTTGAATTCCTTTGTCGCTTACAACGAAGCCTAGCAACTTCCCAGATCTTACCCCGAAGGTGCACTTCTTCGAGTTCAATCTCAGCTTGTACAGTTTCAATCGGTCAAACAACTTCTGCAGATGATCTAGGTGCTCTTCCTCAGTCTGGGACCTTGCAATCATGTCGTCAACATACACCTCTATCTCATGATGGATCATGTCATGAAATAAGGCAACCATGGCACGTTGGTAGGTTGCCCCAGCGTTCTTCAACCCGAATGGCATGACCTTGTAACAGAAGGTGCCCCACTGAGTAACAAATGTAGTCTTTTCCATGTCTTCAGGTGCCATCTTGATCTGATTGTAACCTGAAAAGCCATCCATGAAAGAGAATACCTTGTGCTGAGCTGTATTATCAACAAGGACATCAATGTGAGGTAAGGGGAAGTCATCCTTGGGGCTGGCCCTGTTCAGATCCCTGTAGTCGACACACATTCTGACCTTACCGTCCTTCTTTGGTACCGGCACCACATTAGCAACCCACTGAGGATAAGAAGTCACTGCAAGAAACCCGGCATCAAACTGCTTCATAACCTCGGCTTTAATCTTTTCAGACATTTCTGGGCGCATCCGACGGACCTTTTGCTTAACTGGAGGGCAATCTTCCTTAGTTGGCAAGTGATGGACCACAATATCGGTATCCAACCCGGGCATGTCTTCGTAGGACCAGGCAAAGATCTCCATATAATCATGCAGCATCTGAGTCAACCGTTGCTTCACGCTGAGCTCTAGGTTGGCACCAATCTTTACCTCTTTCCTGTCTGCCTCTGTACCCAGGTTTATTGTTTCCACTGGCTCTTCATGGGGTTGAATTGCCCTCTCTTCCTGAAGTAACAGTCTTGCAAGCTCGCCAGGCACTTCGCAATCATCTTCACCTTCGTCTTCGGCTAAGTTGATCGGATTTTCGAAGTCATAACTGGCAGTAGCAGGGTCGTTATCAGTGAGATCCAAAGTGGATTGAAACCTGTATGAGTGAGTGTGTGTGTAAATACAGCTATTTTGAAATATATGTAAAAGAAAGAAAGACAGAAAAGGAGCATAAGATTTGCAATGCGAGAAAACGTCCAAGATTTTCATTCATGATATATGAAATGACAATTTATATACCCTCACAAATAGAACCACGGTGCCTCGGGTAAGACACCGGGCCATATAGTTCAATTTATTGTTTATTACAGATACCAAAAACATAGGAATTCATTACTTAGTAACAAGAGAAACATATAAGTTGTCCTTTGCACTCCAATTGTTAGGTCCATTGCCGGTTGCTGGGTAAATCCAGCTATCAAACTCAGCCTCATCCACTTCCTCTTCGTCCCTAATAGCATTCACTCCATGAGCAGGCAGGGGAGCTGTCACTACATTAGGCTTCTCAGATGCCTCAAACTGTACCTCCTTGGCGTCAATAAGGTCCTGCAGCTTGCTCCTTAATGCCCAATAGTCATCAGTGGAATGCCCCGGGCTATCAGAATGATAAGCACAGCGAGCATTCGGATTGTACTTAGGAGACGTAGTATTTGGAAACTTTGGAGCCTCTCTGACAGTCACTAGGTTGGTGGACAGCAACTGTGGCAAGATCTGCGATAAAGTCATGCTCAAACGGGTAAACTCTCTCCGGGGTCTTTCAGCCCTTTGAGGATTGGTCGGCCGAGGAGCGGCAGCAGGCTTGGCAATCGTTACCGCACTGACAGATTGGCGGCGCTCAAATCTTTCTGATCTCCGGGAGCCATATACAGCACTAGCCTCCTTTTTGAAGGGTTTCTTCTCAGAACTAGACGATGCACCCTTCGGAATCTTTCCAGACTTCAACCCAGCCTCAATTCTTTCTCCAGTCAGAATCAGATCAGTGAACCCTACAGACGAATTCCCGATAAGATGGTTGAAGAACGGCCCAGATAGGGTCCCCAAGAACATGTCCACCAACTCCCGATCAGTCAACGGAGGCTGCACCCTGCCAGCCAGGTCTCTCCACTTCTGAGCGTACTCCTTGAAACCTTCACTTGAACCTAACGACATACCCTGGAGTTGGGTACGCGTAGGGGCAAGGTCGGCATTATACTGATACTGCTTATAGAAAGCAGTAGCCAACTCCTCCCAGTTACGAACCTTGGTCCCATCCAGCTGATAGAACCATTCGAGATGAGTCCCTGAAAGACTCTCCTGGAAGAAGTGGATCCACAAATTCTTATCCACTGAGTACGGTTGAATCTTCCGAACATAGGACCTGAGATGTAGCTTGGGACAAGATGCCCCGTCATATTTGGTGAAAGATGGTGCTTTAAACTTCCGAGGAATAATCACACCAGTAGACAAACCCAGATCTCCAAAATCCAGCCCAGGTACCTGTTGTATTTCCATAGCATTCAACCTATCCTCCAGTTGCTTGTAACGGTCTTCTGCCGGAGGATATTGCTCTTCAGCAAAATCAGTCTCGTTGTCGGAGACTACCGGACTAGGAACCCTTGCCTCTTGAGGAGTACCCTTGCCCACGGAAGAACCAGCCTCTTCATTCTGCAAGGTGTTGCCAAACCTTCGGCCCGAGCTGAACAGAACAGTCCTTCTCTTCTTCTTTTTCTCCTTCTTCAGGAGCAGAGCCTTCAGCTCTTCTTGGCCTTGAGCCAAACCCTTGATTAATTCCTGAAATTGCGCATTCTGCGCCTGAAGAGCTTTGATGGATGTCTCAGTTGATGATGAGTCGGGATTCATGATGCTGAAATAAACAATGAAGAACGATAAGCAACCTGAAAAGAGGAAAAACCTGATATGCACATGATGAATGGAATGCGTATGATTTATGTTTTCAAAGACAATCGGGAGTCAACTTTGTAAACAAAAAGGAACACACTTCATTAGATTCAACTTTGCAACTAAAATTATTCAACAGGTTGCCCTTAGGCGTTACATGAAAGGAAATACTGAAAAGGGAAATAAAACTGTAAAAGAACATCCGGAGCTCCTTATTGATCCCATGGTCTCCTCTTCTCAGTACGGATGTAGGCATTCAGAGCTCGCTCATTCTCCAACTGCTTTGTCAACTTCTGGATCTTTAACTCCTGCTCGTTGAACTTTTCCCGGTAAGAATCCCGTTCTTTTTGCAGTTGCGACCAAGATCTCTTCAGTGTCTCATAATCAGTAGGTATCTGAGGAGGAAGGACAGTTGGAGGAACACCACCCTTGTCAGGACACTCAAGAATGACGGGTCTGACAGCTTCATACGGCATACCTAACTTCTGAGCACGGATGCGAACCCATTTGTAGTAGGCTTCCATAGGTAAAGAAGTCTTTGGCCCTAACTCCTGTGGGTCAGCTTTATGAACTTTGTCCCAAGCCTTGATGAACCTACGACGCAGCTCGTCACTATCCCCCTGAAACTCAAAACTGACGTGAGGCACCAACATCTCATGGGGGCCTGCTCTTCTTGCCCTTCCAAATTGGCGGAGCGCTAGACAGGGATTGTAAGAGATCCCTCCTTGGGTGCCAATCAAAGGAACATTAGGGTATTCCCTGCATCGATCAATAATAGTTATCTCATCCAAACCTCTGCAAGTCCAAATGATGTCTTTATCAGTGAGAGACATTAACCTGTGAGCCCATCCTCTTCCTTCTTGGTTCTTCAGTACGAGCTTAGGGAGGTGCGAAATAAACCACCTCACCAACAAAGGGATACAACACCATAGGGTTCCTCGTCTTCAGGTAGTACGAGCATGAAGTTGTTGCAAGATGTCACCCAAGAGAGTGGGCACAGGATTCTGAGACATAAAGATCCTTATGGCAGTGACACTGATGAAGTTGTCAGGATTAGGAAACAAGATTAACCCATAGATTAAGAGAGCCAAGATGTCTTCATATGCCCTAAAGTCCAGGTCATTCCAGAAACTGTTAGCTTTACCAATCAGAAACTTGGCCAAGAAACCCTTAACTCCGCTTCTAGTTACCCAGTTGTCTGTTACCTCTTGATGGGTCAAAGGAAGAGCTGCAGCAACATCCTCAAGCCTGAGGGTCTTTTCACAACCAGTAAAGGGAGTCTGATCCAAGATAGGGATACCAAGCAAATCAGAGAACTCTTCCAGGGTAGGGACCAGCTGGAAGTCTTGAAAGGTGAAGCACTGGTACAGAGGGTCATAGAACTGGGTCAGAACACTCATCAACTGTTGATCCCGCTTTGCAGTGACTAAACTGAGAAGAGAACCATGCCTCTGAATGAAGGAAGTGGTATTTGGAATTCTGCTAACCAACTCGTCAAGCAACTCAGGTGAGCGAACAAAGTTGAACCGGATAGTATTCCTTCGCACAGGCATCATAATGTCCTACAAAACAGAGCAAAGGTGAAACCCTCTTGTCTTTGAAATGGTCAGTCCTTATGCAGGATGCATGCAATGCTCATGATGTTATGATGCTATGATAAAGCACACCACAAATAGATACAAAGGCAAACATGGTAAGGCACACAAATCACACAAGGCAAGCCCTTAGAGTTTAGGCCAGCATGAGGTCTAGGTACTACCCTCTTTCAGTTTGTTGGTTCATACCTGTCCTAATCAAAAGTAACCGGGTTCTTAGAGGATCCCAATATCATTGACTACCCTCAACCGGTCATAACTCCAGCATCGCAATCTTTTCTTGCAGCCAGAACCATCACGAGAGTTTAGCCTCAATGGGCGTAGCATACTGCTACTGTTCTAATGGCCAAGTTGTGTCAATTAAGGTTCTAAGGTTGTTGGTGCTTAATGACTCCTTAGAAGACCCATATTCTCCTCGTTGCGACACAAGGGATATCGGTACAGACCAAGGTGCCACACCAACGTAGCCACTGCTTCACCCGTGTCGGTCTACGCCGGACAGGTCCCTCACAACTTATGCTACCTAAACAGGGTATCCCCAGATCCGGGTTAGGATCTATGTAACTACCATGCAACCCACAATAGTAAAGCAAGCAAATCAATACAATTGAAAACACAATTATGAACTAACCCTAAGGTACACCTCACTTTAAGTTTTTCCCCAGCAGAGTCGCCAGTTCTGTGATCGGTGGATCTGGAACTGACTGTTTAACGCTGGTTCGCGAAATGTCGCGGAAGCAAGAGTCGCCACCATCTTTTATTTTCTCCAAATGGAAAGGACAAAAGCACAGAAAAATTCCTTATAGAGATTGCTCTCGGTTCGGGAGGTAGATTATATAAAGGGAAGGTGTTAGCACCCTTTCTATCCATGGTTATCCATGGGCTCTTAGATACTTGCTCATTTGTGTTTTCAAAAATGGTTTGTTTGCTTTTCAACTGTGGGTTTTAAAAAGTTTCTTTGAAAATTCCAGTTCGACTCTTGTATCGGTCCTCAAGAGTGTTTGAAAAAATGCTTTCGAAAGCTTTTTGAAAATGTGTTGGTGTGAAAAGTATTTTTGAATTTGTTTTGTTATTTAGAGCAAGTATCTAGAGTTGTCTACCTACCCTAAGGAATTCGTCTGTGTAGATGTCCTTTAAAGTAGTGCTATCCCACCATTGAGAGGTAGGTAGCACCACCGTTGGAGGTGTTCGGGTCAATTCGAGGGTTCGGGACATGGTGATCACCAGAGCAATGGGAAGACACCTTAGAAGCTACCCTCATGCCAGGTTCCCGGATCATGAGGACTTACTAAGACATCCTCTACTCAACGATCACCTTTCGAGGCAAGGCAACAGTGAGGCGTACCCTAGGGGTGGTGTGTGATTTGTGTGTCAGATTCATTTATTTTTGTCTTTTGTCATGTTATTGGTGATCTAGCGTTTGTTTTTTATTTTTGTCCATACATTCTTTCATGCCATTATTTAACAGCTAAAGATTGCGAGAAGGTAAAAATTCTAAGCTATTACAAAAGGCGCGGGTCCACATCGCCAAAATTTCTTGAACCCGATTTGACAGAAAAATAAAGAAAGTAAAGAAAATAAAGGATTAAAAGTGCGGCAGATTAATTACACGGCTTCGGGAGAGATACATAAATATTAAAAGAAATAAAATAAATATGCGGATTAAAATTTAAATCGAAACGAGGGCGTTGGACCCTTTTTAATGAAATTAAATTAAACAATTGAATTAATTAAAATTAAAAGGAAAAGAAATTGTTTTTTTGTATTTTTGGTGTTTTATGATTTTAATGGGAAAAAGAATTAAATGCAATTAAACCTAATTCTACGATTTTATTTGTTAAGAAAAGCATTAAATTTTAACCTAAAATTAACCCTAATTAATTTACATGCAATTTAATTATAAAAATAAATATTTAATATTTAATTATTATGAAAGAAAATAAAAAAAAGGATAAAAATTAATTAAACCCTAATTCTATATTTTTTAGATTTTTTATTAAAAAAGTTAAAATTTAAAGCCTAATTTAAAACTACAATTTTATTAATGAAATTTGTTTACAAAAATACTAAAATAAAATATTTATTATTATTTTTCTTTTCTGATTTTTTATGTGTTTTTTATATATTATGAAAATATTTGAATTAATTAAAACAACAATTTAAAAGAAAATAAAAATTATGAAAAATAAAGAAAGTAAAGGAACTTTGCAAACCAAAGGGGGGTCTGCCCCTAAAGTGGAGGTTAGTCTTTTAGAAATCTGGCCCATTTAAATTGCTGGCCTCTTTGACTTTTCAGGACGCGTGTACACGCGTTGACTAGGGTCCACTGTACTCTCCAGATCATGGCCTTTGATTTGATGCCCAGGTACGCGTGGACGTTTGATTTTGTGGGTGTATGGTGCTCCACTATATTTAATCTGCATATGAATATTAAAGGAAAAAATATATGGAAAGGGGTGAGGACCTGGGGCTCGAACCCAGGTCCCATGGTTTACCAATCAACGCGCTTGCCAACCCTGCTGTCTTGCTCATCTGTAAGTAATATAACAATTAAATATAATAAAACAAAAACGTTAATGCTTCTTTTTTTTTCGCGCGCGATTCAAACAATCCAATCGCTGACGGCCACCTCATCTTCTTCTTCTTTATTCCCTGAAACAAAAAGATTGGCAACGGTTTTGGCACCGTTCCAAAAGAGGCCATAATCCAAAATAACGATTAGCTCTAGGATGCTCATAAATTGAGTGCGAGGGTGGATTCATGATCGTCCAACCATGCTTGTTTCAGTGGTCTAAGTCTTGAATGCCAATTTTTCCTTATTTGAAAAACCCTAATCCAAGGTCCTGGAAACCCTATGCTCAACAATGGCGAAATCGCATATGGGTGACAAAAATACAATTAAACCATATGGTTAGCATCAGAATCTTACAATAAACATAAACCAAGCATTAAAAGTTACAAAAAATGCATGAATTAAGATGCACGAATGAGGAATTTTTCTTGTACAGGTGAGATCGTTCTCACGTTTCTGGGCACGAGAGCTTGAAGTTTTTGATGCAAATCCCTTCTATGAAGCCTTAGCAAGCTAATGAGATCAAAATCTTGCCTTGAATCGCCCTAGAACTAGGTTTTCAGTTTTGAGTTTTTGGAAAAAAATTTCAAGTTCAAGGCTTGGTCTGTAGCGCAGCTGAGTGGTTTTTTGCATTAGGTCTTGCTTGCAGCTTATGTATGGAGTGAATTAGGTCAAAAAATTTGATCAAAATCCTTGAATTAATGAGTACAATATTTGATTTTTTCACCATGATTTTCAAATCTTTTTTCACATGCTTTTTGATACAAATCACATCCAATTGCATTGGTTCTTTCCATATTTAGCTAGGCACGAAATCTTGAGGATATAATATGCACAAAAAGATTGAAAAACTAGGTTTAGCATTTTTCATGTATTTATTTTAATTTAAATGAATTATTATTAATAAAAATCCAAATAAATAAATAAAAAATGAATAAAAACTTCCCTTTGGGCCAAGTGGTCGTGCATATGCCTTGGATGATGAATTATGGAAGAAAAATAGGCCCATTAGCAATTTTAGGTCATTTGAATCAATGTTGACTTTTCAAAATATCCAAAAATTTCCCAACTTCCACAAGGCATAACTTGCTCAATTTTTAAGCTTTGCTCATGTTCTTGGACATTTTAGAAAGGTCTTTGAGTCCTCTAACCAATGCCTTTGGTCCCATGTCATTTTGATTTACCAATCTCAAGTTATGGCCTTTGACATAAAGTCCCTTTTTGTTGACTTTTGAAAATGACCTATAATGTTGAAATTGATAACTTTTTGTGAGAGCATTTCTTGGACTTGAAGTATGAAGATGAGTTGTAGGAAATGTCTTTCTCTTCAAAATGAGCTTTGGATGGAATTTTTTTGATAATCCATGTGAAAGTTATGCCCTGGTCAATTTACAGTTGACTTTTTCAGTTGTCCAAATAAGGAAACTTTTGCATCTTGATGATTTTTGAGCCAAGCTTTGAGAATCATGATCAAGCATTGATAAAATGATGTTTGTGGCTTCAAAATGAGATGTTGACCAAAAATTTGAACTTTTGACTGTCAAATGACCATTTTGCCCCTACAATTGACTGTAGTGCAATTAGGGTTGTGACTGTGCAATTTTGTGCTGAAAGTCTTGAAACTTGGTATGAGGATGCTTGACCATATTTACAGGCATGTGAGACTTGATTGGACCTTTGGAAACTTCATTTTCTTGATCAGAACCAAAACCCTAATTTTGACTGTTTAGGATACCCTTGCACTGTGCAACCTTTGGGGAATTTTGAAGCTTGACTTGGCAATTTCTTGGAGAATATGGGAGGGCAAATTTTGGGGTACAATAGTAGGGCTGTGAGAAGGAACCTGGATAGTAGGGTTACTTCGAGATGAAAGCCTGGATAGTAGGGCTGTGAGAAGGAACCTGGATAGTAGGGTTACTTCGATATGAAAACCTGGATAGTAGGGTTGTGAGAAGGAACCTGGATAGTAGGGTTACTTCGATATGAAAGCCTGGATAGTAGGGTTGTGAGAAGGAACCTGGATAGTATGGTTACTTCGAGATGAAAGCCTGGATAGTAGGGCTGTGAGAAGGAACCTGGATGAGGTTGCATTTGTTGCCGATGATTACTCTGTTTAGCTTTGAGTGTTGATCATGGACTTACTGGTGATTGTTGATAATAATGTCTTTCCTGAAAGAAATACAGGGTTAGTTATATGTGATGCATGAGATGCATTGTATGCTGACGTTCTCAAAATAAATGAGACTATGTTATATGTGATGTATGAAGAAGTGAAAAACACAAGAAGGGGGGTTGAATTGTAAAAACTGGAAATCAATTGCAGTCAACACAGTATTTTTATCCTGGTTCGTTTGATCTCAAACTACTCCAGTCCACCCGTCAAGGTGATTTCGCCTCTCTCCAACAAGGTCTTAATCCACTATATTCAACTGAATATTACAACTGCTTTAACAACTGCTAAAGCCTTCTTGAGTCAACCCACAAATCGGTTTCTCAAGGTAATACTTTCTTACAGATAATAGAAATCTAGGTGTGCTGAATATTTTCTACAAAAACTGTTTATCACAACTGTGATACTACACAATTTAAGCTTATGAGAACTAGAGTGCTAAAGTAATTGAATAAATAATTTGAGAGCTTTAGCAAAACTGAGAGTGAGGAAGATGATGAATAGCTTTTGGCGTTTAGAAGGTTGTAGAGCATTAGCCAATTCAATCTTCACTGACTGGTTTATATAGCATTGGAAATAAGGTACGTTGGAGTAGTAATTCCGTTTCAATGCCAATAACATTCTTTCCTTATTAAGCAGATCTTGTCTGGAATGATGTCGTTGGTAATAAAGCATCTTGAATGCACGGTACCGTTGCCACTTAAGTGTGTTCTGGCTTTGGCTCATTCTGACGCTACTTAGGTGTTGATGAACTGTTGTTTTCTAGATCAGAGTTCAGATGTTTCAGCGCAGATCTGTTCATCAAGCTTCAGCGTAAGCACAAGTTGATCTTCTGATTTTGATGTTGATATCTCATCTTCTGATGCTGATGATGATGTCTTATCTTCTGATGCTGATAATGATGTTCTCTTGCTGATACCCATCAGAGTTTCTGTAAAATAGAACGTAATTTTTTAGGCAGCATATATGTCTTACATGAATCATACAATTAATATATCTTTGCATTTTGTTATCATCAAAACTTAAACTTAGGGTAGTAGATTCAAACTTTGTTCTAACAATCTCCCCCTTTTTGATGATGACAAAAACTAGATATTTTTTAATTGAAAATTAGCGTGAAAAGTATCAGAGATAACTAAATAATAAGTTGTATCAGAATTAAATAGGAAGTTACCAAAGATAAGGGATAAAGAGGTATCAGAGTTTAGATAGGAGATACTCCCCCTGAATTTATTACTTCCCTTTTTTTTAATTCCAAGATTTCTTCAGGATCAAATCTTTACTGAATTTCTTTGAACATCAGAGTATCAGAGCTTCAGATCAGAATATCAGAGCTTCAGTGTATCAGAGATGATTAACTTCTTGTACCTGTAGCTTATGCAAAACAGAAAACATTCAAGTATATCAGAGTGTTAGAATGTTTGAGACTTTTTGTCTCAGTAATTCGTTATTGAAAAATATCATTCTTGTTCTCCCCCTTTTTGTCAGCAATCAAAAAGTGTAAGTAATATAAGCTAAAACGATCAGAGCAGAAAAACTGTTATATTTAATTCAGATCCAGACAAACAGTACATATGATATGCAAAGAAAACAGTGAAAATATCATGAATGAAAAACTAAGATTGGGGTGGAAAGCGTGTGAACAGAGTCTCTAGCATTGTCTTAATCTGATCAGCAATTTCATTCTGCTTGTGCACCATGCTGGCTACTGTATCAATCTTGTTGTCTTGCACATCCATCCTTTCCTTCATCTTCTGATCACTCTCATCCATTCTTTGCTGCAGACGAATATCATTCTGCTTCAGCTCTTCCAGAGTCTGCCTGTCCAAGGCAGCTTGAGAAACATCAGAAGCAGGATGCTTCTGAGAGCTTTCTGCAACATCTTCAGCTTGACTAACATCTTCAGCTTGAATAGTCTGATCTTCTGCTTGGTGAGCTTTTGAAGCTGGACGCTTTTCAGACCATGGCTCACTATCCAGAAAGAGCACTTCGTCCTGTGGCAGCTGACTTTCAACTTCCTTCAACAGCTTGCTGAAGTTCTGTTGTGCCTGTTCATAATTGATGTCTTGCAGCTTGAGGGCTTCAGCGCGTACCCACTTTCTGAATTGAGTCCAGAGATGGTATGAAGCGGCAGGGTCAATAATTCCAGGACAAACCTGCTTTAGAGAAGCAATCCAGTTCTGCAAGCCTGTTTCAAAATTCAAAATGCCAGCACCAACATCTAGTGGTTTGGGTTTGGGGATGGCTATTTTGTGTTTAAGGTCAGCAAGACGGTTAAAGATTGTTAAATCAATAAAGGTCCTGTTGTGGTCTTCAGTATTTTGTTTGGGAGATAGAGTGGGAGAATCAGAAATGACAATTGGGTTTTGGATTTTGGGGTCTGGTGCGGGATCTCCTGAGAGTCAGTGACTCAGAAGGGTCAGCCTCTGGTTCGGTTTCATCAATGGTTGGTATGGGGATTGGGAGTTCATGTGAGGCTGGGGTAGGAATATATGTTGGAATAGCAGAAGAATTTAAAACATTAGCAGCAGATAGCTTACCTCTCTTCTTAGGGGTCTGCTGGGATGGTCCTTCTGAAGTAGCCTTTCTTTTCTTCGTCTTCTTCACAGTAACTTCTGGATTTTGCTGGTGTAGATCTTTGATGTTCAGAGTGGGATCTGTGCCATCAGCCTTGCAAGCGTCCAAGTATCTGAGAACAATGATTGGTTTAGAGTCAATCTCAGAAAATATTGGAAAGTCGTCCAGAGGGACTCTTCTGCTGGTGATGTCAGCCAGAGGAGTGACGCTGGGCTCCTTTCTGATATTCTCTATCAGTTTCATTTTGTTCAGATTCTTGGCGTTCAGAGGCTTGCCAACAGTAGGTTCAATAGAGCTTAATTCCTGAGCTTCTGTAAGGTGTACTATCAGCCTATTCTCTGTCAGAATATCTGATATTAACCTGCCAAAGGGTATCCAATCCCTTTTTGTCCTTTCTTCTTCCCTTGTCTCCTTGACGCTGGTCCTGAGGTGATTAAACAGAAGATGAGCCAAGTTAATCTTTACCTTCTGATTAATAAAATAGATCAGAAACTGCTGATCTATGTTTATATAATCAGGAGAGCTTGTGGGCTTCCTGTGATTAAAGCATCCCAGAATGATCTTCGCCCATATTCTGTGCTGATCCTTTAAGTCTCTGATTTTGCTGCTGGGAACCCCATGGGTGAATATTTCTCTTGCAATGACAGCAGCGTCAGAGCATCTTTCTGCCATGTCGATACAGCGGATACCACCGCCACTGTATCCAATCAATCTTGCAATTTGATCCTTAGTGATCACAATCTTCTTTCCCATTATGTAGGAGGTAACTTGATGTGTTGATGAAGACGCATGAATCCAGAATTCCTTGACCAATACTGGGAACGTTGGTCCCACCAACCTATCAAAATATCTCTCCCATCCTTGTGCCCTAACTTCTTCTGTCAAATCGAATCCATTTTCTTTCAGACTGGAGAAGTCAACAATCAGTTCGGACAGAACTTCCAAGTTATTCACTGGTGTAAGGAGCATTCTGAAGGGAACCTGGTATTGTTCAGATGAAGCCTCCTTCTGAGAACCTACAGAAACATTGCTAGAGGTTGCCATGTTCACACTTAAGGTTTTCTGAGAAAAACTTGAAAGAGGGTTTCTTTTGAGAAAGATGAATACACAAGCAAGAATGCAGAAAATATTTTGGATGATTGAAAGAAACGGTAAAACTTTAATGAATGATGTTAATGTGCTTAAATAGAGTTCAAAAAAAAATTTTAGAAAACGTAAACGGTTTTAACTCATGATTACATGCATTTAATGCTTGCTGATTTTGGGGGATTTGAGAAAGATACTTGAAACGGTTACCAGACATGTGTCTCAATGCACCCAATCAGCGTTTTGCCTTCTCAGAAGCGTGCACGCGTGTTCTGCTTCAGAGATTTGCTGATGATTGGATGACACTTGTTTGATTTAGTGAGCAGCACGTCTATCCTTGAGCTGAAACGCTCAGATCTTTAAGAATAGAATCTGATACAATATGCATGTCTTATCTTTCTGAAAAGAGATTGATCAGAAGTTCACAGTAAACAGAAAACACATTCTGAAGGTTAATATATAAAATTAAAACATTTTCACTCTGGGCAGAGTTTCATGCTGAGATGTTTCAGAATGAAATTGAACCTATCTTCAGAAAGAGGTTTAGTGAAGACATCAGCCCATTGATGGTCTGTATCAATAAATTTTAAGTTCAAAATTCCTTTCTGAATGTAGTCCCTAATGAAATGATGTTTTATTTCTATATGCTTAGCCCTAGAATGTAAAATGGGATTCTTACTTAAGCAAATGGAAGAAGTATTGTCACAGAGTATAGGGATGTTACTCTCAAAAATCTGGAAGTCTTCAAGCTGACTTTTCATCCAGAGCATTTGTGTGCTACATCCTGCTGCTGCTATGTACTCAGCTTCTGCTGTTGATAGCGCAATTGTGGATTGCCTTTTGTTGGACCAAGAGATCAGATTTTCTCCCAGAAACTGGCAGCTTCCAGAAGTACTTTTACGCTCTACTCTGTCTCCAGCAAAGTCAGCATCACAGTAGCCTACTAAGCTGTAATCACTAGATTTTCTATAAAATAGACCCAGATTAGTAGTACCTTTCAGATACTTGAAAATTCGCTTAACAGCTGTTAAGTGAGATTCTCTAGGATCTGATTGGAATCTAGCACAAATACATACGCTGAATAAGATATCAGGCCTTGAAGCTGTCAGATAAAGGAGATAACCAATCATACCTCTGTAGACCTTCTGTTCTACCTTTTTGCTTACCTCTTCTCTTTCCAGAATGCACGTGGGATGCATTGGAATCTTTGATGGCTTACATTCTGAGAGGTCAAATTTCTTCAGAAGTTCTGACATATTTGCTCTGATGAATGTAAGTTCCATCAGGATTCTGATTGATCTGAATTCCCAGAAAGAATTTCAGTTCTCCCATGAGGCTCATCTCAAATTCTGCCTGCATACACTAAGCAAATTTTCTTCCAAGAGAAGGATTAGTAGATCCAAAAATAATATCATCAACATAAATTTGACAGACTAAGATGTCATTCTTAACTGACTTACAGAATAAGGTAGTGTCCACCTTCCCTCTGGTGAATTCATTTTCTAACAGAAAGTTACTTAGTCTTTCATACCAAGCTCTGGGAGCTTGTTTCAGACCATATAGTGACTTCTTTAGTTTGAAAACATATTCTGGGTTTTTTGTACTTTCAAAACCAGGGGGTTGGTGCACATAAACCTCTTCTTCTATATAGCCATTTAAGAATGCACTCTTGACATCCATCTGATACAGAGTGATGCCTTTATTAACAGCAAATGAAATTAAAAGTCTGATAGATTCTAACCTGGCGACTGGAGAAAAGGTTTCTGTATAGTCTATTCCCTCTTGCTGACTATAACCTTGTGCTACCAGTCGTGCCTTGTTTCTGATAACTTCACCTTGTTCGTTCAGCTTGTTTCTGAACACCCATCTTGTTCCAATGACGTTGAATCCTTTTGGTCTGGGAACAAGATCCCATACGTCATTTCTGGTGAATTGATTCAGCTCTTCTTGCATTGCTAGAATCCAGTCGTTGTCCAGAAGTGCTTCATCAACAGAAGAAGGTTCAATCAGAGACACAAGTCCCATGAGGGATTCTTCAGAGTTTCTGAAGCTGGCTCTTATTCTGATTGGATCTTCCTTTCTTCCTAAGATAGTTTCTTCTGGGTGATCCAAGCTGCTTCTGGGTAGTCTCTTCTGAGGTTGTTCAGCAGCTGTTGTAGGATTGCTAGCAGTGCTCCTTTCAGATGTTGAAGGAGTGTTGTTGTTTAGAGCTTCTGATGACTTGTCTTCAGAACCTGTAAATTCAACTTCCATACCTGCAAAAACTTCATTCTGCTTTGACTTTTCAGAGTCAAGCTTATCATCAAAACGAACACTGATTGATTCTTCCACAATCTGTGTTTCTGTATTGTATACTCTGTACCCTCTTGAGCGTTCAGAGTATCCTAACATAATACACTTCTGTGCTTTAGAGTCAAACTTGTTCAAATAATTTTTTGTATTTAACATAAAACAAGTACATCCAAATGGATGAAAATATGAAATGTTGGGCTTTCTGTTTGTTGTACCCCAAAATTTGCCCTCTCTTTCTTCAGGAAACCATCTTGGATTTTCAAGGCCCCTCTGAAACAAATCCAAGTCCTGAGTTATCTTTTTGCCCAAGCAAGCCACTTACAAGAGCAAGATGATCTCACGAACTCCAAAAACAACGCTTTTATCTTGAAAAAAATCAAATTCTAAGTACTTAGAACGTTTCTCGAAAAAATGAGTGTTTAAGAAAAAAATCAGCTCTTCAGAACTTCTGGACCCATTCCAGATAAAAACGGTCAGAAGTTGCAAGCTTGGCTCAGCGTGGTCGGAAGTTGGCTTTTCAGCAGCTACATCAGTTCAATCAGAAGTTGTAAACGTGGTTCAGTATGTAAGCCTCAGACAGAACATGCCCTTTCAGCAGCTACATCAGTTCAATCAGAAGTTGTAAACGTGGTTCAGTATGTAAGCCTCAGACAGAACATGCCCCTTCAGCAGTTACACAAGCTCAGTCAGAATTTGCTAAAGGAATGTAAGAGAAGCAGGGAAGTCTGAAGGCTCCTTCAGAACATGCTGAAATCAGAAGATGAAAGGTCAGAAGAGTGGGTGTTACACTGATACAGAATCTCTAAGCCCAGGAGGTCCAGAAGTAAATCCAAGGAACGTATCAGAAAATCAGGAGAATCTCCAGAGCTTACTAAGACAACAGGAAGCCAAGGCCAGAGCATGGTTTACGCTGCTGATTCAACATTGGTTTCCATTACCAGAATATTGATGTTGATAGGTCTTATCACCATTTAATGCCCATTAATGCTCCCAACCACTCCTGAACATTCACGTGTGGCTTGGAAAACGCTTTTGTGCAGATTCTGGCATGGGTCTACGCGCCACCGCCCACTTCAGAGGTCACTTCTCCCCAATCTACGCCTGCTGCTGCAGCCTAGGCTGAAAGCTATCTGTTATCACAACTTCCCAGGAATTTCTGTCAAAGAACAAATTCAAACTCTGTTGGCGCTTTAATGTTCCAGGCACCCACAAGAACTTTGCCTATAAATAGAGAGTTTTCACCACTGCAAAAGGGAGTTCAAAAAAGAAACAGAAAAATTGCTAAGAGAGAAACAGAACTCTTAGCAACATAACGTTCTGAAACTCTGCCAAAATCTCCAGTTTGTTTCATAACTTTGAGTTCCTCACCTTCAAACTTCATCAACTACCCAGTTTTCTTTGTGAACCAAAAGACACCCTTTCCAAACTTCTGACCCTACGTACGTATACACCTTTACTTCCCCTTTTCAAAGAAAATCTGTCCAGAACACCACCAGAGCCAAAAGCTAACTTTCACCCACAAACTTTTCCAACAGTCAGGTAAGCACCTGCTGACCCTCATCACGCTGTTAAGCATCATCAGCTGTGCATATTCAAATAAATATAATGTAAATATCATGTTGTTGCTGTTTATGTTCTGAGGATTTTCATACCTCAGAACGTTCTGAGCCAGTATAGGACTTGCCTGTGACCTTGTTGGTTCTGACCACTGAAACATTTTTGTATTTGCTGGATCTGTTCCAAATATGTTTCCTGTTTTATGGAATAACAACAGAATTGCAGATGTTCTGATTAGTACAGGGAAAAGCCAAGTGCTGACTTTGACGTTAGCACATCTGAAGCCTGTTTTGCTGTCAATGATATCAGAACCTCTGAGAGTTATTGCCTTTTCAGCAGAATCAGAACTTCTGGTTTCTCCACTAACAAACTTCTGTCTTGCAGCGCAGGGGAATCAGAACTTCTGATTTCCCCACTAACAAGGTTCTGTTTTGTAGGTGCCAGAGTCAGAAGTTCTGACTCATACAGTTTAACCAAGAGGTTGATCATCTGGCAGCGGATCTGAGTCAGAACTTCTGATGACCTCCCAGCAGCGCGCGGGCTCCCTCTCTCTCTCTCTATATCTTGTTTTTTGCTATTTTCTTTTTTGTCTATTTTTCTCGTTGAACCCCCCATGTACAAATGTGTATCCCCCTCCCCTAATTGTTGTAATAGCGTAGGATTTTACATTTCCGCTTCTTATTGCTAGTAATTAGGACGTGTATGGCAAGATAAAATCAATGAAATAGAAAAACCTAATTCAAAGAAAAAAACTCTTGTATGCAATAAAACACACTTGCACACTAACACCCCTAGGGTTACATCCACTTGTTGCCTTTCAAAAATTGGGCCATATTGCATGTTAGGTTTCTTTGGGTAAAAACAAACAATCAAATGATCATAGTCCCTCGATGACGCTTTCGAAAGTTGCCTAAAATGATCAAGTCCCTTTCAAAGAAAAAATTTCCCAAGGATACTTAGCACTATTGCAATTATGGTCTAAACGATGACCCGCACCCGTCCCTTTCACCTCCTAACACAAGATTGTCCACCAAGTACAATGGTGGAACAAAATTGTTAAAAGGGTTAAAACATAACAAAAATCTTTGAGAACTTTAAGGTAGATAGCTCTTAAGTACTTGTCAACTTGCAAAACGAAAACACTTGCCTATTTTTTCAAACCACACTTCACAAACACTTTCAAAACAAACTTTCAAAAACCTTGAGACATCTTTTCAAAAAGACAAACACCTTTGTAAAACATTCGAGTAAAGAATTGTTACAAGGGTAGCCTATACAAGGCATCTTTTTCAAAACCTTTTCAAAAACCACATATAAAGCACCATTTCAAACAATTGAAAACCAAGGCAAGTTGATCTAAGCAAGTACCTAAGAGCCCATGGATAACCATGGATAGAAAGGGTGCTAATACCTTCCATTTCTATAATCTACTCCCCGAACCCAAGAAAAATCTCAAAGGTTTTTGCTGTGCTTTTTAAACCTTTCCTTAGGATAAAATAAAAAGTCGGTGGCGACTCTTGCTCAACCGAAACATTTGCAAAAACAAACGCAAAGCACATAGTCAGTTCTCCCACCGTATCACAGAACTAGCGACTCTGCTAGGGAGAACTTTAAAAGTGGAGTAACCTTAGGGCTTAGATCACCCTCTTGCATGACTGATTATTTGAATTGTTTGCTTTATACTTTGGCTCTCTTGTTTGGGTTTGCAATCCTACACCCGGATTTTGGGAAACATTTCATAGATAGCAATACATTGTGGAAACTGTGCGGGGTATACCGACACATTCGAAGCAATAGCTATATTAGTGCGACATATTTGTGAGTACCGGTAACCCTTGAGTTCAATCAAGGAGAGTACGGGGCCGTTGAGTGATGTCACTAAGCACTAATGACTTAGAACTTTACTTGACCATCTTGGCCTTTTATTAGGGGTAGTGAGATGACCGGCTATGGTGCAGTCCGAAGTTGGTAGATACTCGATACTACACTCATTGAGGGTTGTTTTCTTGGAATATTTTGGTCGCTAGTTAAGTGGCTAAACCAAAACAATGAACAATGAAAACAATCCCGTGATATTGAGCTCCTTAGAACCCAGTTACTATTTATAGGACATGTTTTTAAGCCAACTACACTCAAGAGGGTACTTACCTATGAAACCTCATGCAAGCCTGAAACTAGGGTTTGGTGTGAATTGCTTGTACATATGTTTTGTGCATACATCATAAACATCATGAAACATCATATGCATTCACTAACCATTTCAAGGGTTTGGATCTTCATCTTTGTTCCTGTTTTGTAGGTCATGGAAATTCCTCGCAGAAATACCATCCAAGTCAACCTTGTGAGAATTTCTCCTCAACTCAAGGAGCTCACCTCAAGAATTCCGGAAAACTCATCCTTCAGTGAAAGACATGGTAGACTGCTCAGCCTAGTCAACACCAACATTGAAGAAGACATAATGAAAGTTCTATTCTAGTTCTTTGACCCTCTTCACCACTGTTTCACTTTCCCTGATTACCAGTTGGTGCCCACTTTGGAGGAGTTTTCTCAACTCCTGAGAATTCCTATCCTTAATCAACTACCCTTCAACGGTACGGAAAAGGAACCAAAGCCGGAAGATGTTGCTCGAGCATTACATCTACAACCTTCCGACATCAAGGGGCATTGGGAAACCAGAAGCGGCGTCGAAGGATTCTTAGCAAAATTCTTGTTTGAGAAAGCACAAGAATGTTGGAATTCATTGGACCTACAAGCCTTTGAAGAGATTGTGGCACTCCTTATCTATGGGTTGGTCTTGTTCCCAAATCCTGACCAATTGGTAGATGTCAACGCCGTCAAAATCTTCTTATCCAAAAACCCAATACCAACATTGCTGGGGGACATTCTTCACTCATTTTACACACGAACAATGAGAAAGAGGGGTGTTCTCATGTGCTGTACTCCTCTCCTTGCAAGGTGGTTTATTTCGCACCTTCCACAATCTGTCTTGAAGAATGACCAAGGCTCAAGGTGGTCCCAACGGTTGATGACTCTTACTCACTCTGATGTGCATTGGTGTTCTCGGTCCAGAGAAAATGTCATCATTGTCGATCGTTGCGGGGAATTTCCTAATGTTCCTTTACTTGGAATTAGGGGAGGTATCACCTACAACCCTTGCCTAGCTTTGAGGCAATTTGGATATGCACGGAGGGATGGCCCTCACGGCATGTTGATTCCTGACCTAGTTTTTGACTTCGACAACGATGCGCAAGGACTTCGCCAAAGATTCATCAGAGCGTGGGGAAGAACCAACAAGGTTGATAGCAAGACTCTGGGACACAAGAACTCCATCCCTCTTGAGCCTTATCTCAAGTGGGTACGAGCCCGAGCCCAAAGTCTGATGATGCCTTATCCTCACGTACTCCCGGTGATTAAAGAGCCCGTCAAGGAAGGAGAGGTTCCCTACACCATCCTACATCCTGACATGCCTACATCGTGGGAGGAAATGCAGAAAAGTTGGATTCAGCTCAAGGAGGAACGGAACACTTTTGAAGCCAGCTTCTACGCTAGAGAGAAGAAGGTTCTAGAGCTTACCCGCCGACTCCATGAGCAAGAGGCCCTCAACACCTACATCGCACCAAAGAGGATGCGCAATGTCTTTCTTCCTTGAGAAGTCATTTTGTAATATTTGGCCCATGGGGCATTTATGTACTAACAAATTTCTTCTTATTAATATGACGTGCATTCTTCTTTGTCTGCAACAATTTTGAATGTTCTAAATCCTTGAATGCATTGCATACATAAGCATATCATTCATCATGTGCATAAGCATGTCTTACTCCAGGTTTCCTTATCTGTCTGTTGTTTATGTCAGTAGGATGGATCTCGAGCAAACTGTCAAAGACCTACAAGCTCAGAATGCACAGTTCCAGCAACTCCTGATGACCTTGGCTAAGGGTCAGGAGGATATCAAGACTCAATTGGGGAACAAAGACCCAGTGAAAAAGAAGAAAAAGAGACTCGGGGTGGCTACTTTAGGGAGAAGATTTGACGGAGAAGCTCGGAGAGTGCTTGAATTTCCTCCTACTTCTGATGAAGGAACCAGCAAAGGAGGTGGGGTTGCGGTACCTTCCGAGTCCGATGTGGAAGAAGAAGAGGTCGAAGAGGATGAAGACTATTCTGATCAGCAATACCCTTCAGCCGATGATAAATACAAAGGTTTAGAAGACAGGTTGGCCGCCATGGAGCTACAAAAAGTACCAGGTTTGGATTTTGAAGACTTGGGTTTGGTCGCCGGGATTGTGATTCCCCCAAAATTCAAAGTGCCAGTGTTTGTGAGGTATGATGGGCTGTCCTGTCCAAAAATGCATCTCAGATCCTACGTGAGAAAGATTCAACCCTATACGGCAGATAAAAACCTTTGGATTCATTTCTTTCAAGACAGCCTTTCTGGAGCTCAATTGGAGTGGTTTTATCAGCTAGAGGGAACCAGCGTCCGCAATTGGGAAGACTTCGCCACCGTTTTTTACAAACAATATCAGTACAATTCTGACCTTGCCCCTACTCGTACCCAACTTCAGGGTATGTCATTGGGAACAGGCGAAGGATTCAAAGAATATGCACAAAAATGGAGGGATTTGGCTGGCAAGGTGCAGCCTCCTTTAACCGACCGTGAACTCGTTGACATGTTTTTAGGGACCCTATCTGGGCCATTTTTCAATCATCTGATTGGTAACTCTTCCGCGGGGTTTATCGATTTGATCTTGACGCTCCGGAGAAGCCTAATGTGATATCTGCACCCATGCCGAAGCACTTCCGAAATGTCAATGCCATTGAAGAAGATTTGTATGTTGCTGATGTCAATGATCTGATAACTCCATTGTTAACCATCAAGTTGAATCTGTTAAGGGTCGGGATCTTCCCGGGATGTAAAGAAGACTGCTATTGTTGTTACTCTCTGCCGTTTGATTGTCCGTTACTGAAGAAAGGCATCCAAGGCCTTGTGGATAGTCGACAAATTTTGTTTGAAAAAGTTTCTGCTACTCCAACCCATACTGAAGATGTCTCGATCATAACCATTCACGCCAATCTTTCCAAGGCCATCAAAAAGCCTGTTAAGATTACACCAGCTATGAAATCTGTTCCTTTGAAGATAACAATGCCAGGGCCGGTCCCCTATGTTTCTGAGAAGTCCATACCATGGAACTATGGCGGTGACGTTTACTACCATGGTATCAAACAAATCGAAATAACTGAAGAAAGTTCAGATGATGAAGAAGCCAGCATTGGTAACATTGCAGGCACGAGCAAAATCACCAGGAGCGGGAGAATATTTTCTCCAGAGATTGCCCCTCCAAGAGCAATCTTTGGACCCTCATCTACCGACAAGGTCATCCCTGCACCAATAAAACTCTCTGCTAGAACCCCTTTGATTGAGGATGTTGTTGTTCCTAGTACTGTCCCTCCTACCACTACTGACAAAGGTAAGGGAATCCAAGATGAGCTCGTCAGGACGAGGGCTCAACCCTTAGTCATCCTGGAGACCTCCAAGAAGGAAATGGATGAGATCTTGAGGATAATCAAAAGGAGTGATTATGATGTGGTAGAACAGCTGGGGCAAACCCCCTCAAAGATCTCCATGCTGGCACTGCTACTTTGCTCAGAAGCGCACGCTAAAGCCCTGATAAAATTCCTGAAGGCAGCCCATGTGCCCCAGGAAACCTCTGCAGATCAATTTCAAAATTGCGTGGCTAGCCTGACTGCGGACAATGGATTAGGTTTCTCTGATGCCGACCTAACTCCTAAAGGTAGAAACCACAATGATGCTTTGCACATTTCAGTCGAGTGTCGAGGAACTACTCTCGCACATGTGTTGATCGACACTGGTTCGTCGCTGAATGTTTTGCCTAAGAAGGCCTTGGACCGACTAGATTGTGAAGGGTTGGAGTTGAAGCCGAGTGATATTGTTGTCAGAGCTTTCGATGGTTCGAAGAGAATGGTCCATGGGGAGGTTGAAATTCCCATCAAGATAAGCACTGAGGTGTTTAAATCTACTTTCTATGTGATGGACATCCGTCCGTCATACTCTTGCTTGCTGGGTAGGCCTTGGATACACCATGCTGGGGCAGTCACCTCCTCCTTACATCAGATGTTGAAGTACCCTGTCAAGGGAAAGATCATTACTGTCCACGGTGAAGAGGAGTACATGATTAGCCACTTGAATTCTTTCCGGTATGTGGAGGTTGAAGGGGAATTCATTGAGACGCCTTTTCAGCATTTCGAAGAAGTCCTTCCTGAGTTAACAGTAGCGAAGTTGGCAGCTGAGACACCGAGGCAGATGGCCAGGATGGCATCTCTGGAGGACGCAAGGGCCGCAATAAAGGAAGGGAAGAATTCAGCATGGGGGAAGTTGCCTGATATTCCACATAAGACCGACAAATTTGGATTAGGGTTCACTACCGCAGGCCAGAATGCGATGCGCCGTTCGAAGATTGAAAGAGCGCCAGTCAAAATTTCTCCCTACGGAATCAACGCTTTGGAGGATGAAGACAGAGAGAGCAACATCGAAGAGTGGATTTACCCAACTGTCAAAGGAGGATTGTGCAACTGGGAGGCAAAAGACTTTGTCCCCATCACTTTTATTCATCAGTAATTTATCTGTTAAACATTTCCTATTTGGTCTGTAATATTTATTTTCAAACAATCTGTACACTATCTTTTCACCTCATGTCTTGCCCGGGGCATGTAGGTCCATTTGTAAGGGTTTTGATTATCTTTCATATCCATATGCCATGTTTAATGATTCATTGGACGTTTTTCATTTGATAAACTGCTTGTGTTCATTTTCTTTCCTTTTGCATTTTTTGTTTAAGGATGGCTATCCCTTACACACACCCACACTCACAAATGCAGGTACCCATCCACTCCGGATTCCATGGGTGACAATTCTGCTATATCCTTCAATAACTCTGAAGATCTGGTCAATCAAGCCGAGTATGAAGATGACGAAGGTTGTGAAGTACCAGGGGAACTAGCCAAACTTCTACAACAAGAGGAAAGGGCCATCTTACCGCATGAAGAGTCATTGGAAACTATCAACTTGGGAACCGAGAAAGACCGGAAGGAAGTGCAAGTGGGTGCCAATCTGGAACCAAATATCAAGGAACGCCTGATACAGTTGTTGAATGAGTATGTTGAAATCTTCGCTTGGTCTTATGAAGACATGCCGGGTTTAGACATAGACATCGTGGTTCACCGTCTCCCCACAAGAGAGGATTGTCCACCGATCAAGCAAAAAGTCCGCCGAATGAGGCCTGACATTTCTGAAAAGATCAAGGCAGAAGTAATGAAACAATTCGACGCTGGCTTCCTGGCTGTTACGTCCTATCCTCAATGGGTCGCTAACATCGTGCCAGTACCTAAGAAAGATGGCAAAGTCAGGATGTGTGTGGACTACCGGGATTTGAATAGGGCCATCCCCAAAGATGATTTTCCACTTCCACACATTGACATTTTAATCGACAATACAGCTCAGCACAAAGTGTTTTCCTTCATGGATGGATTCTCGGGCTACAATCAAATTAAAATGGCCCCCGAGGATATGGAGAAAACAACTTTTGTCACACAATGGGGCACTTTCTGTTACAAGGTGATGCCGTTCGGGCTGAAGAATGCAGGGGCAACTTATCAACGCGCCATGGTAGCTTTGTTTCATGATATGATACATCATGAGATTGAAGTTTACGTAGACGATATGATAGCTCGGTCACAAACAGAGGAAGAGCACCTTGAACATCTAGAAAAGCTGTTTGCCAAGTTGAAAGAATACAAACTCAGGCTGAATCCAAGCAAGTGCACTTTTGGAATTAGGTCTGGTAAACTTCTGGGATTCATTGTAAGAAACAAAGGCATTGAAGTCGATCCAGCAAAAGTAAAAGCAATACAAGAGATGCTTGTTCCCCATACTGAAAAGGAGGTTAGAGGATTCTTGGGGCGTTTGAATTATATTGCCAGATTCATCTCCCATCTAACTTCTACCTGTGAGCCAATTTTCAAACTCTTGAAGAAGGATCAGGTAATTGAATGGAACGACGATTGCCAAGCTGCTTTCGATAAGATCAAGGAGTATTTGCTAGAACCTCCTATTCTGATGCCACCTGTCGAAGTAAGGCCATTGATCATGTATCTGACCGTCTTGGACAACTCAATGGGGTGTGTTTTGGGCCAGCATGACGAGTCTGGTCGAAAAGAGCATGCTATTTATTACATTAGCAAAAAGTTTACCGACTGTGAGACTCGTTACTCACTGCTTGAGAAAACTTGTTGCGCTTTGGTATGGGCTGCTCGCCGACTAAGGCAGTATATGTTGACTCATACCACTTTGCTGATTTCCAAAATGGACCCGATTAAGTATATCTTCGAGAAGCCCGCTTTATCTGGAAGGATAGCTAGATGGCAAATGATCCTAACTGAGTATGACATCCAGTACACCACCCAAAAAGCTATAAAAGGGAGTGTACTAGCTGACCATCTGGCTCATCAAGCTATCGAAGATTATCAACCCATGAGATTTGACTTCCCAGACGAGGACATCATGAATTTGGACAACATTGAAAGTAACGGACCGTATGACGGACCCGAAAAGGGATCCCGATGGACCCTGTACTTTGATGGTGCTTCAAATGCACTTGGAAATGGTATTGGCGCAGTAATCATTTCTCCGGAAGGCTGTCACACACCTTTCACGGCCCGACTTTGCTTCAGCTGCACAAACAACATGGCTGAGTATGAAGCTTGCATCTTTGGTCTCAAGGCTGCCATAGACTTGGGGATCAAATCTTTGATCGTATTTGGGGACTCGGCTTTGGTTATCAGTCAAATCAAAGGAGAGTGGGATACCAAGCATCCTAATCTTATCCCATACAAAGAACATGTCCTGACATTGTTGCCTCATTTCGAGCAAATTACCTTCGAGCATTTCCCGCGAGAAGAGAATCAGCTAGCAGATGCTCTAGCCACAATGTCCTCCATGTTTAAACTCAACTGGGATAACGAGGCTCCCCAAATCACCATCGAGCGAATGGATGAACCTGCGCATTGTCATGAGATTAATACCGAAGAAGTAGTGGAACAACCCTGGTTCCATGAAATCAAAAGGTATCTCGAGACTAGAGATTATCCCGAAGGAGCTTCCGCAAACGACAAGAAGTTCTTAAGGAAATTTGCTGCTAAGTTCTTCCTGAGCAACGACATCCTTTACAAACGAAGCCATGATTGTGTATTACTCCGATGCGTAGACAAAGCTGAAGCAGAGTTGATTATGACTGATATACACAGCGGCACATTTGGCACTCACTTGAGCGGGCATACAATGGCTAAGAAGATCCTAAGGGCAGGCTATTACTGGTCTACCATGGAAGCTGACTGCCATCAACATTCCCGTACTTGCCACAAATGTCAAGTCTACGCTGACAAAATTCATATCCCTCCGGTTCCTCTCAACGTTCTGACTGCTCTGTGGCCCTTTGCAATGTGGGGCATTGACATGATTGGAGAGATCAAGCCCACGGCTTCCAACGGACATCGCTTCATCCTGGTTGCCATTGACTATTTCACCAAATGGGTCGAAGCAGCTTCCTTCGCCTCTGTTACTAAAAATGTGGTTGCCCGCTTCATCAAGCAAAATCTCATATGTCGGTATGGTGTTCCAGACAGGATCATCACAGACAACGGTACAAATCTGAATAACACAATGATCACCGCTTTGTGCGAACAGTTCAAGATTTATCATCACAATTCATCTCCCTATCGGCCGAAGATGAACGGTGCTGTTGAAGCTGCGAACAAAAACATTAAAAAGATCATTCAAAAAATGACAGTCACGTACAAAGACTGGCATGAGATGTTACCGTTTGCCCTACATGGATACCGTACGACGGCACGTACTTCAACAGGGGCAACCCCATTTTCTTTGGTATATGGCATGGAAGCTGTCTTGCCTATGGAAGTCCAGATTCCTTCTCTAAGGATTATGAAGGATGCAGGTTTGAATGAAGATGATTGGATGCAGACCCGACTTGATCAACTCAATTTGATCGACGAGAAGCGACTCGCTGCTATATGCCATGGTCAGACGTATCAAAAACGGATGATCAAGGCCTTCAATAAGAAAGTCAGACGTCAAGTGTATCAAGTCGGAGATCTCGTAATCAAGTGGATTATCTTGCCGCAAAGTGATCCCAGGGGCAAATGGACCCCTACATATGAAGGACCATTTGTGATCAAAAGCATATTTTCTGGTGGTGCAATGATTCTAACCGCCATGGACGGCGACGATTTGCCGCACCCTGCGAACACAGACATAGTCAAAAGATACTACGCATAAAATAACCCGACAAGTCGAAAACCCGAAAGGGCGGCTTGGGCAAAAATGGGCATCCCGGTGAACCGAAAACACGAAAGGGCGGTTCAGGCAAAAATAAGGGATAAAAATTAAAAAAAAATCTCTGTACACCCGGCAAGTTGAAAACCCGAAAGGGCGGCTTGGGCAAAAAGGGGTTTCCCGATGGATCGAAAACCCGAAAGGGCGATTCAGGCAAAAGTTAGGGAATTAAAGCGTATGACTATGTCTCATCGGATCACTTCAAAAACAATCTCTTCATCAACCAGTTCCAGGCTTCGGATCAATCCAGTCATCGGCAAACGAAGCATTGAATGGACATATATTCAGAGTTGTGAAGGCTATAGCGGAATGGAATCCCATGGAATTATTTCACATAGCCATCTTTATTTTGTATAAATCTTTCAATATTTACGACAAAATCCTCTTACTAGGATGATTGTCTCCGTTGTACAAATATACTCAGAGAAATTTAATACAAATACTTTTCCCAGAAATTTGTGTCATTTCCTTTCACTTTTTCTCTTGCACTATCTGTTTTATTTTGAGAAACATCCAATGTTTTGTTAAATAGGCATATGCATTTGAACATGATCATTTCCTTATGAATCAAGAAAGAGGATTACTGATAGGTTGAAGATACCGTTGGATATCTTGATACCCTTTCAAAGGAAACCCCCAGGAGATTTGGAATCCATATCCCCAGCAAACCCTGAAGCTTATCCCCAGTGGATTCTGGAGGTTTATCCCCTGCAGAGTACGAACGTCTCACCCGAGTTTTATTCAAAGTTATTCCTCACAAGGGCTTATAACTGGGTTATCCTCAGCTAACTGCCACGGAAGATCGCACTCGGCCAAATGCTCCCTACCTCCCGCGGAGTTCATCAGAGTTCCCCAGCATAACTTACCAATACAATCCCCAGCCAGAGAATCCTCCGGAATTCAATGCCCCTCAGAGTTTAAGTTTCAGTATCCCCAGCCGAGCTAAAACTTCAAAATTATCACTCCCCAGCGAAGCCAAACTAATGAACCTTCTCCCCACAGAATTTTGGAGGGCAAATCTTGAGTTCCCCAGTGAAGTCGCCAGATATACTTCCCACCAAACTGAAGATTCTCAGTCTTGCATCCCCAGCATGAGTCTATTAGATTGGAACTCCCCAATAGAAGTCATCAGGAACTCTCTTCCCCAGCAGCCGCCAAGGAATTATTCTTCCCGGCAGCAGTCAAGATGTTTTTATCTTCAGCCATCTCGGATTCATCTATCCTTTGCAAGACAGCTCTCCAGCTTACATGCGCATCCATTTACATTCATATCATATAACATACATTGTATCATGCATCATGACATTGCATACAACTAACTCTTTACCTTTTCAGGTAAGACTAGTCGACAGACTAAAATCATTATCTTCCGAGATTCTGTCCAGGAATATTTCAGATCTGACCCAGACATGGCAACATTCTAATGCTTATTCCAGATTTATCCAGATGCAGTTCTACGCGAGCTCATCATCAGGGAACCCTACGCCGGTTCTTTATTCAACTTCAAGATTTCTGAAAACAGTTCACGGGTTCTCCAAGTAACGGATGTTAACCTAGCGCTTGTTCAGATTCTTCTCCAGACTTCTGAAAACAGTTTATGGATTCTTCCCAACAACGGATGTTAATCTACCAACTTGTTCAGATGCAACCTCTGAAAACAGTTTACGGACGCTTCCCAACAACGGATGCTGCTCTATTGCTTATTCAACCTCAAGACTTCTGAAAACAGTTTATGGATTCTTCCCAACAACGGATGTTAATCTATCGCTTGTTCAGATGCAACCTTTGAAAACAGTTTATGGACGCTTCCCAACAACGGATGCTGCTCTATTTCTTATTCAACTTCAAGATTTCTGAAAACAGTTTACGGGTTCTCCAAGTAACGGATGTTAACCTATCGCTTGTTCAGTTTCTTTTCAAGACTTCTGAAAACAGTTTATGGAGTCTTCCCAACAACGGATGTTAATCTATCGCTTGTTCAGATGCAACCTTTGAAAACAGTTTACGGACGCTTCCCAACAACGGATCCTGCTCTATTGCTTATTCAACTTCAAGATTTCTGAAAACAGTTTACGGGTTCTCCAAGTAACGGATGTTAACCTATCGCTTGTTCAGTTTCTTTTCAAGACTTCTGAAAACAGTTTATGGATTCTTCCCAACAACGGATGTTAATCTACCAACTTGTTCAGATGCAACCTCTGAAAATAGTTTATGGATGCTTCCCAACAACGGATGCTGCTCTATTGCTTATTCAACCTCAAGACTTCTGAAAACAGTTTATGGATTCTTCCCAACAACGGATGTTAATCTATCGCTTGTTCAGATGCAACTTTTGAAAACAGCTTACGGATTCTTCACAACAACGGATGTCGATCTATTGCTTATTCAAGCCCCAGTTCAGAGATGGTTCAAAAC
Organism: Vicia faba; assembly: GCA_948472305.1. Taxonomy (NCBI): domain Eukaryota; kingdom Viridiplantae; phylum Streptophyta; class Magnoliopsida; order Fabales; family Fabaceae; genus Vicia; species Vicia faba. The sequence goes on from OX451735.1 coordinate 28,314,910, forward strand.
AGGGACACCTTTCTGATTTTCATTCCAGATGGCATCTTTAAGCCCATCCCCGACAAGATTCTGCCACCCTTCCAGATGGCATCTTTAAGCCCATTTCCGCATCCATTGCTTTGACGAGTGCAAATTTAAGGGCACCCTAGTGTCCAATCTCCTTTTACCTTCGAGTCGCAAAAGGCAAGATTGCCAATCTAACTCTTCAGGTTCAAGAAGATTGAACAGGGGCAACTGTTGTACCCCAAAATTTTCCCTCTCTTTCTTCAGGAAACCATCTTGGATTTTCAAGGTCCCTCTGAAACAAATCCAAGTCCTGAGTTATCTTTTTGCCCAAGCAAGCCACTTACAAGAGCAAGATGATCTCACGAACTCCAAAAACAACGCTTTTATCTTGAAAAAAAATCAAATTCTAAGTACTTAGAACGTTTCTCTAAAAAATGAGTGTTTAAGAAAAAAATCAACGCTTCAGAACTTCTGGACCCATTCCAGATAAAAACGGTCAGAAGTTGCAAGCTTGGCTCAGCGTGGTCAAAAGTTGGCTTTTCAGCAGCTACATCAGTTCAATCAGAAGTTGTAAACGTGGTTCAGTATGTAAGCCTCAGACAGAACATGCCCTTTCAGCAGCTACATCAGTTCAATCAGAAGTTGTAAACGTGGTTCAGTATGTAAGCCTCAGACAGAACATGCCCCTTCAGTAGTTACACAAGCTCAGTCAGAATTTGCTAAAGGAATGCAAGAGAAGCAGGGAAGTCTGAAGGCTCCTTCAGAACATGCTGAAATCAGAAGATGAAAGGTCAGAAGAATGGTGTTACACTGATACAGAATCTCTAAGCCCAGGAGGTCCAGAAGTAAATCCAAGGAACGTATCAGAAAATCAGGAGAATCTCCAGAGCTTACTAAGACAATAGGAAGCCAAGGCCAGAGCATGGTTTACGCTGCTGATTCAACGTTGGTTTCCATTACAAGAATATTGATGTTGATAGGTCTTATCACCATTTAATGCCCATTAATGCTCCCAACCACTCCTGAACATTCACGTGTGGCTTGGAAAACGCTTTTGTGCAGATTCTGGCATGGGTCTACGCGCCACCGCCCACTTCAGAGGTCACTTCTCCCCAATCTACGCCTGCTGCTGCAGCCTAGGCTGAAAGCTATCTGTTATCACAACTTCCCAGGAATTTCTGTCAAAGAACAAATTCAAACTATGTTGGCGCTTTAATGTTCAAGGCACCCACAAGAACTTTGCCTATAAATAGAGAGTCTTCACCACTGCAAAAGGGCGTTCAAAAAAGAAACAGAAAAATTGCTAAGAGAGAAACAGAACTCTTAGCAACATAACGTTCTGAAACTCTGCCAAAATCTCCAGTTTGTTTCATAACTTTGAGTTCCTCACCTTCAAACTTCATCAAATACCCAGTTTTCTTTGTGAACCAAAAGACACCCTTTCCAAACTTCTGACCCTACGTACGTATACACCTTTACTTCCCCTTTTCAAAGAAAATCTGTCCAGAACACCACCAGAGCCAAAAGCTAACTTTCACCCACAAACTTTTCCAACAGTCAGGTAAGCACCTGCTGACCCTCATCACGCTGTTAAGCATCATCAGCTGTGCATATTCAAATAAACATAATGTAAATATCATGTTGTTGCTGTTTATGTTCTGAGGATTTTCATACCTCAGAACGTTCTGAGCCAGTATAGGACTTGCCTGTGACCTTGTTGGTTCTGACCTCTGAAACATTTTTGTATTTGCTGGATCTGTTACAAATATGTTTCCTGTTTTGTGGAATAACAATAGAATTGCAGATGTTCTGATTAGTACAGGGAAAAGCCAAGTGCTGACTTTGACGTTAGCACATCTGAAGCCTGTTTTGCTGTCAATGATATCAGAACCTGAGAGTTATTGCCTTTTCAGCAGAATCAGAACTTCTGGTTTCTCCACTAACAAACTTCTGTCTTGCAGCGCAGGGGAATCAGAATTTCTGATTTCCCCACTAACAAGGTTCTGTTTTGCAGGTGCCAGAGTCAGAAGTTCTGACTCATACAGTTTAACCAAGAGGTTGATCATCTGGCAGCGGATCTGAGTCAGAACTTCTGATGACCTCCCAGCAGCGCGCAGGCTCCCTCTCTCTCTCTCTATATCTTGTTTTTTGCTATTTTCTTTTTTGTCTATTTTTCTCGTTGAACCCCCCATGTACAAATGTGTATCCCCCTCCCCTAATTGTTGTAATAGCGTAGGATTTTACATTTCCGCTTCTTATTGCTAGTAATTAGGACGTGTATGGCAAGATAAAATCAATGAAATAGAAAAACCTAATTCAAAGAAAAAAACTCTTGTATGCAATAAAACACACTTGCACACTAACACCCCTAGGGTTACATCCACTTGTTGCCTTTCAAAAATTGGGCCATATTGCATGTTAGGTTTCTTTGGGTAAAAACAAACAATCAAATGATCATAGTCCCTCGATGACGCTTTCGAAAGTTGCCTAAAATGATCAAGTCCCTTTCAAAGAAAAAATTTCCCAAGGATACTTAGCACTATTGCAATTATGGTCTAAACGATGACCCGCGCCCGTCCCTTTCACCTCCTAACACAAGATTGTCCACCAAGTACAATGGTGGAACAAAATTGTTAAAAGGGTTAAAATATAACAAAAATATTTGAGAACTTTAAGGTAGATAGCTCTTAAGTACTTGTCAACTTGCAAAACGAAAACACTTGCCTATTTTTTCAAACCACACTTCACAAACACTTTCAAAACAAACTTTCAAAAACCTTGAAACATCTTTTCAAAAAAACAAACACCTTTGTAAAACATTCGAGTAAAGAATTGTTACAAGGGTAGCCTATACAAGGCATCTTTTTCAAAACCTTTTCAAAAACCACATATAAAGCACCATTTCAAACAATTGAAAACCAAGGCAAGTTGATCTAAGCAAGTACCTAAGAGCCCATGGATAACCATGGATAGAAAGGGTGCTAATACCTTCCCTTTCTATAATCTACTCCCCGAACCCAAGAAAAATCTCAAAGGTTTTTGCTGTGCTTTTTAAACCTTTCCTTAGGATAAAATAAAAAGTCGGTGGCGACTCTTGCTCAACCGAAACATTTGCGAAAACAAACGCAAAGCACATAGTCAGTTCTCCCACCGTATCACACTGTTCTTCCACAATTCATATGGAGTCTTTTCCAGAATAGGTCTTATTGAGATTCTATTCTGAATGTAGCATGCTGTGTTTATTGCCTCTGCCTAGAAGATCTTAGCAACGTTTGTCTCATTGATCATGGTTCTGGCCATTTCTTGCAATGTTCTGTTCTTTCATTCTACAACTCCATTTTGTTGGGGAGTTCTAGGACAAGAGAAATCATGCAGAATGCCTCTGTCATTAAAGAATGACTCAAAATCTTTGTTTTCAAACTCTCCACCATGATCACTTCTGACTTTAACGATTCTAAGATCCTTTTCATTCTGAACTTGGTTACAGAAGGTGACAAACACAGAGTGTGACTCGTCCTTGTGTCTTAAGAACTTTACCCATGTCCATCTGCTATAGTCATCTACGATTACTAACTCATACTTCTTGCCACTGACTGAAGCAGTTTTAACTGGTCCAAATAAGTCAATGTGCAGAAGTTCTAATGGCTTAGAGGTAGAAACAACATTTTTAGATTTGAAAGAAGGTTTTGCAAACTTGCCTTTCTGACATGCTTCACACAGAGCATCTGAATTGAACTTCAGATTAGGAAGTCCTCTGACCAGATTGAGTTTGTTAATCTGAGATATTCTTCTCATACTAACATGCCCCAATCTTCTGTGCCAGATCCACTGCTCGTTGTTAACAGACAGGAGACACTTTACATTCTGACTTTTCAGTTCAGAAAGTTTGATTTTATAGATGTTGTTTTTCCTCTTTCCATTAAATAGGATAGTCCCATCTTTCTGACTAACAGCTTTACATGATTTTTGATTAAAGATTATATCATAACCGTTATCACTTAATTGACTTATGGATAACAGATTATGCATTAATCCATCTACTAGCAGAACATTATTTATAGAGGGAAGATTTCCATTACCTATAGTTCCAGAGCCAATGATCTTTCCCCTCTGATTTCCTCCAAAGCCAACGTGGCCTCCAGGATTAAGTTCCAGGCTTTGGAACATATGCCTTCTTCCCGTCATGTGTCGCGAGCAGCCAGAGTCCAGGTACCATGACTGGTGTTTCTGATTTGTTGCTAAAGATATCTGCAACATGTATTATTTTATCCTTAGGTACCCAGATTTTCTTGGGTCCTGATTTGTTAGATTTACCAAAACTCTGGTTGAATTTTGGTTTCACAGAATACTTACTGCTAGTGTATTTAATATTGTCATCGGTGGATCTGGAACTGACTGTTTTTAGCTGGTTCGCGAAATGTCGCGGTAAGCAAGAGTCGCCACTGTCTTTTATTTTCTCCAACATGGAAAGGACAAAAGCACAGAAAAATTCCTTATTGAGATTAGTTCTCGGTTCGGGAGGTAGATTTATAGAAAGGGAAGGTATTAGCACCCTTTCTATCCATGGTTATCCATGGGCTCTTAGATACTTGCTCATTGTGTTTTCTAAATGTTTGTTTGCTTTTCAAGGTGAGTGGGTTTGAAAAAGTTTCTTTGAAAGTTTCAGACCGACTCTTGTATCAGTCCTCAAGAGTGTTTGAAAAGCTGTTTTTGAAAGCTTTTTGCAAAGTGTCGGTGTGAAAAGAGGTTTTTTTTGGATTTGTTTTGAATTAGAGCAAGTATCTACGAGTCATCTACCTACCCTAAGGAATTAGTCTGTGTAAATGTCCTTAAGGTAGTGCCATCCCACCATTGAGAGGTAGGTAGCACCACCGTTGGAGGTGTTCAGGTCAATTCGAGTTTAGGGACAGTGTGGTCACCAGGCGATAGTAAGATACCTTAGAAGCTACCCTTATGCCATTGATCCTTTTTAATTCGAGGCAACTTTTCCGAGGCAACTTGTTTTGAGGCATATGGATCAACGGACATAAGGACTTACTAAAACGTCCTATACTCGACGACCACGTTTCGAAGGTAAGGCAACAGTGAGGCGTACCCTAGGGGTGGTGTGTGAATTGTGTGTCATTTTCAGTTATATTTGTCTTATCATGCATTGGTGATCTACGCTTTGTTTTTATTTTTGGCATTCATTCTTTCATGTGGTCATTAACAGTTAAAAGATGCGGAATTTAAAAGTCCTACGCTATTACAAAGGCGCGGGTCTACATCGCCAAATTAAACCAAGACCCGATTTGAAATAACTAAAAATGCGGAAAGATAAATATCCTAATTAATCTATTACAAGGCTTTGGGGCAAGTACATGAAATTTAAAAAGGGAAATAAAAGTAAATGTGCGAAAAGAAATAAAATCGAGAATGCGAGGGCGTTGGACTCTTTTAAAGAAATTAAATCGAAATCATAAATTAATTAAATTAAATAAAAGCAAGAACTTATTTTTTGGAGTTTTTGTATTTATGGAATTTAATGAGGAAATTAAACGGAATTAAAACCCTAATTCTAAACTATTTTTAATTTATAAAAAAAAATGTTTAAGTTTGACCTAGTTTTAACCTAATTGTTTAATCACAAATTTATTTACAAAAATAATTAATTATTGATAATAATAAGAAGAAATTTTAATTATTGAAAAAAAGAATAAAAAGCTAGAAACCCTAATTTTTATGTTTTTAATTTATTTAAGAAAAGAAGTTAAAGTTAAAACCCTAATTTAAAGCTAAATTAATTATCAAATTTATTTACAACAAAACTATTAATACATTAAATAATAAATAAATATATTTTTATTTTTGACTTTCTGGTTTTTTATATTATAAAACTTATTTTATGAATTAAAAGAAAAAATCATTAAATTAAAACAAACAAAAAGAAAAAAGAATGAGAAAAGAAATACAAACATAGGGGGGTTTGTTGACCCTTTTGGAGGTATATCGCAGTAAGGAGGCCCATTGAAATCTGGCCTTTTTTGACCTTCCCATGATCACGTATGGATCATTGACTAAGGTGCATGATGGAAGTCCTGTGCTGGCCTTTGGATTCATCTCCTGGGACATGTGGCGTGCCCAGAGATAGAGTTGTATGGTGGTCCCTGAAAGGTACGCTGCACAGGAACAAGTTAAAGAAAAAATTAAGAAATATGCAAGGGGACCTGGGAATCGAACCCAGGTCCCAACGTTTACCCATTACACATCCAGCCATCTGAGCTACGCGTGCACGTTGTATTGTAATTGGCCAGCGAATAACATAACACGACACAACGCTTAGTGATGTCCATCGCGCGAAAATTCAAACGTGCCTATCATCAGGAGACACGTCCTCCTTCTTCTTCATGTTTCCTGCAAATAGAAAAGAGATAGCGGGGGTTTTAAACCCCCACTAAATGTACCCTGCGAAAAATAGCGATTAGAGCATCGTTGCTCATAAATTGGGCACGATATGATGATTGGATTCGCCTGAAGGTCACGAGTTTAATGGTATAGGCTTTGCTGTCCAATTTTTCCAGAAGAAGAAAACCCCAAATTTAAACCTCTGAAAACCTAGAAAACGTTAATGGCATCTTTCTATACGAGCGCTATTAATCCAATTCAATGGCACCATTAGCTTTATTGAGTTCATGTTAGTGCAAAACAATCATTAGAATGCATTAATATGGCATGAAAAGATAAATACGAATATGCAAATGTTCATGGACAGGGCGCCTTCGTGCTACCGTTTCTTGAGGTTAGAGGCTGTGGTTTTGATTCAGAAAGCTTCCTTGATGCGTCAGGAATGTAATGGAATTGTTCTCTTGCCTTGAAACACCCTCTAGCTGTGTTTTCAGTTTGGAACTTTTTGACAAAAAATGCAAAGTTTGTATTTTGTTTGAGGCGCAGCTTCCAGGTCTTTGTGACTAGGGTTGTGTTCTGGCTTTTATGAGGAATGTTTTAGGTTTGCAAAACAAGTCCAAAACCTTTGTAATCAATGCTTTTGAGATTTGATTTTCATGGTATCTTTTTTCAATCTTTTTCATGTGAAGAACATGCCAATCATTGCCAATCACCTTGATTCTTTCCTTATTGGATAGTGCACGAAATCTTGAATGTATTCTATGCACAAAAAGATTTGAAAAGCATGGATGAGTATTTTTCTTATAATTAATCATAATTAAATGAATTAAATAGATTAAATATTCAATTAATTAATTAACAATAGGAAACTAACTCCCCTTTGGGTCAATGGGTCGTGCATAGCTTTTGGGTGATGATTCTTGGAAGAAAATGAGGCCCATTAGCAATTTTGAGGCATTTGAAGCAAAGTTGACTTTTCAAATTCCCGAAAATTTCCCAACTTCCACAAGGCATATCTTGCTCAATTTTTAAGCTTTGATCATGTTCTTGGACATTTTGGAAAGGTCTTGGAGTCCTCTAACCAATGCCTTTGGTCCCATGTCATTTTGATTTACCAATCTCACGTTATGGTCTTTGACTTAAAGTCCCTTTTTGTTGACTTTTGAAATGACCTATAATGTTGAGATTGATAACTTTTTGTGAGTGCATTTCTTGGACTTGAAGTGTGAAAAGGAGTTTAGGAAATGTCATTCTCTTCAAAATGAGCTTTGGATGGAATTTTTCTGATAAACCATGTGGAAGTTATGCCCTGGTCAATTTACAGTTGACTTTTTCAACTGTCCAAATATGGAAACTTTTGCATCTTGAGACTTTTTGAGCCATGCCTTGAAAATCATGATCAAGAATTGATCAAATGATGTTTGTGGCTTCAAAATAAGATGTTGACCAAAAATTTGGACTTTTGACTGTCAAATGACCATTTTGCCCCTACAGTTAACTGTTGAGCAATTAGGGTTTTTGACTGTGCAATTTTGTGCTGTAAGTCTTGAAACTTGGCATGTGGATGCTTGACCATATCTGTAGGCATGTGGGACTTGATTGGACCCTTGGAGACTTCAATTTCTTTGCCAGAACAAAAACCCTAAATTTTGACTGTTAGGAGGCCATTGAACTGTGCAACCTTTGGGAGATTTTGAAGCATGCTCTTTGCAAATCTTGAAGAATATGGGAGGGAAAATTTTGGGGTACAACAGTTGCCCCTGTTCAATCTTCTTAAACCTAAGGATGTAGATTGGCTGTCGTTCCTTTCGTAGTCCGAAGGTGGAAGATGATTGAACACTAGAGTGCCCAGAAATTTGCGCTCACATGTTAGCAGTGTGATGGTGGGAATGGGCTTATGGATGCCATTTGGAGATTGATGGATAGGATGATGGGCTTATAGATGCCATGCTAAGAGATGATGGAAGGTGGATGGGCTTATAGATGCCATCTGGGTGTCAATCGCGTAAGAGATTCCTTAGCGAGAACTTGCGTACCTGAAAAAGAAAATGATTACCTGGCCTGTTACAGGAGCTGGTCTTCAAACTCTTTGTATAGATGCGCCCTGACTGGTTACATGAATTGGGTCTGGAGCTTCAAAAGGTTATGAATGAACCAGGGATGGTTACTACCTCAACGGGACGGTGAGAGAACCTTGGGCGATTACTACCTCAACAGTAACGATGAGAGAACCTTGGACGATTACTACCTGAACAGGAACACTGAGAGAATTTGGGGGCGATTACTACCTCAACAGGAACGCTGAGAGAACCTTGGGCGATTACTACCTCAACAGGAACACTGAGAGAACCATGGACGATTACTACCTCAACAGGAACGCTGAGAGAACCTTGGGGCGATTACTACCTCAACAGGAGCGCTGAGAGAATCTTGGGCGATTACTACCTCAACAGGAACGCTGAGAGAATCTTGGGCGATTACTACCTCAACAGGAACGCTGAGAGAATCTTGGGAGATTACTACCTCAACAGGAACGCTGAGAGAACCTTGGGGCGATTACTACCTCAACAGGAACGCTGAGAGAATCTTGGGCGATTACTACCTCAACAGGAACGCTGAGAGAACCTTGGGCGATTACTATCTCAACAGGAACGCTGAGAGAATCTTGGGCGATTACTACCTCAACAGGAACGCTGAGAGAACCTTGGGGCGATTACTACCTCAACAGGAACGTTGAGAGAACCTTGGGAGATTACTACCTCAACAGGAACGCTGAGAGAATCTTGGGTGATTACTACCTCAACAGGAACGCTGAGAGAACCTTGGGGCGATTACTACCTCAACAGGAACGCTGAGAGAACCTTGGGGCGATTACTACCTCAACAGGAACGCTGAGAGAACCTTGGGGCGATTACTACCTCAACAGGAACGCTGAGAGAATCTTGGGCGATTACTACCTCAACAGGAACGCTGAGAGAATCTTGGGCGATTACTACCTCAACAGGAACGCTGAGAGAATCTTGGGCGATTACTACCTCAACAGGAACGCTGAGAGAACCTTGGGGCGATTACTACCTCAACAGTAACGATGAGAGAATCATAGGCGACTTCAACCTCAACAGTAACGATGAGAGAATCTGGGGCGATTACTACCTCCACAGTAACGGGGAGAGAATCATAGGCGATTTCAACTTCAACAGTAACGATGAGAGAATCATAGGCGACTTCAACCTCAACAGTAACGATGAGAGAATCTTGGGCGACTTCAACCTCAACAGTAATGATGAGAGAATCATAGGCGACTTCAACCTCAACAGTAACGATGAGAGAATCATAGGCGACTTCAACCTCAACAGTAACGATGAGAGAATCTGGGGCGATTACTACCTCCACAGTAACGATGAGAGAATCATAGGCGACTTCAACCTCAACAGGAATGCTGAGAGAATCTTGGATGTCTTCTATTGGGATAAGAATCAGGGAGATCTTAGGGTCGATCTGACTGAACCGGAGAAGGCCTTTGACTGGATAAGAATCAGGAAAATCTTAGGGTCGATTTAACTGAACCAGGCTAGGTCTTGGAATATCTTCAACTGGATAAGAATCAGGGAGATCCTAGGGTCGATCCGACTGAACCAGAGAAGGCCTTTGAATGGATAAGAATCAGGAAAATCTTAGGGTCGATTTAACTGAACCGGGCAAGGTCTTGGAATATCTTCAACTGGATAAGAATCAGGGAGATCCTAGGGTCGATCTGACTGAACCAGAGAAGGCCTTTGACTGGATAAGAATCAGGAAAATCTTAGGGTCGATTTAACTGAACCAGGCTAGGTCTTGGATATAGCTGAGAACTTAACTGGATCTTTCCTGAAAGGTAAAGGTCATTCATATGCAATGCATGATATGGATCAAGCAATGATGTTCTCAACATAAATGAGATTGTAAGGTATGATGCGTTTATGCATGTATCATGATGTATGTGATGTTTTTGAATGTATGTTTTTATCTAGGAAAGTAACTCCTTGACGGGTGCCGGGAAGTCACATCCTGGGCTGATGTTGAATAGCATTTTTTGTTTCCATTGGGGAGTGATGGTTGCAAGAATACCGGTAGGAGAAAATAACTCCGTTGGGGAATAAACTTGGCGAATGGATTACTCTGCGGGGAGAAAATTATTCTAGCGATCTTGCTGGGGAAAAAAAGCTCTGTCGGGAGAGAGATATTTTGCTGGGATGATGATAACTCCGCTGGGGATACCATTGTTATGTTGGAAGTGTTAATGGACTCCGCTGGGGATAAGAAGACTTCGCCGAGGACGATCTTTCCGTGGCTTTTGGCTGAGGATAACCCAGTTATATCCTGATGGGGAAACAACCTTTGAATACAGCTGGGGGATGCGTTCGTACTCTGTAGGGGATAAGCTTCCAAGCTACTGGGGATAAGCTTCCTGCTGGGAGGATTGATTAAAACTTTCCTGGGGAAATCTTGATTGGACTTTCCTGGGGAAATTTCTGAGATGTATTGGGAAGTGGCTCTGCTGAATGCCTGGTATACTGCCGGGGAACAATCTTTAGGTCAAGACTGCCGGGGATGCTTGCTAAGAATATTCATATATTGTGCTGGGGAATGTTGAGATCTGCGGGAGGATACCCAACTTCCTTAAGGCTGATAGTATAACTTTGCTTGGGGAGAGTGCATTGACTTGCTGGCTCTCTCTCTGGGGAATTAAGGTATATTGGCTACCTTCTTCAGCTGATCATGCCTTGTATCTTGTGGACAGAGCAATTAGATCGTTTGGACAACTCATCATTGCCCCTGTTTCTGAGGTAGGAGAGGAAGACCTGTGAGGTGCTGATAGTTGTTGGTGGACAAACCTTCTTCTGGTAGGCAAGTAATGAGATGACAGGACATAGTCGTACGCTTTGATCCCTAACTTTTGCCTGGACCGCCCTTTCGGGTTTTCAGTCCATCGGGATACCCTTTTTTGCCCAAGCCGCCTTTTCAGGTTTTCGACTTGCCGGGTGTACAGATTTTTTCATTTTCATCCCTTATTTTGCCCGAACCCTTTTGGTTCGCCGGGAAGCCCTTATTTTTGCCTAGGTGTGTCAACCTAGCAGGTCTTTGATTATGCGTAGTATTTTTTCGACTATGTCCACACTCTCAGAATGCAGGGAGTTGTCACTGTTAGTAGCATTGTGTTGCCATTCCACTAGAAGATGTTTGATCGTGCAAGATTCGCAGCTGGAATTCATGTCCAATGCCCCCAAGTGACTCAGAGGGAGGTTTGCCCCTGGCTATTTGGCATTTTGAGAGATTCTCAGAATCTTGACTTAACTGCCCCAAATGATGGACAATGATCATGCCATGCCCCTTGATTGGAAGTGCTTTTGTTCATTAGGCATTCGTCGTGCGAGTTTCCATGCTGTTCAAACAAAAAGTCATATGCAAACAAAGTTATGTTAAAAATGCAAAGCTTATGTCTTTCTTGAAGATTTTGAAAATGCATTCTTTTTCATAAAACAAGTGAATGTTTGTAAAACGTGATGTCAACTCCGTATTTACCGTAGGCCTTAAGGAGTCAGGATACCTTTCGTAACAGTATACTTTCGAACTAACCCATGCTTCAGCTAGGACTTTTAAGGGTTATAACGTGGCTTGGTTCACGGTTCAAGAAACAAAGGATAAAGGCTCAAATTTATTTGTACCCACCCGCTCTTCGTGATGTTCTTCAAACCTAAACTCAGCTGATCGTGCGTTAGACCTTGTTTGAGTCTTTGCTTTGATATACCAATGATGGTTCAGATAATGATGATTTATTCTGAATGGGCAGTCACTTCTTTTTGTTGAGGGTTTGTGTGACCTCTTTTTTTGATTTTATTATCCATATTTTTTTTTGCCTGAACTGTTTCTTTTGTGATTACAGTCAGCGGGATGCCCCCGTTTTGTAAGTCTCCTTCATAGGTTTTGACTTAATGGGTTTTTATTTTTTGAGATATAATGACTGCCTATCTGTATGATTGTTCGGAACCATCACTGTCTTTTGTTTTGTAAGGACCTCTTTGGTGCCATTCGTTATGCACTTGGATCAACTGAGAGACTACCCTGCCCCAGGTTATGATTAAGGGTTTTAAATTTCGAAAAGAAAAACTCCTACTTCTTTGGCTCAGAGGGGTTGACGAGGGATTATCTTCCTTATAACTCCAGTGTTTAGGAGTTGAAACAATGCATGTACCTCATCAGCGGGGTCTGTTCAAAAGCATACTGTAAAGATCGTGGTATCGTTTTCGTCATCCTCCCTCAAGAGGCTTAGAATTATTAATTGAGAGTTGACATCAACAAAAATGAAAGCAATTTTGAAAATAGCGAATGCGAAACAATTACTTCAAAACAGACATGTGTAGTGCATTAATGAAATAACAATGTTTAACATGAGTAAATGTTTGAACAATCGAAAGAAAATCACAACTTGAAAAACTCTAATGAACGAAAGTCTTCGAGTCTCAAGGCTTGTTACTTAGACGGGTGCATCTTGTAGGGATGGCAGGAGCATTCAGCCTGGCCCATCTGGGTGAAATCTACAGCTCTTTCATTAATCAGATCTTGGATCTTATTCTTCAGAGCTCAGTAGTCGTCGGTGTCATGTCCTGGACTGTCAGAGTGGTACGCACATCTTTCCTCAGGATTGTACTTTAGGGAGGTTGTGTTGAGATTCTTAGGAGGGTCCCTTAACGTCACCAGGTTCAACCTCAACAATTGTTGTAAAGCTTGAGATGGTGACACGTTGAGCTTGGTGAACTACCTTTTAGGCTTGTCTGGCTTGCTCTGATCAGCCCGTTGTTCTTGGCGAGGTCGTTGTTGGACCTGTGAAGTGGTAGCAGCTTGGAGAGGTCTATTCATTGGACCAGACCTTTGTCCTCTTGGAAGCTGTTCAATGACCTGGTCCCTGACTTGGGCTGGTTGCTTCATGTCTTGATGAAACTGACTGATCATGGCCCTTAGCTCTCCTTGCTCCCGAGCTAAACTTTGGATGAGATCCCTTTGTCCCAGTATCTGGGTTTTCATCGTATCTACCTCAGCTTGCAAACGTTTCAGCTGCTCGTCCTTGTCATCTTCGGGACTTTGCTTGGCCAAATTCCCCATAAGGAGTGTCCTCAACTCTTCCTGCCCCTTGGATAGGCTTAGGAAGATCTCTCTGAACTGAATCTCTTGAGCCTGAAGATCCTGGTTATCTTGTTGGGAAGCCATTGCTGAAATAAACAGCGGAGATGGTAAGTGACCTGTCAAAAGGGTACCTGTTATGCAATGATATGTCTGTATATATATGCAATGTTTTCAAGGATTTCGCGGGGTAAACAAGAAAATCATTAGAGTTGGGATCCGATAGCTTGATTGAAGGAACTGCATGTTGTTGAGAGTCCTTCTTCAAGGGTCAAAGGCTCACCATATCCAGTGGGTCATAGCCCCTGACAACCTTGGCTAGAGGAAAATAAATTCCCTTTGCCCCTTGCTGGACAGTTGGTTCATCATGACCTACATCACAAGCCCTTGAGATCCTTGAAACGGATTAGTCCTTATGCAGGATGTATGCAATGGTATGATGTTATGCTATGCATGGGGTAATGTAGGTAAACCCTGTTATGAGTCCCAATTAAGGGCTGTAAACAAAACCTGCAAGAAACTTAGTAAACCCTGTTATGAGTCCCAATTAAGGACTATAAACAAAACCTGCAAGAAACTTAGTAAACCCTGTTATGAGTCCCAATTAAGGACTATAAACAAAACCTGCAAGAAAATCAAGTGTCAGATAACAAGCATGCAAGTAGTCAAGTTGGAAGGCACACAAGTCACACAAGAGAAACCCTTAGAGTTCAGGCCAGCATGGGGTCTGGGTATTACCCTCTTGAAGTTGGTGGGCTCAACCTGTCCTATCAGAAGTAACCGGGTTCTAAGGGTCCCAATATCATTGGATTGCTTTCATTGTTCATCGTTTCGATTTAGCCACTGAACTGGCGACCGATATATTCCAGGAAAGCAACCCTCAATTGAGTGTAGTATCGAGTATCAACCAACCTCGGACTGCACCAAAGTCAGTTATCTCACTACCCTAAAGAGGCCAAGATGGTTCAATTAAGGTTCCTAAGGTCAGTTGATGCTTCACGACACCACATGGAGGCCCCGTACTCTCCTTGACTGAACTCAAGGGTTACCGATACACACCAAAGTGCCACATCAACGTAGCAGACTGTTTCAACCATGTCGGTATACCCCGCATAGTTCCCTCACAGCCTTGTTGCTACTTTCTAAGAAGGTATCCCCAGATCCGGGTTAGGATCTATAGAACTCCCAAGACAGTACCCACAATAATAAAGCAAACAATTCAGACAATTGAAAACACAAGTGATCTTAGTCCTAAGGTACACTTCACTTTATAAAATGTCCCCAGCAGAGTCGCCAATTCTGTGATCGGTGGATCTGGAACTGACTGTTTTTAGCTGGTTCGCGAAATGTCGCGGTAACCAAGAGTCGCCACCGTCTTTTATTTTCTCCAACATGGAAAGGACAAAAGCACAGAAAAATTCCTTATTGAGATTAGTTCTCGGTTCGGGAGGTAGATTTATAGAAAGGGAAGGTATTAGCACCCTTTCTATCCATGGTTATCCATGGGCTCTTAGATACTTGCTCATTGTGTTTTCTAAATGTTTGTTTGCTTTTCAAGGTGAGTGGGTTTGAAAAAGTTTCTTTGAAAGTTTCAGATCGACTCTTGTATCAGTCCTCAAGAGTGTTTGAAAAGCTGTTTTTGAAAGCTTTTTACAAAGTGTCGGTGTGAAAAGAGGTTTTTTTTGGATTTGTTTTGAATTAGAGCAAGTATCTACGAGTCATCTACCTACCCTAAGGAATTAGTCTGTGTAAATGTCCTTAAGGTAGTGCCATCCCACCATTGAGAGGTAGGTAGCACCACCGTTGGAGGTGTTCAGGTCAATTCGAGTTTAGGGACAGTGTGGTCACCAGGCGATAGTAAGATACCTTAGAAGCTACCCTTATGCCATTGATCCTTTTTAATTCGAGGCAACTTTTCCGAGGCAACTTGTTTTGAGGCATATGGATCAACGGACATAAGGACTTACTAAAACGTCCTATACTCGACGACCACGTTTCGAAGGTAAGGCAACAGTGAGGCGTACCCTAGGGGTGGTGTGTGAATTGTGTGTCATTTTCAGTTATATTTGTCTTGTCATGCATTGGTGATCTACGCTTTGTTTTTATTTTTGGCATTCATTCTTTCATGTGGTCATTAACAGTTAAAAGATGCGGAATTTAAAAGTCCTACGCTATTACAAAGGCGCGGGTCTACATCGCCAAATTAAACCAAGACCCGATTTGAAATAACTAAAAATGCGGAAAGATAAATATCCTAATTAATCTATTACAAGGCTTTGGGGCAAGTACATGAAATTTAAAAAGGGAAATAAAAGTAAATGTGCGAAAAGAAATAAAATCGAGAATGCGAGGGCGTTGGACCCTTTTAAAGAAATTAAATCGAAATCGTAAATTAATTAAATTAAATAAAAGCAAGAACTTATTTTTTTGGAGTTTTTGTATTTATGGAATTTAATGAGGAAATTAAACGGAATTAAAACCCTAATTCTAAACTATTTTTAATTTATAAAAAAAAAAGTTTAAGTTTGACCTAGTTTTAACCTAATTGTTTAATCACAAATTTATTTACAAAAATAATTAATTATTGATAATAATAAGAAGAAATTTTAATTATTGAAAAAAAGAATAAAAAGCTAGAAACCCTAATTTTTATGTTTTTAATTTATTTAAGAAAAGAAGTTAAAGTTAAAACCCTAATTTAAAGCTAAATTAATTATCAAATTTATTTACAACAAAAATATTAATACATTAAATAATAAATAAATATATTTTTATTTTTGACTTTCTGGTTTTTTATATTATAAAACTTATTTTATGAATTAAAAGAAAAAATCATTAAATTAAAACAAACAAAAAGAAAAAAGAATGAGAAAAGAAATACAAACATAGGGGGGTTTGTTGACCCTTTTGGAGGTATATCGCAGTAAGGAGGCCCATTGAAATCTGGCCTTTTTTGACCTTCCCATGATCACGTATGGATCATTGACTAAGGTGCATGATGGAAGTCCTGTGCTGGCCTTTGAATTCATCTCCTGGGACATGTGGCGTGCCCAGAGATAGAGTTGTATGGTGGTCCCTGAAAGGTACGCTGCACAGGAACAAGTTAAAGAAAAAATTAAGAAATATGCAAGGGGACCTGGGAATCGAACCCAGGTCCCAACGTTTACCCATTACACATCCAGCCATCTGAGCTACGCATGCACGTTGTATTGTAATTGGCCAGCGAATAACATAACACGACACAACGCTTAGTGATGTCCATCACGCGAAAATTCAAACGTGCCTATCATCAGGAGACACGTCCTCCTTCTTCTTCATGTTTCCTGCAAATAGAAAAGAGATAGCGGGGGTTTTAAACCCCCACTAAATGTACCCTGCGAAAAATAGCGATTAGAGCATCGTTGCTCATAAATTGGGCGCGATATGATGATTGGATTCGCCTGAAGGTCACGAGTTTAATGGTATAGGCCTTGCTGTCCAATTTTTCCAGAAGAAGAAAACCCCAAATTTAAACCTCTGAAAACCTAGAAAACGTTAATGGCATCTTTCTATACGAGCGCTATTAATCCAATTCAATGGCACCATTAGCTTTATTGAGTTCATGTTAGTGCAAAACAATCATTAGAATGCATTAATATGGCATGAAAAGATAAATACGAATATGCAAATGTTCATGGACAGGGCGCCTTCGTGCTACCGTTTCTTGAGGTTAGAGGCTGTGGTTTTGATTCAGAAAGCTTCCTTGATGCGTCAGGAATGTAATGGAATTGTTCTCTTGCCTTGAAACACCCTCTAGCTGTGTATTCAGTTTGGAACTTTTTGACAAAAAATGCAAAGTTTGTATTTTGTTTGAGGCGCAACTTCCAGGTCTTTGTGACTAGGGTTGTGTTCTGGCTTTTATGAGGAATGTTTTAGGTTTGCAAAACAAGTCCAAAACCTTTGTAATCAATGCTTTTGAGATTTGATTTTCATGGTATCGTTTTTCAATCTTTTTCATGTGAAGAACATGCCAATCATTGCCAATCACCTTGATTCTTTCCTTATTGGATAGTGCACGGAATCTTGAATGTATTCTATGCACAAAAAGATTTGAAAAGCATGGGTGAGTATTTTTCTTATAATTAATCATAATTAAATGAATTAAATAGATTAAATATTCAATTAATTAATTAAAAATAGGAAAATAACTCCCCTTTGGGTCAATGGGTCGTGCATAGCTTTTGGGTGATGATTCTTGGAAGAAAATGAGGCCCATTAGCAATTTTGAGGCATTTGAAGCAAAGTTGACTTTTCAAAATTCCCAAACATTTCCCAACTTCCACAAGGCATATCTTGCTCAATTTTTAAGCTTTGATCATGTTCTTTGACATTTTGGAAAGGTCTTGGAGTCCTCTAACCAATGCCTTTGGTCCCATGTCATTTAGATTTACTAATCTCAAGTTATGGTCTTTGACTTAAAGTCCCTTTTTGTTGACTTTTAAAAATGACCTATAATGTTGAGATTGATAACTTTTTGTGAGAGCATTTCTTGGACTTGAAGTGTGAATAGGAGTTGTAGGAAATGTCATTCTATTCAAAATGAGCTTTGGTTGGAATTTTTCTGATAAACCATGTGGAAGTTATGCCCTGGTCAATTTACAGTTGACTTTTTCAACTGTCCAAATATGGAAACTTTTGCATCTTGAGACTTTTTGAGCCATGCCTTGAAAATCATGATCAAGAATTGATCAAATGATGTTTGTGGCTTCAAAATAAGATGTTGACCAAAAATTTGGACTTTTGACTGTCAAATGACCATTTTGCCCCTACAGTTGACTGTTGAGCAATTAGGGTTTTTGACTGTGCAATTTTGTGCTGTAAGTCTTGAAACTTGGCATGTGGATGCTTGACCATATCTGTAGGCATGTGGGACTTGATTGGACCCTTGGAGACTTCAATTTCTTTTCCAGAACAAAAACCCTAATTTTTGACTGTTAGGAGGCCATTGAACTGTGCAACCTTTGGGAGATTTTGAAGCATGCTCTTTGCAAATCTTGAAGAATATGGGAGGGAAAATTTTGGGGTACAACAAATATCATGTGTGTGACCATACACAAAATGTGAGTTCAGAGGAGTGTGTTTAATGGTTAAATCCATGGCATTCTTTGGTGTAGGAACCTTACCTTGGTATCCTATTCCCTTTCTGCCATTTCTGCTAACTCCATAGATCATTGAAGCCATTTTTCTTCTATCTATGCTTTTAGCAAGGAACTTCTGGAAACTATGATCATACTCCTTGATGATCTCATCAGCGCTGCTGGGAGTTTCAGAAATTGGTTCCTTCTGAGAGTTTTGTAAAACATTTTCTAATTTTGAAATTTTATTTCTCAGCTCAGAATTTTCCAATTTAAGACTCTCAGTCTTATCAGAGTCAGATTCAAGATTCCTTTTCAGGTTTCTGAATTTAACTCTAATCTGTTGGTACCTTTCCAGAATTTCGTTAAGGCTTTCAGCAAGTTCAGCCTTAGTAAAATTAATTGCAAAGTCAGGAAATACCTCTTCAGTATCTGATTCTGAGTCTGATTCAGACGCTTCACTGTCTTCTGAAATGTTGGCCATGAGAGCTATGTTTGCTCTCTCATCATCTGATTCTGAGTCAGCTTCAGACGAGTCAGAGTCATCCCATGTAGTCATGAGACTTTTCTTCTTTTCTCTTCCAAACTTATTTTTGGGCTTTTCCCTCTGAAGCTTTGGGCAGTCACTCTTGTAGTGTCCTTGCTCATTGCATTCATAGTAGATGATGTCCTTGGTGTTTGGCTTTCTGCTTCCTGAGGAGCCTTCAGATCTTCTGTATCCAGAGGAAGAATCTGTCCTTCTATATCTGGAAGAAGACTCATTCTGATCAGATCTTCTGGGATTCCTGAACTTCCTTTGCCTCTGCTTCCATAGTTGGTTCACTCTTCTGGAGAGGAGGGAAAGTTCGTCTTCTTCTGATGAGGATCCATCAGATGTTTCTTCAACTGCCTATAAAACTTTAGACTCAGATTTTTTGTTAGATTTTAATGCTAAAGGCTTACCTTGCTTCTGAGGTTCATCAGCTTCCAGCTCTATCTCATGACTTCTGAGGGAGCTGATAAGTTCCTCCAGAGAAATTTTGTTGAGATCTTTTGCTAGCTTCAGAGCTGTAACCATTGGCCTCCACTGCTTTGGCAAGCTTCTGATGATCTTCTTGACGTGATCAGCAGTAGAGTATCCTTTGTCCAGAACCTTGAGACCAACCACCAAAATTTGGAATCTTGAGAACATTGTTTCAATGGATTCACTTTCTTCCATTTTGAATGCCTCATACTTCTGAATGAGCGCAAGAGCTTTAGTTTCTTTGACCTGAATGTTGCCTTCATGCGTCATTCTGAGTGAGTCAAACATGTTCTTTGCTATGTCTCTGTTATAGATCTTTTCATATTCAGCATAAGAGATGGCGCTGAGAAGAATGGTTCTGGCCTTGTGGTGATTTTTGAAGTCACGCTTTTGTTGGTCAGACATTGCTTTCCTGTCAATCTTCTGACCGCTTGCATTTACTGGGTGCGTGTATCCATCTGTCACCATGTCCCACAGATCAGCATCATGTGCCAGAAAGAAGCTTTCAATTCTGTCTTTCCAGTAATCAAAATTTTCTCCATCAAAGACTGGAGGTTTGCCGCTGAATCTATCTCTGTCTTCATTGTTGTCATTGCTGGTGTGTTGATAAGTTCCTGCCATTGTGTTTTTCTGACGCTGGATCTTGTACTGACATGGTTAAGTGTTTTAGCTCAGAACCAGGCGCTCTGATGCCAATTGAAGAAATGAAAAACACAAGAAGGGGGGTTGAATTGTAAAAACTGGAAATCAATTGCAGTCAACACAGTATTTTTATCCTGGTTCGTTTGATCTCAAACTACTCCAGTCCACCCGTCAAGGTGATTTCGCCTCTCTCCAACGAGGTCTTAATCCACTATATTCAACTGAATATTACAACTGCTTTAACAACTGCTAAAGCCTTCTTGAGTCAACCCACAAACCGGTTTCTCAAGGTAATACTTTTTTACAGATAATAGAAATCTAGGTGTGTTGAATATTTTCTACAAAAACTGTTTATCACAACTGTGATACTACACAATTTAAGCTTATGAGAACTAGAGTGCTAAAGTAATTGAATAAAGAATTTGAGAGCTTTAGCAAAACTGAGAGTGAGGAAGATGATGAATAGCTTTTGGCGTGTAGAAGGTTGTAGAGCATTAGCCAATTCAATCTTCACTGACTGGTTTATATAGCATTGGAAATAAGGTACGTTGGAGTAGTAATTCCGTTTCAATGCCAATAACATTCTTTCCTTATTAAGCAGATCTTGTCTGGAATGATGTCGTTGGTAATAAAGCATCTTGAATGCACAGTACCGTTGCCACTTAAGCGTGTTCTGGTTTTGGCTCATTCTGACGCTGCTTAGGTGCTGATGAACTGTTGTTTTCTAGATCAGAGTTCAAATGGTTAAGCGCAGATCTGTTCATCAAGCTTCAGCGTAAGCACAAGTTGATCTTCTGATTCTGATGTTGATATCTCATCTTCTGATGCTGATGATGATGTCTTATCTTCTGATGCTGATAATGATGTTCTCTTGCTGATACCCATCAGAATTTCTGTAAAACAGAACGTAATTTTTTAGGCAGCATATATGTCTTACATGAATCATACAATTAATATATCTTTGCATTTTGTTATCATCAAAACTTAAACTTAGGGTAGTAGATTCAAACTTTATTCTAACAATGTATACATATGTCATGATGTATGAACATGAAATGTTGACGTGATAATCTGAATCTGGGAAAATAAATCCATGATTGCTATGAAAACCATAGTTCCTCCACCTCTGTTGGGGATGGTGAACAACGATGACCATGCTAGAAATTTGCCCCTTGGCTGGTAAATATTCTGCCGGACGAGATTCTGTCTGAGGATAACTCTGCAGGGAATAACCCTGTTGGAGAGGAGATACTTTGTTGATAGATCTGCTGATTTGGAGAAATAAACTCTACTAGGGATGAATTATCGTTACTGGTGATGATCAA
Source organism: Vicia faba (assembly GCA_948472305.1). Classification (NCBI taxonomy): domain Eukaryota; kingdom Viridiplantae; phylum Streptophyta; class Magnoliopsida; order Fabales; family Fabaceae; genus Vicia; species Vicia faba. Next base: position 28,336,533 of record OX451735.1, read on the forward strand.
TTCTGTTGGAGATTGAAATTCTTCTTGTGAGAGAAGTAAACTCTGCTTTGGGGAAAGATTTACCGACTCACTCGCAATTGTGAACTTTAGCTGGAGAGAGTTATGCCCTATTTGGGGAGGCAAAGATAAAAACGTTGGTTGCCTCTACTCCGTGGGGAGTGTAGATGTTACTGGAACGCATGTTGAGGATACGACAATGACTTCGTATCAAGACTTTTTTGCCCTTGTACCTGCTGGAGAAAGTGCTTGTGGAGGCCTTGTGGATTAAGTGTTATCCCAACTTATGATTGCTTGGTAACTACCGACCGGAATGATAAGTCTTCTAGTAATAGGCAAGCGACAAGATAACAGGACATAGTTGTACGCTTTAATCCCTAACTTTTGCCTGGACTGTCTTTTCAGATTTTCAGTCCACCAGCCGCCTTTTCAGGTTTTTGACTTGCCGGGTGTACATATCTTTTTATTTTTTATCCCTAATTTTTTCCCGAACCCTTTTGGTTCGCCGGGATGCCCTTATTTTTGCCTAGGCCAGTTAACCTAGCGGGTCTTTGTTCATGCGCAGTATTTTATGACTATGTCCACGCTCTCAGGATGTAGGGAGTTGTCATTGTCCATAGTAGTAAGTGTTGCCACACTACCAGAAGATGTTTGTTTGATCGTACATGATTTGTTGCTGGGATTCATGCCCAATTCCCCAAGTGTTTCAGATGGAGATCTTCCCCTGGCTATCTGGCACTTTTGGAGAGACTGCCCCAGGTGTGTTTAAACATCAAGTCATTCCCCTTGCTTATGGAAGACCTATTTTTGGAAGTGTCTTTCCCGATGAGGTGATTCTGTCCATTGAGAGGATGTCTATTCATTGAATATCCATTGTGCGGATTTCTCTGTTGTCAAATAATTATTCATATGCAAACAATGTCATTTAAAGAATGCAAAACTCATGTCTGTCTTGAATTTTTTTTTGAAAATGTGTTTTGTGTAGTAAAGCGAAATTTGTGAGAATGTGATATCAACTCAGGATTTGTAACAAAGCCTACAGGAGTCGGGATACCTTTGTAATAGTATGCTCTCAAACTAACCCATGCTTCAGCTAGGACTTTTAAGGGTTATAACGTAGCCTGGTTCACGGTTCAAGAAACAAAGGATAAAGGCTCAAATTTTATTTGTACCCAACCCGCTCTCTGTGATTTTCTTCAGTCCTATGCTCATTTAATTGCACGTTTAGATCCCGATTGAGTCTGGAATCTTTGCTCTGATACTTGGTGATGATTCAGAAATTGAACCTTTGTTTTGAAAAGGTAGTCATTTTTGTAATCTTCTTTTTTCGAGGATTTATAGTAACCTTTTTTTTTTGGTTTTCGTTATCCCTAATTTTTGTCTGAACTGTTTCTTTTGTGATTACAGTCAGCGGGATGCCCCAATTTTTCTCTTAAGTCTCCTTCATAGGTTTTAACTTAATGGGCTTTTATTTCGAGAGATAATAACTGCATGTCTTGACGATTATACGGAACCATCACTATCTTTTGTTTTGGAAGGACGTCTTTGATGCCATTCATTATGTATGAAGTAGAATATTGCGACTGAATGCACATCTAAATTAACTGAGAAACTACCCTGCCCCAGGTTATGATTAAGGGTTTTAATTTGTGTGAAAAGAAAACTCCTACTTCTTTGGCTCGAAGGGGTTGACTAGGGATTATCTTCCTTATAACTCCACTATTTAGGATTTGAAACAACGCATGTACATCGTCAGCGGGGTCTGTTCAAAAGCATACTGTAGAGATTGTGGTATCATTTTCGTCATCCTCCCTCTAAAGGCTTAGAGTTTTTAATCGAGAGTTGAATATCACAAAATGAAATGAGAACGCATTTTTGAAATAGTGAATACGAATGGATTGATTCAAAACAGACATATGCAATGCATTAATGAAATAATAAAGTTTTGACATGACTAAATGTTCGAACAATCAAAAGAAAATTACAAATTGAAAATTCTAATGAACAAAAAGTCTTCTTGTGAGAACTTGTCACTTCAGATGGTATGCCTTGGAGGGATGGCAGAAGAACTCAACCTGACCGTCTTGTGCAAATTCTAGCGCTCCTTCATCAATCATGTCTTGAATTTTATTTCTCAACGCCCAACAGTTGTTGGTGTCATGCCCTAGACTATTGGAGTGATATGCACATATTGCATCAGGATTGTAGTTAGGCGAAGAAGTCTTGGGATTCAGATGAGGCCCTATCAACGTAACCAGATTCATCCTCAACATATGTTGTAAAGCATGAGACAACTGCATGTTGAGTTTGGTAAACTTCCTCTTGGGTGTATCTGGCTTACTCTGATTTACACGTTGTTTTTGGCGAGGTTGTTGTTGGACCCGTAATGTAGTAGCAATTTGGAAAGGTCCACTCTTCCCCAAAACAACCTTTTGTCTTCTTGGAGGTTGATCAATGACTTGGTCCCCGACCTCGACTGTTTGCTTCATATTGTTGTATCCGTCTTGATGAAGTTGGTTGATGATGGTTTTCAGCTCTTTTTGTCTTTAGGCTAGGCCTTGGATAAGAGCCATCTGCCCTAGCATCTGGTTTCTCATTGCATCTACCTCAGCTTGCAGTTGTTCCAGCCGTTCGTCCTTATTGTCTTCAGAACTTTTCTTGACCAAGTTCCTAACAAGGAGTGTTTTCAACTCTTCCTGCCCCTTGGATAGGTTTAGGAATATTTCCCTGAATTGAGCTTCTTGAGTTTGAAGATCTCTGTTGTCTTGTTTGAGAGCCATTGCTGAAATAAACAGCGAGAACATGAGAGACCTGTACTGGAAGACCTGTTATCCAATGATATGTAAGATATATGTATGCAATGTTTTCAAGGATCTCGTGGGGTAAACAAGAAACTGTTAGAATTTGGTTGCAGCTTGATTGAAGAAACTTTGTGTCGTTAAGAGTCCTTCTTCAAGATTCAAGCTCACCATATCGAGTGGGTCATAGCCACTGACTCAAGTTATCGTGTTTTGATCTCTAGACAGCATTGGCTAGAGGAAAATAAATCCCCTTGCTAGACGTTTGGTTCATCATAACCTGCACCACAGGCCCTTGAGATCCTTGAAATGGTTAAGGAAATGTTATGGTATGATGTTATGATGTGTATGCTATGCGTTTAAGCAAAAGTTCGAGGTGATGTAAGCAAGTAAACCCGACAAGAAATCCAAGTTATTGGATAAGGACTGTAAACAAAACCGGCAAGGAACTCATGTTGTCAGATATTAAAACTGTGCAAGTAGTTCAAGTTGAAAGCACACAAGTCACACAAAAACCTTAGGTTTAGGCTTGCATGGGCTTTAAGGTAGTACTCTCTTGAAGTTTAGTTGGTTCAACCTGTCCTAGAAAAGTAATCGGGTTCTAGAAAATCTCAATATCACTGACCATCCTCCATCGGTCATGGTTTTAGCTCACACAATCTTTTCTTGCGGCCGAAATATTCCGAGAGTGTGATCTCAATGAGTGTAGCGTCAAGTATCAACCAGTTCTCAGCTCTACACCGAGGCCGACTATCTCACAACTTTCTAATGGCCAAGTTGGGCGATTAAAGGTTCTAAGGTCAGTTGATGCTTAACGACACCATGCGGCGGCCCCGTATTCTCCTCGTTTCTCCACAAGGGATACTGGTACCAACCAAAGTGCCACACCAACGTAGCTACTACTTCAACCGTATCGGTCTATGCCGTACAGTTCACTCACAGTCTATTTCTACTTACCTAAAAGGTATTCCCCAGATCCAGGTGTAGGATCTATAGTAACCCCAAACAAAACCCTCAAAAATAAAGCAATCAAAGTAATCAAGAGAAGCAATTATGATGAACTAGATCCTAAGGTATACCCCACTTATTAATTTCCCAGCATAGTCGCCAGTTCTGTGATACGGTGGCAGAACCGACTGTTTCGAAATGCTGGTTTGCGTTTTGCGTTTTGTGTTCACAAAATGTCGCGGTAAGCAAGAGTCACCACCGAATTTTATTTCATCCAATCAGAAAGGAAAAAAGTACAGAAAAAAAATCCTTTTTAGAGATATTCTAAGTACGGGGGGTAGATTATAGAAAGGGAAGGTGTTAGCACCCTTTCTATCCATGGTTTTCCATGGGCTCTTAGGTACTTGTTCATTTTCAAATTGCTTGTATATGCTTGCTTTGAAAATGTTTTACTTCGTGATAACCCTTGTATCAGTCCTCAAGGGTGTGACGAAGTTGTTTTGAAAGTTGGTTTGAAAAGTGTAAGTGTGAAAAGTTTTGATTTGAGCAAGTACCTACTAGCATCTACCTACTTGAAAAAAATATCATTTCTATTCTCGTTTCCTTTAGACAGCGCTATCCTACTATTGAGAAATAGGTAGCACCATCGTTGGAGTTGTAAGGGTCGATTCGAAAGGGACGTACGATCACTAAAGCAATGTTAGGACACCTTAGTAATAACCCTAGAGTCTTAAGATCATATACGAGGCTGCATTTCCGAGGCAACATTTCCGAGGCAACATTTGATCTTTTTAGACAGGAGGGCAACCACTAAGACGCTCTATACTTAATGACCGTTTACCGAAGGAAACCGAAGTGTGAGTATACCCTAAGAGTGATATGTGCAAGTGATTTGTTTCGGTTATTTATTGCACATTAGGGTTTTCTAATTATATTAAATTATCATGCAATCTTGTTATACAATCCTATTAACATACATCTAGACAGTTAAATATTTACGAGAATTAAAATGCGAGAAAGTAAATCTACGCTATTACAAGGCTTCAGGGAGGGGGATTAATTACATGGCCAAAAACCCGGGGAAAAAGCGATAAGTAAAAATCCCTAGATTAAACTATTATAAACCATGCACAGTTACAATAATATTGACAAAATAAAATATCATGCGCGCGATGAATCGAATACGAGATAATTAGGGTTTTCACCCTTGCCTAAACCTAATTGCGATTAGTTAAAAAATGTTTTTTTGTCTTGTTATTTTAAGAAAATAAAGAAATCATCAAATTAAATTAAAAAATAAAATCCTAATTCTAATTAATTTAAAAATTAAGGAAAATAAATTAATTTTATTATAAAAAAAAACCTATTTTTTTGTATTTTTATTTATTTGAGAAAAAGAGCAAAATAAAATTAAATCAAAAGTTTAACCTAATTTCTATTTGATTTTATTTATGAAAACAAATTATAATGTCCCTATTTTTAAACTAGATTAAATTAATTTTGATGAAAAAAAAATTACTAATCCTAATTTTGTGAATTATTGATTTTATGGGTTTTTTTGTGAAACAAATAATTAGTTTATGAATTAAAGAAAAGATAAAATAGAAGGAAAATAAAGAAAAAATAAAAGGAAGGAATAATGGGCATGTGATCAGCAGCTCTGGTTCTGGCTGATGGATCCAGAAGATGACCTTCAAAAGATGGTATGCGCCGGATCTGATTCTGACTACTGGATCCATCAGATGATGACCTTCAGAAGGTGAGGTGCGCTGGATCTGGCTCTGACTGATGGATCCAGAAGATAATATTCAGAGGATGCTTGATCTGGTCCTGGCTGATGGATCCAGAAGATGACCCTCAGAAGATGGTATGCGCCGGATCTGATTCTGACCGCTGGATCCAGCAGATGATGACCTTCAGAAGGTGGGGTGCGTTGGATCTGGTGAAAACAAAGGGGAAAATGCCAAAAGCTCACGCGTGGGATCGAACCCAGAATTATGAGTTTCTGACTTCCTTCTTCTGACCGGCTGCGTTGGATGTTAACTTGTTAATATAATAAAAACAAATAATATATCAGAAAAACAGGTTTCTGGCCATAATAAACGCGCCAAAATTTAAACCAGCGGGTAAGGTTGTGACACGCCATCGTCTTCTTCCCTGGAACCGACGTTTAAAACTCTGAACCTTTACCTACAGACATGGCACTGTAGCTATAACCTTGTGTATTTCAAAAATTACATCCAAGCATTATAAATAAGATTCAAGACCATGGATCGATTGGGTTTGACCCTCTGATCACAATGGTATCCTTCATTAGGGCCAATTGTTCCTGCATTTGAAAGCCCCAAAATAACAAGGCAAACCCTAGCTATGGCAGATGTTCATACAAGTGTTAAAACTTCAATTAAATGGTCCAGACATGATGCAAACATGACAATAAACACAAATATACCATTGAAACACGTTCATGATGCAAGAATCATAGCAATGAAATCTGAAAAAGAATGCAAACCGTGTGACGTCTAGAGGGCGATTCTGGGCGTGTAGAGGCGTGCAACCGGTCGTGCTAGCTTCAGAGACATTCCAGGAAATGATTGGTGGCTTTGAAAGTCTATGACTTGGCCTCTAAACTGGAAATCAGTCTATCACTTTTTTGACAATTTTCAACTCTTGCTTGCAGCTTTTTCGACCTCTAAACTCCTCCCTTGTGCATTGGATCTCTTGTCTATATGTAGTAGAACGCATTAGGTCAATAAAAATGCCTTGTATCTTTATCAATTATGGAGATTTGATTTTGTCTTTCATGGCATATGATTATTTTCCAATTTTGCTCAAATCCAATCTTTTCCAACCAAATTGGCCTTTTACGATTTGATCTTCATTTGACAGCATATAATATCTTCTTTCAATGCAAAAGATCATCCCTAAAATGCAATATATGATTTATTAGGATTTATTTGATTTTATTTGAATTTTAAATGAATAAAAATCAAAATAAATTAAATAAATGAGTAAATAAAGTATGGAGGGTCCCATAGGTCGTGGACTATGTTATGAATGAGATGCAAGCATAAAAAGTTGGGCCCATTTAGCAAAATATGCAAATTTGAGCACATTTGACTTTTGGCAATTTTGCAAAAAAGGTAAACTTGGTCAATGCATAACTCTCTCAATTTTGACCCTAGAGAGGTGTTCTTGGACTTTTTAGAAAGCCTAGGATGTCCTCTAAGCATCCCTTTTGGTCTCATCTCAATGGATTCTTCCATGTTCATGTATGAAGCCTTGACCCAAAAGGTATTTTTGTTGTCTTTTTAAAATGACCTATAATGTCCAAATTCATATCTTCTTGTGAGTGCATATTTTAAACTTGGGAGCTGAATATGAATTGTATAGAATTGCATCCCCTTCAAAATGAGCTTTGGATGGGTCATTTTTGATAAAGTATGAGAAACTTATGTTTTGGTCAAAGTTGAGTTGACTTTTCCTACAAAACCCTAATTTAGCAAGTTTTGGGCTTTGATGAATTGTGAGCAATCCTTGAGGAATCATGATCAAACCTTGATCAAATGATGGGTAGTACTTCAAAATGAGGATGTTGACCAAAAATCTTGAATTTTGACTGTATGTGGGCCACAGTTGACTTTTGACCTAGCACAGTCGATTTTCAGGCATTTGAGCAATTGACTGAGCAAACATCCTATGCAAGGCTTGAAACTTGATATGGATGATCTTGAGAACATATTAGGACAATGGTGAGCATTTTGGGATCCTTTGGACTCAAGCATCTTGATGCAAAATGAAACCCTAATTTGAGGTAGACTGCCTTAGGAGAGAGTTGGTCTGGTCAACTCTTGAACTTCCTTGAGCAATTTGGGGACCTCACTTGCCATGTGTTTAGAAATGTAGGAAGGAAAATTTTGGGGTACAACAATTACCATTTTCCTAACTTTTTAATGATCCGTGGAGTCTCTCCATTTGTAGACTACCATTCTATCAATAAAATTTGAGCTTTTACCCGATTCTTTGTATTTCTTATTTTTATTCAGCTTACAAAGACTCCATTTATTATTGATAATAATTATCAAAAAGATTAAATAACAAATTTATTTTTCAAAAATAATTTACAACTTACTTTTACTTTAGATTTTGTGATTCGAGAGGAAAACAAAAGTGGTGATCCCAGGAATGGACGAACTCCAGTAATTTTGGGAAGTTTTGTTTCCCCCAAGAAGGTTTTCTCAAGACGTTTTCGTTGTATTGGGTTTGTGACTCCAGTGTCCCCAGTCAAGTCTTGGTTCATTTTTCATTTGTGAGTTTGCATGATATAAAGACTCAATTCAAGATTCTCCAGTGAAGGCTTTGCTAATTTGATTGAAGTCCTTTCTCCCTAGAGAAGTTGGTGCAATAATTACTCTCAAAGAAGAACGTATCTCCGGTTCCCCCAGTGAAGAACGTATATTGGTTTCCCCTCAAGGATGTGGTGTTCACTTCCCCAATAAAGTCAACGCAAAATCCCCAGTTGATGTCTCGATGATGAAGCATTATCTCCCTTAGTGAAGTCTGTATGATTTTTCTCCTTTAAAGTTGGCCTGAATTCCCCAGTAAATGTTTTGACGATGTGATTTCCATCTTCCTTATTTGAAATAAGTATTGCAATCCCCAATATAAGTGCAGACCGTGAAAATTTTATTTCTCCATTGAAGTCTGAGTGTTATTCCCTGGCGAAGCCTGGAGAAGGATGTTATATCCATGTATCTATATTGTTTTGCTGCTATGATTGTTTCTCCCCAGTGAAGTTAAGTCATGCAGTAGGACTTTATTTTCTCAGTTGGTGCCTATTTTCTTTTGGAATGATCGTCTTGGATGTGATTTAGCCGAGTGTTGTGTGGGCCGAGTTGGCTTTGTTTGTTTATCCCCAGTATTATATGTTTGTTTTGTCAGCATATACAAGATAACCCTCACACATTCATATGCACATCATGCATAGCTTAACTTAGCAAATCATTTCTCATTCATATCCGTTAATATTTTGTTGACATATTACCTTATTTTGTAGAGTTGGGTTATCCTCTCTCCAATAGAGTGTCATCCATAAGCAGAAAGTATATATTCTTTCAATTTCCCCACTGAGTTATCCCTCGTGGAAGATTTTTACTTTAGCCTTTTTACACAACTCTTTGTCTGGATGATTTGGGTTTCCTTCTTGAGTTTATTTCTCAAAGAATGTATTTTAGAAGACCATTTTATTCCAGTTTATTTCTGGTTTGAATCCTTGATCCTCAGCAATATTATTACTATGGATTTCTGCAAGCTTCGAGTTTTGGTTTTAGAGTGTGCATTTATTTTGCACGAGAAGACTTCATCTCCTCAGCAGGAGTATATTGGCATTCCCCCAGGAAGTCATATTTCTTTCCCCAGGAAGCCATAATGTTCTCCCCAGAGAGTCATTTTTACAATCCTCCGTGACAACAAGTAACAGGTCTCTTTATTTGAGCAACTTGTACTTCCTTGTAAATGTCGACATTACTTTTTTTTGCTATCTTCTTTAAGAGTGGATATTTTTCAGTTCGTTGTCAAATTACTCCAATGGATGGAAAGTATTTCAATATTTTTCTACCTTCAGTGAACGTTGGTAGTTCATCGTCAGTTAACAGCGGTGCTATGATATATTCTCTTTCTACCTTCAGTGAAAGTTGGTAGGTCTTCGGCAGTGAACGTTGATGATTGTTATCTTTTTGCTACCTTCAGTGAACGCTGGTAGTTCATCGTTAGTGAACGGCGGTGCTATGATATATTCTCTTTCTACCTTCAGTGAAAGTTGGTAGGTCTTTGGCAGAGAACATCGATGATTGTTATCTTTTTGCTATCTTCAGTGAGCGTTGGTAGTTCATCGTCAGTGAACGGAGGTTCTATGATATATTCTCTTTCTACCTTCAGTCAAAGTTGGTAGGTCTTCGGCAGTGAACGTCGATGATTGTCATCTTTTTTCTATCTTAAGTGAATGTTGGTAGTTCATCTTTAGTGAACGGCGGTGCTATGATATATTCTCTTTCTACCTTCAGTGAAAGTTGGTAGGTCACCATCAGTGAAAGTTGGTGATTGTTATCTTTTTTTTACCTTCAGTGAACGTTGGTAGTTCATCGTCAGTGAACGGAGATGCTGTGATATATTCTCTTTCTACCTTCAGTGAAAGTTGGTAGGTCTTCGGCAGTGAACATCTATGATTGTTATCTTTTTGCTATCTTCAGTGAATGTTGGTAGTTCATCGTTAGTGAATGGAGATGCTATGATATATTCTCTTTCTACCTTCAGTCAAAGTTGGTAGGTCTTCGGTAGTGAACATTGATGATTGTTATCTTTTTGCTATCTTCAGTGAATGTTGGTAGTTCATCGTCAGTGAACGGCGGTGCTATGATATATTCTCTTTCTACCTTCAGTAAAAGTTGGTAGGTCACCATCAGGGAAAGTTGGTTATTGTTATCTTTTTGCTATCTTTAGTGAATGTTGGTAGTTCATCGTCAGTGAACGGTGATGCTATGATATTTATTTTCCTTGTACCTTCAGTAAACGTGGTAGCTCATCGTCAATGAACGTCGGTGTTGTTATTCATTTCCTCTTTCTACCTTCAGTGAACGTTGGTAGTTTCATCTTCAGTAGAAGTTGGTGTATCATTTGACCTTTTACCATCCTCTATGAGTCGGATCTTTTGATCCACAAGTGCTTTATTTTCCTGGTTGAGTTTCTATTTTGTTTCTTTATTTCCTTTGTTACATCCCCAGTGGTGTTTTGCGTCTCTTTAATTCTGTTCATATGCATTGATATGCATTGTATGGCATCTTAGGGCCAAAAATAAGGTTTGTTTTATATTTAAGTATCTTCGATCGCGTCAACACGAAGATTTTTAACCTTCGTATCTCCTGATAGTAGAAAGTTAAATAAGGGCAGCTGTTGTACCCCAATATTTTCCCCTAATATCCCTTCATCATACCATGTTGATTCAATCACAACAAGATCACATTAGGGCTTTTGGTTCTCCTCCCTATCTTTAGCTTTGCTCTTTGAGGAAACCACAAGCACCTTGATTTGTTTTCTTTTGTGATCATGAATATTTTGTCTTGATTTTCTTTCTAATTAATAAAATTCAATGTTGGTTTGTCTTACTTGTTAATAATGTAGGTAAAAGCAATGTGGCTTGGCAAGTTGATCCATGGGTTCATGAGTTTATTTCCATGCCCTAGTCAATAAATCTTGAGAAATTCAAACCTCACCATTGAAGTGGTTTTGGAAGAAATGGCATGACAAGGTTTATTTTGTTTCACTACATTTCAAATTTATCAAAATTGATTCATTAATACAAGGGGGTTGATTGAAGAAGTTGTCATGGTTGGACAAGGTCATGTTCCCATTGGTCACAAGTGCATATTTCTATCAATTCTCAAGATATGGAAGTATTTTTGGTTTCTATGAGTTCTAATTATCATCCTCAACAACTTCTATTTAGAAAGCAAGAGTGTTGGTACAAGAAGGGTGTTCAAAATTGTCAACGTTCCTCAAAGCATTTTCTTGATCTAGGAGCTAGGGTTTTGAACTTCAAAGAAGTATATATTGCTCATGTTTTGGTATTTTTGAGTGATTCCAAATACATACTTCTCTTCAAAGGGTCATTAACAAATCACTTAAAGGGTTTCAAGGAGTTTTAATGTGGATGAAGCTTGATGATGAAGAAAGATTACAAGTCCTCCAGATGAACCCCCATTTTCTCGTGTGTAAATTTAAATAAATATAACTTGGTCAATTTTTATCACCTTGAGCCCACTCTTTTTCTGTAATGATCTTGAGGATGTGAAATTTATTCCTTCTTTTATATACAAAGTGAGAAAATGGATGGAAGATGCCCTAAGGATGCAAAAGATTATAGGTCATTTCATGATTTTTTTTCAACTTCAACAATTCATAACTGTCTCAATTTTTGGATATTTTGAATGGTTCAAGTTTCAAAATGTCATTCAAGAGGTCTATTTCATGCCATATTTTTTGGTCAAGAGAAAATTCCAAGTGGAAGGCCATGTTTGGATGAAAAACATTATAGGTCACTTTTGAAGACAATTTGAAATATTTCTATGGAAAGTCAACTTTTTCCCCTAACTTTGTCTCAATGCAATTTTCAGCTCAAGCATCCATTTGTTTCCATTATTTTTCCATTGCAAAGCTTGTAACCTCATATTTCTAAAGCATCAAGAATCATGTCCTAAGACCCCTTGAGCTGAGAATACCATTGATTTGAACTTGGTAACTTTAAACTGAAGTTTCTTCAAAAGTCAGAATTTCAAATCATTGATTTAGCTTCTAAATGCTTTGTTTCTGTGTGTTTTTTCTTCTAAACATGTTTAGTGAACTTCCATAAGTGATTAGCATAGAAACACGCGCGTTTTGGATGAGTTTTGATCAAATTAGAAGTCACATTTTTCTTGTTTGCAACTTCACATGATTTCCCTCCAAACTTCATCATTTCACACGCTTGAACATTCCATTTGATTCCCTATAAATAGAGGGTCATCCCCAATTCATTTCCTCAAGCTTGAATAGTCAGAATCACCCTGCCAAACTTGCTCCATAACTCAATTTTCTGTAACTTCAAAATCAGTGTTCAAGCCTTTTTCAATCCAATTTTTCTATTAATTCACCTTCCTTGATCTTCCCTGAAGCTAACCATACAATTACCTTCAAGAATTGTGCCCTATATTGCTCCATAAAAGTCCATTTTTAGAGCTCTGCAACTCAACTTCAATAGTTTATCATGATTACATTCTTTGTTTGTAATCCGGAATTCACCCGTTACTCTGCCCAATTTTTATGAAGACTTAATACACTTGAAGTTTGGTTCTCTCAAGAGGTCTAGCATCTTTGCTTATTTGGTTTCAATCCAAGGAATTGGAATTCTATCTTGACTCATAATGTCCAGTATTGGATTTTTGTTGGTTAGATGCTTCTTATCCCTAGATTTTACCTTATTCTTTAAGATAGTCTCTTCTTCTCCTCCCATCTTCTCCCTCCTTTTGAAAACTCTTCTTGTTTTTAAACTTGAAACACTTTCATAATAAACTTGGACTTATGTCCATGCATTTTTCAAAACATTTTCATAAATAAACTTCAATCAACTTAATAATACCTTGACATTTTTTATGAGAAGACTAAAAGTCAATCAATCTCATTTCAAACCATTTTGCCACTTTGGCTTTTACTTTAAACTTTTCTCAAAAGATTAGACTCTTGTCAATCCTTGTAGTGATGCGAACAACTATAATTCTACAATATGTAGTGATGAGAGATATTTTCCACTTGGGTGTTGAGTGAGGCATTTTTTATTTTTTAAAATCCAAGCCATATCCTCCACTTTGAGATGATGCAAATTCTCCTTTTTCATGATTGTGGGTAGTAAGTATGTTTTCCACACGGACAATGACAATGATGTCTTATCTCATAAAATTAATCAACACACTTGTGTTTTAAAACTTTTAAAAGGTGAACTACGTGTACCTTGATCCCCTATTGTACGAAAGGTGGTACGTAGGCACTAAAGGTTCACAAACGCGGCGGGTGCAAAAATCATAAAAATATACTTCTTTTCTCACCTCCACCATCTATTTTTCATACAACATTTTATAGCCAAAATATACAGATTTTTACAAAGAGGTTCCTGCGGAGTACCGTAGATGTTTAGGGTGCTAATACCATCCCTTTGCATAACTAACCCCCTTAACTTGAATCTTTCCCCCCTCTTTTGGGTTATTCTCTCTTTTCCCATTCCTTTTGAAACAGTAAAGTGCGGTGGCAATTTTTTATTTTGATATGTATAAGTCTAGTCAATCTAATGGCTTTGTCTTAAACATTACTACCTCTACAATAAGATAATGCTCATCAAGCTATATTTGAAAACAAAGGTTGTAGAAACCAACAAGAAATTGGAATCATTAAAGCAATCTATTGTAGATAGTCAAAAGAATAAGAATGAGGATGAGAAACCATATTGGTTCGATTATGAAACTTGTGACATTTGGAAACAAGAGACAAGAGCTCTTAAAACCAATTTGGTTTTAAGAGCTCTTGTCTCTTGTTGCCAAATGTCACAAGTTTCACAATTGAACCAATATGGTTCCTCATCCTCATTCTTATTCTTTTGACTATCTACAATAAATTATTTTAATGCTTCCAATTTCTTGTTGGTGTCTTTAACCTTTGTTTCCAAATATTTACAAAAATTCATTGGAAGCTAATTTCTTAAAAGCATTCGAGGCGTCTCTATTTATATTTTCAAAATATTTTTCAATTAAAAAAAGAAAACTTATCAATGTTATCATATTTAAAATGACTTAGATTATTTTTCTTGCTCTTACGTTGATTGGCCATGAGACACAAGTTTGCCTCTTCTTCACTATCACTTGAGCTTTTCTTACTTGAGGCATCATTATTGCTATCCCAAGCAACATAAGATCTTATATCTTTGATAGACTTGTTGTTTGGCCTTTTCCTTTTTCTTTGTCACGAGATGTGCATTTCGATCTATAGTGACCCAGTTTTCCACATTCATAGCATAAACCCTTTGATCTACCCTTTTTGTTGTCTTCTTATTTAGAGGATGTGGCATGTCTTCTAAATTTTACAAGATTTTTGTCAGAATGCCTTACATCATTCTTTTGAATGTATCGTGAAATTCTTACACTTTAAAACAAATTTCAAGACTGATGCCCAACACTAAAACACAATGTCAGAACAGATGTTAATACATCATCTACCCGATGCAGCAATTTGCAGAAGATGAATTATGCAGAAAAATAAACTACTGAAGATAAAATAACACAAATAATTGTTAAGCCAATTCAGTGCAACATCACATACTCTAAGGGATACCAAGCTAGGGACTAGAACCAAAACCTGAAAATTACACTTCCAATAAATAATACTTATTTTTGCTTAAAAGCTTTTAACTAAGAACAATAACTTGACACACAATCAACTCTTTGCTTAAAAGCTCATGAGTGATAGGAAAGTAACAATGAACAATCAGTCTACCTCAATGTATCAGAAGATACGTGAGTGGCATACACAAAAACACAAAGCACCTAAAGTACTCTCAAAACCCTAAACCCTTATTATGCACCCACGATTTTTTTCAATGTGAATACTTTCTATTTTAGGTTTAGCAAGTCCTTATTTATATACTCTTGCATAATGGGCATGGACTCTTCAATCAAATCTAATCTTCTAATTTTAAATCTGCTGCAAGATCTTCACACAAAAATAGGAACAAATCTTCAAATTTTCCTAAAAAGTCTCCAAGATCCTTTTTGTAGTTGTTTAGGTATTGGCTTGCATTTTTGGTAAAACCCAAGTGTATGTGTGAATGTCATGACTGATGTCATAACATTCTAGTTTAGTTTGTACTGACTCATTAGGTACCTTTGCAGAAAAATATTGTAATTCAAATACTGATGTTTATAAGTGTGTATCTGAGCATTTTGCAAAATGATCACATTTTGCTAAATCAGTAGACAGGTTTTCTCAGATTTCATAACAGATGTTATGATATCCTGTTCTGAACTAACAGGTTTGCAGGTTGGATAAGTCTGAGTTTTTTCAGGAAAATAACTCAGTCTTTCCTGAACAGAATCCTGCGTTTTCTGAGGGGTAACCTAGCTCAACCCTAACCTGGTTAATAAAGTCCTGTGACCTGGTCTTTAGGTCAAACGGAATTAACCCTAGGTTTTTGTGGAAACCCTAACTGAAGTTGCAGCTGCTATATATTCAACAGAGCTGTTGTTTTTCAAGGCATCCCTTTTTATTGATCAAAAGATCATTTGTAATCTGTATAGGTTTGATTATTGTACTCCAAGCAATTATCATTGTGATAAGTGACTTGGAATAGGTTTCTAATTGTAAGGGTTGTGTAGCACTCAAAGCTTTGAAGCAAGAGTGTTTGAATGTTCCTTGACTAAAGCTGTGAAGCAGAGTCAAGTTAGCTGTGTGCATCACTCAAAGCTGTGAAGCACGAGTGATTGTGTTGCTTGATTAAAAAGCTGTGAAGCTTAATCAGGTGTTTGTTTTTGAAGAGTGTCTTCATCAATTCTTAAGTCAAATTGGTTTATGTATCACTGCTGTGATTGAGGGGGAGTGAGTAGGAACTCAGGTTTAAGTTGTACTTAGATTGGAATTGCATTGGGTAGGTCTTAAGTGAAGGAGATAAACTGGTTGGTTTATTCCTGAATTAACATCTCTTATAGTGGATTTCCTCCCTGGCTTGGTAGCCCCCAGAGTAGGTGTTGTTGCACACTGAACTGGGTAAACAATTGACTGTGTTCTTTATTGCTTTTGTATTTACTGTCATATAGTAAGTCAGATACGGTGTCATAACATTGAACGTGACATTGAGTATCTGCAGCCAGAATTTCAATTGGCATCAGAGCAGGCACCCTGCCTGTATTACTGGGTGAGATCTAGGGATATCACTTTCTGGCACTATGGACAAAGAAGGAGCTTTTGGAAATAGACCACCCATTCTGGATGGAACTAATTATGACTACTGGAAACCTCGTATGATTGCCTTCCTAAAATCTCTGGACAAAAAGGCTTGGAGAGCTGCTGATAAAGGATGGATTCATCCCACCATAACTGAGAAAGATGGGACAATCAGTCTGAAGCCTGAGGAAGATTGGAGTAAAGAAGAAGATGAGTTAGCCCTAGGAAATTCCAAAGCTTTAAATGCCTTGTTCAATGGAATTGATAGAAACATTTCCAGATTAGTACATCAATATGAACTGGCCAAGGAAGTTTGGGACACTCTCAAAATTACTCATGAGGGCACTTCCAAAGTAAAAATGTCAAGGCTTCAGATGTTGACTACCAAATTTGAGAATCTAAAAATGATGGAAGATGAAACCATTCATGAGTTTCACATGAACATCTTGGAGATTGCCAACACCTCAGGAGCACTGGGAGAAAAGATGTCAGAAGAAAAACTGGTGAGGAAGATTCTCAGATCCTTGCCTAAAAGATTTGCAATGAAGGTAACTGCCATAGAGAAAGCCCAGGACATTAGCAAGTTGAAAGTGGATGAACTTATTGGGTCTCTTCAGACTTTTGATATGGGAATCACTGATAATGGAGTCAAGAAGAACAAGAGCATAACACTTATGTCCAACACTGATGTTGAAGAAAAGATATCAGAAGCTGTAGCCATGCTTGGAAGACAGTTCAACAAACTCATCAAAAGAATAGATCAAAAGTCAAGGTCTAATGTTCATAACATTCCCTCTGACATTGACAGTTCCAGCAGAAGACCAAGGTCAGAAGAGAAGGGAATTCAAGGCAGAGGAATTCAATGCCATGGTTGTGAAGGATATGGGCATATTCGAGCTGAATGTCCTACCTTTCTTAAGAAACAAAAAGGAATGACAGTTACTTGGTCTGACTGTGATTCAGAAAGTAATTCTGAAGAAGAATCTGCCAAACGAGTTACTGCTTTAACTGGTGTGTGTACCTCTGAAAGTGACATCAGTAATGAAGAAGTGACTTTTAAAGAACTGGCTGATACTTACAAGAAATTGTGTATCAGAAGTACTGAAGTCTGTGTGCAGAATGAGAAACAATCGAAACTCATCATAAAGCTGGAGGCTGAAAAAAGGGCAAATCTTGAAACTATAAGTCATCTAGAAGGAGAAGTTCAATTGCTGAACTCACAACTGAATCAAATGACCAAATCTGTCAAGATGTTGACCAATGGAACAGACAAATTGGAAGAGATCCTTCAGGTTGGACAAAATGTGGGAAATAAATCTGGACTAGGATTTATGGAAGCAAAGAAATCTGGTACTGGTAAGCAAATGTCAAAACAGATGTCTCAACACAACTCTCAACATCAGGAACAGAGACATATGAAGAAAAGGTACCAAAGATGGAAATGTCATCATTGTGGGAGATATGGCCACATAAAGCCCTTCTGCTTCAGACTACATGGATATCCTAATCAGAACTCAGGTGTCAAACCTAAGTCTGAAAAGGTACCACATGCTCCTAAATGGAAGAAAAAGGCTACTGCACTGATAGCTCACACTTCCCTGAGGGTCTCTGCAAAGGAAGATTGGTACTTTGACAGTGGATGTTCCAGACACATGACTGGAATCAAGAACCTCCTCAATAATGTTAAGCCTCACACTACCAGTTTTGTGACCTTTGGAGATGGGGCTAAAGGTGAAATCAAAGGAGTTGGTGATTTGGACTGCCCTGGAGTTCCAAGTCTGAATGAAGTACTGCTGGTGAAAGGGCTGACCGCTAATCTCATTAGTATCAGTCAATTGTGTGATCTAGGATTCAAGGTCAATTTCTCAAAATCTGAATGCCTTGTAATCAATGACAAACAAGAGATAATAATGAAAGGAGTCAGATCCAAAGACAACTGTTACTTGTGGGAGCCTGAGAACACTAATTTCTCATCTGTGTGTTCCATTGCAAGAGAAGAAAAAGAGGTGAAACTGTGGCACCAAAAACTTGGCCATCTTCATCTAAGGGGTATGAAGAGGATCATCTCCTTGGAGGCAGTCAGAGGAATTCCAAGACTGCAAATTGATGAAGGAAGAGTTTGTGGTGAATGTCAGGTTGGTAAGCAGACTAGGATGTCACATCCAAAGTCAAGACATCTGACCACCTCTAAGGTTTTAGAACTCCTCCATATGGATCTGATGGGACCAATGCAAGTAGAGAGTCTTGGTGGTAAAAGATATGCCTATGTGGTTGTGGATGATTTTTCCAGATTCACCTGGATTAATTTCATTAGGGAAAAATCAGATGTATTTGAAGTTTTTAAAGAATTGTGCAAAAGAATTCAAAGAGAGAAGGAAGGATGTATTGTCAGAATCAGAAGTGATCATGGCAAGGAATTTGAAAACAGCAAGTTTGGTGATTTCTGCTCTTCAGAAGGAATTAGTCATGAGTTTTCTTCTCCTATAACACCTCAACAAAATGGAGTTGTGGAAAGAAAAAACAGGACCATACAGGAATCTGCCAGAGCAATGTTACATGCCAAAAGACTTCCTATGTACTTTTGGGCTGAAGCTATGAATACAGCCTGCTATGTTCATAACAGGGTCACCTTGAGGAAGGGAACCTCATCCACCATATATGAACTCTGGAAAGGAAGAAAACCAACCGTGAAGTACTTCCATGTGTTTGGCAGCAAATGCTATATTCTGGCTGATCGTGAACAAAGAAGAAAACTGGATCCTAAAAGTGATGAAGGCATATTTCTAGGATACTCCTCAAACAGCAGAGCTTATAGAGTATTCAACTCCAGAACCAAAACCATGATGGAATCAATAAATGTTATAATTGATGACTATCATGAAGAAATAGATGTTCCTTGTACTGTTGAGACATTCTTTGAGACTTCAACCCAACAGAATGACCTATCCAACTCCACCACAACAGAATCTGAATCAAAGGAAGCTAGCAAGATCCCTTCCATCAAAATTCAGAAGGATCATCCAAAAGAGCTCATCATAGGAGATGCCAATAGTGGAGTCATCACAAGATCTAGAGAAATCATCTCAAACTCTTGTTTTGTGTCCAAAATGGAACTAAGAAATGTCAAGGAAGCCTTAACTGATGAATATTGGATTGGTGCAATGCAAGATGAACTGAACCAATTCAAGCAACATGAAGTTTGGGAACTGGTTCCTAGACCTGAAGGAACTAACATCATTGGGACAAAATGGATATTCAAGAACAAGTCAGATGCTGAAGGAGTTGTCACCAGAAATAAGGCAAGACTTGTTGCTCAAGGATACACCCAGGTTGAAGGGGTTGATTTTGATGAAACCTTTGCACCTGTAGCCAGGCTGGAATCAATCAGACTCTTGTTGTCAATTGCTTGTCTTCTGAAGTTCAAGTTATTTCAGATGGATGTGAAAAGTGCCTTTCTAAATGGGTACTTGAATGAGGAAGCTTATGTGGATCAACCTAAAGGCTTTGTGGATCCAACCCACCCTGATCATGTCTACAAATTGAGAAAAGCCCTATATGGCCTGAAACAAGCTCCTAGAGCATGGTATGACAGGTTAACAAAGTTTCTCTCAGACAAAGGCTACAGAAAAGGAGGCTTGGACAAAACTCTCTTTGTCAAAACTGAAGGAGGAAAGTTGATGGTTTCCCAAATATATGTTGATGACATAGTGTTTGGAGGAATGTCAGAACATATGGTTAAACACTTTGCTGACCAAATGCAGGCTGAATTTGAAATGAGTCTCATGGGAGAACTAACTTATTTTCTTGGACTACAAGTCTCACAGATGGAGGACTCAATCTTCTTATCTCAAAGCAAGTATGCTAAGAACATTGTAAAGAAGTTTGGTATGGAGAATGCAAGTCACAAAAGGACCCCTGCTCCTACTCATATAAAGCTTTCCAAAGATTCAAGTGAGGTTAAGGTGGATCAAAGTCTGTACAGAAGCATGATAGGAAGCTTGCTGTACTTAACTGCCAGCAGACCTGATATTGCCTTTGCAGTTGGAGTTTGTGCAAGATACCAAGCTGATCCCAAAGTCAGTCATATCAATCAAGTGAAGAGAATTTTGAAGTATGTAAGTGGTACTTACAACTATGGATTGATGTATACTCATGGCTGTGAACCAGCTCTGACTGGCTACTGTGATGCTGATTGGGCTGGTAGTGCTGATGATAGAAAAAGCACCTCTGGAGGATGTTTCTTCTTGGGAAGTAATATGGTTTCCTGGTTCAGCAAGAAACATAATTGTGTGTCTCTTTCCACTGCTGAAGCTGAATACATTGCAGCTGGTAGTAGCTGCTCTCAAATGATATGGATGAAACAGATGCTCACCGAGTATAATGTCACACAAGATGTTATGACATTGTACTGTGACAATCTGAGTACAATCAACATATCCAAGAATCCCATTCAGCATAGCAGGACCAAACATATTGACATACGACATCACTTTATCAGAGACCTTGTAGAAGAGAAGACAATCAAATTGGAACATGTTGCCACTGAGCTACAGCTGGCTGACATTTTTACCAAGGCTCTGGATGCAAATCAATTTGAAAACTTAAGGGGTAAGTTGGGTATTTGCCAACATGAGGAATTGTAGCAATTAATTTTGCTTAAAACAAGGATCAAAGGAGTTATGCCTGTTCTGATTGGTTTAAAATTGTATTTTCTCATTTCCTACAATTCTTTTCAGAAGTTGAATAGACACTCCCTTGATTCCTTCCCCTCTCGTCTCCTCATCAAAACCCAGTCTCTCAATCAGAATTTTCTCCTCAGTTGTTGTTGGTCCTCTAGGACTGTCAAAATGTCTCAAACACCATCATCATCCAATACGACTATTTCAACCTCTTCCTCTGATCAAGATTCTAGGACAATCTCTTCTTGTCTGGACTCTGAAGTTCTGGAGATCTCTTCTCGTAGAAAAGTGGGAACTAACCCCACCAAGGTCAAAGAGTTGAGAACGAGACATGCAGGAAAGCCCCAAGCTTCTGCCTCTGGTAATCCATCTCATCCTTCTTCTTCAGTTCCCCCTGAAATTGCAAATAGGGAAGGGACAGCCTATGTTAATCAAG
This sequence comes from Vicia faba, assembly GCA_948472305.1. Classification (NCBI taxonomy): domain Eukaryota; kingdom Viridiplantae; phylum Streptophyta; class Magnoliopsida; order Fabales; family Fabaceae; genus Vicia; species Vicia faba. The sequence continues at coordinate 28,357,904 of OX451735.1, forward strand.
CAATAGCAAAAATTGTTTCAAGAATTCTGAACGAGAACCACTCAGTTCCTGGCATTTCTGTTCCTCTGAACCAAGAAAGTTCAAATGCTGAAACAAATCCAGATGTCTCTAAGAATGTTGAGACATCAAACAAAGAGAAGAATGCTGACATTGCTCACAAGAAAAGAAAGAAGCTCGAATCCTCTGGATCTGATGACAGTGCTTGAAGGTTGGTTGCTGTTTGGTGGTGTTGCTGGTCAGTGCTGATATCTGGTGGAGTTTGGAAGTGTGTTCAGTTCTTTTTTTCTGCTGCTGCTCTTATTAATTGTTTTTGGATAACTGTATAATCATTATGAACATGTATCTTTGGCCCATTTGTGGCTAAAGAGGGGGAGAATATTTTGGTACTTAATATGTTCTTGCTCAATTAGACATTCTATTTTTCTGCAGTCATTTATTTCTGCTGCTATCTATCTCTGATTGCTTAGGGTCTTTAGCCAAAAATCTGCCAAAGGGGGAGTTTGTAGTTGTTTAGGTATTGGCTTGCATTTTTGGTAAAACCCAAGTGTATGTGTGAATGTCATGACTGATGTCATAACATTCTAGTTTAGTTTGTACTGACTCATTAGGTACCTTTGCAGAAAAATATTGTAATTCAAATACTGATGTTTATAAGTGTGTATCTGAGCATTTTGCAAAATGATCACATTTTGCTAAATCAGTAGACAGGTTTTCTCAGATGTCATAACAGATGTTATGACATCCTGTTCTGAACTAACAGGTTTGCAGGTTGGATAAGTCTGAGTTTTTTCAGGAAAATAACTCAGTCTTTCCTGAACAGAATCCTGCGTTTTCTGAGGGGTAACCTAGCTCAACCCTAACCTGGTTAATAAAGTCCTGTGACCTGGTCTTTAGGTCAAACGGAATTAACCCTAGGTTTTTGTGGAAACCCTAACTGAAGTTGCAGCTGCTATATATTCAACAGAGCTGCTGTTTTTCAAGGCATCCCTTTTTATTGATCAGAAGATCATTTGTAATCTGTATAGGTTTGATTATTGTACTCCAAGCAATTATCATTGTGATAAGTGACTTGGAATAGGTTTCTAATTGTAAGGGTTGTGTAGCACTCAAAGCTTTGAAGCAAGAGTGTTTGAATGTTCCTTGACTAAAGCTGTGAAGCAGAGTCAAGTTAGCTGTGTGCATCACTCAAAGCTGTGAAGCACGAGTGATTGTGTTGCTTGATTAAAAAGCTGTGAAGCTTAATCAAGTGTTTGTTTTTGAAGAGTGTCTTCATCAATTCTTAAGTCAAATTGGTTTATGTATCACTGCTGTGATTGAGGGGGAGTGAGTAGGAACTCAGGTTTAAGTTGTACTTAGATTGGAATTGCATTGGGTAGGTCTTAAGTGAAGGAGATAAACTGGTTGGTTTATTCCTGAATTAACATCTCTTATAGTGGATTTCCTCCCTGGCTTGGTAGCCCCCAGAGTAGGTGTTGTTGCACACTGAACTGGGTAAACAATTGACTGTGTTCTTTATTGCTTTTGTATTTACTGTCATATAGTAAGTCAGATACGGTGTCATAACATTGAACGTGACATTGAGTATCTGCAGCCAGAATTTCACTTTTTAATGAAACCAAATCAAATTTGCACTGTTCTTAATAAAACCTTCTTAAGCTGGAAAAATCAGTGAGATATATCCAAGAGGATCTCACAAAATCAAATCAAATCTATCAAGAGAAATAACAACATCACATGCTATTAAGCAAGCCAAGATATCAAGACATATAGCTCAATATCTGTCTAATATACATGACAACAGAACCTGTCATGACAGTTGGTTAAGATGTTGCGACATCTTGCTCAACATTAGCTATGAACCATGTTTTAGAAAAACTTATGCCAAACATAAAACTATGGTTCTAACAATCTCCCCCTTTGGAAAATTTTGGCTAAAACAACCTTAGCACAATCAAACTGGAGAGAGGAATAAAACCATATTCATAAAACACAAGCCACAAGAAAAACATGTAAATTTTGTACAAACTGCAAACAAAAAGATATATCAGAGATACATTGCAGTTACAGAGAGACCTAACCTCACATACAACTCTTCTTCAAACTCCAGAAGCAGATGTCAAAACATGTGGTCTTACATCACACAACATACTTCAGACAGGTTCATTACTCCCTCTGTCACACATAACCAAAAATCCCCCTTAATGTGAAAACCCAAATCACTAGAAAATCCAAATTACCAAATATGAACTATCCAAGTTCATACATCATAGGCACATGCAGTAGAAGAAAAGTAAGCCTCACGTCAGGATTCTCCAGAAAAAAACATCCGGCAAGATGTCAGAACATCTAATAAGACATCATGCACACATATCCCATATAAGCAGTATCAGCAGAAGCACCAACAAGCATGACAAACTATTATGCTCCCCCTAAATAGTTGCATACAACAAGTGTAATACGATGGAAAAATTGACTTGGTTTTGCATTTTATCGCAAATTTTGTGGATATCAAGAGTCTCCACCGACTTTTATTTTATCCAATAAGGAAAGGGTTAAAAGAACAGGAAAGACCTTCGTTTTATTTTGAGTTCAGGGGGTAGGTTATGAAAAGGGAAGGTGTTAGCACCTGTGGTACATTGGCCAGAACCAGGACTGTTTTAGGAATGCTGGTTTTCATTTTGCGTTTGTGTTCGCAAAATGTCGCGGTAAGCAAGAGTCGCCACCGACTTTTATTTTATCCAACAGGAAAGGAAAAAAGCACATAAAAATTCCCTTTTTTCGAGATTTTGAGTACGGGTGGTAGATTATAGAAAGGGAAGGTATTATCACCCTTTCTATCCGTGGTTTTCCACGGGCTCTTAGGTACTTGCTCATCATTTTCAAAATTTGCTTGTGTGTGTTTGATTTGAAAAAAAGTTTTTAACTTCGATTTAACCCTTGCTTCTGTCTTCAAGAGTGTTACAAAGTGTTTTTTGAAAGCTTTGTTTAAAAGAGTGTAAGGGTGAAAAAGTTTGTTTAGATTGAGCAAGTACTTAAGACCTAATCTACCTACTCGAAAAATAGAATTGTTCTATGTTTGTTTCCTTTAGACAGTGCTATCCCACTATTGGTGAGTAGGTAGCACCGTCGTCGAAGTTTTGAGGGTCAATTCGAAAGGGAGGTACGATCATTAAAGCAATGTTAGGACGTCTTAGTAATAACCCTAATGTCTTAGATCAATTATTCGAGGCAACAATTGCGAGGCAACCATTTCGATGCAACTTTTCTGAACGGGACTTTGATCTTTGTTTAGACAAGAGAGCGACCACTAAAGCATCCTATACTTAATGATCGTTTACCGAAGGCAACCGAAGTGGGAGTATACCCTAGGAGTGCGCATGTGTGAGTGATTCAATTTCAAGTTTATTATCTTTGCACATTGAGGGTTAGCTAACCATTTTAAAGTTAATCATACATTCTTGTCATGCATTCCTATTATTCATACATCTAACAGTTAATATTTGCGGAATTTAAAGTGCGGAAAGTAAACTACACTATTACAAGGCTACGGGTATTTACATAGCCAAAAACAAACTCGTTAAAAAAACGATAAACGAAAGTAAAAGTCCTAATTAATCTATTACAACTTGTGAGCAATTACATTAATATGATAAAAACAAAATAATAAAACGCGCGCGATGAGTTAAGAATGAGAGAGGAATAGGGTTTTGACCCCGTCTAACCTAATCGAAAGAGAAATTGTTTTTGTCGTTTTTAATTATTTTTTAAGAAAAAGAATTAGGTTTTTAAATAAAATGCAAAAGTAATTAGTAATTAAATTAATTAAATAAAATAATTTACATGGCCTATTTTTTGTATTTTTGGTTATTTTTTGAGAAAAAGAAAATAGAATTAAGTTAGAAAAAAACCTAATTGTTCTAATTGTTTTTAATTTATTTACAAAATAATTTAAGTTACCTAAAATTAAATAATCCTAATTAAATTATTTAATTTTATTTTGATAAAAAATAAACCCAAATCTAATTGGATGAAAAATATTTTTTATGATTTTTTTGATAAAAAGAAAAGTTAATTTGTGTTAGTAAATAAAATAAATTAATTAATTAAGAAATATGAAAAGAAAAGAAAATAGGCCTGAGAAAGTAAATTGAAGGAGTGTGGATAGCAATTTTCTAGGCCCAAAATAAGTGATCCACGTTGACTTGCCTAGATCCCCTGTTGTGCATTGACCAAGGTGTTGGTGGACCTTCATCTTACGGCCTTTAGATCTGGCCTTCCGGACACTTAGCATGTTGGATGATGAGGTCACATGGTGGTCTCTTGGCTTGTGTGCACGCTGGATCACCTGAATGAAAATAACAAGATATAATAGGGGGGACCTGGGATTCGAACCCAGGCCCTGATGCCTTTTACACTTGCTCCACTACCAACTGCGCTGTATGCTTTTGTTGTATATAGAATAAACAATAATCATAATATTATAAACAAGCGAAATAAAAAGAAATTCACGCGGAAATTCAAATGGACGAGTAGGGTGATGCCACGCCATCATCTCTGTCCTCTCTCCGTGGCTAAAAGGTTTGAAGACCTTTACCTACGGACAACGTCCGTCACTACAAACCCTGCAATTTCTCAAAATCAAGCACAAGCAAGATAAATAAAATCTAAGGTCATGAATTGATTCGTCTTGGCCTGCTGAGCACGATGGTGCCCTTCTTGAGGGCTAATTTCACTTGTACACGAAAATCCAAAATCGAGCCAACAAAACCTAGCAATGGTGAATCTTGATACAATCCACAAAAATGAAATTAAATGGTATAGATAGCTTGCAAATGTGTTAATGAACAAGAATATACTATTAAAACATGATGAATGTGCAAGAATAACAAGATTCAGTTTTGGAAATATGGGTAAACCGTGGGAGTCGTGGGGATGAATTCTGGGCACTAGCACGCTTGTTCTTGATTGGTACAGCTTACTTGTACCCCCAGGAAGTGAATGAGATGGTCAGGAAGCCCTGGAATCGCTTGGAACTATGAATTCAACTCAACACTTTTTTGTGTTTTTTTCAAGTTTTTTTTTACTTCTCACGCCTCTCTAGCCTATTCTTTTAGGTCTACAAATGTTCCTTATGTATTGAGGATTGGATTAGGGTTGCAACCATGATCTCAATCTTTGCCAATTATTGATTTTGATCTTGATTTGATTCACTTAAAATCCTTCCAAAAATAGGCTAAAACCAATCTTTTTATGCACTCAAAGGCCTTGCACGAATTCAACCACTTGCCAGCTGGATATAGGACCTGAAACATGTACAAGATCTTGAGATTTCAATGTTTTGGATTTTTCCATGATTTGTTTTGATTTAAATTGATTTAATTCAAATAAAAATCAAAATAAATAATAAAAATAAGATAATGACAAGCGGAAAGAGCTAGGGCTCGTGGACCATGCTACAAACTCAAAACAAGTGCAAAAAGTTAGGCCCATTTAGCAAAAATTGCAATTTGAGGCATAGTTGACTTTTGGCAATTTTGCAAAAAGGGCCAACTTCACCAATGCATAACTTCCTCAATTTTGACTCTTTGAAGGTGTTCTTGGACTTTTTAGAAATATTGAGATGTCCTCTAAGCAACCCTTATGGTCTCGTCTCAATTTTGTATTCCATGTTCATGTATGAAGTTTTTGATAAAAAAGGTGTTTTTGTTGACTTTTCAAAATGACCTATAATGTCCAAATTCATAACTTCTTGTGAGTGCATATTTTGAACTTTAGAGATGAATATGGATTGTAGAGCATTTCATACTATTAAAAATTAGCTTTTGATGGGTCATTTCTCATAAAGTATGAGAAAGTTATGCTTGGTCAAAGTTGAGTTGACTTTTCCTACAAAACCCTAATTTAGCAACTTTTGGTTCTTGATGAATTATGAGCAATCCTTGATGAATCATGATAAAACCTTTATCAAATGATGAATGATACTTCAAAATGAGGATGTTGACCAAATATATTGAAGTTTTACTGTATGTGGGCCACAGTTGACTTTTGCCCTAACACAGTCGATTTTTAGGCCTTTGAGCAATTGACTCAGCAAACTTTCTCTGCAAGGCTTGAAACTTGACATGGATGATCTTGAGAACATATTAGGACAATGGTGAGCATTTGGGATCCCTTGAACTCAAGTATCTTGATGCAACATGAAACCCTAATTTGAGGTAGACTGCCTTATGAGAGAGCTTGTCTGGTCAACCCTTGGGCTTCCTTGAACAACTTGAGGATCTTTCTTGAAATGTTTTGAGAAATATGGGAGGGAAAATTTTGGGGTACAACAGCTTCCCCTGTTCAATCTTCTTAAACCTGAGGATGTAGATTGGCTTTTGTGCCTTTCGTGATCCGAAGGTGGAAGATGATTGAACACTAGAGTGCCCAGAAATTTGCACTCACATGAAGTGGTATTTGTCTTGTAACCTCAGGAATGGGATTACAGATGCCATTTGGAGATTGATGACGAAAGATGGGCTTAAAGATGCCATCCTAAGGAGTGTCGATCACATAAGAGATTCCTTAGCGATAGCTTGTATACCTGTTGTTGAGGAAGATTCCGTTGGGGAATGCTGATCTCTGTCTTGAGAGAAATAGAATTTTAGGAGCTTTGGTCGTCCATTATTCTACTGGGGAATCATCTCTTAGTCGAGAAGGCGAGAATGAACTATTATCTGGTCGTGATCCAGGTTTTATAGTGATAAGACCGACTGCTATCTGGTCGTAATCCAGGCTTTACAGTGACTTACTGGGGAGATGAGATTAAACTTGCTATCCAGTCATAATCCAGGCTTCGTAATTTCTCGATTCTTATCTGGTCGTAATCCAGGCTTCAGAAGGAATTAAGTTGTTATCCGGTCGCATCCGGGCTTCAACTAGAATTTAGGGCACACTAATATCCGGTCGACTCCGGGCTTCTTAGTAATTGTCCAGGTAAACTGCTATTTGGTAGAAATCCAAGCTTCTCACTGTCTTGTACTGTTATCTGGTTGTAATCCAGGCTTCAGTGCTTTTATCTTTATCTGGTCGTAACCCAGGCTTCACAATGCTTTATACCATTATCTGGTCGAATCCGGGCTTCATGGTGTTCTGTACTGGTATCTGGTTGTAATCCCGGCTTCACAATACCTTACTTCTTATTTGGTCGTAACCTAGGCTTCAGAAGAAATCAAGTGGTTATCCGGTCGCCTTCGGGCTTCCATTTGATTTTGCAGCCTACTAATATCCGGTCAAATCCGGGCTTCATAGTAATTGGCCGGGTAAACTTTTATTTGGTCATAATCCAAGCTTCACAGTGTTCCTCACTGTTATCTGGTCGTAATCCAGGCTTCAGTGTATTTTTACCGCTATCTGGTCGTAATCCAGGCTTCGCGATGTCTCATACCATTATCTGGTCGAATCCAGGCTTCATGGTGTTCGGAGAAAATCAAGATACTATCCGGTTGTAATTCGGGCTTCATAAATTGTATTAAAGATATACCACTATATGGTCGTAATCCAGGATTCGCGGTGTCTTTGGCTGCTATCTGGTCGTAATCCAGGCTTCACAGAAACTTATATTGCTATCTGGTCGTAATCCAGGCTTCACAATAACTTGCTGAGCTGTTATCCAGTTGTAATCCGGGCTTCACGGCTTGTGCTTATGATAAACCAATATCTGGTCGAATCCAGGCTTCATGGTGTCTCAGACTGCTATCTAGTCGTAATCCAGGCTTCACAGTAACTTGCAAAGCTGTTATCCGGTCGTAATCTGGGCTTCACGGCTTGCTGGGGATTAAACTATTATCCGGTCGAATCTGGGCTTCATAGCTTAGAGATAAACCACTATCTGGTCGAATCCAGGCTTCACGGTGTTTGATACTGTTATCTGGTCATTCTCCGGGCTTCACAATATGATGTAGAAATCAAGATACTATCCGGTCGGATCCGGGCTTCATAGCTTGAACTTGGTGAGAATTTGATTGTATCTTTCCTGAAAGGTACAGGTTAGTTGTATGTAATGCATGACATGTATCAAGCAATGATGTTCTCAAAATAAATGAGACTGTGTTGTATGATGCTTATGCATATGTCATGATGTATGGACATGCAATGTTTTTATAATAATCTCTAGCTGGGGAAAATAAATCTCGGACTGTTGCTGGAGAAAAAGAGTTGAATTCTTCGTTCTCGCTGGGAATAACGACCGAAGATGATGGTGAGAATAATCCTGCTGGAGAATAAACTGTCGAGAAAAGATTCTGTGGGGAAGAGATACTCTGCTAGAAGATCTGCTGATTCGAAGGAATAACCTCGGCTGGGGATAAAGTTTCTGCTTGTGAAAGAAATGAACTCCGCTGGGGATAATCTTCTAGTGCTGGCGATAGATAAACTCTGCTTGGGGAGAAACACTGTTTTTAAATACCTTTTGCTCTGCGGGGAGTGAATGTACCTTTAATCGTATTCTCCATCTAGGTCTATCCCTATACCTGGTGGACATAGCAACTGTAAGGTTTTGACATTTCTTGTTTGCCCCTGTTCCTGATATTACGAGTAATCATCTTTTGTTTCGCATGTAAATATTTATGAGCAACAATTATTGTCAAATGCATATATCAAGAATGAACATTGGACGTTCTTGCAAAACAAAACAGAAAAAAGGAAAACAATTTGAAATTTCTTTGCGAAAATGAATTGTATTGATTTTGAAGTTAGCCTGTAAATAGGCGTTTTTGTACAAGAGGCTGACGTCCTAGTAAGAGAACGCCGCCGAATGATAGAAATTATACAATTTGTGTAAAACAAAGAAAAACAGCTATGTGAACAATCCCACTGGGTTCCAACTCTGCTATTGCCTTTATATCTTCGAGCATCCCATCACTTTGCTACTTGGTTGAAGGTAGATCAGATTGATTAGTGTCGTCCGAGCTTGATAGTTGATACCGAAGTCTGGTTGCAAGATGATCCAATGAGACATAGTGTTACGCTTTGATCCCTAATTTTTGCCTGGACTGCCCTTTCGGGTTTTCGGTCCACCAGGATACCCTTTTTTGCCCAAGCCGCCTTTTTCAGGTTTTCGACTTGCCGGGTGTTCAGATTTTTTTTCATTTTCATCCCTTATTTTTGCCCGAACCCTTTTGGTTCTCCGGGAAGCCCTTATTTTTTCCTGGGCCAGTCAACCTAGCGGGTTTTTGATTATGGGCAGTATTTTTTTCACTATGTCTGCATTGACGGGGTGAGGAAGGTCGTCACCATCCATGGTGGTTAGAATCATAGCTCCTCTTGAGAAAATGTTCTTAACCACAAATGGCCCTTCGTACGTAGGGGTCCACTTGCCCCTGGGATCACCTTGTGAAAGTATGATGCGTTTGATCACCAGATCCCCAACTTGATACTCTTGTTGTCTAACTTTCTTGTTAAATGCCTTGATCATCCGCTTTTGATACGTCTGACCATGACAAATAGCAGTAAGTCTTTTTTCATCGATTAAATTCAGCTAATCAAGTCGGGTCTGGATCCAGTCGTCCTCGCTCAAACCTGCATCCTTCATAATCCTAAGAGAGGGTATCTGGACCTCAATAGGTAAGACTGCTTCCATGCCATACACCAAAGAGTAGGGTGTTTCCCCTGTTGACGTCCGCGCTGAGGTACGGTATCCATGAAGAGCAAACGGTAACATCTCATGTCAGTCTTTGTATGTCACCGTCATCTTCTGCACAATCTTCTTGATGTTCTTATTAGCCGCTTCAACATCCCCATTCATCTTCAGTCGGTAAGGAGAAGAGTTGTGATGTTGTATCTTAAACTATTTGCAAAGTTCGGTGATCATAGTATTGTTGAGATTTGTACCGTTATCCGTAATGATCCTCTTGGGTACACCATATCAACAGATCAAATTATGCGGAATAAACCGTGCCACGACGTTCTTGGTCACTGTAGCAAAGGAAGCTGCTTCAACCCACTTTGTAAAGTAGTCAATTTCTACCAGGATGAAACGATGCCCGTTGGACGCAGTGGGTCTGATTTCACCAATCATATCGATGCCCCACATTGCGAAAGGCCAAGGAGTTGTCAAGACGTTCAGAGAAACTGGAGGTATATGCACCTTATCAGCATAGACTTGGCACTTATGACAGGTCTGAGAATGTTGATAACAATCAGCTTCCATAGTAGACCAATAGTATCCTTCCCGTAGGATTTTCTTTGCCATGGTATGTCCACTGGAATGAGTCCCAAAAGTACCTTCATGTAACTCTGCCATGATCCTTTCTGCCTCGTCCTTGTCCATACATCACAGTAAGGTTGAGTCATGGTTACACTTGTAAAGGACGCTATTACTGATGAAGAACTTTGCTGCGAACCTCCTCAGAAACTTCTTATCATTAACAGATGCACCCTCGGGGTATTCTTGAGCCTCAAGATACCTCTTTACCTCGTGAAACCAGGGTTTATCTACTACCTTTTCAATCTCAATATCACAGCAATGTGCGGGTTCATCCAACCTTTCAATGGTAATCCGGGGAGCTTCATTGTCCCACCTGACCTTGAACATAGAAGACATAGTAGCTAGCGCGTCCGCTAACTGATTCTCCTCTCTGGGGAAATGTTCAAAGGTTATCTCCTCAAAGTGTGGGAGCAATGTCAATACATACTCTTTGTAAGGAATAATATTTGGGTACTTCGTATCCCGCTTGCCTTTGATCTGACTGATCACTAGAGCGGAATCTCCGAACACACTCAAAAACTTAATCCTTAGGTCAATAGCTGCTCGAAGGCCCATGATGTATGCTTCATACTCCGCCATGTTGTTGGTGCAGTTAAAACATAATCGGGAGGTGAACGGAGTATGACAGCCTTCAGGAGATATGATCACGGCGCCAATTCCATTACCCAACGCGTTCGAAGCTCCATCGAAAAACATAGACCATCGGGATCCTTCTTGAGGTCCTTCATCCGGTCCTGGATTTTCACAGTCAGTTACCAACATGATGCTTTCATCCGGGAACTCGAAATTTATAGACTGGTAATCATCCACGGCCTGATGCGCCAAATGATCTGCCAACACACTCCCCTTGATTTCTTTTTGGGTTGTATATTGGATTTCATACTCAGTTAAGATCATCTGCCATCTTGCTATTCTTCCGGACAAGGCAGACTTTTCGAAGATATACATGATTGGATCCATCTTTGATATCAATAGGGTAGTGTGAGTCAGCATATACTATCTCAGCTGGCGAGCAGCCCATGCCAAAGCGCAGCAAGTTTTCTCAAGCAGTGAGTATCGGGTCTCACAGTCGGTAAACTTTTTGCTAAGGTAGTAAATAGCATGCTCTTTTCGGCCAGACTCGTCATGCTGCCCCAGCACACACCCCATAAAATTGTCGAGTACTGTCAAGTATAAGATTAAAGGTCTTCCTTCAACTGGAGGCATCAGAATAGGTGGCTCTTGGAGATATTCCTTGATCCTTTCGAAAGTGGCCTGACACTCATCATTCCATTTTACCACTTGATCTTTCTTCAGCAGCTTGAAGATTGGCTCACAAGTAGCAGTCAGGTGCGAAATTAATCGGGAAATGTAGTTCAAATGTCCCAAAAAACCTCTGACTTCTTTTTCCGTTCGGGGAGCTGGCATTTCCTGTATAGCCTTTACCTTTGAAGGATCCACTTGAATACCTTAATCACTAACGACGAAACCCAACAGCTTACCAGACCTTACCCCGAAGGTGCACTTGTTCGGGTTTAACCTCAGCTTGTACATCTTCAACCTGTCAAATAGCTTCTGGAGATGGTCAAGATGTTCTTCTTCAGTCTGGGACCTTGTAATCATGTCGTCAACGTATACCTCAATCTCATGGTGAATCATGTCGTGGAACAAAGCGACCATGGCGCGCTGATACGTTGCCCCAACATTCTTCAATCCAAATGGCATGACTTTATAACAAAAGGTACCCCACTGCGTAACGAATGTTGTCTTCTCCATGTCCTCGGGAGCCATTTTAATCTGATTGTAACCAGAAAACCCATCCATAAAGGAGGAGATATTATGCTGCGCGATGTTGTCGACCAGAACATCGATGTGAGGGAGTGGGAAATCATCCTTGGGGCTTGCCCTATTCAGATCCCTATAGTACACACACATTCGCACCTTACCATCTTTCTTGGGCACCAGAACCACATTGGCAACCCACTGTGGGTAAGAAGTGACAGCTAGGAAACCGGCATCAAACTGTTTCATGACCTCAACTTTGATTTTCTCAGACATCTCTGGGCGCATTCGACGAACTTTCTGCTTCACTGGAGGACAATCTTCTTTAGTTGGCAAGCGGTGTACCACAATATCAGTATCCAAACCAGGAATATCTTCATAAGACCAAGCAAAGATCTCAACATAGTCACGCAACATTTGTATCAACCGTTATTTGACGCTAGACTCCAAATTTGCACCGATCTTAACCTCTTTCTTGTCTTCCTCTGTACCCAAATTCACCGATTCCACTGGCTCTTCATGGGGATGTATGGCCCTCCTTTCCTGTAGTAACAGTCTAGCAAGTTCCCCAGGCACTTCGCAATCATCCTCACCTTCGTCCTCGGCTTGGTTGATTGGACTTTCGAAGTCATAACTGACAGTAGCATAGTCGTTATCAATGGGATCCAGAGTGGATGTGGATCTGCATTATGATATGTGAGTGTGTGTAAGACGATAGCTGTTTTGATAAAGTGCAAGATAGAAAAGAAAAAAACAAGGAGCGCAAAATTTGTAATGCAAGAAAACATCCAATGCTTTATTGATGATATATGAAAATGACAAATGTTAAACCCTCACAAACAAAGCCAAAGTGCATCGGGAAAGGCACCGGGCCGTAAAGTTTCAAATTGTCTGTTACAAATTTCAAAACAAAAGTCTATTACTGTGTAATAAAAGAAACGGGCACGAAGTCCTTTGCCGTCCAATTATTCGATCCACCGTCGGTAGTCAGGTAGATCCAGCTGTCAAATTCTGACTCTTTTTCATTGTCTTCAATTGCATTCACTCCCTGATCATGTTTAGGCATAGGAGCAGTTATGACGTCGGGCTTTTCCGGATCGTCAAACTCGATTTCTTTAGCTTCAATCAAATCTTACACCTTATTCCTCAAGGCCCAGCAGTTGTTGGTATCATGCCCTGAGCTATCAGAGTGATAGGCATAACGGGCGTCCGAATTATACAGCAGAGATGTAGTACTGGGATTCTTCGGGGCCTACCTCAGAGTTACCAGGTTAGTCTTTAACAGTTGTGGTAGAATTTGAGACAGGGTCATACTGAGCCGAGTATACTGTCTTTGCGGTCTCTCCACCCTTTGCTGATTGTTGCGTTGTGGGAAACAGTGGGTCTTGATATTACTACCTCATTTACTGCTTGGCGGCGTTCAGGCCGGTTTTGGCTCCTCGAGCTGTAAACTGCACTAGCTTCTTTTCTGAAAGGCTTCTTTTCTGTACTTGATGAAGCACCTTTCTGTATCTTACCACTTCTGATACCAGCTTCTACTCTCTCCCCAGTCAAAGTCAATTTAGTAAACCCGGATGATGAACTGTCGATCAAATGGTTGAAAAATGGACCAGACAAAGTCCTAAGAAACATATCCACCAACTCCCTATCAGACAGAGGGGGTTGGACTCTTCCAGCCAGATCTCTCCATTTCTGAGCATAGTCCTTAAAGCCTTCGCCTGTACCCATAGACATACCCTGAAGCTGAGTACGCGTGGGAGCAAGGTCGGTTTTATACTGGTATTGCTTGTAAAAAGAAGCAGCAAGGTCCTCCCAGTTGCGGACGTTAGCTCCTTCCAATTGATAGAACCATTCAAGTCGAGTCCCTGACAGACTATCTTGAAAGAAATGAACCCACAGGTTTCTATCAGCAGTATAGGGTTGAATTTTTCTGACGTATGAACGGAGATGAAGCTTTGGACAAGATACCCCATCATATTTAGCAAAAACAGGAGCTTTAAAATTGTGAGGGATCACCACCCCAGATGCCAGTCCCAAATCTTCGAAGTCTAAACCAGGTATCTTCTGGATCTCCATTGCACTCAGCCGGTCTTCAAGTTGCTTATACCTATCCTCGGCAGGAGGATACTGTTCTTCATCAAAATCAGTGTCATTATCAGAGACCATATGACTAGGACCCTTTCTTTCCTCTTGATCCTCTCCTCCTCCGGATGAATGAGACAAATCAGTTTCTTGTTGCAACCTGTTCCCAAATCTGTGACCCATATTCAGGAGGACCACCTTCTTCTTCTCCTTCAAGATGAGAGTCTTCAAATCCTGTTTTCCTTTAGCCAAGTTCAAGAACAACTCTTGAAATTGAGCATTATGTGCTTGAAGAACCTTGATGGCTTGATCGGTAGGTGTTTCAGAAGACATTATATGCTGAAATAAATAGCGAAGAAGATAAAAAACCTATAATGGTACCTGTAATGAGGTGCATGATAATGGAATGCGTATGAAATGATTTCAAAGACTTTGGGAGATTTAAATTTGCCAACCAAGAAATAAACAAACTTTATTAGATTCAAACTTGTAAAAATGTTTAACAATGCCTTCAAGGCGTTACAAAAGAAATAGACTGCAAAACAAATCTAAAAGATATCAGAAATCCCATGGTCGCTTTCCCTTCATGCTGACATAATCATTGATTGTCCTTTCATTCTCAAGTTTCCTTGTAAGCTTTAAGACCTTCTTCTCCTGCTCATGATACTTCTCCCGGTAGGTATCCCTTTCTTCCTTCAACTGATTCCAAGATCTCTTCAATTCCCCAAGATCGGTAGGCATATAGGGATAAAGCATTGTATAAGGAACCCCTTCTTCATTAGTATGCTCCACAATCACTGGTAGCACAGCTTCATAAGGCATCCCCAGCTTTTGAGCACGGGCTCGAACCCACTGTAGATAAGGTTGCATAGGGAGAGAAGTCTTTAGTCCTAGTTCTTGAGGGTCAGACTTGTTCACCGTGCTCGAGGCTCGTATAAACCTTCGGTGATGCTCATTCACGTCCCCCTTGTAGTCAAAGACAATGTCTGTAAGAAGCAGCTCATGGGGACCATCTCTCCGAGCGCAACCAAACTGTCGTAAGACCAAGCAAGGACTGTAAGTTATACCCCCTCTAATTCCAAGCAACGGGACATTAGGGTATTCCCCACATCGATCAATGATAGCTACTCTTTCCATATCTTTAGAACTCTAAAGAATGTCCGTATGAGCAAGGGACATGATTCTGTAAGCCCAACCTACTCCTTCCTCATTCTTCAATACATACTTGGGGAGGTGCGAAATAAACCACCTCGCCAGCAGCGGCGTGCAACACATGAGGTTCCCCCTTCTTCGCACGGTACGAGTATAGAGAGCATGCAGAATATCACCTAGAAGAGTAGGCACTGGATTACGAGACAAGAAGATCTTGACCGCATTCACATCTATGAAGGAATCTGGATTCGGGAAAAGAACCAAGCCGTAGATGAGGAGAGCCAAAGTGTCTTCAAAAGCTTGAAAGTCCAAGTCATCCCAGAATTGTTGAGCTTGATCCATTAGAAACTTGGCCAAGAAACCTTTTACCCCGCTCCGTGTCTCCCAATTAGACACTACATCAGCCTTTTTCAAGTGTAAAGCTGAAGCAATGGCTTCTGGCCTAGGAACCTCCTCCAAACCTGTGAAGGGTGTCTGCTCGAGGATAGATATGCCTAATAAATCAGAAAACTCCTCCAAAGTGGGGACTAGCTGATAATCCGGGAAGGTGAAACAGTGATGCAACGGATCAAAGAACTGGAAAAGGACGCTCATCATCTTCTCATCCAACTTTTAAGTGACCAAACTAAGGAGATGACCATGTCTTCTAACAAATGAAGAAGTATCAGGAACTTTTGAGACTAACTCTTTGACCTGAGCAGGGATTTGCACAAAGTTAACTCAGATGGTGTTTCTATGCATAAAAGTCATGATCTGCAAAACAGAACAAAGATAAATCCCCTCGATCTTTGAAATGGTTAGTCTAATGAAATATGCATGCTATGTCATGATGCATGATGTCATGATAAAACACACAACAGGTATAGAAGATAGCAAACATGGTATAGGCAAACAAGTCACACAATAGCCCTTAAGTTTCAGGCTTGCATGGGGTCTAGGTATTACCCTCTTGAAGTTTAGTTGGTTTCAACCTATCCTAATAATAGCAATCGGGTTCTAGAGGTTCTCAATATCACTGACCATCCTCCATCGGTCATAGTTTCAGCTCACACAATCTTTTCTTGTGGCCGGAACTATCTCGAGAGTATGGTCTCAATGAGTGTAGTATCGAGTATCAACCAGTTCTCAGCTCTATGTCGAGGCCGGCTATCTCACTACTTCCTATGGCCAAGTTGATGAATTATAGGTTCTAAGGTCAGTTGATGCTTAACGACCCATATAGCAGCCCAACATTCTCCTTGTTTCTCCACAAGGGATATCGGTACCAACTAATGTGCCACATCAACGTAGCTACTGCTTTAACCGTATCGGTCTACGCTGTACAGTTCCCTCACAGTTTATTGCTACTTACCTAAAAGGTGTCCCCCAGATCCGGGTTAGGATCTATAGTAACTCCCAATACAAAGCCCTCAAAGATAAAGCAAACAAATCAAACAATAGAAGCAAATATTATGAACTAATCCTAAGGTATACCCCACTTATTAAGTCCTCAGCAGAGTCGCCAGTTTTGTGATACGGTGGCCAGAACCGGGACTGTTTTAGGAATGCTTGTTTGCGTTTTGCGTTTGTGTTTGCAAAATGTCACGGTAAACAAGAGTCGCCACCGACTTTTATTTTATCCAACAGGAAAGGAAAAAAGCACAGAAAAATTCCCTTTTTCGAGATTTTAAGTACGGCGGGTAGATTATAGAAAGGGAAGGTATTAGCACCCTTTCTATCTGTGGTTTTCCACGGGCTCTTAGGTACTTACTCATCATTTTCAAAATTTGCTTGTGTGTGTTTGATTTGAAAAAAAATTTTAACTTTGATTTAACCCTTGCTTCTGTCTTCAAGAGTGTTACGAAGTGTTTTTTGAAAGCTTTGTTTAAAAGAGTGTAAGTGTGAAAAAGTTTGTTTGGATTGAGCAAGTACTTAAGACCTAATCTACCTACTCGAAAAAGAGAATTGTTCTATGTTTGTTTCCTTTAGACAGTGTTATCCCACTATTAGTGAGTAGGTAGCACCTTCGTCGGAGTTTTGAGGGTCAATTCAAAAGGGACGTACGGTCATTAAAGCAATGTTAGGACGTCTTAGTAATAACCCTAATGTCTTAGATCAATTATTCGAGGCAATAATTCCGAGGCAACCATTCCGAGGCAACTTTTCCGAACGGGACTTTGATCTATGTTTAGACAAGAGAGCAACCACTAAAGCATCCTATACTTAATGGCCGTTTACCGAAGTCAACCGAAGTGGGAGTATACCCTAGGATTGCGCATGTGCGAGTGATTCAATTTCAAGTTTATTATCTTTGCACATTTACGGTTAGCTAACCGTTTTAAAGTTAATCATACATTCTTGTCACGCATCCCTATTATTCATACATCTAACAGTTAATATTTGCAGAATTTAAAGTGCGGAAAGTAAACTACACTATTACAAGGCTTCGGGTATTTACATAGCCAAAAGCAAACTCGTTAAAAAAATGATAAACGAAAGTAAAAGTCCTAATTAATCTATTACAACTTGTGAGCAATTACATTAATATGATAAAAACAAAATAATAAAACGTGCGCGATGAGTTAAGAACGAGAGAGGAATAGGGTTTTGACCTCGTCTAACCTAATCGAAAGAGAAATTGTTTTTTTTCGTTTTTAATCATTTTTTAAGAAAAAGAATTAGGTTTTTAAATAAAATACAAATGTAATTAGTAATTAAATTAATTAAAGAAAATAATTTACATGGCCTATTTTTTGTATTTTTGGTTATTTTTTGAGAAAAAGAAAATAGAATTAAGTTAGAAAAAAAACCTAATTGTTCTAATTGTTTTTAATTTATTTACAAAATAATTTAAGTTACCTAAAATTAAATAATCCTAATTTAATTAATTAATTTTTTTTTGATAAAAAATAAACCCAAATCTAATTGGATGAAAATTATTTTTTATCATTTTTTTTATAAAAAGAAAAGTTAATTTGTGTTAGTAAATAAAATAAATTAATTAATTAAGAAATATGAAAAGAAAAGAAAATCGGCCTGAGAAAGTAAATTGAGGGAGTGTGGATAGAAATTTTCTAGGCCCAAAACAAGTGATCCACATTGACTTGCCCAGATCCCCTGTTGTGCATTGACCAAGGTGTTGGTGGACCTTCATCTGATGGCCTTTAGATCTGGCCTTCCGGACACTTGGCAGGTTGGATGATGAGGTTACATGGTGTTCTCTTGGCTTGTGTGCACGCTGGATCACCTGAATGAAAATAACAAGAAATAATAGGGGGGACCTGGGATTCAAACCCAGGCCCTGATGCCTTTTACACTTGCTCCACTATCAACTGCGCTGCATGCTTTTGTTGTATATAGAATAAACAATAATCATAATATTATAAACAAGCAAAATAAAAAGAACTTCACGCGGAAATTAAAATGGACGAGTAGGGTGATGCCACGCCATCATCCTTGTCCTCTCTCTGTGGCTAAAAGTTTTGAAGACCTTTACCTACGGACAACGTCCGTCACTACAAACCCTGCAATTTCTCAAAATCAAGCACAAGCAAGATAAATAAAATCTAAGGCCATGAATTGATTCGTCTTGGCCTGCTGAGAACGATGGTGCCCTTCTTGAGGGCTAATTTCACTTGTACACGAAAATCCCAAATCGAGCCAACAAAACCTAGCAATGGTGAATTTTTATACAGTCCACAAAAATGAAATTAAATGGTATAGATAGGTTGCAAATGTGTTAATGAACAAGAATATACTATTAAAACATGATGAATGTGCAAGAATAACAAGATTCAGTTTTGGAAATATGGGAAAACCGTGGGAGTCGTGGGGATGAATTTTGGGCACTAGCACGCTTGTTCTTGATTGGTACAACTTGCTTGTACCCCCAGGAAGTGAATGAGATGGTCAGGAAGCCCTGGAATCGCCTGGAACTATGAATTTAACTCAGCACTTTTTGTGTTTTTTCAAGTTTGTACTGACTTCTCACGCCTCTCTAGCCTCTTCTTTTAGGTCTGCAAATGTTCCTTATGTATTGAGGATTGGATTAGGGTTGCAACCATGATCTCAATCTTTGCCAATTATTGATTTTGATCTTGATTTGATTCACTTAAAAATCCTTCCAAAAATTGGCTAAAACCAATCTTTTTATGCACTCAAAGGCCTTGCACGAATTCAATCACTTGCCAACTAGATATAGGACCTGAAACATGTACAAGATCTTGAGATTTCAATGTTTTGGATTTTTCCATGATTTGTTTTGATTTAAATTGATTTAATTCAAATAAAAATCAAAATAAATAATAAAAATAAGATAGTTACAAGTGGAAAGAGCTAGGGCTCGTGGACCATGCTACCAACTCAAAACAAGTGCAAAAAGTTAGCCCCATTTAGCAAAAATTGCAATTTGAGGCATAGTTGACTTTTGGCAATTTTGCAAAAAGGGTCAACTTCACCAATGCATAACTTCCTCAATTTTGACTCTTTGAAGGTGTTCTTGGACTTTTTAGAAATATTGAGATGTCCTATAAGCAACCCTTTTGGTATCATCTCAATTTGGTATTCCATGTTCATGTATGAAGCTTTGAAAAAAAAGGTGTTTTTGTTGACTTTTCAAAATGACCTATAATGTCCAAATTCATAACTTCTTGTGAGTGCATATTTTGAACTTGGGAGCTAAAGATGGATTGTATAGAATTGCATCCTCTTCAAAATAAGCTTTGGATGGGTCATTTCTCATAAATTATGAGAAAGTTATGCTTGGTCAAAGTTGAGTTGACTTTTCCTATAAAACCCTAATTTATCAACTTTTGGTTCTTGATGAATTATGAGCAATCCTTGATGAATCATGATCAACCATTGATCAAATGATGAATGATACTTAATGTTGTACCCCAAAATTTACCCTCCCTTTCTTCAGGAAACCATCTTGGATTTTCAAGGTCCCTCTGAAATAAATCCAGGTCCTGAGTTATCCCTTTGCCCAAGCAAGCCACTTACAAGAGCAAGATGATCTCACGAACTCCAGAAACAACACTTTTATCTTGAAAAAAAAAATCAAATTCTAAGTACTTAGAATGTTTCTTTAAAACAAGTGTTTTTTTTTTAGAAAAAAAAATCAGCGCTTCAGAACTTCTGGACCCATTCCAGATGAAGACGGTCAGAAGTTGCAAGCTTGGCTCAGCGTGGTCAGAAGTTGGCTCTTCAGCAGCTACATCAGTTCAATCAGAAGTTGTAAACGTGGTTCAGAATGTAAGCCTCAAACAAAACATGCCCCTTCAGCAGTTACACAAGCTCAGTCAGAATTTGCTAAAGGAATGCAAGAGAAGCAGGAAAGTCTGAAGGCTCCTTCAGAACAGGTTGAAATCAGAAGATGAAAGGTCAGAAGAATGGGTGTTACACTGATACAGAATCTCTAAGTCCAGATTGTCCAGAAGTAAATCCAAGGAACGTACCAGAAAACCAGGAGAATTTCCAGAGCTTGTTAAGACAACAGGTAGCCAAGGCCAGAGCATGGTGTACGTTGCTGATTCAACGCTGGTTTCCATTACCAGAATGTTGGTATTGACAGGTCTTGTCACCATTTAATGCCCATTAATGCTTCCAACCACTCCTGAGCATTCATGTGTGGCTTGGAAAACGTTTTTGCACAGATTCTGGCATGGGTCTTCACGCCACCGCCCACTTCAGAGGTCACTTCTCCCCAATCTACGCCTGCTGCTGCAACCTAGGCTGAAAGCTATATGTATCACAACTTCCCAAGAATTTCTGTCAAAGAGCAAATTCAAACTCTGTTGGCGCTTCAAATGTTCAAGGCATCCACAAGAACTTTGCCTATAAATAGAGAGCTTTCACCACTGCAAAAGGCGTTCAAGAAAAGAAACAGAAAATTACTAAAGAGAGAAACAGAACTCTAAGCAACACAACATTCTGAAACTCTGCCAAAATCTCCAGCTTTGTTTCATAACTTTGAGTTTCTCACCTTCAACTTCATCAAATATCCAGTTCTTTTTCTGTAAACCAAAAACACTCTTTCCAAACTTCTGACCCTACACACGTATACACCTTTACTTCCCCTTTTCAAAATCTGTCCAGAACACCACCAGAATCAAAAGCTAAAACTTTCACTCACCAACTTTTCCAAACAGTCAGGTAAGCACCTGCTGACCCTCATCACACTGTTAAGCATCATCAGTTGTACATATTCAAGTAACATAATGTAAATATTCATGTTATTGTTGTTTATGTTCTGAGGATTTTCATACCTCAGAACGTTCTGAGCCAGTAAAGGACTTGCCTGTGACCTTGGTGATTCTGACCTCTGAAACATTTTTGTATTTGCTGGATCTGTTCCAAGTATGTTTCCTGTTTTGTGGAGTAACAACAGGATTGCAGATGTTCTGATTAGTACAGGAAAAAGCCAAGTGCTGACATTGACGTTAGCACATCTGAAGCCTGTTTTGCTGTCAATGATATCAGAACCTCTGAGAATTATTGCCTTTTCAGCAGAACCAGAACTTCTAGTTTCTCCACTAACAAACTTCTGTCTTGCAGCGCAGGGAAATCAGAACTTCTGATTTCCCCACTAACAAGGTTCTGTTTTGCAGGTTCTAGAATCAGAAGTTCTGACTCATCCAGTTTCACTAACAGGTTGATCATCTGGCAGCGGAGCTGAGTCAGAACTTCTGATGACCTCCCAACAGCGCGCGGGCTCCCTCTCTCTCTCTCTATATATCTTGTTTTTTGCTATTTTCTTTTTTGTCTATTTTTCTCGTTGAACCCCCCATGTACAAATGTGTATCCCCTTCCCCTAATTGTTGTAATAGCGTAGGATTTTACATTTTCGCTTCTTATTGCTAGTAATTAGGACGTGTATGGCAAGATAAAATCAATGAAATAGAAAAACCTAATTCAAAGAAGAAAAAAACTCTTGTATGCAATAAAACACACTTGCACACTAACACCCCTAGGGTTACATCCACTTGTTGCCTTTCAAAAATTGGGCCATATTGCATGTTAGGTCTCTTTGGGCAAAATAGATAATTCAAATGATCATAGTCCCTCGATGACGCTTTTTTTTTTTTTTTTTTACCTAAAAATGATCAAGTCCCTTAAAGAAAAATTGCCCAAAGATACTTGGCACCATTGCAATTATGGTCTAAACGATGACCCACGCCCGTCCCTTGTACATCCTAACACAAGATTGTCCGCCAAACACAATGATGGAACAAAATTGTTAAAAGGATTAAAAACATAACAAAAATCTTTGAGAACTTTAGGGTAGATCGCTCTTAAGTACTTGTCAATTTGCAAAACAAAAACACTTGCCTGTTTTTTAAACCACACCTCACAACACTTTCAAAAACAAATGAAAAAAACTTTTCAAAAGACATACACCTTTGTATACATCCCAACATGGATCATTACAAAGGTTGCCACCACATTGGCCTCTTTTCAAAGCTTTTCTTTTCAAATTCACACACACAAAGCACCATTTCAAACAATTAAGAATAAAGGCAAGTTGGTCTAAGCAAGTAACTAAGAGCCCATGGATAACCATGGATAGAAAGGGTGCTAATACCTTCCCTTTCTATAATCTACTCCCCGAACCCAAGAAAACATCTCAAAAGGTTTTTGCTGTGCTTTTTAACCTTTCCTTAGGATAAAATAAAAAGTCGGTGGCGACTCTTGCTCAACCGAAACATTTGCGAAAACAAACGCAAAACCATAGTCAGTTCTCCCACCGTATCACAGAACTGGCGACTCTGCTGGGGATAATTTTAAAAGTGGAGTAACCTTAGGGCTTAGATCACCCTCTTGCATGACTAATTGTTTGAATTGTTTGCTTTATACTTTGGCTCTATTGTTTGGGTTTGCAAATCCTACACCCGGATTTTGGGAAACATTCATAGATAGCAATACGTTGTGGAAACTGTGCGGGGTATACCGACACGGTTGAAGCAATAGCTATATTAGTGCGACATATTTGTGAGTACCGGTAACCCTTGAGTTCAATCAAGGAGAGTACGGGGCCGCTGAGTGATGTTACTAAGCACTAATGACCTAGAACCTTACTTGACCATCTTGGCCTTTTATTAGGGGTAGTGAGATGACCGGCTTTGGTGCAGTCCGAAGTTGGTAGATACTCGATATTACACTCATTGAGGGTTGTTTTCTTGGAATATTTTGGTCGCTAGTTAAGTGGCTAAACCAAAACAATGAACAATGAAAACAATCCAGTGATATTGAGCTCCTTAGAACCCGGTTACTATTTATAGGACAGGTTTTTAAGCCAACTACACTCAAGAGGGTACTTACCTATGAAACCCCATGCAAGCCTGAAACTAGGGTTTGGTGTATTTGCTTGTACATATGTTTTGTGCATACATCATAAACATCATGAAGCATCATATGCATTCTCTAACCATTTCAAGGGTTTTGGATCTTCATCTTTGTTCTTGTTTTGTAGGACATGGAAATTCCTCGCAGAAATACCATTCAAGTCAACCTTGTGAGAATCTCTCCCCAACTCAAGGAGATCACTTCAAGAATTCCGGAAAATTCCTCCTTCAGTGAAAGACATGGTAGACTGCTCAGCCTGGTCAACACCAACATTGAAGAAGACATGATGAAAGTGCTATTCCAGTTCTTTGACCCTCTTCACCACTGTTTCACTTTCCCTGATTATCAATTGGTACCCACTTTGGAGGAGTTTTCTCAACTCCTGAGAATTCCTATCCTTAATCAACTACCCTTCAACGGTACGGAAAAGGAACCAAAGCCGGAAGATGTTGCTCGAGCATTACATCTACAACCATCCGACATCAAGGGTCATTGGGAAACTAGAAGCGGCGTCAAAGGATTCTTAGCAAAATTCTTGTTTGAGAAGGCACAAGAATGTTGGAACTCATTGGACCTACAAGCCTTTGAAGAGATTGTGGCACTCCTTATCTATGGGTTGGTCTTGTTCCTAAATCCTGACCAATTGGTAGATGTCAACGCCGTCAAAATTTTCTTGTCCAAAAATCCAATACCGACATTGCTTGGGGACATTCTTCACTCATTTTACACACGAACAATGAGAAAGAGGGGTGTTCTCATGTGCTGTACTCCTATCCTTGCAAGGTGGTTTATTTCGCACCTTCCACAATCTGTCTTGAAGAATGACCAAGGTACAAGGTGGTCCCAACGGTTGATGACTCTCACTCATTCTGATGTGCATTGGTGTTCTCGGTCCAGAGAAAATGTCATCATTGTCGATCGTTGCGGAGAATTTCCTAATGTTCCTTTACTGGGAATTAGAGGGGGTATCACCTACAACCCTTGCCTAGCTTTGAGGCAATTTGGATATGCACGGAGGGATGGCCCTCATGATATGTTGATTCCTAGCCTAGTTTTTGACTTCGACAACGATGCGCAAGGACTTCGCCAAAGATTCATCAGAGCTTGGGGAAAACTCAACAAGGTTGATAGCAAGACTCTGGGACACAAGAACTCTATCCCTCTTGAGCCCTATCTCAAGTGGGTACGAGCCCGAGCCCAAAGTCTGATGATGCCTTATCCTCATGTACTCCCAGTGATTAAAGAGCCCGTCAACGAAGGAGAGGTTCCCTACACCATCCTACATCCAGACATGCCTACATCGTGGGAGGAAATGCAGAAAAGTTGGATTCAGCTCAAGGAGGAACGGAATACTTTTGAAGCTAGCTACTATGCCAGTGAAAAGAAGGTTCTAGAGCTTACCCGCCGACTCCACGAGCAAGAGGCCCTCAATACCTACATCGCACCAAAGAGGATGCGCAATGTCTTTCTGCCTTAAGAAGTTTATTTTTGTAATATTTGGCCCATGGGACATTTATGTACTGACAAATTTCTTCTTATTAATATGACGTGCGTTCTTCTTTGTCTAAAACAATTTTGAATGTCCTAAAATCCTTGAATGCATTGCATACGTAAGCATACCATTCATCATGTGCATAAGCAGGTCTCATTCCAGGTTTCCTTATCTGTCTGCTGTTTATGTCAGTAGGATGGATCTCGAGCAAACAATCAAAGACCTACAGGCTCAGAATGCACAATTCCAGCAACTCCTGATGACCTTGGCTAAGGGTCAGGAAGATATCAAGACTCAATTGGGGAACAAAGACCCAGTGAAGAAGAAGAAAAAGAGACTCGGGGTGGCTACTTTGGGGAGAAGATTTGACGGAGAAGCTCGAAGAGTGCTGGAATTTCCTCCTACTTCTGATGAAGGGACCAGTAAAAGAGACGGAGTTGCGGTGCCTTCCGAGTCTGATGCGGAAGAAGAAGAGGTTGAAGAGGATGAAGATTATTCTGACCAGCAATACCCTCCAGCTGATGATAAATACAAGGGTTTAGAAGACAGATTAGCCGCCATGGAGCTACAGAGAGTTCCGGGTTTGGATTTTGAAGACTTGGGTTTGGTTTCCGGGATTGTGATTCCCCCAAAATTCAAGGTGCCAGTGTTTGTAAGGTATGACGGGTTGTCCTGCCCCAAAATGCATCTTAGGTCCTACGTGAGAAAGATCCAACCCTATACGGAAGATAAAAACCTCTGGATTCATTTCTTTCAAGACAGTCTTTCTGGAGCTCAGTTGGAGTGGTTTTATCAGCTAGAAGGAACCAGCGTTCGAAATTGGGAAGATTTGGCTACCGCTTTCTACAAACAATACCAATATAATTCTGACCTTGCCCCTACTCGTACCCAACTTCAGGGTATGTCGTTAGGAACAGGCGAAGGATTCAAAGAATACGCACAAAAATGGAGGGATTTGGCTGGCAGGGTGCAGCCTCCTTTAACCGATCGTGAGCTGGTTGATATGTTTCTAGGGACCCTATCTGGGCCATTTTTCAATCATCTGATTGGTAACTCCTCCGCGGGGTTTACCGATTTGATCTTAACAGGCGAGAGAATAGAAGCTGGCATCAAGTCAGGAAAGATTCAGAAGGTTGTTGCTGCAAGTACTGAGAAGAGGCCGTTTAAGAAAGAAGCAAGTGCCGTATATGGTCCTAGAAGACAAGTCAAGGCAGAAAGTCGCCAAGTCGTCAATGCTCTGGTCATTTCAAAACCTGTTGCTGCTCCTCAGCAGTACAATCAACAAAGAGGCAAAAGGCCCAAGAGGCAGTATACTCGGCTGAGTATGACCTTATCTAAAATTTTACCTCAACTGCTATCAACCAATTTGGTGACCACCAAAGAAGCTCCTAAAGCCGTGAATACTGCGTCTCCTAAGTATAACCCAAACGCCCGGTGTGCTTATCATTCTGATAGTCCCGGGCACACTACTGATGATTGCTGGGCCTTGAGAAACAAAGTGCAAGATCTTATCGACGCGAAGGAAATTCAGTTTGAAGCGCCTGAGAGACCAAATGTTGTAACTGCCCCTATGCCCCAGCATAGGGTAAATGCCATTGAGGAAGAATTGTATGTTGTTTCGGTGAATGAAGTTGTTACCCCGCTTTTGACTGTTAAGAGGAACTTACTACTAGCCGGTTTATTTCCGGGTTGTAGTAAGGGTTGCCTCCTGTGTGCTGTTATCCCTACCGGTTGTCCACTGCTGAAATCAGGCATCCAAAGCCTAATGGATAGCAAGGAGATTCTATTCAAGAAAACTGTTGTTCCGTCTGTTTCCGTTGAAGAAATATCCGTTGTCACAATCTACAATCCTGCCAAAGTTCCCGTAAAGAAACCAGTCCAAGTTATGTCAGTTGCACCCATCATTATTACTGTCCCGGGGCCTCTCCCGTATGAGTCTGATAAAGCTGTTCCATGGCATTATGGAGCCGACGTGTATGTGCTTGGGGTGAAGCAGGAGTTCGACACCAATACCAGTATCAGTAACATCACTGGTCCCGCCAAGATTACCCGCAGTGGCAGGCTCTTCTCGCCTGACATTGCACCGCCAGTTATCCGAAAACCTCTCACCATCACACCCGTAAGTGTGCATGTTCCAGTTCAAATTCCTGTGTCTACTACTGCCGCCGAGTCCTCTGATACTCGGGGCAAAGAAGTTGCTACCGATTCGCCTGCCAGGACGGAGGCACCACCAAAGAAGACTGCTGTGGAAGCCTCCCAACAAGAAATGGAGGAAATTCTTAAAATTATCAAAAAGAGTGACTTTAATGTTGTTGAACTGTTGGGGCATACTCCCTCCAAAATCTCTATGCTATCATTGCTGCTATGCTCAGGCCCATGCAAAAGCCCTGATTTCATTTCTGAAAACGGCCCATGTGCCGCAAGAGACTTCCGCGGATCAATTCACCGACTGTGTGGCTAATTTGATGGCTGACAATGGATTGGGGTTCTCAGATGCTGACCTTACCGCCAAAGGGAAAAATCACAATGATGCCCTGCATGTTTCCATAGAATACAGGGGCACTACTCTCGCACACGTGTTGGTGGATACCGGTTCTTCCCTGAATGTTTTACCCAAGAAGGCATTGGATCGCTTAGATTGTGAGGGTTTGGAGTTGAAACCTAGTAACATCATTGTTAGAGCCTTCGACGGTTCTAAGAGGATGGTGCACGGTGAAGTAGACATCCCTATTCATGTGGGTTCCCAAGTTTTCGGCTCAACGTTCTATGTAATGGATATTCGTCCATCTTACTCCTGCTTGTTGGGTCGACCCTGGATTCGCAAAGCTGGGGCAGTAACTTCCACTTTACACCAAAAGCTCAAATACCCTGTCAAAGGGAAGATTGTTACTGTGCAGGGTGAGGAGGAATACATGGTGAGTCACTTGAATTCATTCCGGTATATCGAGATGGACGGGGAGTTTATTGAAACCCCCTTTCAGCATTTTGAGGAGGTACCTCCAATTTTGGCATCAGCTGAAGCAGTAGTTGAAGAAGACTTTCCGTTGAAGATGGCATCCTTGAAGGATGCCCGGGCTGTAATCCAGAAAGGCAATTGTGCACACTGGGGTCAGCTTCCTGACTTCACTCAAAAGAATGACAAGTTTGGGCTGGGCTTTACTGCAGAGACTCAGAGGGTTGTGCGCAAGGAAAAGATCAGAAAGGCTCTGGTGTTTATCTCTAACCCAAGGGTGAATGCTATCGAGGAGGATGTGGAGGAAGCAGAGTTTGACAGTTGGATCTACCCGACTACCAGCAACAGACCGAGCAACTGGACGGCAAAGGATTTTACACCTATCACATTTGTCACGCAGTAATTAATTTCTTTTGATTTCCAATTTGTAACAAACAATGTGTTAAAACTTTTATTGGCTCGGTGTCCTACCCGGGGCATCGTAGCTCCATTTGTGAGGGCTTTTTGTATGACATTTCCATATATCATCAATCAAAACATTGGACGTTTGTTGCATTTCAAATCTTATGCTCCTTTTTTCTTTCTGTGTTATATATATTGCAAAACAGCTATATTTACACACACTCACTTATACAGGTTTCAATCCACTCTGGATCTCACTGGCAACAGCTCTGCTACCGCCAGTTATGACTTCGAGAATCCGATCAACTTGGCCGAGGACGAAGGTGAAGATGATTGCGAAGTGCCTGGTGAACTCGCAAGACTGCTACTCCAGGAAGAGAGGGCTATTCAACCACATGAAGAGCCGGTGGAAACAATTAACCTGGGTACTGAGACAGATAGGAAAGAGGTCAAGATTGGTGCCAATCTAGAGCTCAGCGTGAAGCAACGATTGATCCAGATGCTACAGGATTACATGGAGATATTTGCTTGGTCCTATGAAGATATGCCTGGTTTGGATACCGACATTGTAGTTCATCACCTGCCAACCAAGGAAGACTGCCCTCCGGTAAAGCAAAAGGTCCGCCGTATGCGCCCAGAGATGTCCGAAAAGATCAAGGCTGAGGTTATGAAGCAATTCGACATCGGATTTCTAGCAGTAACTTCTTACCCTCAGTGGATTGCCAATGTGGTGCCAGTACCGAAGAAGGACGGTAAAGTCAGGATGTGTGTCGACTACAGGGATTTGAATAGGGAAAGCCCCAAGGATGACTTCCCCTTACCTCACATCGACGTTCTTGTCGACAATACTGCTCAACACAAGGTGTTCTCCTTCATGGATGGTTTTTCAGGGTATAATCAGATCAAGATGGCTCCAGAAGATATGGAAAAGACTACCTTTGTGACTCAGTGGGGCACCTTCTGTTACAAGGTCATGCCATTCGGGTTGAAAAATGCAGGGGCAACCTACCAACGCGCCATGGTTGCTTTATTTCATGATATGATCCATCATGAGATTGAAGTATATGTTGATGACATGATAGCAAGGTCTCAAACTGAGGAGGAGCATCTTGACCATCTGAGGAAGCTGTTTGACCGACTCAAGTTATACAAGCTGAGATTGAATCCCAATAAATGCACCTTTGGGGTAAGGTCCGGAAAATTGCTAGGCTTCATTGTAAGTGATAAGGGTATTCAAGTGGACCCCGCCAAGGTTAAAGCCATTCAAGAGATGCCAGCTCCAAAGACAGAGAAAGAAGTTAGAGGCTTCCTGGGACGACTGAATTACATTTCCCGATTCATCTCACATCTGACTGCTACTTGTGAGCCAATCTTCAAATTACTGAAGAAAGATCAAGTAGTACGCTGGAACGATGACTTTCAGGCTGCCTTTGAAAGGATAAAAGAACATCTCCAAGAGCCACCCATTCTTATGCCACCAGTGGAAGGAAGACCTCTAATATTATACTTGACAGTACTTGATAACTCAATGGGGTGTGTGCTGGGGCAGCATGACGAGTCTGGCCGAAAAGAGCACGCTATTTATTACTTGAGCAAAAAGTTTACCGACTGTGAGTCTCGTTACTCACTGCTTGAGAAAACTTGTTGCGCTCTTGTATGGGCTGCTCGCCGGCTGAGACAGTATATGCTGACTCACACTACCTTGCTGATTTCAAGAATGGATCCCATCAAGTACATATTTGAAAAGCCCGCTCTGTCTGGGAGAATAGCGAGATGGCAAATGATCTTGACAGAATATGATATCCAGTATACAACTCAGAAAGCCATTAAGGGAAGTGTACCGGCAGATCATTTGGCACACCAACCTATGGACGATTACCAATCATTGAACTTTGATTTTCCGGACAAAGACATCTTGGTGGTAACTGACTGTGAAGTACCTAGACCGGATGAAGGACCTGAGGAAGGATCCCGATGGTCTATGCATTTTGATGGAGCCTCCAATGCTTTGGGTAACGGCGTCGGCGCTGTAATCATATCTCCCAAAGGAACTCATACTCCACTCACCGCCCGATTATGCTTCAACTGCACCAACAACATGGCAGAATATGAAGCATGTATCATGGGTCTACAAGCTGCAATCGACTTAAGGATCAAGTTTCTAAGTGTCTTCGGAGATTCTGCTCTCGTGATCAATCAGATCAAGGGCGAGTGGGATACAAAACACCTAAATCTTATTCCTTACAAGGAGTATGTGTCAACCTTGCTTCCCCACTTTGAAGAGATAACCTTTGAACATTTCCCAAGAGAGGAGAATCAGTTAGCAGACGCGTTAGCTACGATGTCTTCCATGTTCAAAGTCAAATGGGACAATGAGGCTCCCCGGATCATCATCTGGAAACTGGACGAACCGGCATACTGTTGTGATCTTGAGACTGAGTTGGTGACTGAGAAACCTTGGTACCATGAGGTGAAGAGATATTTGGAAGCTCAGGAGTACCCTGGAGGTGCATCTGTCAACGACAAGAAGTTTCTAAGAAGGTTTGCAGCAAAGTTATTCCTTAGCAACGGCATCCTGTATAAGCGAAACCATGATTCAACCTTACTGCGTTGTGTGGATAAGACTGAAGCAGAAAGGATCATGGAAGAACTGCATGAAGGTACATTTGGAACGCATTCCAGTGGACACACCATGGCTAAGAAAATCCTTTGGGCAGGATATTTCTGGTCCACAATGGAAGCTGATTGTTACCAACACTCTCGAACTTGTCATAAATGCCAAATCTATGCTGACAAGGTGCATATTCCTCCAGTTCCTCTGAACGTCCTGACGGCACCTTGGCCTTTTGCAATGTGGGGGATTGATATGATCGGTGAGATCCGACCGACGGCATCTAATGGGCATCGCTTCATCTTGGTGGCGATCGATTACTTCACGAAGTGGGTTGAGGCAGCTTCCTACGCAACGGTAACCAAGAGCGTCGTGGCACGTTTCATCCGGCATAATCTGATCTGTCGGTACGGCATCCCGGAAAGAATCATTACGGATAATGGTACCAATCTCAATAACAAGATGATCACTGAGCTCTGCGAACAGTTCAAGATACAGCACCACAATTCTTCTCCCTACCGGCCGAAGATGAATGGGGCTGTAGAGGCAGCCAATAAGAATATCAAGAAAATTATGCAGAAGATGACAGTGACCTACAAAGATTGGCACGAAATGTTACCGTTTGCTCTTCATAGGTACCGTACCTCAGTGCGGACGTCAACCGGGGCAACTCCTTTCTCCTTGGTCTATGGCATGGAGGCAGTCTTGCCAATTGAAGTCCAGATACCCTCTCTCCGGATAATGAAGGATGCAGACTTGAATGAAGATGACTGGATACATACTCGACTTGATCAATTAAACCTGATTGACGAAAAGAGGCTCACCGCTATCTGCCATGGTCAGACGTATCAAAAACGGATGATCAGGGCATTTAACAAGAAAGTCAGACCACAAGAGTATCAAGTTGGGGACCTGGTAATCAAACGCATCATCCTTCCTCAAAGTGATACCCGGGGCAAATGGACCCCCACTTACGAAGGGCCATTTGTGGTTAAACATGTGTTCTCAGGAGGAGCCATGATCCTAACCACCATGGATGGTGACGACCTTCCTCACCCCGCCAATGCGGACATAGTGAAAAAATACTACGCATAAATAAAAGACCCGCTAGGTTGACATACCTAGGCAAAAATTAGGGCTTCCCGGCGAACCAAAAGGGTTCGGGCAAAAATAAGGGATGAAATGAAAAAAATCTGTACACCCGGCAAGTCGAAAACCTGAAAAGGAGGCTTGGGCAAAAATGGGTATCCCGGTGGACTGAAAACCCGAAAGGGAGGTCCAGGCAAAATTAGGGATAAAGCGTAATACTATGTCTCATTGGATCACTTCGCATCCGGAATTCGGCATCAACTATCTGGCTCAGACTTCGGCATCGACCAGTCAGCTTCATCTTCAACTAGGCAGCAAAGCGATGAGACGCTTGGAGACATAAAGGCGGTAGCAGAGTTGGAACCCAGTAGGATTGTTCACATAGCTGTTTTGTTTTCTGTTCAAAATTTGTAAGTTCTGTGCTATTCGGCGGCATCCTCTTACTAGGATGTCAGCCTCTTGTACAAAAAACGCCTATTCACAGGCAAAATTCAAATCAAAACGAATTCACTTGTCCATACAAATTGCCATCGTTTTTCCTTTTTCTGTTTTGTCTTGCGACGAACGTCCAATGTTCATTTTTGATATATGCATTTGACATTAAATTGCTGATTCATAAATATTTGCACATGAAACGAAAGATTAATTATAGGAGACATCAGAAACAGGGGCAATGTGAAATTGTCTGATGCAGTCTAGTTGCTTTGTCCGCCAAGGTACCAAGGTAGATTCGACTAAAGAATATAACCAAATCATCTCAACGCCCCGCGGAGTAAGATAAGATTCAACAATACTTTCCCCAAACGGGGTTGATTCCCCATCAATCCTGAAAAGGCATAACTTTCCCCGACAGGTCTTAAAGCTTATCCCCAGTAGATTCTGGAAGCTTGTTCCCTGCGGAATACGGACGTCTCTCCCGAGCTTTAGTCAAAGTTATTCCTCACAAGGGCTTATAACTGGGTTATCTTCAGTTAATTACCACAGAAGATCACCCCCGACAAAGTTCTTTCAATCCCCTGCGGAGTTTATCATCAGTATCCCCAAGCGGAGTTTATCTTTGGTATTCCCCAGCAGAATTCATCATTAAAGTCGTCCTCAGCAGGCCTCTCATCAAAACTTCAGCAAAGTATCTCTTCCACAGAACCATTCCCCGGCTGATTGTCAAGGATTTATTTTCCTAAGACGAAAATACATACATAAACATTTCACTTACATACATGATAAAGTACATACGACATTGTCTCATGTTAAGACATCATGCGTATCATACATCATGACATTGCATACAACTTATGTTTTGCCTTTTCAGGGAAAAAGACAATCCCAAAGACAACTACCTTCAACTGTCACAACATTTCCAGACTCGATTCCTGTATCTAGCCAGGGCACGTCTGAAGAGTTTGAAGATTCGATTCCTGTATCCAGCCAGGGCACATCTATCAACTACAACATTTCCAGACTCGATTCCTGTATCTAGCCAGGGCACGTCTGAAGAGTTTGAAGATTCGATTCCTGTATCCAGCCAGGGCACATCTATCAACTATAACATTTCCAGACTCGATTCCTGTATCTAGCCAGGGCACGTCTGAAGAGTTCGAAGATTCGATTCCTGTATCCAGCCAGGGCACATCTATCAACTACAACATGTCCAGACTCGATTCCTGTATCTAGCCAGGGCACGTCTGAAGAGTTCGAAGATTCGATTCCTGTATCCAGCCAGGGCATATCTGCGTAAGGAGATTGAAGATCAAACACCTGTAACAAGCCAGGAAAACATCTGCCTTTCTCAGATACATAAAGTTCTCGCTAAGGAATCTCTTGTGCGATCAACACTTCCAAATGGCATCTGTAAGCCCATTCCCGACAAAGTTCTGTCACATCTCCAGATGGCATCTATAAGCCCATCTCCCTATCCACCACCTCTCCAAATGGCATCTATAAGCCTATTCCCGCCGTCACATTGCTCATACTCTACTATGCGAGTGCAAATTTCCGGGCACTCTGGTGTCCAATCTCCTTTTACCTTCGAGTCGCGAAAGGCAAACTTGCCAATCTAACTCTTCAGGTTCAAGAAGATTGAACAGGGGCAACTGTTGTACCCCAAAATTTGCCCTCCCTTTCTTCAGGAAACCATCTTGGATTTTCAAGGTCCCTCTGAAATAAATCCAGGTCCTGAGTTATCCCTTTGCCCAAGCAAGCCACTTACAAGAGCAAGATGATCTCACGAACTCCAGAAACAACACTTTTATCTTGAAAAAAAAAAATCAAATTCTAAGTACTTAGAATGTTTCTTTAAAACAAGTGTTTTTTTTTTTAGAAAAAAAAATCAGCGCTTCAGAACTTCTGGACCCATTCCAGATGAAGACGGTCAGAAGTTGCAAGCTTGGCTCAGCATGGTCAGAAGTTGGCTCTTCAGCAGCTACATCAGTTCAATCAGAAGTTGTAAACGTGGTTCAGAATGTAAGCCTCAAACAGAACATGCCCCTTCAGCAGTTACACAAGCTCAGTCAGAATTTGCTAAAGGAATGCAAGAGAAGCAGGAAAGTCTGAAGGCTCCTTCAGAACAGGTTGAAATCAGAAGATGAAAGGTCAGAAGAATGGGTGTTACACTGATACAGAATCTCTAAGTCCAGATTGTCCAGAAGTAAATCCAAGGAATGTACCAGAAAACCAGGAGAATTTCCAGAGCTTGTTAAGACAACAGGTAGCCAAGGCCAGAGCATGGTGTACGTTGCTGATTCAACGCTGGTTTCCATTACCAGAATGTTGGTATTGACAGGTCTTGTCACCATTTAATGCCCATTAATGCTTCCAACCACTCCTGAGCATTCACGTGTGGCTTGGAAAACGTTTTTGCACAGATTCTGGCATGGGTCTTCACGCCACCGCCCACTTCAGAGGTCACTTCTCCCCAATCTACGCCTGCTGCTGCAACCTAGGCTGAAAGCTATCTGTATCACAACTTCCCAGGAATTTCTGTCAAAGAGCAAATTCAAACTCTGTTGGCGCTTCAAATGTTCAAGGCATCCACAAGAACTTTGCCTATAAATAGAGAGCTTTCACCACTGCAAAAGGCGTTCAAGAAAAGAAACAGAAAATTACTAAAGAGAGAAACAGAACTCTTAGCAACACAACATTCTGAAACTCTGCCAAAATCTCCAGCTTTGTTTCATAACTTTGAGTTTCTCACCTTCAACTTCATCAAATATCCAGTTCTTTTTCTGTAAACCAAAAACACTCTTTCCAAACTTCTGACCCTACACACGTATACACCTTTACTTCCCCTTTTCAAAATCTGTCCAGAACACCACCAGAATCAAAAGCTAAAACTTTCACTCACCAACTTTTCCAAACAGTCAGGTAAGCACCTGCTGACCCTCATCACACTGTTAAGCATCATCAGCTGTACATATTCAAGTAACATAATGTAAATATTCATGTTATTGTTGTTTATGTTCTGAGGATTTTCATACCTCAGAACGTTCTGAGCCAGTAAAGGACTTGCCTGTGACCTTGGTGATTCTGACCTCTGAAACATTTTTGTATTTGCTGGATCTGTTCCAAGTATGTTTCCTGTTTTGTGGAGTAACAACAGGATTGCAGATGTTCTGATTAGTACAGGAAAAAGCCAAGTGCTGACATTGACGTTAGCACATCTGAAGCCTGTTTTGCTGTCAATGATATCAGAACCTCTGAGAATTATTGCCTTTTCAGCAGAACCAGAACTTCTGGTTTCTCCACTAACAAACTTCTGTCTTGCAGCGCAGGGAAATCAGAACTTCTGATTTCCCCACTAACAAGGTTCTGTTTTGCAGGTTCTAGAGTCAGAAGTTCTGACTCATCCAGTTTCACTAACAGGTTGATCATCTGGCAGCGGAGCTGAGTCAGAACTTCTGATGACCTCCCAACAGCGCGCGGGCTCCCTCTCTCTCTCTATATATCTTGTTTTTTGCTATTTTCTTTTTTGTCTATTTTTCTCGTTGAACCCCCCATGTACAAATGTGTATCCCCTTCCCCTAATTGTTGTAATAGCGTAGGATTTTACATTTTCGCTTCTTATTGCTAGTAATTAGGACGTGTATGGCAAGATAAAATCAATGAAATAGAAAAACCTAATTCAAAGAAAAAAAAACTCTTGTATGCAATAAAACACACTTGCACACTAACACCCCTAGGGTTACATCCACTTGTTGCCTTTCAAAAATTGGGCCATATTGCATGTTAGGTCTCTTTGGGCAAAATAGATAATTCAAATGATCATAGTCCCTCGATGACGCTTTTTTTTTTTTTTTTTTACCTAAAAATGATCAAGTCCCTTAAAGAAAAATTGGCCAAAGATACTTGGCACCATTGCAATTATGGTCTAAACGATGACCCACGCCCGTCCCTTTCACATCCTAACACAAGATTGTCCACCAAACACAATGATGGAACAAAATTGTTAAAAGGATTAAAAACATAACAAAAATCTTTGAGAACTTTAGGGTAGATCGCTCTTAAGTACTTGTCAATTTGCAAAATAAAAACACTTGCCTGTTTTTTAAACCACA
Organism: Vicia faba; assembly: GCA_948472305.1. Taxonomy (NCBI): domain Eukaryota; kingdom Viridiplantae; phylum Streptophyta; class Magnoliopsida; order Fabales; family Fabaceae; genus Vicia; species Vicia faba. The sequence goes on from OX451735.1 coordinate 28,394,564, forward strand.
CCTCACAACACTTTCAAAAACAAATGAAAAAAACTTTTCAAAAGACATACACCTTTGTATACATCCCAACATGGACCATTACAAAGGTTGCCACCACATTGGCCTCTTTTCAAAGCTTTTCTTTTCAAATTCACACACACAAAGCACCATTTCAAACAATTAAGAATAAAGGCAAGTTGGTCTAAGCAAGTAACTAAGAGCCCATGGATAACCATGGATATAAAGGGTGCTAATACCTTCCCTTTCTATAATCTACTCCCCGAACCCAAGAAAACATCTCAAAAGGTTTTTGCTGTGCTTTTTAACCTTTCCTTAGGATAAAATAAAAAGTCAGTGGCGACTCTTGCTCAACCGAAACATTTGCGAAAACAAACGCAAAACCATAGTCAGTTCTCCCACCGTATCACACTTAAAAATGAGGATGTTGACCAAAAATATTGAAGTTTGACTGTATGTGGGCCACATTTGACTTTTGCCCTAACATAGTCGATTTTCAGGCCTTTGAGCAATTGACTGAGCAAACTTTCTCTGCAAGGCTTGAAACTTGACATGGATGATATTAAGAACATATTAGGACAATGGTGAACATTTGTGATCCCTTGGACTCAAGTATCTTGATGCAACATGAAACCCTAATTTGAGGTAGACTACCTTAGGAGAGAGCTTGTCTGGTCAACCCTTGGGCTTCCTTGAACAACTTGAGGATCTTTCTTGAAATGTTTTGAGAAATATGGGAGGACAAATTTTGGGGTACAACAACACCCTTTTCATCTGTAGTTATCTACAGGCTCTTAATTGCTTAACTCACTTTTGAAGATTTCTTTGTGTGCTTGAAAAATATTTTGAAATTTCAATGTGAGGAAAGACTTTGTAATGATTCTCGTATTTGTCTTCGAGAATGCGTATAGTGTTTTGAAAATATTTTGAAAGTGTCTGTGTGAAATTTTTTGTTTTGAAAAGCTTTGTGAGTAAGCAATTAATAGCATTCTACCTACTCAAGGTAGTTCTTATATTTTCCTCCTCCTTTAGATATTGTTATCCTACAATTAGTTAGTAGGAAGCCCTATCGTTGGATATGAAGGGACAAGCATGGGTCATCATACAGTCATCGAAGGCAACTCATAAGGACGCTTTAGCAGTTTCATAAGGACTAGATGATTTACCAAAGGCAACGTCGAAAGGGTTACGAGGGACTATGATCTTTATATCGAGGGACTTTTTCTAAAGCATCCCCACGTTCAAGGGACATGACTATTTTTTCCGAGGCAACAAGGGGGGTTACACTAGAGGTGTAAGTGTGCGAGTGATTTGTGTTCATTTATTTTTAGTCTTGCAATTAGGGTTAGCTATCGATTCGTTATTAGTCTTTCCATGCAAGCCTAATTACTAAGCAATAATATAGCAAAAAAACTGTAAAGGTGCGGAAAGTAAAAGCGGAAATGTAAACCCTAGACTATTACATCACTTTGGGAGAAGTGCATAAGTAAGAAAATGCGAGAAAGTAAACCTTAATTAATATTACATCCCGGGAAACAGTTACAATAACGAGGAAAAGGCGAGAAGAATAAACTACGCGAAAAAAGAATGTAAGAATAAAAAAACGAACAATGTTTTTCAGTGATTTCTTGATGAAAAGGGTTTTTTATGATTAAATAAACCTAAAAAAGGTCTAATTAATTTAAAATAAAAAAAGTTGATTAATTAAATTAAAAACCTAAAAACCTAATTTGATTAGAGTTTATAAAAAAGAGGTTTTGAAAAATTAGGTCTGTTAAAAAAGGTTTATGGTTGAATAAATTTATGGTTTAAGAGAAAAGGAAAAAAGAGTAAGAAAAATAGAGAAAAACCCCAAAATTGTCGGGGGTGGGTGTTGAAACCACACCCTTAGCCTTTCTTCCCAACTGGTTCACCACTGCGCCAAGTGCGCACTTGTGTTAAGGAATGGAAACCAACACGCTATGTAACCTGCACAACATGAAAAATATGAAAATAAATCAAAACACCAAAAGGCAAGGATCGAACCCGTGCCTTGGTATGGTTATTCCTTAGCACGCACATTTTAACCACTGGGGTGGTGATACATCCATTGCTATAACTGAAACAAAATGAATATAACATAAAATCAATTCCCTGGACCGGAGAGGCGTCGGAGCCCTAGCTTCGGTCGTCTTCTCTGATGGCTTCTTTTTTGTTCCTGCAATAATAGACATTGTTAGAGATCCAAGGGTACCCTATCCCCCTAAATCCAACCCTGTGAATTCAATGAGAGTGGTATTTTTTGCTGAATCGCGCTAGTTTTTGAGTTATGACAAAAATAATGCAAATCTGTATGAACATGATGGTTCGTGATTTGGCCATTATGGGGTTCATACTTTAGGTTATTCCTACATTTTCATACTTCATGAACATGTTAGTAAAGTTCGTATGTGTTACAATTCAAGGGAAACAGAAATACAAAATTCATGCAATAAGGAAAACTAGTGATGCATGCTCATGCATTTCAGGCCCTTTGGATCGTTAAAAACGGTTCAATCTTACCCTACAACACCTCAGAGGTTGTTTGGAATGATTGGTTTGTTATGAAAAGGGATGAAAACTAAGGTTTCGAGTTTCCCCGTGTAATACAGTGGGAGAACTGACTCGGTGTTTTTGTATTTTATCGCAAATGTTGCGGATAGTAAGAGTCGCCACCAACTTTTCTTTTATCCAATAAAGGAAAGGGTGAAAAGAATAGGAAAGACCTTTTGATAATTTTCTTGAGTTCAGGGGGTAAGTTATGAAAATGGAAGGTGTTAGCACCCTTTTCATCCGTAGTTATCTACGGGCTCTTAATTGCTAGCTCACTTTGAAAATGCTTTGTGTTTATGTATGTTTGCAAATATTTTGAAAATGCCTAAGTGCGGTAATTTTGTAATGATTCTCGTATCGTTGAGAACGTATACAAAATGTTTGTTTTGAAAATATTTGTTGAAAGAAAGTGTTGTTTTATGGAAAGATTTTTGAAAATACCAATGTAATAAAATTTGGTTTATAATAACCCTTGTATCAGTCCTCAAGAGTGTTTATAAAGCGTTTTGAAAGTAGTTGTTTTGAAAGTGTGAAGTGTGAAAATTGTTTTAGCTTGTGAGCAAGAGATTACGAGCGATCTACCTACTCAAAAAGTCTTTATTCTTTTCCTCTTCCTTTAGATAGTGCTATCATATCCTTAATTAGTAGGAAGCTCTATTATTAGATGTGAGGAACCAGCGTGGGTTATTGTAGAGTCATAAAAGGCAACTTGTAAGACGCTTTAGCAATTTTCGTAAGGGGCTGATATCGTTTACCGAAGGCAAAAATTGAAGGGTCATCAAGGGACTACGATCTTTTAATCGAGGGTCTTTGCTAAAATATCTCACGCTCGAGAGACATGACTGTTTATATCCGAGGCAACGAGTGAGGTTAACCCTAGAGGTGCATGTGTGAAAAGTGGGTTCAATTCAATTATTTTGTCTTGGATTAAGCTTTTTACTATGTTTTCTTTTAGTCTTGTCATACAAACCCTAATTACTAACAATAATAAGGAAAGCGATAAATTGCGGAATATAAATGTCTTACGCTATTACAACGCTTTGAGAATGGGGGGTAAAAGTTTGTGAATGGGGAAGGAAAGAAATAAACCTTAATTATATATTACAGACCATGTACATAAATGATAATGTGAAATAATAAAATATGTAAAAACATGAAGTAGAGGAAAGAAATTATTTTGATGATTTTTTGGTAGAGGAAAAGGTTTAATATTTTAACCTAATTGATTGACTTTGTATTTAAAAGAAATTAGTAAACCTAAATAAATTAAGTTAAGATAAAAAATTAATTTCATTAACTAAAAGGAAAAATAGTTTAAATAAGGAAAACCTAGGTCTAAGTTAATTTAAAAGGGAAATTAATTATTAGAAATTTTTTTGGAGGTTTTGTTTAGAAAAAATATTGTGTGATGTAAAATAAATAATAAAACCTAATTCTAATCATTTTTTAATTGTTTATAAAATAAGTTGGATGTTTTATTTAGAAAAATAAAATAAAACCTAGTTCTAATTATTCTTCAAATTAGTTAACAAAATAAAGAAAAAAAGGATTAAATTAAATTAATTTGTATTTATGAAAATTAAGTTAATTTATTAAAACCTAAACCTAAATTTTTTTATGATTTTATTAATTTAAAAAAATAAAAAAATTAAAAGAAGAAGAAAATAAATTAATTAAAACAAAGAAAAGAAAAATAAAATATAAATGGGCCTGAACTGTAAAAGTAAAATGAGGTGTGAAAAATAGCAAAAAGGTCAGGCCCAAACCCCTCAAGCCCAGCACCTACTTGATTCAGTGGGGATGGTCTTCTGAGGTGTATCATGGGAATGCACATGTGGTGCATTGGATCTGATGGCTGGAAGATCTGATGGTGTTAATGTGAGGCTCATGGTAGGCGCGTACAATTGCAAGGCATGGTTCTGAAAGAACAAATTAAGTGAAAAATAAAAGGGTACCACTGGGGTTCGAACCCAGGTCCCAAAGGTAACACGCGCGTGCTTTAACCACTGGGGTAGTGATACATCTGGTAGTTAAAGCAACAACTATTAAATATATTACAAATTCCTTCTTGAATGTACTTCATCTTCTTCCTCGCGCTAGAAGCCATTAACGTCATTTTTGAAATTCTGAACATGCTCATTTCTCAACCAAATTGAATGATGTAAACATCAAACTTACATGAATTTAAACAAGGAATCCAACCATGTAAATTATTTAAGCTATAAATCAAAGATGAATGAGAATTTATGTTAGTACCAAACTGAAACCTAATTTTGTCATAAACTTGAACTTCAAAATTCTCATTGCTCAGGCAAAATAAATGAAATGTAAGCACATGGTTAGCTTCAGGGCAATGATGTATACATTTTATCTTTTAAAATCGAAGGCAAATTATGCTTGAATAAGGATTTAAAAGTTCGGAAAACTTACCTTTAAAGTGAGAATCGAATCTGGAGTTAGAGCACTCGTAGAGGTGTTGTGATGATTTGGATAACTTCATTGAACTCTCAGGAAGCTATTGTAATGCTTACTTTGGATTGAGAGTGGCTGGATTCTTCTAGAGAAGTCAAGTTGCAGGGTGTTGTTTTTGACAATGGAGGATGATGAAGATGAGGTTATAGTGATGAAACGGGGCTTTGGATAGGCTCTATATGAGTTATAGAAGCTTTGTGAATGATTTAAAATGAAAACGCACGAGTGGATTAGGTGTTTGGAGTTTAAGTTCAGAAGTTGCAATAATGGAGAATTTGTGTGAAAAATCTGATTTCAGGGAGTTCGATAAAGTTAGAGGGCTTGTGAACTCGTATGTTAGCTTGCAAATAACCTCTCTATTTATAGAGAAAAGGTTTTAGGGCTTGAAGTAATCAGAAAATCAAGATAGCATGTTATGGTTTTGAGACTTGGGTTTGAAGCAACTTGCCAAGGCATGGTTCCAATGCAATGGTACAAAGGCCCATAGGGTGGTTAGGAGTTGTACACATGTTTCTTATTAGAATACATGCTGAGTGTGTGCAAAGGAAGCAACTGAGAGGCTCAAGAGGTTGACATTGTGTATAAAGCTTGCTTTATGTGAATGGCAATGGTGCCTTTCTTCCAAAAATGGCAAAATGGATTGGATAATGCCTTAACCACTTGGATCATAGCTCAAAAGTTTGTGTAAATATTTAATTAGAGGTAGACTCATAAGTTAAGAGGCCTGCAAATCCATATTATACAGCATGGCATGGAGATTTGGTTATGTGTTCATCATCAAAATGGCCTATAATTCAAGTTTATCATGCCAACTTCAAGTCTTCAAATCTCATAGATCAAAAATGATCTCTTCAAGTTCCTTGACATTTTGGAAAGCTTGAATCAAGATATACAACTTTCATTTTAACCATTTTTACTAAATCAAATTTGAACTTGGTGAAAATTTGCCAAGAAGTTGGAATAAAAATCTGACCAAATTTGTTGAAAATTTTTCTAAGTGTTTTTTATAAAAGTGTCATGAGTTTATGGGCCTATATCCCCTAATCCAAGCATTTTTTGGACATCAACCCTCAAGGACAAAGTTGTAGACTTCATCATGCTCTACAACTTTCATGTTGAAAATTTTCCTTGAATCATCTTGCATCTTAGTGAAAAATAGTCATGAAGTAGTGATTTTATTAAGGCCAAAAACACTTAGAATTTTTCTAAGTATTGGAAATCTTAAATTTTTATTGACTTTGTTGATTCTTGATGATCAAGATTGATAATTTTGAATGTTTTGATGGTTCTTGATCTTTGAAATTCAATGTTGACCAAAAAGTCAAAGTTTGACTTTTTGTGTGATTGTTGACTTTTCAATAATTGATCCAAATTTAAACTATCAATCCCTTGATCTTTAGAAATGATTTGAGCCATGAAATTAGGTCAAGATATTTTGTTTGAGTCCTTAATATAATGCTTCAAGTTATAAGATCATGTACTAGGTCAAAAGTCAATGATCAGTCATTCTCAGTCAAAAACCCTAATTTTGACGATTTTGCCCCTTTGGTGATTTGGGGGCTTTTCTTGAGGAATTATGATCATCCCTTGATAAAATTATGAATATTACTTTAAAATGTTGATGTTGACCAAAAATCTTGAAGTTTGATTGTATGTTTATCACAGTTGACTTTTTACCCAATACAGTTGATTTTCAATCATTTGAGCAATTGACTGAACAAATTTGTGATGCAAGACTTTGAAACTTGGTATGAGAATTCTTGGAGACTTATGATGAACCATAAAAGTCACTTAGGGAATTAGAAGTCCAATTTTCCTTGAGAAAACCAAAACCCTAATTGTGGACCCAATGCTTAGGAGGTGAGCTTGTCTGATCAACTCTTGAGAATCCTTAAGCATTTGAGAACCTTTGTAAGAAATTCCTTGAGAAAAAGGAAGGGAAAATTTTGGGGTACAACAGCTGCCCCTGTTCAATCTTCTTAAACCTGAAGAGTTAGATTGGCATGTCCGTCATTCATGACTTGAAGGTGGAAGATGATTGAATACATAAGTGCCTAGAAATTTGCACTCGCTTGTGCACGAAGTAATGTTGTTGGTTAATTATGTAGGAATGGGCTTAAAGATACCATTTAGAGAGGTAATGAAGAGTTGTTCGAGATGGGCTTATATATGCCATCTCAAAGTAATTATTGATAGAGAAATTAGACCAAATATACACTAGACTTTAATTGGGAGAAGTATCAGAATAAATCTTTGGTCGATTTAATCTGAGTCAGAAAAGGTCTACTCAATTTAATCTAAGCCAGTAAAATGTATATTGGAAAAAGTATCAGAATAAATCTTTGGTTGATTTAATCTGAGCCAAAATATGTCTGAAGGAAGTGTTTTTCATGTAGATAGTCGCCCCGTCCTGTTTCAGGAATTGATCTACGATCGGTTTTTGTTGGTAAACCCATCCTATTTCGGGAATTCATACCACTTGGTGATAAAGATAGTCGCCCCATCTTGTTTCTAGAATTGATCTTCATTTCAGAATAAAGGAAGAAATACAGTTTCTCCGTCCTGTTTTGGGAGTTAATCTTCAACCTATTCATGTAGATAGTCGCACCGTCTTGTTTCGGGAATTGTTCCATAATTTGTTCTTCATAGATAGTTGCCTTGTCTTGTTTCAGGAATTAATTTGTGGTGGTCATCCAGATAGATGCCCCGTCTTGTTTCGGGAATTAATCTAGTACCTGCTTTTCATTGGCTGTAGAGATAGTTTCCCCGTCTTGTTTCAGGAATTAATCTTTGACCTGGTCTCATAGATAGTTTCCCCATCTTGTTTTAGGAATTAATCTTGGACCTATTTGAGAATTATTGTTGATATTCATTTGTTGATTGATCTTTCTTGAAAAGGTAAAGAGTTATTTATATGCAATGTCATGATGTATGAAATGCATTGCGTAATGATGTTCTCAAAATAAATGAGATTGTGCTATATGTGTTTCGTATACATATGCTATGATGTATGAATGTAAAATGTTGTCAAAGTGTATTTGTAAACCCGTGCAGTATCTTTGTCTGGGAAAATAAATCCCTGACTATTGTCGGGGATGAAGAGCATGTGTATCTTCAATCTTGTCTAGAATTCTTCCGCTGGGGATTCTTGCTTGCTGTTCGAGGAAACTTCATCAGGGAATGTTGACTTCTGCTTTGGGGAGAAGAGTTATTGGTTGTTTATTGCTCTACTAGGGAATTTAATTCTTATGTACCCTGACTGGGGATAAAAGAGATGGAAAACCTTCCTACTAGTTTGGGGAAGATAATTCTTAGATACCCTGACTGAGGATAAAAGATATGGATAACCTTCTGATTCGTCTAGGGAGGATAAAGTTAACTTGGTATCCAGTCCGATTCTAGATTTCGTAGCAATTCTCTGGGGGTTATGGTGACTTCACTAAGGAGAGGAATTTCGTCGGTGATTCATAACAATCTGAGGCATAGACTCAAGCTGGGGAGATTGTAATCTGTTGGGGAAATAAACCATGTTGGGGAAATTGAATTTTTCAAGTCTTTTCAGTTTTGGAGGACTAAACTCAGTTGGGAAGAGGATTTCCATGAATTGTATTGATTGGAACTCCATAGGTTGAGGAAATTATGGGGAATGCATCCTTACCGGAGATGAATTTGTGAAGATTACTCTATGGGGATAATATCATAGAAGTAGCTCTATGGGGATTTATGGACAGCTTGAATGTCATCCCAGCTCCTAGATGCTTATTTTTGTTCTTATACATATATTTGTTAATAGTTAATCATGTTCATATGCATATGTTCATTCAATTTTAGTCATTGGACGTCTTTGCAAGCCAAATAGAGAAAATAAAATGCAAAAAGTTTGAATTTTTTATAGTGTTTTTGTATTGATAATTTGCCCATAAACAGTCGATTTTGTACAAAGAGACGGAAATCCTAGTAAGAGGAAGTCGTCGTGAAATGAAAAGAGTATAAATTGAAAGAAAATATATATAGCTACGTGGAAATGATTCTCACTGGGTTCCAACTCTGCTATTGTCCTTATGTCTTCGAATCTTTCATTCATTGCTATCGGAAGAAGTTGATTGAACTGCCCCTGTACCATTTCAACTTAACGTTGGTAATAGAGTTGGTTGTAAATGATCCAACAGGACATAGTTGTACGCATTAATCCCTAATTTTTTCCTGGACCTCCCTTTTAGGTTTTCAGTCCATCAGGATACCCTTTTTTGTCCAAGCCTCCTTTTTAGGTTTTTGACTTGTCGGGTGTATATTCTTTTGTATATATCCCTAATTTTTTCCCGAACCCTTTTGGTTCGCTGGGATGCCCTTATTTTTTTCCAGGCCAGTCAACCTAGCGGGTCATTTTTATGCGTAGTAACTTTTAACTATGTCTGGATTCACAGGGTGTGGGAAATCTTCACCGTCCATGGTGGTTAGTATCATAGCACTGCCCGAAAATTCTTTCTTTACAACAAATGGCCCTTCGTAAGTGGGAATCCATTTTCCCCTGGGATCACCTTGCAGTAGAATGATGCGCTTTATTACCAAGTCACCAGCCTGATATACCAGATGCTTGATCTTCTTGTTAAATGCTTTGATCATGCGTTTCTGATACATTTGACCGTGACAGACAGCCGCAAGCCTCTTCTCGTCAATCAAATTCAACTGATCCAACCTAGTCTGAATCCACTTGTCTTCATCTAAGTCTGCTTCTTTCATAATCTTCAGAGAAGGAATCTAAACTTCGACAGGCGGGACATCTTCCATGTCATATACCAAAGATAATGGGATTGCCCCAATTGATGTTCGCGCCGAAGTAAGATAGCCATGAGGAGGAAAGGGTAACGTTTTATGCCAGTATTTGTAAGTCACAAGCATCTTTTGCACAATATTCTTTATGTTCTTGTTGGAGGCTTCTATTGCGCCATTCATCTTTGGTCTGTATGGAGAAGAGTTGTGATCCTTGATCTTGAATTGCATGCAGAGTTCAGTGACCATAGTGTTGTTAAGATTGATACCATTGTCAGTGATGATTCTCTCAAGGATACCATACCGAAAGATGAGGTTATTCTTAATGAAATGAGCCACAACACTCTTGCTAATTGAGGTAAATGAAGCTGCTTCAACCCATTTTGTAAAGTAGTCAATGGCGACGAGAATGAAGCGATGCCCATTAGAAGTATTAGGCTTGATTTCACCGATCATATCAATGCCCCACATTGCAAATGGCCAAGGAGCAGTCATGACGTTCAAAGGAACTGGAGGCACGTGAACTTTATCAGCATAGATCTGGCACTTATGACAAGTCCTCGTGTGTTAATAATAGTCGGTTTCCATGGTCGACCAATAGTAAACTGCTCTCAAGATTTTCTTAGCCATAGTATACTCGCTGGAGTGAGTACCAAATATGCCTTCTTGCATATCCTCCATAATTTTATCTCCTTCCTTCTTGTACACATAACGAAGCAGAGTTGAATCGCGGTTGCGCCTATGCAGAATTCCATTGCTCAGGAAGAACTTAGCTGAGAACCTTTGTAGGAATTTCTTGTCATTGATAGATGCTCCTTCAGGGTTTTTTTGAGCCTCAAGATACCTTTTTACTTCATGAAACCAAAGCTTTTCTTCTACTCCATCAGTATCAACTTCGTAGTAGTGTGTCGTCTTATCGAATCTTTCAATGGTAATTATGGGAGCCGTGTTGTCCCATCTGAGATTGAACATGGATGACATGGTAGCTAAGGCATCCGCCAACTGATTTTCTTCCCTAGGGATGTGCTCAAAGGTAATCTCTTCAAAGTATGGAATCAGGGTTAACACATGTTCTCGGTAAGGGATAAGATTCGGATGCTTCATATCCCATTATCCCTTGACTTGACTGATTACCAAGGCTGAATCCCCGTATACGCTCAGAAATTTGATTCTCAAGTCAATAGCAACTTTAAGACCCAAGATCCACGCTTCATACTCAGCCATGTTGTTGGTAAAATCAAAGCAAAGTCTGGCGGTGAAAGGTGTATGGCAACCTTGAGGAGAGATGATTACTGCACCAATTATATTTCCAAGTGTGTTAGAAGCTCCATCAAAAACCATAGTCCATCGGGATCCTTGCTCAGGTCCTTCATACGGTCCAGGTTCTTCACAATCTCTAATTAGCATGATGTTCTCATCCGAGAACTCGAAGTGCATAGACTGATAGTCGTCTACAGCTTGATGTACCAAATGATCTGCCAGTACACTTCCTTTAATTTCTTTTTGAGTGGTGTACTGAATGTCATATTCCATTAAGATTATTTTCCATCGATCTATTCTTCCAGAGAGAGCTGGTGTTGCAACTGGTTTTTTAATCAAGAGTCGCCACTACTAGTTTTTATCCTAAGGAAGGGCATCTAATAGGAAATCCTAATTCGCAAGACGAGATTCTAAGTTTCGGACTTCTTTAGATGAAAGGAAGGTGTTAGGCACCTTTCATCTACCTTATTCTTAAGGATAGTAGGCTTAAGTTTAGGTTTAGGTTTAGGTTTGACAGGGTTTTAATTTTTAATAAGGGAACTCGCCACGATTTTAATCGCATGCCTACGTATCCTCTTATGAGGAATCAGAGTCCCAATTCATAGTTTGTATGGGTTTGGGTTTTTTAGGGGTTGCAAAAGTATTTTGAATTGCCTCGCATTTTGACCGGATGTAAAGATAGAGGTTTGGACTAAATGCGCGATTAGAAAAAATATATTTGGAACCCTTTAGCAAAAATTAATTGCTTAAATTAGTTTATTGCGAAATAAGATTAAGTGTTTGTTAGATAATTTTTTAATAATATTAATTGCAAAATTTCTTAATTAATGCATGATTAAAAATATTTTAGTGCAATAATATAAAAATATATGCATGAGTTTCCAAATAAAATAATTATTTAAATGATAATAATAATTAATAATATGTGAACATAAAAATTAAATATTAAAATAATTATTATTATTATAAAAGTGAAGAGAAATAATAATAATAATAATAATAATAATAATAATAATAATAATAATAATAATAATAATAATAATAATAATAAAAAGAATAATAAATAAGAAAATATAAAATATATAAAAAAATAGAAAATAATTAATTGGTTTTCAGGGGTGCATTTTAAGCTGGGTAGTAAAAGGCGGGGTGTGAGAAGTTAGGGCCTGAATTCAGATATTGAATTCAGGCCCAGTAAGCTTGGGGGGTGCGTGGATGAACTAATGAGCAAAAAGGGAGGATGTAGCAAAGGCTGAGCTAGGCCCAAACGCATTGTGAGTGGCTTGGTTGGACATGGTGCGCGAAGGTGCACAACGCTTTTAGTGGACTTGGCCTTACGACCGTCTGATACTGATTGAATGGATATATTCTAAAGTATATGATGTTTACCATATACGCGTATGTGCGGAATCAATTTAGAATATAAGTTTTATTATTTCATTTCATTTTGTACACAGCAACCCTCCTTGTTCTCTCTCCCTCTCTTTCGGTACCAAACCCCCTTCCTTCATCTTTTCTATCCAACCCTAACCCTAAAAACAAAAAAACTCCCCGCGGCGGCGCCTCTAGACCGATTCTCCCTCTTCGCGAACCCACCCGATAACCCCCAATTTATAGAAGATTATTACAAATTAAAAGCTAAGCCTTTACCTTTGATCTCGACCATTTTAATATGCGATTTTTGTTTCTGGTTCTGATTTCTTTTCCCCCTTCTTATTTGCAGGTCACGGTGGTCTTTGAGGATGGAGTAATGTCGGCGAGGCTTCGAGGCTATCAGTGGAGGTACGGCTACACGATTAGGGTTTTAGATATTGAAACTCTAATCGCCCTCTTCTTCTGGTCTTTAATGAAGAGGGTTTAAGTTCTTCACCTCCCTATCATAATTTTTCTGTACTCGAATTTTTGTCTCAATTCCTCCCCCCTTTCTTATGTATTTTGTTTCAGTATTTATAGGTTTTCTGGCTTATAGATTTTTTAGGAAAGAAGTCGTTTCAATCTTAATTAGGGCTTAGATTTAGGAGTTTAGAGGATGCAATTTGTTGTAATTGTTCTTGATTTGATTCGTTTCTTTGATGTACTGATTTGATTTGATTTTCTCTGTAAGATTGGACTGATTTCATGTAATATCTGAGATTGGATGATATTTGATTCTGTTTATTTCTGAGAAAAACTCATGATTTAATTTAGTTATTTTTTAGATTTGAACAGTGTCCGTTAATCCATTGAAATGTGTGTATTTTGTGCTTAATTAATATTGTACTTGTTTACAATTATTATGGGCTTGCGTTTTTATCTTTTCCCTAGCCCAGCATATTGAATGAACGAATTTGGGCCTTACATCGTGACAGTTTTCTTTTCTTCCCAACAAAAAAAAAATTGTCACAACAATCATTTCTTATAGACTGGGCCCAATATTAGGCCTTTTTATAAAACAGACCTTTTCCAAACATTAAACTTATATTTACAAAACTCATAATAAATATTTATATAAAACAATAAAATGTTTTAATAATAATATAATTATAATAAATCTCCTTATAATTTGTAAAAGGATCTCTTTTTTTTTTCTTATAATGATTTTTCTATAAAATAAAACAGTAAAATAAAAAAATGTTAAATGGGCTTGGCTAAAAAAAATTTAATGGGCCTAATCTCATAACCATACCCCCTCTTTTCTATTTAACAACAAAAATGGAAATGGACTAAACGAAATGGGCTTGTATATTGAATTTGCACCTCCTCTTTTTAATAACAACAACAAAACCTAATGGACCCTTAAATAAAAATTTGATTTCCTTTTGAGATATTTTTAATATTCGAATCTCATGGTTCATTGGCCAACATGCTTCGCAAATAGGTCTACGGGTATATGGGTCTTTCTGATTTAGAAAGCTTCACTCCCTTGCATTAAGACACAACCCTCAGTTGACTTGGATTCTTAAGATGGGCCATCAGATATTGTTGTACCATCCTTAATCAAAATATTTTTTCTTCCATTTTTAACCTTAAAAATGTGATCATACTGGTAGGGCAAATTTGGGGTACGACAGTTGCCCCTATTCAATTATCTTCCAATCGAATAGCGTGAGAATACACGAGTCTTGTGCATTTTGATTGGGAGTTTATTGAATACTTGGAATACCCCAAAATTTGTCCGACAAACATAAGGTTACACTGATATAGCGTACCCTTAAGAGTTTTGAGGAAATAGGCCAAGCTGATGATATATCGCTTACCAGGGTTTGACGACGAGGCAGATGATTTAGAGCTTGAAAGAACAATATTGTATGTTTTTGTTTTGAATTTTCTTATTCACCCACTTGATGGATGAAATAAACAACACTTGATAACACATGGCTGCTTGGAGACTGAGGCAATGGGTTATGTTTGTGAATCGCTGCATGGGGTCTTAGGCGACGAGCTAAATTTGGATTTCGAATCACCGTGGCATGGAGTCTTAGGCAATGATATATGTTGGGAGTGTCACACATTATTGCATGGAGTCTTAGGTAATAGTTGAAGATAGCTAAACACATTGGTGCATGGAGTCTTAGGCAATGGGTCATGTTACACTGCTGCATGGAGTCTTAGGCAATGAACTAAGTTTCACGCATTACTGCCTGGGGTCTTAGGTAATGGGTAAGGATGAGGGGAATACATCGCTGCATGGAGTCTTAGGCAATGTATCGAGCTTTGTACATTACTGCATGGAGTCTTAGGTAATGAATCTACATGGTAGAGGAAAACTTCACTACGTGGAGTCTTAGGTGATGGGCTAAACACGTCACGGCATGGAGTCTTAGGTGGAAGATCTTATTTGGCTTTCGAACATTGCGGCGTGGAGTCTTAAACAACATACTGGGTTTTGTGCATTACTTCATGGAGTCTTAGGTAATGAACTATGTTGTAGAGAACACATCACTGCATGGAGTCTTAGGTGATACACTGAACACATCATTGCATGGAGTCTTAGGTGACAGGTTGAATTTTGTAGAAGAAGTGTATTTTGATGATTAACCATTAAAAAGCTAAATCGAGGGTGAGATTGTGATGTCTAATATTGATATGGAACCCATAGTGTATGTGTATTGAATATTTGTGTATGCAAAATGTGCGCATGCCTTAGAATGTTATGAAGATGTTTCCGACATTCTCTCCTTTAAACCATTTGTTTTGAGCTACCAATTCCTTGGCGCTGTATGTTGCATTCTCGTAGTATCTTTGAGTTGATTTGAACACAGTGAAAAGTATTAGGAAGTTTTTGATTTTTCTTATGTCGGAGATATAGGCGTAGTCGTAGACATGTGTGTAGACTTTTTTGTTGTAAGTGCAGGCGTAGGCATAGACATGTGTATGGACGTCGACGTGGATTTTATTTTTGTTGTTTTTTTACCAAAATGCTTTTTTGATGTTTTATCAAATGCTTTTATTTGTCAATTCCCCCGAAATGTTTTCGACACAATATTCACAAGAAATAAGCATAGTATTTTGTAAACAAGTCTCATAAAGGAAAAATGCAATTTTGAAAGATGAAAAGAAATAAAAAAATGTATTGGTATTCCTTTGAATAGGCGAAAGTACAAGATGTAATTCCTTGAAAGAGGTAATTACAGAAATTTTGAAAACTGTAAATGGCAATAAAAATGATAATTGCTACTGTTGTTCCCCAATGTCTTTTTAATAGCTCATGTCTCCTTTGCTTCCGAGTTGTATGATTTGAATTCTTCTCTCTCTTCATGGTTCGTACTCGTAGTTCTTAGATCACAGTCTTTTTGTTCTTTATTTCTTTTGCATAAAATCCATAATTTTTGCCTGGATCACCCTTTCGGGTTTTCAATCCATCGGGATAGTTTTTTTGTGTATGTCCCTAATTTTTGCTTGGATCTCCCTTTAGGGTTTTAGATCCATCAGGACGCTCCTTTTTTCCTAAGTCGCCTATTTAGGGTTCGATCTTAGCGAGCTTCTTATACATAGAATTTTTTGAATGCGTCTGAATTTTTCCGGATGCGGTAGTTCTTCCCCATCCATTGTTATGAGGATGAGACCACCACCAGAGAATATTGTTTTCACGTATGGACCTTCGTAGTTGGGTGTCCATTTACCACACGAATCGAGGTGAGGTAGAAGAGTCTTATTGGGCACTAAGTCCCCTTCTTTGAATATTCAAGGACGAACTTTCTTGTCGAAGGCCCTCTTCATCCGCTTCTGATGCAAGTGACTGGCATAGAGATGTCAAGCGTTTTTCTTCGATGAGGTTTAGCTGATAAAGTTGCATCTGAACCCATTCTGCTTCTTCCAACTTTGTTTCCATTAAAACCCGAAGAGATGGTATTTCTATTTCAAATGGAAGTACTGCCTCCATGCCATATACCAGAGAGAAAGGAGTCGTGCATGTTGATGTGCGCACAGAAGTGCAATAGCTGTGTATGGAAAAGGGAAGCATTTCATGCCAATCTTTGTATGTCTTCACCATTTTCTGAATGATTTTATTGATATTTTATTGGCTGCTTCGACGGCTCCGTTCATCTTGGGTCTGTATGGTAAGGAGTTATGATGTTCGATTTTGAAATTGTCGCACAGTTCCTTCATCATCTTGTTGTTCAAATTAGACTCGTTGTCGGTAATAATCCTGCTTAGAACCCCGTATCTACATATGAGATTCTGCTTGATAAATCGCGTAACCACTTGACTTGTCACATTGGTGTAGGATGCTGCTTCTATCCACTTGGTGAAGTAATCGATGGCTACTAGTATGAAACAGTGTCAGTTGGATGCCTTTGGCTCGATCATACCAATCATATCAATTCCCCACATTGAGAACGACCAAGGGGAGCTTATGACATTTAGAGGAGTTGGTGTCACATTTATCTTATCAGCATAGATCTGGCATTTGTGACACGTTTTCATGTAGTGATAACAGTCGGCTTCCATCATTAACCAATAATACCTTGCTCGCAGAATCTTTCTAGCCATGGCGTGCCCATTTGTATGAGTTCCAAAGGTACCCTCGTGGATTTCTCTCATGAGCGCATCTGCTTCCTGCTTCTCCACACATCTGAGTAGTACCATGTTGTAGTTTCTTTTGTATAGCACACCGTTACTCAGAAGGAATTTTGAGGCTAACTTCTGTAGAGTTCGCTTGTCAATGATAGAGGCATTTTCTGGATATTCTTGATTTTCAAGGTACTTCTTGATGTTGTAAAACCAAGTCTTATCATCCGGTCCTTCTTCAATAGCAAGGTATTGTGCAGGATCTTCAAAGTGTCTAATTGTGATGTGTGGTTCATGGTTTGGCCAAGTTACCTTGAACATAGCTGATAGAGTTAACAGAGCGTCTGCCATTTGATTTTCTTCTCATGGGATGTGACTGAAAGTGATCTCTGAATTCTGCAGCCAACTTTAAAACATGATCCCGATATGGAATCAGTTTTGGATGTTTAGTATCCCATTTGTTGTTGACTTGGTATATGACTAATGCGGACTCCCCAAATACTTCAAGGTGCTTTATTCTCAAATCAATGGCAGCTTCTAGTCCTAGTATATAAGCTTCGTACTCGGCGATGTTGTTGGTGCATTCAAAACACAACCTTGCAGTATAGGGCTTGTGATAATTCTTTGGAGAAGTAAAAATTTCCCTTATAACATTCCCCAGTGCATTTGAAGCCCCGTCGAACATGAGTGTCTAGTGTGCCCCTGGTTCGGGTCCTTCGTTAGGTCCTAGTATTTCATAGTCAACTATAACCATGATGTCTTTATCTGGAAAGTCGAACTTCATAGGTTGATATCCTGTCAGCGGTTGGTGAGCTAGATGATCAGCTAGTATACTACCCTTGATGGCCTTCTAAGTGACATATTGGATGTCGTATTCTGATAGTAGCATCTGCCATCGGGAGATTCTTCCTGTAAGAGCTGGTTTTTCGAACACGTACTTTAAAGGATCCATTCTTGCTATTAACCATATGGTGTGGGTTAACATATATTTCCTCAACCTCTTAGTAGCCCAAGCTAATGCATAACAAGTTTTCTTGAGGAGCGAGTAACTGGTTTCGCAGTCAATAAATTTCTTGCTGAGGTAATAAATCGCATGCTCTTTTCTTCCTGTTTCGTCCTACTGTCCCAAAATGCAACCCATTGATCCTTCGAGCACTGTCAGATACAGGATGAGTGGTCTTCTGGGAACTGGTGGCATTAAGATCGGTGGTTCTTGTAGATACTACTTTATTGTCTCGAAGGTTGTTTGGCAATCATCAATCCATACTATTGTTTTATCTTTTCACAATAATTTGAATATATGCTCACATGTTGCTGTTAGATGTGATATGAACCTTGAGATGTAATTCAATCGCCCTAAGAAACCACAAACTTCTTTTTCTGTCCTCGTGCTGGCATCCCTTGTATAACTTTTAACTTGTCAGGGTCTACCTTGATGCCATGCTGACTTACAATGAAACCCAACAACTTGCATAATCTGACGCAAAATGTACATTTATTCGGATTCAACCTCAGTTTGAACTTACGCAGCCGCTCGAATAACTTTTGTAAATGTATAATGTGCTCCTCCTCCGTGTGGGATTTGGCAATTATATCATTTACGTACACTTCAACCTCTTTGTGAACATATCATGGAATATTGTGACCATAGCCCTTTGATAAGTTGCCCCTACGTTTTTAAGACTGAATGGCATTACTTTGTAGCAGAAGGTTCCCTAATGTGTCATGAAGGTAGTCTTTTCTATATCTTCGGGTGCCATTTTGATTTGATTATAGCCTGAGAACCCGTCCATGAATGAGAATACTGAGGCTTGAGTCGTGTTGTCTACCAACACATCTATGTGAGGTAACGAGAAGTCATCCTTGGGACTTGCTTTGTTCAGATCTCGATAGTCCACACACATGTGTACCTTACCATCTCTCTTGGGTACTGGCACAATATTAGCTATCCATGGCAGATAATCTACCACTGCTAAGAACCTTGCATCGAACTGTTTGAGAACCTTTTCTCTAATCTTTCTAGACATATTCAGACGAGTTCTTCTGAGTTTTTACCTAATTGGAGAACAACCTTCTTTAAGAGGCAGTCTGTGCACCACAATGTATGTATCTAAACCTGGCATGTCCCTGTAGGACCAAGCAAATATATCCATGTACTGATGTAATAGCTTGATCAATCTTTCTTTGACGCTCTGCTCTAACATTCCCCCTAGCTTGATTTCTATCAAATCTTCCTTTGTGCCTAGATTAATGGTCTCAATAGCCTCTTGATACAGTTGTATGTTGTCTGCTTTCCACTCTATTTCTCTTTCCATTTCTTCAGAAAGTTCAAGATCTTCATCACCCTCCTCTTCAGCTTGGTTGATAGGAGCATCAAAATTATATAGGATCGCAACAGTAACATTATCAGTGATTTTGGGCATGGATTTGCACGTTTATCATGTTTTGGTGCAAATTTTAGTACATGAATTTTGAAAATGCATATGAAGAGAAAGTATTTCCATTTTTAAATTTAAGAGATAAATGTAAGAGAAAGACAAGGATCTTAATTTAAAACAAAATATAATTTTTATTAATTGTAAATATTGTCTGAAATAAAACGGGGGGACCCTTACAAGCAACCCCTATGCCTCGGGCTTGACATAGGTTCTTTCAAAACAAGAAAAATTACTTAGGAAAGAAAAAGATCTCGGGAATCTCCACGGCAATCCAGCTTTTGAGATCTTCTCATGGGGCGCATTCTCAGATGAATTCAGTTGCCCTTTTGGTGTTGACTTTGTTGGATATCATCGCCACATGTTCGTAATGCTCTATTCCCTTGTTGACAAAGGTCTCTTGGATTGGAGGAAATTGTGCTTTACCCTCCAGAGTAGCTTTCGATAATTCATAGCCCAAATCTAAGTGATTCTTCATCTCGGAAATTTCTGGGAGCTTTCCCCAACTTTTCGAGGAACCACCTTCTATTGTTGTCTACAAATATCTCCATGAGGTTACCTTAGGCTTATTATTTTTCTCGACTGGTAAAGTCACCATTGAAGTAACTTCCAGGACTTGGAATAGTGTGGCTATACATTCTTCATTGGCACTAATATACCTGTACGATTCGATGTGACTTACGAAGATGTCCTCCTTACTGTCGATTATGATTAATTTCCCTTCCAATAGAAACTTTAACTTTTGATGTAGGGTCGAGGTAACTGCCCCTGCTACATGAATACAAGGTCTCCCCGGTAAGCAAGTGTACGTCGACTCTATATCCATGACATGGAAAGTGATATAGAAGACATGTGGCCCAATTTTGACTGGAAGGTCCACCTCTCCCAATACCGAGCTTTGAGAATCGTCAAATGCTTTCACTATTGTAGAGCTTGGCCTCATCACAACATCATCTATTGTTAACTTCATCAGACTTGATGTTGGTAACACGTTGAGGGTAGAGCCCGTATTGGTGAGTACTCTGGATAGGCTGGTAGTACCTATTTGCATAGAGATATGCAGTGCTTTGTTGTGACCTCGGCCTTGTGGTGGTAATTCATTGTTACTAAAACACATGTATGATCCGGATGTTAGATTTTCTACGACATTGTCAAATTGATTCACAGTAATCTCCTCTGCCACGTGTGCTGAACTCAGTACCTTCATTAAAGAGTCTTGGTGTGCTTCAGAATTGATGAGTAACAAGAGTATGAGATTTTAGCTGGAGTTTGGTGAAGCTGATCTACTACCCTGTAGTCACTTCTCTTGATTATTTTCAGAAACTCCTTTGCCTCTTGATCAGTAAAGTTTTGTTGGAAGTTCTTTCTCTTGACTCGTTTCCACCACTACTTTTCCCTTTTCCTTTATTGATGTCTCATCTTTCTTCTTCGGTGGTTTAAATCCAAAGACTCGAACACTTCGGGTCATACCTCATGTCCCTGCTATATTTGAAATTACAGGTCCTTGACTTGACGATGGCTCATTTTCTTGTTTCACTCCATTGATGTACATGGTTGAGTCATAACTCCATGGTATTTTTTTGTTACTTTCATAAGGGATAGGTGACGGTCCCTTAATTGTCATCGTGGCCTTTGGAACTGCTGATATTTGGAGATCCTTCTTTGGTACCAACCCTGGGGTTTTTGCCGATTCTTCCCTCTGGATCACTAGAGTCTTCTTGTTAAGATTTGGGCCTTGGCAAGGGATTACCAATGGCTTCTTCCCTTCAATCGCTGCTACATATTTTTCTTCAGGATATGGTCTGAATTGGACTATCCCCTAGTCCACTAGCTTCTGTAGAGTTCTCTCGAAGGCTTCATTATGCTCCAATAGGAACCCATATTCCAACAGATATTCTTTCAACAAATTTTTCAGGGCTTTTGCTTGTCTGGTTTCCCCAAAGTCAATGACTACTTCAATTGCATTTATTATCGGTCCACCATGCTGAGGAAAAGGGTTTGATTTGGTGTTAGGCTTCTCAAAAGTGATGTCTTGAGATTCTAACAAATCTTGAACCTTGTGCTTGAATGCCCAACACTGTTCTATGGTGTGTCCAGGAGAGTTAGCATGGTATTCGCATCTGGAATTGGCATTATACTTTCGCGGGAGTGGCCCGAATGGAGGAGCTAGAGGCGTGAGTTCCACCAAGGATGCCTTGACCAGGCGTTGTAATAACTGTATGGGTGGCATAGGGAGTTGTGATACGGTGGCAGAATTGACTGTTAATACTAGTTTTGCATTTGTATTCGCAAATGTTGCGGTATGCAAGAGTCGCCACCGACTTTTCTTTTATCCAACAAAGGAAAGGGTGAAAAGAATAGAAAAAAGACCTTTCGAGATTTTTCTGAGTAAGGGGGGTAGATTATGGAAAGGGAAGGTGTTAGCACCCTTTCCATCCGTAGTTATCTACGGGCTCTTAAATGTTAGCTCATGTTTTGAAAATTTCTTGTGCTTTGTATGTTTTTGAAAATTGTTTTGAAAATGCCTTAGTGCGGCGATTCGCTTTGTGATAACTCTTGTATCAGTCCTCAAGAGTGTTGACAAGGCGAATGTTTTTGAAAATATTTTTGTGTAGGTGTAAAAAGTTGTTTTGAGCAAGCATCTAAGAACTTATCTACTTATACTCGAAAAGGTCGTTCTTTCCCTCCTAACCTTTAGACAGTGCTATCCTACTATTAGTGCGTAGGTATCCCTATCGTTGAATGTATGAGGGACAGATGCGGGTCATCGTTATGGTCATAGAAGGCAACATATATGGATACCTTAGCAGTTCGAAGGGACTATCATCATATATTCGTGGGCAATATCGAGGGACACAATCATTTCTCGTAGGCAACTCGAGAGACATTGAGGGACTATGATCTTTATGATAACTTTAACTGAGGGTCTTTGCTAAGGGTATCCCTACGTTCGAGGGACATTACCATTGTTTTTCCGAAGGCAACAAGTGAGGTTATCCTAGAGGTGCGAGTGTGCAAATGATTCAGTTCGGTTATTTATCTTGAAATTAGGGTTTTCTATCGTTCATTTTTATCTTTCCATACAATTCTATTAACCTGGGCATTGCATAAAATATAGTAGCTGAAGGTAAAGGCGGAAATATAAACCTAGGTTATTACAGAGCTTTGGGGCAGTTACATAATAGTGAAGAGTGCGGGAAAGAAATCCTAAAACTATTACATCCCGGAAGTAATTACATGATAATGATAAAAAAAGTGGGAAAAAATAAAGCTATATTATTACAGTTGAACGCACCTTATACACTTTATCTAGGAAAATAGAAATAAGATGAAAATAGCAAAGAAAATATTTTGGTGATTTTTTATGAAAAAATGATTTATGATAATTAATTAAATAAACCTAAAAAACCTAATTAATTTTAATTAATAAAAAAATGTTAATTTTGAAAGAAGTTAGTTAAAATACCTAAAACATAGTTAATTTTAATTAGTAATAAAAAAGGGTTAATTTTGAAAAAAGGTTAATTAAAAAAACCTAAAACCTAATTAATTTTAATTAATAAAAAGGTTAATTTTGAAAAGAAAAAAAAAGTTAAAAAACCTAAAATTAATTAACCTAAAAATTAAATTAGGTTTTTTTTGTAAAAAAAAAGGTTTGTGAAAAAAGTTTTGTGGTTAAGTGAATTTGGGGTTGGAAAAGATAAATTGGTTAGAAACCAAAAACAAACAATGAAAATATCGGGGTGGATGTTGAACCTAAAATTAAATTAAAACCTAAAATTAAATTAAAAAACCTAAAATTAAATTAAAACCTAAAATTAAATTAAAACCTAAAATTAATTATTTAAGTTTATTATGAAAAATCAAAGGTTTGTGAAAAATGTTAGGTTTTATGAAAAAGGTTTTAAACAGAAAGAAGGAAAATAGGTAAAAGGATAAATAGAATGGAAGAAAACCAAACCAATAGCGATGAGTGTTGAACCCACGCCCTTAGCCTCCTCGTGATGTCTGCCTTTCCATGAGCCATGCGTTGGTTGTTGTTATGATTCGGCTTCGGCATTTTATAATAACCCTGCATGGGACCATTAGATGGTCTAAATCTGCAGCGTTAAATCTCATGAACACATTAAATAAATTACTATATCAGGAAATACAAAGAAAGCAAATATATGAAATTTTGTAATGTTAAACCGATATAGCATGTATGAATACTTCTACATCCTTTTGATCATGGAGATCAAACCAGCCTTACCCTTACTGGAGAATGAGATGGCTTGTTTGTAGTGAGATCGAGAAACAATCGCACATTCAGGGACCTTATTTAAAGAATTGGATCTCAAGCCGAACCTGAATTTGAGAATATGTTATCAGGGATATCTTGGCAAAAGAACACCTGAATATGACGCGTCGGGTTGGACTTGTGAATCTTTGAACCCTGAATCATTGCGAAACAGCGAACCGATCTTCAGCACGGAAAATACTCTGAGAACATCCATTGGCGAAATAAACGTCACTTGTAACCTGACAAAGCTTGCTAAATATACCTTGATTCCATAACCATAAAACCAATGATATGTGTGTATGTAATAATGAAAATAAAGAGGGTAAATTTTGGGGTACAACAGGAGTGGATCAAAAAAAATTTGCGGTCTTCCAAATATGCCTTGTTGTCCTTGTGGGATCATTAATGGTTGTTGTTCCCTTTGTTGTGAGGCTACAACATTAATTTCTCCCTCTTTTCTTTTCAGGAAATTCAGAGCATGTTTTTTTTAAATTATAGGGGGCATTTGATGGTCCCCCTGGTATCTTCTCACTCTTTATTTCAGTCTCAATTCTTTCTTCGATAGTCACTAGGTCTGAGAATCCTGAAGAGATACTCTCAACCATCTTCTCATAATATAGCCCTTGCAAGGTTCCCATGAACATATCTACTAACTCATTTTCCAACAGTGGTGGTTGCACACAGGATGCCATCTCTCTCCATCTCTGAGCATATTCTTTGAAGGACTCTTCTAGGACAGATTCTGGAGTTGCATGCGGGTAGGCACCATGTCCAGGTTATACTTATAATGCTTTAAGAAAGCATTAGCAAGATCTGTCCATGTTCTAATGTGCACTCGCTCCAATTGTATATACCAGTCTAAAGATGCCCTGCTTAAGCTGTCTTGAAAATAGTGAACCATCAGCTTTTGATCGTAGGCATGGGCATGCATCTTCCTGAAATACATGCACAGATGATTCCTTGGACCAGTAAGCCCTTTGTATTTTTCAAAGTCAGTAACTTTGAACTTCAGCGGTATTACCACATCAAGAACTAGGCCCATTTCGAGAGCATCTACTTCGAAAGCATTAAAACCTTCCACAACTTTCATCCTTTCTTCCAGAGCCTTATATTAATTCATCACCAGTGGATTATCAATAGCATGAGTAGCAGTCGTCTTCAAGGGTGCCTGATTGACATCCTCTAGGTCATGGTCTCCATACTGTAGGTCCAAGTAGTTGTCCACATTGTTGATTGGAATTTGTAGGGTATGTAATGCCCTTGCTTTTGACGATGATGGGACAAACCGTTCAGTTTCATCTTCTCTCGTCTCTTGTTGGGCCATGACAGACTTTTAGGGTCCTGTCTCTGGCTCTTTTCTTAGTTGGTGACTGCTTGATGCACCAATCGTTTGAGCTACTTCTTCGACAGCTACCTTGGGAATCTGATCTTATATGTCAATGATGTTCTTCAGAGCTAGGAGAACTTGACTCATATCTCTTTTCATGGAACTCACATCACGTTTGACTTGGTCGAGATCCTCCTTGAATGCAACCTGATTCTCCTCGATTTGTTCCATTGCTTTTTTTTGGTAGGCCCTTGGTCGATATGGAGGCCAAGGAGGTGGTGATCTTCTTCTACCAATGGTTTAACTGGAGAGATTTTGAAAAATATGAGCTTTGGTATGAAATGCAATTGTTTGTGAATGCATGCATGTGTATGATTATGTATGAACATGCAATGGTTTCTTGTTTTAAATGCCTGATTCACTTGGGTATATATTTATCTTTTGCTTCTTTTATCTTCTTTTTTTTGGTGAATATCTTAGAAATAGATACGCAAACGAGATACGGAAACAAAATGCCTTTATTGAAAGTAACATAATCCAGATATTGAAAAATATTACAACTTTAAATCAAACTTGTTTGCATGAAAATAAACAAAGGGAAATAAATCTTCTAGGTGCGCTTGTGGATGTTTGCTCTAAAACCATCAACCATTACTCGACAAAGCTTGAGAAAATCTTCAACGTCCTTTAGAAGAGGAACCATTACACTTTTTGTGTCTCTCAAACTTCTAAGGATATCCTCAATAAGATTTTTGGCTAGGAATGCGAGCCTTTCATGTTTATGCTTGTAATACCGATACTCTTTATAAAGATATGGGATTATCTTATGGTTATAGCTTGGGAGATCTTCGTATACTACTCTTCCCAATGCATCTTTTCAGCACTCAACTCTGTATAAAGCCTCCGTTGAATAAGGAAATCTTTTTGGAGACCTCCTAGCTCTAGGCACATTTGCTCATATTCTTCAGTTCTCTAAGTCAGGAGTCTTTCGGCCTCTATCCTTTCAAGGAATTATTTGACCTCCGATTCTTGGTTGTCTTGAAGTATGGTGGTGAGGTACTTTATTTTCTCTTCTTAATCTAAGGAAGCTTACGCAAAACTTTGGATCTGGGCTCTTAGGTCTTCCTCTAGTACCTTCTTGCCATGTGTTGCCTTTTCATACCATCTGGTTAACCTCCCGATTTCAGTAGCAGCATCTTCTAACCTTTGGTTGTGGGAATCTAGATTGAAAGTCGCACTCAAAAGTCCTTCAGTTGTATGCTTCCGTTTTAGACTCTCGTTTTCCAATGCCTTTTGATCTCTCTCAATTTTTTGGTCCTTTGACTCAAGTATGAGCCGCATCTGCTTCTTTTCTTTGGTCAGATTGAGGGGGTTGAGTTTTAGTTCTTCTTTTTCCCTTTGGGCTTGCTTTAAGGCATTCTTTAGATCGTCGATTTCTTCCACAAACATAGGCGTGACCTCTGGGACCTCTGACTTGTACTTTGGATCTATATCAAATGGAAGCTTGATAATTTGCACCCTATCTCGGGCCCATCTAGTGTAGGGTTCTCTTGCTATGGCATTTTTCCTTTCGACTTTCCTATTATTAACCTTATTCCAAGCCCGGATAACCTTGTTGAGAAATCCTTTGTCATTTATGCCCATGTCATGGATGATCAATGGTTGGAGTTGTTCGTCTGAAGGTATATCTTCCAGAGGATACCCTAACTATCATAGAGCCAAAGTAGGGTTTTAATTAATACAGCCTTGAGATTCGATCAACGGAACACTAGGAAAGTCCCCGCAGCTAATAGTGATGTCACTAATATCCATCTTCCTTGCATACCATAATACCGAGTTTGCAGTGAGAGACCTTAATTTATGAGGCCACTCGCGTTTGGTCAAGTTTGGAATCATATAGTCTTCTTTGTAAAGATGGGTCGTGAACCAAGTATACAGAAGTGGAAAACAACAATTTAGAGTGCTTTTTCTCTTTTCATACATTGTATGTAAGGTGTAACAAATGTAAGCAAGCGAAGCGAGAGTTGGATCCGTATTAAAGACTTTTGCACCCCCAAAATATTCTAATGGTCGTAGAGTTAATATAGTCCACAGTCCGAGGGAATAAAATTACACCAACCACAAGCAATCCTAAACAATCGACACAAGGCTCCCATTCTTTATAATTAGAGAATTCGAGTGCCTTGGCTTCTAGGTATATTCTTTTGATTCCTTGTATTGGTCCTTCTCTCTGGTAATTTTGAACTAACTCAGAATAAGGGATCCCTGAGCCCTTTGCCAAGACTTTAACTTTAATAGTTTTCCCGATACCTACATAGGCCTTCTCTTTAGAAAAGTTCAAAATTCTGTCAAATTCTTCCAGAGTCGGCGCTAGCTGGAAGTCTTGGAAGGTGAAGCATCTCAGCGGTAGGTCATAGAACTGAACAAGGGTGGAAACAACATCTATTTGGACCTTTATTCTAGTCAATTCAAGGGTATCCCCATAGCGGAGAGCATACATCTTTAGAGCTCTTTCGGATAATTTCCCCTTTATAGCTTTAATTTCAGAAATGTCAGGTTTGAGGGCATTGACATGGACAAGTTGTTTCCCTTTGGTATCTATTTTCAAAGATAGTCACCAAAATCTTGATTTTATTGCTTTTTGTTTTTTTACCCTTTGAATAAGACAAATAAAAGAAATAGATGATGAATATATGAAATGTATGAATGCATGGATGTAGGGTTGAGTGACAGGATTCTGTGATAGGTACCCTTATAAGGTAGGCTCTTAACTTTGACCTACATTTATTCTACCCTCCCAAAATGTGGCTTTCTTAAGGGTATCATGAGTAACACCAAAGGGAAAAGGCACAAGGGCCTCCCTTAGGTGGAGCCTCTTTACGGACCGAGACTTTCGTCTCAAAGTCGTGAAAGGTCTCGTCATGAGATTTTGGTTAAGGTTGTTACAAAGAGTCATGGGTGGCATTCCAAAGTCCTACTCGTCAAGAGGATATCTCTCGATAAGTATTCCTTTTTCGGAATTCCACCGACTCTAGGAGAAGTCGTTACATAAACTCGCAGGGGTGATGTATCCCCTAAACTAATAGACGAACCTTCTTTCTAAGGGTTATTCGAAATATTGTTTTTTTTGAAATAAAAGTCCTGCCACGCAGTAAATATATAATGATAAAAAATAGACAAGAACAAATAATTGCAATAAATAAAATAAAAACCCAAAATAAAACCTGAAACCCAAGGGAAGGCTACTAAACCTAGGGTTGAAGTCCCCAGCAGAGTCGCCAGCTGTTGCGACTGGTTTTTAATCAAGAGTCGCCACTACTAGTTTTTATCCTAAGGAAGGGCATCTAATAGGAAACCCTAATTCGCAAGACAGAGATTCTAAGTTTCAGACTTCTTTAGAAGAAAGGAAGGTGTTAGACACCTTTCATCTACCTTATTCTTAAGGATACTAGGCTTAGGTTTAGGTTTAGGTTTAGGTTTGACAGGGTTTTAATTTTTAATAAGGGAACTCTCCATGATTTTAATCGCATGCCTACGTATCCTCTTATGAGGAATCAGAGTCCCAATTCGTAGTTCGTATGGGTTTGTGTTTTTTAGGGGTTGCAAAAGTATTTTGAATTTCCTCGCATTTTGACCAAATGTAAAGATAGCGAAAGTTTAAACTAAATGTGCGATTAGTCAAAATATATTTGGAACTCTTTAGCAAAAATTAATTGTTTAAATTAGTTTATTGCGAAAAAAGATTTAGTGTTTGTTAGATAATTTTTTAATAATATTAATTTCAAAATTTCTTAATTAATGCATGATTAAAAATATTTTAATGCAATAATATAAAAATATATGCATGAGCTTCCAAATAAAATAATTATTTAAATGATAATAATAATTAATAATATGTGAACATAAAAATTAAATATTAAAATAATTATTATTATTATTATAAAAGTGAATAGAAATAATAATAATAATAATAAAAAGAATAAGAAATAAGAAAATATAAAATATATAAAAAAATAGAAAATAATTAATTGGTTTTCACGGGGGTGCGTTTTATGCTGGGTAGTAACGGTGGCGAGGCTTCGAGGCTATCGGCAGCGGTATGGCTACGTGATTAGGGTTTCAGATATTGAAACCCTAATCACCCTCTTCTTCCTGTCTTTAACGGTGAAGGTTTGAGTTCTTCACCTCCCTCTCATAATTTTTCTGTACTGGAATTTCTGTCTCAATTCCCCCCCCCCCCTTTCTTCTGTATTTTGTTTCAGTATTTATAGGTTTTCTGGCTTATAGATTTTTTAGGAAAGAAGTCGTTTCAATCTTAATTAGGGCTTAGATTTAGGAGTTTAGAGGATGCAATTTGTTGTAATTGTTCTTGATTTGATTCGTTTCTTTAATGTACTTATTTAATTCGATTTGCTCTATAAGATTGGACTGATTTCATGTAATATCTGAGATTGAATGATAATTGATTATGTTTATTTCTGAGAAAAACTCAAGATTTGATTTAGTTATTTTTTAGATTTGAGCAGTGTCCGTTAAGCCATTGAAACGCGTGTATTTTGTGCTTAATTGATACAGTACTTATTTACAATTATTTTGGGCTTGCGTTGTTATCTTTTCCCTAGCCCAACATATTGAATGAACAAATTTGGGCCATACATCGTGACAATTTTCTTTTCTGCCCAACAACAAAAAAATGTATGTCACAACAATCATTTCTTACAGACTGGGCCCAATATTAGGCCTTTTTATAAAACAGACCTTTTCCAAACATTAAACTTATATTTACAAAACTCTTAATAAATATTAATATAAAATAATAAAATGTTTTAATAGTAATATAATTATAATAAATATCCTTATAATTTGTAAAAGGATCTCTTTTTTTTCTTATAATAATTTTTCTCTAAAATAAAACAGTAAAATGGAAAAACGTTAAATGGGCTTGGCTAAAAAACCTTCATGGGCCTAATCTCATAACCATACCCCCTCTTTATTATTTAACAACAAAAAATGGAAACGAGTCAAACGAAATGGGCTTGTATATTTAATTTTCACCTCCTCTTTTTATTAACAACAACAAAACCTAATGGACCCTTAAATAATTTTTTTTTTCCTTTTGAGATATTTTTAATATTCGAATCTCATGGGCCATTGGCCAACATGCTTCACAAATAGGCCCACAGGTATATGGGTCTTTATAATTTAGAAAGCCTCACTCCCTTGCATTAAGACACAACCCTCAGTTGACTTGGATTCTTAAGATGGGCCATCAGATATTGTTATACCATCCTTAATCAAAATATTTTTTCTTCCATTTTTAACCTTAAAAATGTGATCATACGGGTATGGAAAATTTGGGGTACGACAGTTACCCCTATTCAATTATCTTCCAATCGAATAGAGTGAGTGTTTTACCCCAAAATTTTCCCTCTCACTTATCAAAAATTTTCTCACAAGATCTCCTTGGGCTCAAGACTGCACTAAGGTTTGATCAGCTCAAGACTGATGACCAAAATTAGGGTTTGAGTTTGCACAAAGATTTTTGAACTTTCTATGCCTCATATGACTTTCATGGACCATTATGGACCCCCAAGATTACTCATGTCAAGTTTCAAGCCTTGGATCACACTTTTGATCAGTCAATTGAATAGTGGACCTAAAAATCAGTTATATTGGGGAAAAGTCAACCATGGCCAATTTACAGTCAAATCTCATAATTTTTTATCCGTATCAACATTTTAAACTCATATGTATCATTTGATCAATTTTGGACCATAATCCCTCAAGAAATTTGATCAAATCTCCAAAAGGGCAAAATGGTCAAAATTAGGGTTTTGACTGGGAAAGGGCAATTTCTGATTTTTTTACCCAGCAAATGGTCAATTGGTTTAAGGCATGATCTCAAGAGTCCAATTGAATCATTTTGACCTATTGACATAGTTCAAAACCTTGCAAATCCATTGCGTTGACAAATGAATTTTGCAGTCAATTGATCAAAAGTCTACTGTATACTAAAAAGTCAAACTTTGACTTTTTGGTCAAATTCAAGTGCCAATGATCATAATTAAACAAAACATGTCAAAATATTAAACTTATTCATCAATAAATCAAAAAGTCAAGATTTCATTTTGAAAAGTAAAAATTTCTAAACTTAGAAATTTTTCTAAGTGTTGGAAATTTCATGTTTTTTCATAACTTTGAGCCAAATTTTCACCATGATGCAAGATGATTCAAGAGAAACTTCCAACATGAAAGTTGAATATATCCATTAAAAATACAACTTTTATTCACACAACTTCTTCCAAAAATGCTTGGATCTCAAGTTATATTTTCAAGAGCATAGGATCATAAAACTAAACACTTAGTGAAATTTTGCCCTAATTTGGTCAGGATTTTGACTCAACTTCATGGCACTTTTTCATATAGTTACAAGGTTAATCTTAAAAATCAATTCAAATATGGGTTATAGAGTACATTGCAAGCTTTCCAAAATGTCCAAGAACTCGTTGAGATCATTCTTGAGTAGGGAGAATCGAATAGATGAAGTTGGTGTTTTGTCACTTGAATTACAAGGCATTTTGTGATGAACAAGAATCCAACTTCAAACCTAGGCTGCATAATCTTGCTTTGCATGCCTCCTAACTTGTGTATCTATCCATCATTAACGGATTACATAAACTTTTGAGCTATAATCCAAGTGGTTTAAGCTTTATCCAATCCACATTTCCATTAATGGCACAAAGTGAACACTTCCATTTTAGAAAAGCAAGCTTTTGTGTAAAGTCAATTCTTGAGCCTCTAACTTATTCTCTCTGATCACACTCCATCCACAAAGTTAGAAGCAAGCATGTTTATGTTGGTGTAAGCCCTAGAGGCCAATACTTTTGGTACTTGTATCGAATTATTTATTAATAATAAAAGGCATTTCTTTATTATGTTTGCTTTCCAAAATAATAAAGTCCCTAGAATGGTTTATTTGTTTAATGAAATGTTAAGTGTGACTTAATCATGAGATCCCATTAAACATAAGACACTATTCTTAAAGTATCCGTAGTTAAGCTTTAATGTGAAGTGGGATAACATTAAAGCATTAAGATTATTATGAAGATAGATTGATGATCACATCTCATGGATCATAGATAAGGAGTTATCAAGTCTTGACATAGGTATGAATATTAGGAGTAATATTTATACTGGATTGACCCGCTATGAGAATACTACATAGAATGTTATGCAAAGTGTCATAAGTTATTCTCATGATGATAATGGTGTATACCACCCTTCGACCTGAAACCACTATGGACCCTAGATGTAGAGTCAAGTACTTTATTGCTGATCAAACGTCATCCGTAACTGGATGACTATAAAGACGGTTGATGGGTACTTCACAAAGCATGCTAAGGGACATGAGTGACCTAGATGGAATTTGCTCATCCTGCATAACAGGATAAGTGTCTAAGGGCCCAATATTGAACTGAACAAGGGTGACACAGTGTATGCCTTGTGTTCAATATAGACATGAGGGCAAAAGGGTAATTGTACAACACAAATATTATCACAGAAAAGGTTTGGTCAGATCACATGACATTTTCGTGACTTGGGTAACATTGATGTGTTGCTAGATACCGCTCACTGTTTATTATATTAAATGTGTGATTTAATATAATTTCCAACGTCGCAAAAAACTACAGGGTCACACACATAAGGACAGGTTGATGAGAGATAGAATAAATAAGGAACACCGTAAGGTACGGTGCACTTAAGTGTAATACGGAAAGTGGTAAGGTACCACGTGGATAAGTGATATATGGTACATCATAAGGTATGATGTCCATAAGCTTAATTGGGCTTTTAGCTTATAGCCTTAATTGGGCTTTTAGCTTGTAGCCCACACGAGTGATTCTATAAATAGATCCCTTGTGATGAAGCAATTTCACTTGATGCAATTTCGATTTTGATTCTCTCTCTCACTCAAGGTTTTCGTTCGTGATTAGCTAGCACTGTGACCGGAAGCGATCTATTCGTGTGGACTGAGTAGAGGCGTTGTTCTTCATCAACGCTCGTGATCACAACATCAAAGGTCTGAATCGCCACAAGAGGTAAATATTTATATCACTGACCATGTTCATTCGTAAGGATCGCTAAAGGAAAATTTTAAATTCCGCTGCGCTTTTGATCGCAATTTTGCTTCAGTTTAAAGCATAACCACTCTATCTTAGCAAGTACATAATGCTTGGAAACTTGAATTTCTCAAAAATCACATGTTATGCATAAACTTGTGATTTTGAATTCTGATCAACAACAAGTCTCCAAACTTGTTGCTTATAAATAGAGGCACTATTTGTGAGCTAGAGGACGAGCTTGAGCACCCTGAAATACACCAAAACTCTCTCAAATCAGAAATTGCCCAAACCATCCTTGTACATGTTTCACTTCTATAACACCATTTCCCTGTCTTCCATAAGCAAAAACAGAGCATCACAGTTAGACTTCTCCAGACCATTCCAGCCACCCTCAGCTCAAGCCAGCCATTGCATTAGCTTCCTAGAGGTCCAAGGAAGCTAACCTGGTCATCAGCACTGCCTGAAACAAGCTCAAATTCGTTTCACGATTTCCAATTTTGAGGTATTTTTCTTGAACTTCTATCTCATTACTTAGGCTTTGTTAGGCTTGCATTTGTGAAGATAAAATGTAGACATCATTGCCCTGAAGCTGTACATGTCCATAGATTTCATTTATTTTGATTGAGCTAGGAGAATTTTGAGTTTGAACTTTCTGAAATATTTAAGTCAGAATTTGGTACTTTTAAAAATTCTCATTCATCTTTGATTTATAGTTTATGATATTTATATGGTTGGATTCGTGTGACAAAATAGAGCAATTTTCATGTTTACATTTTTGCAAATGGTTGAGAAATGAGCAAGTTACAAATCCTTTGGCTGGAGGTTGAAGATGAAGTATAGTCAGGGTGTGTTTTGTGTTATGTATTTATCATTTCATACAAGTTAACGGATGTATAGCCACCCCGGTGGTAAAGTGCGCGCCTGTTCACCCCACGGTCCTAGGTTCAAGCCCCAGCGTGACAATTTTGTTATTTTTATATTTTCTGACTCTTTTTTTTGTTCTTTTTTGGCAGCATTTGGGCTCTTCATTGGGCTTAGTTTATTTTTGCTCATGAATATTCTTTTGTTTACTAATGAACCCCCCTGAATTTTTATTTATTTTCTTTTCTTTTTCTTTTTATTTATTAATATTAATATTAATATTTATTTTATTGACAAAAAAAAATAAAAAAATAAATTTTTATTTATACTATATACATTTATTTTATTTTCTAGACTAAAACATCAAAAATATTTTTGTTACAAACTTAACTTTTTTTAATTAAATAGATTTAGGCTTATTTTATTTTCTTAAAATAAACATAGAATTTATACTTTTCCTAATTTAATTAATTTTCATACTATTTAGTTTAATGTTAAAATCATCTTCGTAAAACTTAAAAATATTTTCTCTTTTAAATTAAATTAGTTTTTTTTTATTAAGCTTTTTTTTAGTTCATTAGGTTAAGAAATAAAAACTTTTTTTAACAAGGACAAAACCAAATAAAATCCATTATTTTTTTTATTCATTACTTTATACATTATTCCTTTTCATATTTTGTACATTTATTTATTCAATTCAATATGGTTGTAATAGATTAATTAGGGTTTAATTTCTTGCAATCCCCATTTATACTTTGTACACCCCCTTCCCACAAATCATGTAATAGCTTAGTATTTTTATCTTCCGCAATTTAAATGATTCATAATCACATGCTAGTAATTAGGGCTTGTATGGAAAGAATAAAATCAATCAAATAGAAAACCCTAATTCAAGACAAAAACAAGCATGAAAACAATACACTTGCACACAAGCACCCCTAGGGTAAAATCCACTTGGTTGCCTTACAAAATGGCCATATTACGCATGTGAGGTATCTTAGCAAAAACAAACGAATACAAGATCATAGTCCCTTGATGACGCTATCTAAGTTGCCTTACAAATGATCTTAGTCCCTAAGAGAGAATGCTAAGATGCCTTGCAACATTGCTAATCATGGTTATACGATGACCCACGCCCGTCCCGTTTACATCCAAAGATAAGGTTACTTACCAAATCAATGGTAAGATAACAATGTCAAAGGAAAAGGAAATGTACAAGAAAGACTTTTGAGTAGGTAGAATGCTCCTAATTACTTGCTCCATTTCAAAACAAACATCCTTGCTATTTTCAAAACAATCACATACACTTTCAAACATCTTACAAAATTGAAAACATTTTCAAAAGATCAAACATCTTTGTATACATTCTTACGAACGAGAATCATTACAAATATTGCCTAAACAATGGCCTCTTTACAAAATACTTCCAAAAAACCACACAAAGCATAATTTCAAACAAAAAAGCAAGTGATCTAGCAAGTAACTAAGAGCCCATGGAAAACCATGGGTGAAAAGGGTGCTAATACCTTCCCTTTTCATAATCTACCCCTCGAACTCAAGAAATAATCTCAAAGGTCTTTCCTGTGCTTTTTTTCACCTTTCCTTTTGGATAAAAGAAAAGTCGGTGGCGACTCTTGCTAACCGCAACATTTGCGATCAAACGTAAAACCTTCAAGTCAGTTCTCCCACCGTACCACAGAACTGGCGACTCTGCTGGGGAAAATTCTAAAAGTGGGGTTACCTTAGGGTTAGATCACATTTACTTGCTTACATTGTTTGACTTGTATGCTTTACATTATGGTTCTTTGTTTGGGTTTGAATCCTCTACCCGGATTTGGGATACATTATAGGTAAGTAGCAATACGTTGTGGAAACTGTGTAGGGTATACCGACATGGTCTAAGCAATAGCTACATTAGTGTGACATATTTGTGGGTACCGGTAGCCTTTGATTTAATTAAAGAGAATATGGGGCCACTGAGTGATGTCATGAAGCACTAGTGAACTTTTAGAGCCTTTACTTGACCAACTTGGCCTTTAGGATGTAGTGAGATGACCGACTTTGGTGCAATCTGAAGTTGGTAGATACTCGATACTACACTCATTGAGGTTTGGTTTCTTGGGATATTTCGATCGCCATTAAAGAGGCTTGTGCTGAAACAATGACCAAGGAAACAAACCAGTGATATTGAGCTCCTTAGAACCCGGTTACTATTACTAGGACAGGTTTAAGCCAACTAAACTTCAAGAGGGTACTTACCTATAAAACTCCATGCAAGCCTAAACCTAAGGATTTATTTGTTTTGTTTGTATATACATACTTGTACATAACATCATGAACATCATATACATCCACTAACCATTTCAAGGATTTTGGGATTCATCTTTGTTCTTGTTTTGTAGGATATGGATTCACTTTGTAGGAAAACTATTCAAGTCAATCTTGTAAGGATCCCTCCATAACTCAGGGAGCTAGCTTCAAGGATTCCTGAAAACTCTCCATTCACCGAGAGACATGGTCGCCTACTCAACTTGGTCACCTCCAACATAGATGAGGACATGATGAAGGTGCTCTTTCAGTTCTTTGATCCTTTACACCATTGCTTCACATTTCCCAACTATCAACTTGTGCCTACTTTGGAAGAATTCTCCCTACTCTTAAGGATTCCCATTCTCAACCAACTACCTTTAAAAGGTACGGAAAGAGACCCAAAGCCAGAAGAGATTGCTCAAGCTCTACACTTGCACTCATTTGATGTCATAACTCATTGGGAAACAAGGAGTGGTGTCAAGGGTTTCCTAGCAAAGTTCTTGTTTGAGAAAGCCAAAAGTTGTTGGAATTCCTTGGATCTGCAAGCCTTTGAGGAAATTATGGCTCTCCTCATCTATGGGATGGTGTCGTTTCCAAATCTTAATCAACTCATAGATGTGAACACCGTCAAAATCTTCATATCCCGCAACCCGGTGCCTACATTACTAGGGGATATCCTACACTATTTTCACACTCGCACAATGAGGAAAAGAGGTGTCCTTATATGTTGCACTCCTCTCTTGGAAAGATGGTTTATTTCTCATCTTCCCCAATTTGTATTAAAGAATGAGCAAGGTTCAAGGTGGTCACAAAGGTTGATGACGCTCAAAAATTCAGACATTCATTGGTGCTCCCGATCCATAAATAATGTTACTATTGTCGATCGTTGTGGAGAATTTCCTAATGTCCCTTTACTTGGCATTAAGGGAGGTATCACCTACAACCCCTGCTTAGCCTTAAGACAATTTGGTTATGCCCGAAGGGATGGCCCGCACGAGATGCTGATTCAAGGTTTGGTATTTAACTACGACAACGACGATCAAGGTCTTCGCCAGAGATTTATCCGAGCCTGGAGGATGTTAAACAAGGTAGATAGCAAGACTTTGGGGCATAAAAATTCCATCCCTCTTGAGCCTTACCTCAAATGGGTATGAACTCGTGCTCAGAGTCTTATGGTGCCTTACCCCTCCATTCTCCCAGTAATCATTGAGCCTATCATGGAAGGAGATGTTCCATACACTATCCTACATCCTGACATGCCTACCTCTCTTGAAGACCTACAAAGGGATTGGATACAACTCAAGGGAGAACGAGATACCTTCGAAGCCCAATTCTACGCAAGCGAGAAGAAGGTTTTGGATCTCACTAGGCTACTTCATGAGGAGAAGACTCTGAATGCCTACATTGCACCAAAGAGGATGTGCACTACCTTTTTATCTTAGAGTTTCTTGTATTTATTTTTCCCAAGAAGGCATTGATGTACTCAAAAGCTTTAATTTATTAATATAACGTGTGTTTCCTTTTTTTTGTGTCTAAAACGAATTTGAATCTTAAAATCCTTGAAATCATTGTATACACATTTATCATTCATCATAACATAAGCAGGTTTCTTGCAACAAGTCTCCTCATCTCTCTACTATTTATTTCAGTAAGATGGATCTCGAGCAAACAGTGAAGGACCTCCAAGCTCAGAATGCACGGTTTTAATAGTTGTTCTTAACTCTGGCCAAAGGACAAGAAGAGTTGAAAACTTTGCTAGCCGAGGAAAAGAAAAAGAAGACAAAGAAGGTAACCGGAGTCCTAAACATGGGAAGAAGATTTCATGGGCAGACAAGAAGGACCCTAGACTTTGCAACGACATCCAGTGAGAGAGACAATCAAGATGGGAAAGGCAAGGAAACAGTTGTCCCGTCAGAATCACAAGAGGAAGAGGAAGAAGAAGACTATTCTGAAGAACAATAACCTCCAGCTGATGACAAGTATAAATATCTCGAAGAGCGGTTGAGTGCGATGGAAATCCAAAAAGTGCTTGGCTTGGACTTTGAGGAATTGGGGTTAGTGTCGGGGATTGTCATTCCTCCCAAATTCAAAGCACCTGTGTTCGCCAAATATGACGGAGTCTCATGCCCCAAAATGCATCTCCGGTCCTACGTGAGGAAAATCCATCCCCATACCACTGACAAAGATTTATGGGTACACTTCTTCCAAGACAGTCTGTCTGGAACTCAACTTGATTGGTTTTATCAGCTAGAAAGAGCCAATGTTCATAACTGGGAAGATCTTGCTACAACCTTTTACAAACAATACTAATATAATGTTGATCTTGCGCCTACCCGTACTCAACTCCAGAGTATGGCCATGGTTTCTAATGAAGGTTTCAAGGACTATGCGCAAAAATGGAGAGACTTGGCTGGAAGAGTTCAACCTCCCCTATCTGAAAGAGAATTAGTAGACATGTTTTTGGGCACCTTGTCTGGTCCCTTCTTCAATCACCTAGTTGGGAGTTCATCGGCAGGTTTTACTGAACTGATATTGACCGGAGAAAGGGTAGAAGCCTGGATAAAGAGTGGAAAGATTCAAAAGGATACATCCTCTAATGCTATAAGAAATCCATTTATCGGAAAGAAAGAAGTGGTTTCTGTTTATCCTCAGAGAAATCAAGATAAGGCCGAACGTCGTCCAATGGTGGGGGCTGTTATGATTCCTAAACCTGCACCTGATTAGCAGAGAAACAACCAAACAAGGATGGAAAGGCCAGTCAGACAATTCACCAGAATTAACATGACCTTATCTTAAGTATTGCCACATCTGTTAAGATCCAGCCTGATGACATTGAAAGAAGCT
The DNA here is from genome assembly GCA_948472305.1 of Vicia faba. Lineage (NCBI taxonomy): Eukaryota > Viridiplantae > Streptophyta > Magnoliopsida > Fabales > Fabaceae > Vicia > Vicia faba. The sequence goes on from OX451735.1 coordinate 28,433,807, forward strand.
CCAAAGAATCCTAATACAACATCTCCTCACTATCATCCTAATGCCCGCTGTGCATACCACTCTGAGAGTCCCGGCCATGACACTAATAACTGTTAGGCTCTAAAGAACAAAATACAAGACCTCATTGAAGCAAAAGAGATTGAATTCGATGTGCCCGAAAATCCAAATGTCATTTCTGTCCCTATGCCCAAACATGGCCATAATACCAATGCCATTGAAGAAGAAATGTTTGTTACTTCAGTCGATGAACTTATAACCCCACTCCTGACTATTAAAGTGAACTTGTTGAATGCTGGTGTGTTCCCGGGCTGTGATGAAGGCTATCATTTATGTTTGTCCTCACCAACCAGCTGTACTTTGTTGAAAATAGGCGTTCAGTGCCTAATAGATAACAAAGAAATTTTTTTTGAAAAGACTTCTGTTCCACCTGTTCCTTTTAAAGATGTTTCTATCATTACCATTTCTGCCAATTCTTCCAGGGTCTCCACCAAAAGACCCGTTAGAATTACATCAGTTCTGAAAGTAACTCCTTTGATAATTACAATGCCTGGACCAGTCCCATATTCATCAGACAAAACCATACCATGGAATATGGAGGGGATGTCTACTACCACAATATCAAGTAGGATTGGCCAGCCGCCGAAGATTCGAGTTCCAAGAAAGTCAACTCCGACATCAATGATATTTCAGGAACTAGCAAGATTACCCGAAGTGGAAGGATATTCTCTCCAGAAATTGCTCCCCTAAAAGTAGTTTCCGGACCCGTAATAATTCATGTTGTTACTCCCCCGAAGGCTATTTCCAGTCCTACAATCGTCTCCACTAATACTCCAACTGACAAAGCTGTTACAATCCCTGTTATCATTCCTACTGACACTCCTGCTGCCGAGTTAACCGAGACTCGAGGAAAAGGTGTTATGGTTGAATCTATCAAGACGAAGACACAATCATTGGCTATCCTTGAGACCTCCCGGAAAGAGATGGAGGAAATTCTAAAAATCATAAAAAGAAGCGACTACAATGTAGTTGAGAAACTGGGGCAAACTCCATCTAAAATTTCCATGCTAGCTTTACTACTATGTTCCGAGGCGCATGCAAATGCCTTGGTAAAATTCCTGAAAACTGCCCATGTACCCCAAGAGACATCTTCCGATCAGTTCCAAGACTGCGTAGCTAGATTAACTGCAGATAATGGTCTAGGTTTTTCAGATGTTGATTTAACGCCAAGAGGAAGGAAGCATAATTAGGCATTGCATGTCTCATTTGAATGTAGGGGCACAACCTTGGCTCATGTTTTGGTGGACACTGGCTCATCACTTAACGTATTGCCTAAAAAAGCTCTTGATAGGATTGATTATAAGGGATTGACATTGAATCCAAGTAACATAGTAGTAAGGGCTTTTGACGGCTCGAAAAGGATGGTACATGGGGAAGTGGATATCCCCATAAAGGTTGGAACCCAAACATTTGATTCAACTTTTTATGTAATGGATATTCGTCCCTCATATTCCTTCTTGCTAGGCCGACCATGGATTCATAATGTTGGCGTTGTCACTTCTACGTTGTATCAAATGCTGAAGTATCCAATTCAAGGGAAGATTATCACCGTTCATGGAGAAGAAGAGTATATGATCAGCCATCTCAATTCCTTCAGATATATGGAATTAGATGGTGAATTTATTGAAACTCCATTCCAACACTTTGAAGAAGTCCCGCAAGATGTGGCAGTAACCAAAGTTGTTCCCAAGATCACAAGACCTCCACTCAGGGTGTCATCTTTGAAGGATGCAAAGGAAGTAATAGAAGAAGGTGGGTGCACTATCTAGGGACAAATCTCGGATATCCCATACAATTCAGATAAGTTAGGTTTGGGTTTCTCTTCAAGTGCTCAGAAGGTTGTACGCCACGCTCGTGCTGGAGGACCACCCCTGAATATCAGCAACCGTGAAGTCAACGCGGTAGAGGATGATGAAGATGGTTGCAACCTGGAGGATTGGATCTTCCAAACTGTCAGTGAAGGGCTCAGCAATTGGGAGGCTAGAGATTTTGTCCCAATCACTTTTATCCCACAGTAATTTGTCTTTACATTTTGTTGGATTTGTAATATTAAAACAATTCAAACTCTTAAAACCTCGTGTCTTACCCGAGGCACAATGGTCCATTTGTAAGGGTTATTATCTCATTTCCATATGACATCAATGAATCATGGACGTGTTGCATGCAGACTTTGTGCTCATTGTTTTTTCTTTTTACATTTTCATTTCTTTCAAAGATAGCTATACCCTTACACACACTCACACTCACAATACAGGTCTACATCCATTCGGGATCCCATGGGAAACGATTCTGCTATGGATTTTTGTGACTCTGAAAATCTAATCTACCAAGCCGAAGACGAAGGTGAGGAAGATTGTGAAGTACCAGGGGAACTTTCCAGATTACTACCACAAGAAGAGAAAACCATTCAGCCTCACGAGGAACCTGAGGACACAATCAACCTGGGTACCGAAGAAGACAAAAAAGAAGTCAAGGTGGGTGCCAATCTGGAACCGAGTGTCAAGGAGCGTCTGATTCAGTTGCTACACGAGTATGTTGAGGTCTTTACCTGGTCATATGAATACATGTTGGGACTTGATGCAGATATTGTGGTACATCATCTGCCTACAAAAGAGGATTACCCACCGGTAAAACAAAAGGTTCGTCGAATGCGACCAGATATGTTAGATAAGATTAAAGCAGAAGTCATGAAACAATTTAACGCTGGATTCTTGGCTGTCACCTCCTATCCGCAATGGGTTGCCAATGTTGTTCCTGTACCCAAGAAAGATAGCAAGGTACGAATGTGCGTGGACTACAGAGATTTGAATAGGTCAAGCCCTAAGGATGATTTCCCACTTCCCCACATTGACATCCTAGTTGACAATATGGAACAACACAAAGTGCTTTCCTTCATGGACAGATTCTCAGGTTACAACCAAATCAAAATAGCGCCTGAGGACATGGAGAAAACAACGTTTGTCATGCAGTGGGGTACTTTCGGCTATAAGGTGATGCCATTCGAACTAAAGAATGTTGGGGCAACCTATCAACATGCCATGGTAGCTTTATTTCATGACATGATACATCACGAAATAGAGGCCTACATGGATGATATGATATCTAGATCTCAAACAAAAGAAGAGCATCTTGATCAGTTACAAAAACTGTTTGAGAGACTGAAGAAGTACAAGCTGAGGTTGAATCCAAACAAGTTCACATTTGGAGTAAGGTCTGGTAAATTCCTAGGCTTTGTCGTCAGCAACAAAGGTATCAAGGTCGATCCTGCCAAAGTTAAAGCGATACAAGAGATGCCTGCTCCTCGTACTGAGAAGGAAGTCAGAGGATTCTTGAGGCGTTTGAACTACATTGCCAGATTCATCTCTCACCTGACAGCTACTTGTGAGCCAATCTTCAAATTGTTGAAGAAAGATCAAGTAGTCAAATGGAATGACGAGTGCCAAGTTGCTTTTGACAAAATCAAAGAATACTTACAAGAGCCTCCTGTGTTGATGCCACCAGTCGAGGGAAGACCATTGATCATGTATCTGACTGTTTTAGAAAACTCAATGGGGTGTGTATTGGGGCAGCATGACGAGTCTGGCCGAAAAGAGCATGCTATTTACTACCTGAGCAAAAAGTTTACCGACTGTGAAACCAGATATTCACTTCTTGAGAAAACTTGTTGCGCTCTGGCATGGGCTGCTCGCCGGCTAAGACAGTATATGCTGACTCATACTACTCTATTGATATCTAAAATGGATCTGATAAAATACATCTTCGAGAAACCTGCTCTCTCCGGGAGAATAGCGAGATGGAAGATGATCCTAAAAGAGTATGACATACAGTATACCACCCAGAAGGCAATAAAGAGCAGTGTATTAGCTGATCACCTTGCTCACCAAGTCGTGGAAGACTACCAATCCATGAAGTTCGAATTTCTGAATGAAGACATCATGACGTTAGACAACTGTAAAGAATTCAGGCCACATGACGGACCTGAACAAGGATCACGATGGACCCTGTTCTTTGATGGGTCATCCAATGCACTTGGCAATGGTATCGGTGTTGTACTCATATCTCCGGAAGGGTGTCATACTCCCTTTACTGCCAGACTCTTCTTCAATTGTACAAACAACATGGTGGAATACAAAGCGTGCATCTTTGGTCTCAGAGCTGCCATAGACTTAGGGATCAGATCTTTGAGTGTGTTCAGAGATTCAGCTTTGGTCATCAGTCATATCAAAGGGAAATGGGAAACCAAACACCCTAACCTTATCCCTTACAAAGAACGTGTTTTGACGTTTCTACCACATTTTGAGAAGATTACCTTCGAGCATTTCCCACGAGAAGAAAATCAGCTAGCAGACGCACTAGACACAATGTCATCCATGTTTAAACTTAAATGGGATAACGAGGCTCCCCAAATCACCCTCGAACGAATGGATGAACCACCATACTGTCACGAGATTAATACTGAAGAAGTAGGGGACTAGCCCTGGTTTCACGAAGTCAAGAGGTATCTCGAGGCTCAAGAATATCCGGAAGGAGCTTCATTTAATGACAAGAAGTTCTTTAGGAGATTCTCCGCTAAGTTCTTCCTTAGTAACGACATCCTGTACAAACGCAATCATGACTCTGTGTTACTTCGGTGCGTAGATAAGGTTGAAGCTGAAAGGATCATGGTTGAATTGCATGAAGGCACTTTTGGCACCCATTCCAGTGAGCATACGATGGAAAAGAAAATTCTACGGGAAGGCTATTATTGGTCTACCATGGAAGCAGATTGTTATCAACACTCTCGAACCTGCCATAAGTATCAGATTTATGCTTATAATGTGCATGTACCTCTGGTTCCTCTGAATGTCTTAACGGCTCCTTGGCCCTTTGCTATGTGGGGAATTGATATGATTGGGGAAATCAAGCCAACAGCCTCCAATGGACACTGCTTCATCATAGTGGCCATTGACTATTTTACAAAGTGGGTTGAAGCAGCCTCCTTCCCCTCCATTACCAAGAATGTTGTTGCCCGTTTCATCAAGAAAAATCTCATTTGTCGGTACGGTATCCCAGAAAGGATCATCACTGACAATGGTACAAATCTCAACAACACTATAACCACCGCCTTGTACGAGCAGTTCAAGATTGAACATCACAATTCTTCTCCTTACCGGCCGAAGATGAATGGTGCTATCGAAGCTGCAAATAAGAACATTAAAAAGATCATATAGAAAATGATAGTCACATACAAAGACTGGCATGAGATGCTACCATTCGCTCTCCACGGGTATCGAACCACACCGCGCACATCAACCGGGGCAACACCCTACTCCCTGGTATACAGCATGGAGGTTTTCTTGCCTATTGAGGTCCATAACCCCTCTCTGAGAATCATGAAGGATGCAGGGCTAAATGAAGAAGATTGGATCCAGACTCGACTTGATCAACTGAACTTGATTGATGAGAAAAGACTTATTGTTGTCTGTCATGGTCAAATGTATAAAAAAATGGATGATCAAGGCTTTCAACAAAAAGGTCAGACGCCAAGTATATCAAGTCGGGGATCTGGTGATCAAACGCATCATACTTCCGCAAGGTGATCCCAGGGGCAAATGGACTCCTACATAGGCAAGACCGTTTGTAATTAAAAACATATTCTCTGGTCGAGCAATGATCTTGACCACCATGGATGGCGATGACCTGTCGCACCCTCTGAACACGGACATAGTCAAAAGATACTACGCATAAGAGACTCGCTAGGTTGATACACCTAGGAAAAACAAGGGCATCCTGGCGAACCAAAAAGGTTCGGGAAAAAATTATGGATAAAACAAAAAAATTTGTACACCCGGCAAGTTGAAAACCCGAAAGGGAGACTTGGGCAAAAAAGGTATCCCGGTGGACTGAAAACCCGAAAGGGGGGTCCAGGAAAAAGTTGGGGAACTAAAGTGTATGGCTATGTCCCGTTGGATCACCTTACGGACAACTTGCAAACTCGACATTTCTGACCAATTCAATCATTTTCGGACAACTCAACAAATAGACAAGATGCTCAGAGATACAGAGGATATAACAGAATGGGAACCCCACGGGATGATTACACATATCTATCTTTTCTTTGTATTAAAATTTTCATTTTTTACGACGGCGTTCTCCTACTAGAATGTTTGTCTCACTGTACAAAAATACTTACTCAAAGTCAATACAAAGATATTCCTTTGAAAGTGCAAAACTATCTGTTTTTCTTTACTCTTGTGTTTTGTTTACAAAAACGTCCAATGATTCATTATTGAACATATGCATTTGAACATAATTACTGTTTACAAATAAATAAAATAAAAGACAATTACTGATGGCTTTAAGGGATAGGGAAATCTCTCCAAGTTATTTTCCATAAAAAAAATTCCCCGCAGCGTACAGTTTAATCCCGAGTGGAACAAAACTTCCAATTATCAATCCCCTTTAGAAATCATCTAATTTCTCCAGATTCCCCAAACAAATTTTTTCAAGCAGTACCTGGCATTTCCCTTACAACAGAGTTTATTTCTCTAAACGGAAATTCATCAACACTTTGACTTCAAGACATGAAGATTTACATATCCTCAACAACATTCAGGGATTTATTTTCCCCAATCCAACAAACAGCGCAATAAACTAGCTCACATACGCATACATTGCATCCGTATATCATAAACATCGATAAAACGAATGCATTATATCATACATTTCATACAACATGACCCTGCATTTTAGCTAACATTTTACCCTTTTCAGGATAAGATTAACAGCTATCATTAACAATGTTCAGAGTTCTCAGATACAGTTCAGATACACTCCAGACACGGATGCCATTCTGATACTCATTCATATTCAACTCTCAGATACAGTTCAGATATGCTCCAGACACGGATGCCATTCTGATACTCATTCAAATTCAACTCTCAGATACAGTTCGGATACGCTCCAGACACGGATGCCATTATGATACTCATTCAGATTCAACTCTCAGATACAGTTCAGATACGCTCCAGACACGGATGCCAATCTGATATTCACTCAAATTTAACTCTCAGATACAGTTCAAATACGCTCCAAACACAGATGCCATTCTAACACTCGTTCAAAACCAGCTTTCAGATACAGTTCAGATATTCTCTAGACAAGGATGCCATTCTGATAATCATTCAAAATTAGCTCCCAGATACAGTACAGATACGCTCCAGACACGGACGTCATTCTGATACTCATTCTTTTAGCTTACAAATTACAACACAAACAATCACTTTTAGATGGAATCTTTAAGCCCATCTCTTACAACTTTCTATCACCTCTCCAAATGGCATCTTTAAGCCCATTCCCTCTACCATCACATTGCCGAGTGCAAATTTCTGGGCACTCTAGTGTCCAATCATCTTCCACCTTTGAGTCACGAATGGCAAGACGTGCCACTCTAACTCTTTAGGCTTAAGAAGATTGAACAGGGGCAGCTGTTTTACCCAAAAATTTGCCCACTCACTTATCAATAATTTGCTCACAAGATCTCCTTGGGCTCAAGACTACACTAAGCTTTGATCAGCTCAAGACACCTCCTCAAGCACTGATGACCAAAATTAGGGTTTGAGTTTGCACAAGGATTTTTGAACTTTCTATGCCTCGTATGACATTCATGGACCATTATGGACTCCCAATATTACTCATGTCAAGTTTCAAGCCTTGGATCACACTTTTGATCAGTCAATTGAACAGTGGACCTAAAAATCAGCTGTATTGGAGAAAAAGTCAACCATGGCCAATTTACAGTCAAATATCATAATTTTTTATCCACATAAACATTTTTAACTCATATGTATCATTTTATAAAGTTTGGACCACAATCCCTCAAGAAAATTGATCAAATCTCCAAAAGGGCAAAATGGTCAAAATTAGGGTTTTGATTGGGAAAGGGCAATTTCTGATTTTTTACCCAGCAAATGGTCAATTGGTTTAAGGCTTGATCTCAAGAGTCCAATTGCATCATTTTGACCTATTGACATGGTTCAAAACATTGCAAATCCATTGGGTTGACAGATGAATTTTGCACTCAATTGATCAAAAGTCAATTGTATACTAAAAAGTCAAACTTTGACTTTTTGGTCAAATTCAAGTGCCAAAGATCATAATTCATAAAAACATGTCAAAATATGAAACTTATTCATCAAGAAATCAAAAAGTCAAGATTTCATTTTGAAAAGTCAAAAATTCTAAACTTGGAAATTTTTCTAAGTGTTGGAAATTTCATGTTTTTTCATAACTTTGAGCCAAATTTTCACCATGATGCAAGATGATTCAAGAGAAACTTCCAACACGAAAGTTTAAGATCTCCATGAAATCTACAATTTTTATTCACACAACTTCTTCCAAAAGTGCTTGTATCTCAAGTTATAATTTCAAGAACATAGGATCATAAAACTAAACACTTAGTGAAATTTTGCCCTAATTTGGTCAGGATTTTGACTCAACTTCATGGAACTTTTTCATATAGTTCCAAGGTGAATATTTAAAAGAAATTCAAAGATGGGTTGTATAGCACATTGCAAGCTTTCCAAAATATCCAATAACTCCTTGAGATCATTCTTGAGTAGGGAGAATCGAAGAGATGAAGTTGGTGTTTTGTCACTTAAATTACAAGGCATTTTGTGATGAACAAGAATCCAATTTCAAACCTAGGCTACATAATCTTTCTTTATAGACCTCCTAACTTGTGTATCTATCCATAATTAATGGATTACACAAACTTTTGAGCTTTAATCCAAGTGGTTTATGAAGAAGTGAAAAACACAAGAAGGGGGGTTGAATTGTAAAACTGAAAATCAATGCAATGAACACGATATTTTTATCCTGGTTCGTTTGATCTCAAACTACTCCAGTCCACACGTCAAGGTGATTTCGCCTCTCTCCAACGAGGTCTTAATCCACTATATTCAACTGAATATTACAAACTGCTTTAACAACTCCTAAAGCCTTCTTGATGCAAACCACAACCCTGTTTGTCAAGGAAACACTTTCTTACAAATAAGAGAAATCTAGGTGTGTGAATGTTTTCTACAAAACTGTATCACAACTGTGATGTTACACAATTTAAGCTTATGAAACTAGATTGCTAAAATACTGAGTGAGGAATTGTGAAGCGTTTAGCAAACTGAAAGAAGAAAGATGATGATTAGCTTTTAGGCGTGTAATATGATGTAGAGCATTAGCCAATTCAATCTTCATTGTCTTGTTTATATAGCACTGAGATTGTTGAACGTTGGAGCAATAATCTTGATTCAATGCCAATAACAAACTTTCCTTATTGAGCAGATCTTGTCTGGAATGATGCCGTTGGTAATAATTTGCTTTCAATGCACAGTACCGTTGCAACTTAAAGCGTGTTCTGACTTGGCTTCATTCTGACTCTGCTTAAGTGCTGATGAACTGTTGTTGTCTTTATCAGAGTGTTTAGCGCAGTTCTGTTCATCAAGCTTCAGCATACGCGTGAGTTATTCTTCTGATTCTGGTATTCTGATATAGCATCTTCTGATGCTGATGTTAAGGACCAATATTCTGATGCTGATTAAGTGTGCTCTTGCTGATACCTATCAGAGTTTCTGCAAAACAGAACGTAATATTTTAGGTAGCAAATAGTTCTTACATGAATTACATAATTAATATATCTTTTCATTTTGTTATCATCAAAACTTAAACATAGGGTAGTAGATTCAAACTTTGTTCTAACAGTTTAAGCTTTATCGAATCCACATTTCCATTAATGGCACAAAATGAACACTTCCATTTTAGAAAAGCAAGCTTTTATGTAAAGTCAATTCTTGAGCCTCTAACTTGTTCCCTCTGATCACACTCCATCCACAAAGTCATAAGCAAGCTTGTTTAAAGCATAACCACTCTATCTTAGCAAGTACACAATGCTTGGAAACTTGAAATTCTCAAAAATCACATGTTATGCATAAACTTGTGATTTTGAATTCTGATCAACAACAAGTTTTCAAACTTGTTGCTTATAAATAGAGGCACTATTTGTGAGCTAGAGGACGAGCTTGAGCACCCTGAAATACACCAAAACTCTCTCAAATCAAAAATTTCCCAAAAAATCCATTGTTGTACAGTTTCTGACCTTGAACCTCAAACTCACATTTCCCTCGTGCGTTTCTTGGCCTTTTAGTTTCTAAAGCTTCCTTGCATCAAGGGTAACTCATCCATGTACCTGTTTTACTTCTGTAACACCATTTTCCCTGTCTTCCATAACCAAAAACAGAGCATCACAGTTGGACTTCTCCAGACCATTCCAGCCACCCTCAGCTCAAGCCAGCCATTGCATTAGCTTCCTAGAGGTCCAAGGAAGCTAACCTGATCATCAGCACTGCCTGAAACAAGCTCAAATCAATTTCACGATTTCCAATTTTGAGGTATTTTTCTTGAACTTCTATCTCATTACTTAGACATTGTTAGGCTTGCATTTGTGAAGATAAAATGTAGACATCATTGCCCTGAAGCTGTACATGTCCATAGATTTCATTTATTTTGATTGAGCTAGGAGAATTTTGAGTTTGAACTTTCAGAAATTTTTAGGTCAGAATTTGGTACTTTTAAAAATTCTCATTCATCTTTGATTTATAGTTTATGATATTTATATGGTTGGATTCGTGTGACAAAATGGAGTCATTTTCATGTTTATATTTTTGCAAATGGTTGAGAAATAAGCAAGTTACAGATCCTTTGGCTGGAGGTTGAAGATGAAGTACAGTCAGGGTGTGTTTTGTGTTATGTATTTATCATTTCATACAAGTTAACGAATGTATAGCCACCCCAGTAGTAAAGTGCGCGCCTGTTCACCCCATGGTCCTGGGTTCAAGCCCCAACGTGACCATTCTGTTATTTTTACATTTTCTGACTCTTTTTTTTGGTTCTTTTTTGGCAGCATTTGGGCTCTTCATTGGGCTTAGTTTATTTTTGATCATGAATACTCTTTTGTTTACTAATGGATCCCCCTGACTTTTTATTTATTTTTTTTTTCTTTTTATTTATTAATATTAATATTAATATTTATTTTATTGACAAAAAAAAGATAAAAAAAAATATTTTTATTTATACTATATACATTTATTTTATTTTCTAGACTAAAACATCAAAAATATTTTTGTTACAAACTTAACTTTTTTTAATTAAATAGATTTAGGCTTATTTTATTTTCTTAAAATAAACATATAATTTATACTTTTCTTAATTTAATTAATTTTCATACTATTTATTTTAATGTTAAAATCTTCTTCATAAAATTTAAAAATATTTTCTCTTTTAAATTAAATTAGTTTATTTTTTTTATTAAGCTTTTTTTTTAGTTCATTAGGTTAAGAAATAAAAACTTTTTTTAACAAGGACAAAACCAAATAAAATACATTCTTTTTTTTATTCATTACTTTATACATTATTCCTTTTCATATTTTGTACATTTATTTATTCAATTCAATATGGTTGTAATAGATTAATTAGGGTTTAATTTCTTGCAATCCCCATTTATACTTTGTACATCCCCCTTCCCACAAATCATGTAATAGCTTAGTATTTTTATCTTCCTCAATTTAAATACTTCATATTCACATGCTAGTAATTAGGGTTTGTATGGAAAGAATAAAATCAATCAAATAGAAAACCCTAGAATCAAACAAAACAGTACAACAGATAAGCAAAGTAAACATGAAAATGGCATGAATGAAAATCTAAGGTCGGGGAGGAAGGCGTGTGAACAGGTTCTCCAGCATGGCTTTGATCTGATCAGCAGTCTCATTCTGCTTGTGCACCATGCTGACTACAGTGTCTATCTTGCTATCCTGCACATCCATCCTTTCTTTCATCTTCTGGTCATTTTCATCCATCCTTTGCTGCAGACGAATGTCATTCAGCTTCAGTTCTTCCAGAGTCTGCCTGTCCAAGGCAGCTTGAGAAACATCAGAAGCAGGGAGCTTCTGAGAGCTTTCTGCAACATCTTCATCTTGGCTGACTTCAGCTTGAATAGTCTGATCTTCTTCTGGCTGCACTTTTGAAGCTGGACGCTTCTCAGACCATGGCTCACTATCCAGAAGGAGCACGACTTCCTGTGGAAGCTGACTTTCAACTTCCTTCAGCAGCTTGCTGAAGTTCTATTGTGCCTGCTCATAGTTGATATCCTGCAACTTGAGGGCTTCAGCACGTACCCAAATTCTGAATTGTGACCAGAGCTGGTCAGAGGCAGCTGGATCAATCATTCCAGGACAGACTTGCTTCAGAGAAGCAATCCACTGCTGCAAACCTGTTTCAAAATTCATAATACCAGAGCCAACATCTGGCTGTTTTGGTTTTGGAATAGCTATTTTATTTTTCAGATCAGCAAGACGGTCAAGGATTGTTAAATCTATGAAGGTCCTGCGGGGATTTTCGGTGGTTTGCTTTGGAGCTGTTTGTTTTGGAGATGGAGTGGGAGAATCAGAAATAATGATTGGACTGTTTGGGGTTTTGGGAGTATTTGGTGGTGTGGATTCTGGCGAGGATGGCAGCTGGGCCATGGTTACTGTTGTTCCACATGGAAGTTGGATTGCCAGAGGTTGTGGTTCAGAGGATTGAGGAGAATGAGGTTCAGAAGGTGGAGGAGTTGGAGTCTCAGAGTGATGAAACTCAGGTTGAGGTGATGGTTGAGGAATTTCTGGTTGAGGAGAGGGAGAAGGAATTGCTGGTTGTGGAGAAGGAGGAGGAATTTCTGGTTATTCAGGGATATGTGGCTCTTCTGGAATGGGTGAGAGAGGTTGTTCTGGTTGTGGAGAGTGGACAATTTGTGGTTCAGAGTTTGGATTATTGGAGGGGTGATCAGAGGTGTGTTGATCAATGTCAGACAGCACTTTGTCAATTGCTGATGTTGTTGAAATTGTTGGTTTGGGATGTTTGGTTCGGGGTCTTCTGAGTTGTAGTGCCTCAGAAGGGTCATCTTCTGGTTCGGTTTCATCTATTGTTGGGTTGGGAATTGAGATTCTATGAGAAGTTGGAGATGGGATTGATGTTGGAATAGTAGAAGAATTTAAAACAGAAGCAGCAGATAAATTACCTCTTTTCTTGGGTGTCTGCTGGGATGTTCCTTCTGAAGGGGCCTTCCTTTTCTTCGTCTTCTTCAGTGTAACTTCTGGTTGAGGTTGGTGCAGATCTTTGATATTCAGATTGGGATCTGTACCATCAGCCTTGCACGCGTCCAGATATCTAAGAACCACCACTGGTTTAGATTCTATCTCAGAAAATAAAGGAAAGTCACTCAGTGGGAGTCTTTTGCTGGTGATGTCAGCAGTGGGAGTAACGCTGGGTTCCTTTCTGATATTCTCTATTAACTTCATTTTCTTCAGATTCTTCGCATTCAGAGGCTTCCCAACTGTTGGTTCAATGGTGCTTAACTCTTGAGCTTCTATCAGGTGCTCTATCAGCCTATTCTCAGTCAGAATATCTGATATCAATCTTCCAAAGGGTATCCAATCCCTCTTTGTTCTTTCTTCTTCCCTGGTTTCCTTCACGCTTGTTCTGAGGTGATTAAACAGAAGATGAGCCAAGTTGATTTTTACCTTCTGATTGATAAAATAGATCAGAAACTGCTGATCTATATTTATGTAATCAGGGGAACTAGTTGGCTTCCTATGATTAAAACACCCCAGAATTATCTTCGCCCAAACTTTGTGGTGATCCTTCAGATCTCTGATTTTGCTGCTGGGCAACCCAAGGGTAAAAATCCTTTCTGCTATGATGCCCACGTCAGCACATCTCTCAGCCATATCAATACAGCGGACGCCACCGCCACTGTAACCAATCAACTTAGCAATGTGATCCTCAGTGATCACAATCTTCTTCCCCATTATGTAGGAGGTGACTTGATGCGTTGAAGTAGTTGCATGAATCCAGAACTCCTTGACTAACATTGGAAATGTTGGTCCAACCAACCTGTCAAAATACCTTTCCCATTTTTGTGCCCTAACTTCTTCTGTTAAATCAAAGCCATTCTCTTTCAGACTGCCAAAATCAATGATCAGTTCAGATAACACTTCAAGATTCTTCACTGGAGTGAGGAGTGTTCTGAATGGAACTTGATACTGTTCAGATGATGCTTTCTTCTGAGAACCTGCAGAAGCACTGCTGGAGGTTACCATGTTCACACTTAGGGATTTTGAGAAAAACTGAGAAAATGGGTTTGAGAGAGATGAACACAGAAAAATGCAGAGAATTCTTTGAGAGATAATGAGAAACTGTAAAAGATTAAAGTGAGAGGTTAACGTGCTTAAATAGGTTTCAAAATATTTTGAAAGTGTAAACGTTTTCAAGAAAGAGAAATAAAATCATGATTACGTTTTAAAAACATGATTACTTTCAATTAATGCTTGCTGATTTTGGGGGATTTGAGAAAGATACTTAAAACGGTTACCAGACATGTGTCTCAATGCACCCAATCAGTGTTTTGCCTTCTCAGAAGCGTGCACGCGTTCTGCTTCAGAGATTTGCTGATGATTGGATGACACTTGTTTGATTTAGTGATCAGCACGTCTATCCTTGAGCTTAGACTCTCAGATCTTTAGACTAGCATCTGATACAATCAGCATGTTCTATCTTTCTGAAAAGAGATTGATCAGAAGTTCACAGTAAAACAAATACATTCTGAAGATAAATATATGGAATTAAAACATTTTCACTCTGGGCAGATTTTCATGCTGAGATGTTTCAGAATGAAATTGAACCTATCTTCAGAAAGGGGTTTAGTGAAGATATCAGCCCATTGATGGTCTGTATCTATAAATTTTAAATTCAAAATTCCTTTCTGAATATAGTCCCTAATGAAGTGATGTTTTATTTCTATATGCTTAGCTCTAGAATGTAAAATGGGATTCTTACTTAAGCAAATAGCATAAGTATTATCACAGAGTATAGGGATGTTACTCTCAAAAATCTGGAAGTCTTCAAGCTGACTTTTCTTCCAGAGCATTTGTGTGCTACATCCTGCTGCTGCTATGTACTCAGCTTCTGCTGTTGATAGCGCAATTGTTGATTGCCTTTTGCTGGACCAAGAGATCAGATTTTCTCCCAGAAACTGGCAGCTTCCAGAAGTACTTTTAGGCTCCACTCTGTCTCCAGCAAAGTCAGCATCGCAGTAGCCTACTAAACTGTAATCACTAGATTTTCTATAAAACAAACCCAGATTAGTAGTACCTTTCAGATACTTGAAAATTCGCTTAACAGCTGTTAAGTGAGATTCTCTAGGATCTGATTGGAATCTAGCACAAATACATACGCTGAATAATATATCAGGTCTTGAAGCTGTCAGATAAAGGAGAGAACCAATCATACCTCTGTAGACTTTCTGTTCTACCTTTTTGCTTACCTCTTCTCTTTCCAGAATGCACGTGGGATGCATTGGAATCTTTGATGGCTTACATTCTGAGAGGTCAAATTTCTTCAGAAGATCTCTGATGTATTTTCTCTGATGAATGTAAGTTCCCTCTGGAGTTTGATTGATCTGAATTCCTAGAAAGAATTTCAGTTCCCCCATGAGGCTCATCTCAAATTATGCCTGCATACACTTAGCAAATTTTCTTCCAAGAGAAGGATTAGTAGAACCAAAAATAATATCATCAACATAAATTTGACAGACTAATATGTCATTCTTAACTGATTTATAGAATAAGGTAGTGTCCACCTTCCCTCTGGTGAATTCATTTTCTAACAGAAAGTTACTTAGTCTTTCATACCAAGCTCTGGGAGCTTGTTTCAGACCATATAGTGACTTCTTTAGTTTAAAAAAATGTTCTGGATGTTTTGTATTTTCAAAACCAAGGGGTTGGTGCACATAAACCTCTTCTTCTATATAACCATTTAAGAATGCACTTTTGACATCCATCTGATACAGAGTGATGTCTCTATTAACAGCAAATGAAATTAAAAGTCTGATAGATTCTAACCTGGCGACTGGGGCAAAGATTTATGTATAGTCTATCCCCTCTTGCTGACTATTACCTTGTGCAACCAGTCGTGCTTTGTTTCTGATGACTTAACCTTGTTCATTTAGCTTGTTTCTAAACACCCATCTTGTTCCAATGACGTTGAATCCTTTTGGTCTGGGAACAAGATCCCATACGTCATTTCTGGTGAATTGATTCAGCTCTTCTTGCATTGCCAGAATCCAGTCATTATCCAGAAGTGCTTCATCAATAGAAGAAGGTTCAATCAGAGACACAAGTCCCATGAGGGTTTCTTCAGAGTTTCTGAAGCTTGCTCTTGTTCTGATTGGATCTTCCTTTCTTCCTAAGATAGTCTCTTCTGGGTGGTCCAAGCTGCTTCTGGGTAATCTCTTCTGAGGTTGATCAGCAGCTGTTGTAGGATTGCTAGCAGTGCTCCTTTCAGATGTTGAAGGAGTGTCTGTGTTGAGAGCTTCTGATGACTTGTCTTCAGAACCTGTAAATTCAATTTCCATACCTGCAAAAACTTCATTCTGCTTTGACTTTTCAGAGTCAAGCTTATCATCAAAACGAACACTGATTGATTCTTCCACAATCTGTGTTTCTGTATTGTATACTCTGTACCCTCTTGATCGTTCAGAGTATCCTAACATAATACACTTCTGTGCTTTAGAGTCAAACTTGTTCAAATAATTTTTTGTATTTAACATAAAACAGGTACATCCAAAGGGATGAAAATATGAAATGTTGGGCTTTCTGTTTTTCCACAATTCATATGGAGTCTTTTCCAGAATAGGTCTTATTGAGATTCTATTCTGAATGTAGCACGCTGTGTTTATTGCCTCTGCCCAGAAGATCTTAGCAACGTTTGTCTCATTGATCATGGTTCTGGCCATTTCTTGCAATGTTCTGTTCTTTCGTTCTACAACTCCATTTTGTTGGGGAGTTCTAGGACAAGAGAAATCATGCAGAATGCCTCTGTCATTAAAGAATGACTCAAAATCTTTGTTTTCAAATTCTCCACCATGATCACTTCTGACTTTAACGATTCTAAGATCCTTTTCATTCTGAACTTGGTTACAGAAGGTAACAAACACAGAGTGTGACTCGTCCTTGTGTCTTAAGAACTTTACCCATGTCCATCTGCTATAGTCATTTACGATTACTAACTCATACTTCTTGCCACTGACTGAAGCAGTTTTAACTGGTCCAAATAAGTCAATGTGCAGAAGTTCTAATGGCTTAGAGGTAGAAACAACATTTTTAGATTTAAAAGAAGGTTTTGCAAACTTGCCTTTCTGACATGCTTCACACAGAGCATCTGAATTGAACTTCAAATTAGGAAGTCCTCTGACCAGATTGAGTTTGTTAATCTGAGATATTCTTCTCATACTAACATGCCCCAATCTTCTGTGCCAGATCCACTGCTCGTTGTTAACATACATAAGGCACTTTACATTCTGACTTTTCAGTTCAGAAAGTTTGATTTTGTAAATGTTGTTTTTCCTCTTTCCATTAAACAGGATAGTCCCATCTTTCTGACTAATAGCTTTACATGATTTTTGATTAAAGATTATATCATAACCGTTATCACTTAATTGACTTATGGATAACAGATTATGCATTAATCCATCTACTAGCAGAACATTATTAATAGAGGGAAGATTTCCATTACCTACAGTTCCAGAGCCAATTATCTTTCCCCTCTGATTGCCTCCAAAGCCAACGTGGCCTCCAGGCTTAAGTTCCAGGCTTTGGAACATATGCCTTCTTCCCGTCATGTGTCGCGAGCAGCCAGAGTCCAGGTACCATGACTGGTGTTTCTGACTTGCTGCTAAAGATATCTGCAACATGTATTATTTTATCCTTAGGTACCCAGATTTTCTTGGGTCCTGATTTGTTAGATTTACCAAAACTCTGGTTGAATTTTGGTTTCACAGAGTACTTACTGCTAGTGTATTTAATATCATGTGTGTGACCATACACAAAATGTGAATTTAGAGGAGTATGTTTAATGGTTAAGTCCATGACATTCTTTGGTGTAGGAACCTTACCTTGGTATCCTATTCCCTTCCTGCCGTTTCTGCTAACTCCATAGATCATTGAAGCCATTTTGCTTCTATCTATGCTTTTAGCAAGGAACTTCTGGAAACTGTGATCATACTCCTTGATGATCTCATCAGAGTTGCTGGGAGTTTCAGAAATTGGTTCCTTCTGAGAGTTTTGTAAAGTATTTTCTAATTTTGAAATTTTCATTCTCAGCTCAGAATTCTCCAATTTAAGACTCTCAGTCTTATTAGAGTCAGATTCTAGATTCCTTTTCAGGTCTCTGAATTTAACTCTAATTTGCTGATACCTTTCCAGAATCTCATTAAGGCTTTCAGCAAGTTCAGCCTTGGTAAAATTAACAGCAAAGTTAGGAAATACCTCTTCAGTATCTGATTCTGAGTCTGATTCAGAAGCTTCACTATCTTCTGAAATGTTGGCCATGAGAGCTATGTTTGCTCTCTCATCATCTGATTCTGAGTCAGCTTCAGACGAGTCAGAGTCATCCCATGTAGCCATGAGACTTTTCTTCTTTTCTCTTCCAAACTTCTTTTTAGGCTTTTCCCTCTGAAGCTTTGGGCAGTCACTCTTGTAGTGTCCTTGCTCATTGCACTCATAACAGACGATGTCCTTGGTGTTTGGCTTTCTGCTTCCTGAGGAGCCTTCAGATCTTCTGTATCCAGAGGAAGAATTTGTCCTTCTGTATCTGGAAGAAGACTCGTTCTGATCAGATCTTCTGGGATTCTTGAACTTCCTTTGCCTCTGCTTCCACAATTGATTCACTCTTCTAGAGAGGAGGGAGAGTTCGTCTTCTTCTGATGAGGATCCATCAGATGTTTCTTCAACTGCCTGCAAAACTTTAGACTTAGATGTTTTGTTAGATTTTAATGCTAAAGGCTTACCTTGCTTCTGGGGTTCATCAGCTTCTAGCTCTATCTCATGACTTCTGAGGGAGCTGATAAGTTCCTCCAGAGAAATTTTGTTGAGATCTTTTGCTAGCTTCAGAGCTATAACCATTGGCCTCCACTGCTTGGGTAAACTTCTAATGATTTTCTTGACGTGATCAGAAGTAGAGTAACCTTTGTCCAGAACCTTGAGACCAGCTACCAGAATCTGGAATCTTGAGAACATTGTTTCAATGGATTCACTTTCTTCCATTTTGAACGCCTCATACTTCTGAATGAGCGCCAGAGCTTTAGTTTCTTTGACCTGAACGTTGCCCTCATGCGTCATTCTGAGTGAGTCAAATATGTTCTTTGTTATGTCTCTGTTGGAGATCTTTTCATATTCAGCATACGAGATGGCGCTGAGAAGGATGGTTCTGGCCTTGTGGTGATTCTTGAAGTCACGCTTTTGTTGGTCAGTCATTGTTTTTCTATCAATCTTCTGACCGCTTGCATTCACAGGGTGCGTGTATCCATCTGTCACCATATCTCACAGATCAGCATCATGTGCCAGAAAGAAGCTTTCAATTCTGTCTTTCCAGTAATCAAAGTTTTCTCCATCAAAGACTGGAGGTTTGCCGCTGAATCTGTCTCTGTCCTCATGGTTGCCATTGCTGGTGTGAGAATAATTTACTGCCATTGTGTTTTTCTGACGCTGGATCTTGTACTGACACGGTTAAGTGTTTTAGCTCAGAACCAGGCGCTCTGATGCCAATTAAAGAAGTGAAAAACACAAGAAGGGGGGTTGAATTGTAAAACTGAAAATCAATGCAATGAACAAGATATTTTTATCTTGGTTCGTTTGATCTCAAACTACTCCAGTCCACCCGTCAAGGTGATTTCGCCTCTCTCCAACGAGGTCTTAATCCACTATATTCAACTGAATATTACAAACTGCTTTAACAACTGCTAAATCCTTCTTGATGCAAACCACAACCCGGTTTGTCAAGGAAACACTTTCTTACAAATAAGAGAAATCTAGGTGTGTGAATGTTTTCTACAAAACTGTATCACAACTGTGATGTTACACAATTTAAGCTTATGAAACTAGATTGCTAAAATACTGAGTGAGGAATTGTGAAGCGTTTAGCAAACTGAAAGAAGAAAGATGATGATTAGCTTTTAGGCGTGTAATATGATGTAGAGCATTAACCAATTCAATCTTCATTGTCTTGTTTATATAGCACTGAGATTGTTGAACGTTGGAGCAATAATCTTGATTCAATGCCAATAACAAACTTTCCTTATTGAGCAGATCTTGTCTGGAATGATGCCGTTGGTAATAATTTGCTTTCAATGCACAGTACCGTTGCAACTTAAAGCGTGTTCTGACTTGGCTTCATTCTGACTCTGCTTAAGTGCTGATGAACTGTTGTTGTCTTTATCAGAGTGTTGAGCGCAGTTCTGTTCATCAAGCTTCAGCATACGCGTGAGTTATTCTTCTGATTCTGGTATTCTGATATAGCATCTTCTGATGCTGATGTTAAGGACCAATATTCTGATGCTGATTAAGTGTGCTCTTGCTGATACCTATCAGAGTTTCTGCAAAACAGAACATAATATTTTAGGTAGCAAATAGTTCTTACATGAATTACATAATTAATATATCTTTTCATTTTGTTATCATCAAAACTTAAACATAGGGTAGTAGATTCAAACTTTGTTCTAACAGTTTAAGCTTTATCGAATCCACATTTCCATTAATGGCACAAAATGAACACTTCCATTTTAGAAAAGCAAGCTTTTATGTAAAGTCAATTCTTGAGCCTCTAACTTGTTCCCTCTGATCACACTCCATCCACAAAGTCATAAGCAAGCTTGTTTAAAGCATAACCACTCTATCTTAGCAAGTACACAATGCTTGGAAACTTGAAATTCTCAAAAATCACATGTTATGCATAAACTTGTGATTTTGAATTCTGATCAACAACAAGTTTTCAAACTTGTTGCTTATAAATAGAGGCACTATTTGTGAGCTAGAGGACGAGCTTGAGCACCCTGAAATACACCAAAACTCTCTCAAATCAAAAATTTCCCAAAAAATCCTTTGTTGTACAGTTTCTGACCTTGAACCTCAAACTCACATTTCCCTCGTGCGTTTCTTGGCCTTTTAGTTTCTAAAGCTTCCTTACATCAAGGGTAACTCATCCATGTACCTGTTTTACTTCTGTAACACCATTTTCCCTGTCTTCCATAACCAAAAATAGAGCATCACAGTTGGACTTTTCCAGACCATTCCAGCCACCCTCAGCTCAAGCCAGCCATTGCATTAGCTTCCTAGAGGTCCAAGGAAGCTAACCTGATCATCAGCACTGCCTGAAACAAGCTCAAATCAATTTCACGATTTCCAGTTTTGAGGTATTTTTCTTGAACTTCTATCTCATTACTTAGACATTGTTAGGCTTGCATTTGTGAAGATAAAATGTAGACATCATTGCCCTGAAGCTGTACATGTCCATAGAATTCATTTATTTTGATTGAGCTAGGAGAATTTTGAGTTTGAACTTTCAGAAATTTTTAGGTCAGAATTTGGTACTTTTAAAAATTCTCATTCATCTTTGATTTATAGTTTATGATATTTATATGGTTGGATTCGTGTGACAAAATGGAGTCATTTTCATGTTTATATTTTTGCAAATGGTTGAGAAATAAGCAAGTTACAGATCCTTTGGCTGGAGGTTGAAGATGAAGTACAGTCAGGGCGTGTTTTGTGTTATGTATTTATCATTTCATACAAGTTAACGAATGTATAGCCACCCCAGTGGTAAAGCGCGCGCCTGTTCACCCCATGGTCCTGGGTTCAAGCCCCAACGTGACCATTCTGTTATTTTTACATTTTCTGACTCTTTTTTTTGTTCTTTTTTGGCAACATTTGGGCTCTTCATTGGGCTTAGTTTATTTTTGCTCATGAATACTCTTTTATTTACTAATGAATCCCCCTGACTTTTTATTTATTTTCTTTTCTTTTTCTTTTTATTTATTAATATTAATATTTATTTTATTGACAAAAAAAAGATTAAAAAAAAATATTTTTATTTATACTATATACATTTATTTTATTTTCTAGACTAAAACATCAAAAATATTTTTGTTACAAACTTAACTTTTTTTAATTAAATAGATTTAGGCTTATTTTATTTTCTTAAAATAAACATATAATTTATACTTTTCTTAATTTAATTAATTTTCATACTATTTATTTTAATGTTAAAATCTTCTTCATAAAACTTAAAAATATTTTCTCTTTTAAATTAAATTAGTTTATTTTTTTTATTAAGCTTTTTTTTTAGTTCATTAGGTTAAGAAATAAAAACTTTTTTTAACAAGGACAAAACCAAATAAAATACATTCTTTTTTTTATTCATTAATTTATACATTATTCCTTTTCATATTTTGTACATTTATTTATTCAATTCAATATGGTTGTAATAGATTAATTAGGGTTTAATTTCTTGCAATCCCCATTTATACTTTGTACATCCCCCTTCCCACAAATCATGTAATAGCTTAGTATTTTTATCTTCCGCAATTTAAATACTTCATATTCACATGCTAGTAATTAGGGTTTGTATGGAAAGAATAAAATCAATCAAATAGAAGACCCTAATTCAAGACAAAAACAAGCATGAAAACAATACACTTGCACACAAGCACCCCTAGGGTAAAATCCACTTAGTTGCCTTACAAAATGGCCATATTACGTATGTGAGGTATCTTAGAAAAAACAAACGAATACAAGATCATAGTCCCTCGATGGCGCTATCTAACTTGCCTTACAAATGATCTTAGTCCCTAAGAGAGAATGCTAAGATGCCTTGCAACATTGCTAATCATGGTTATACGATGACCCACGCCCGTCCCGTTTACATCCAAAGATAGGGTTACTTATCAAATCAATGGTAAGATAACAATGTCAAAGGAAAAGGAAATGTACAAGAAAGAATTTTGAGTAGGTAGAATGCTCCTAATTACTTGATCCATTTCAAAACAAACATCCATGCTATTTTCAAAACAATCACATACACTTTCAAACATCTTACAAAATTGAAAAAATTTTAAAAAGATCAAACATCTTTGTATACATTCTTACGAACGAGAATCATTACAAAGATTGCCTAAACAATGACCTCTTTACAAAATACTTCCAAAAAACCACACAAAGCACAATTTCAAACAAAAAAGCAAGTGATCTAGCAAGTAACTAAGAGCCCATGGAAAACCATGGATGAAAAGGGTGTTAATACCTTCCCTTTTCATAATCTACCCCCGAACTCAAGAAATAATCTCAAAGGTCTTTCTTGTGCTTTTTTTCACCTTTCCTTTTGGATAAAAGAAAAGTCGGTGGAGACTCTTGCTAACCGCAACATTTGCAATCAAACGCAAAACCTTCAAGTCAGTTCTCCCACCCTACCATAGTGAGAATACACGAGTCTTGTGAATTTTGATTGGGAGTTTATTAAATACTTGGAATACCCCAAAGTGTTTCCGACAAACATAAGGTTACGCTGATATAGCGTACCTTTAAGAGTTTTGAGGAAATTTGGGGTACGACAACTTGCTTCTCAAATATGTACTTGATGGGACCCATTTTAGAGATCAATAGATTAGTATGAGTCAATATATATTGTCTTAGTCAGAGAGAAGCCCATGCCAAAGCGTAACAAGTTTTCTTGAGCAGTGAATATCTTTTTTCATTGTCGGTAAACTTTTTGCTAAGGTAGTATATTGCATGCCCTTTTCGACCAGGCTCGTCATGTTTCCCCAGCACACACCCCATTGAATTCTCTAGCACTGTTAAGTACATGATTAGAGGTCTCCCTTCAAATAGTGGCATCAGAATCGGAGGTTCTTATAATTACTCCTTGATTTTATCAAAAGCCATTTGACAGTCTTTGCTCCACCTGACTACTTGATCTTTCTTCAGCAGCTTAAAGATTGGCTCACAAGTAGCTATCAAATGAGAGATGAATCGGGCATTGTAGTTTAGTCTTCCTAATAAACCTCTGACCTCCTTCTCAGCAGGAATTTCTTGAATGGTCTTAACTTTTGCAGGATCGACTTCAATACCTTTAACACTGACGACGAAACCTGGGAGCTTTCTTGACCTCACCCCAAAGGTGCATTTGTTTAGATTCAAACTTAGTTTGTACTTCTTCAGTCTTTCAAATAACTTGTGCAGATGGTCAAGGTATTCTTCCTCGGTTTGTGATCTCGATATCATGTCATCAACGTAGAATTCTATCTCATGATGAATCATGTCATGAAATAAATCCACCATAGCTCGTTGATAAGTTGCGCCTGCGTTCTTCAGCCCAAAAGGCATGACCTTATAACAGAAAGTTCCCCACTGTCTGACAAAGGTAGTTTTCTCCATGTCTTCAGGCGCTATTTTGATTTGGTTGTACCTGGAGAATCCATCCATGAAGGAGAATACCTTCTGTTGAGCAGTTTGTCAACCAAGACATCAATATATGGTAGTGGGAAGTCATCTTTGCGGCTCGCCCTATTTAAATCCTTGTAGTATACATATATATGGACCTTACCATCTTTCTTCGGCATTGTAACGACATTTGCAACCCATTGGGGATATGACATCACTGCCAAGAAACCTGCATTGAATTGTTTCATTACCTTAGCTTTGATTTTCTATGGCATATCAGGGCGTATGCGACGAACCTTTTATTTGATCAAAGAATAACCCTCTTTCATTAGCAGACGATGAACCGCAATATCAGTATCAAGCCATATCATGTCTTTGCATGACCAAGCGAATACCTTAACATAGTCGTGCAACATCTGAACTAATCTACTCTTGACATTGTCTCCCAGGTTGGCGCGAATCTTGACTTCTTTCTTATCTGCCTCGATACCCAAGTTTATCACCTCGACCGGCTTTTTATGCAGTTGGATAGCCTTTTCCTCTTGTATCAGGAGTCTGGAGAGTTCTCCAGGTATCTCACAATCTTCTTCTCCTTCGTCTTCGACTTGATAGATTAGATTTTCGAATTCATAAATGGCAATTGCAGAATTGTTGTCAATGAGATCCAGAGTGGATGTGGATCTGCAAATGTGTGTGTGTACTTGTAAGGTCACATGGCTATTTGAAAATGCAGTAAAGTAAAATAAAGACAAGGAGCGCAAAATTTGAATGCAAAATCGTCCAATGTTTTCATTAAGTGAGAATATGATATATGAAATGACAACCCTTAACAAATGGACCACTGTGCCCCGGGAAAGGCACAAGGTTTAAAGTCATTGTTTTAAAAGAAATGATACAGAAAAACTTCTTAAATCAATAAAAATAGGAAATAGAAATTACTCCTAATAAAATAAGATTGGTACAAAGTCCTTAGCCATCCAATTGTTGAGTCAACTACTAGTAGTTGGGAATATCCAGTCGTCCAGGTCACAGTCGCTATCAGTGTCTTCCAAAGCATTGACTTCATTATTGATGAACATGACAAACCGCTTTCTGATCCTTTAAAGTGAAACCCATTCCAAATTTGTTGGATTTGTAGAGGATATCAGGAAGTTTCCCCCAGATGGTGTAACCGCCTTCTTCTACTACATCTCTAGCATCCTTCAGAAAAGTCATTCTTGGTGAATCCTTGATTATCTTAGGAGTAGCAAGAGTGGCTTTAGCAACGGCAATCATCGAAGGGATTACTTCAAATGTATGACAAGGAGTTTCAATGAATTCACCATCCATTTCAACATATTTGAAAGAATTCAAATGGCTGACCATATATTCTTCCTCTCCATAAACTGTGATGATCTTCCCTTTCACTTGATACATCAGCTTTTGATGCAGAGTACAGGTAACTGTGCCAACCCCATGAATCCAGGGCATCATAGAAAACAGGAATAGGCCGGGCAGATATCCATAACATAAAAAGTGGAGTTGAAAACCTGATCCCACCTTGATCGGAAGATCAACTTCTTCGTACACCATTCATTTTGACCCATCAAAGGCTCTTACCACAATATTAGTGGGTTTTAGCATCATCCCTTCATAGTCCAATCTATCCAGAGCACCTTTTGGTAATACATTCAAGGAAGAACCTGTATCAACTAACACATGCGCCAAAGTAGTGTCCTTACACTCAATAGAGATGTGCAAGGCTTTGTTATGATTATTCCCCGCCGGAGTTAAGTCAGCATCAGTAAAATCCTAAACCATTATCAGCTATTAGGTTTGCAACGCAATTCTCAAATTGATCAGCAGAGGTCTCTTGTGGTACATGAGCATTCTTTAGAAATTTCAACAAAGCCTGAGCATGGGCTTCAGAGCATAATAACAAAGACAACATGGATATCTTGGAGGATGTATGCCTCAGTTGTTCAACTATTTTGTTGTCACTTTTATGAATGATCTTCATAATTTCTTCCATCTCTTGTTTAGAGGAGTCATCAGCAGTAGCATTTTTTTGATGGCGCCTCCATTTGGGCAGGCTCGGTTACTTTCTCTTTACCTCGGGCGTCAACAGTTAACCTAGCAACAGAAAAATGAATAGACGTTGTAGTAGTTGTTGGAGGAGATATCTCCAGAGAGAAGACTCTTCCTGTCCTAGTGACCTTACTAGTTCCGAAATTTTTTGTAATTCCATGATCTTTATTTTCATTAATCCATGGCTCCTGCTTGACACCATGATAATAAACTTTTGCTCCGTAGTTCCAGGGAACAACTTTGTCAGAGGAATAAGGGACTGGCACTGGTGCAGTGATGACCAGGGGAGCCACACTCGGCTCAACAGGAATCCTTACAGGGCCTCTAGAGGTGATCCTTATAGGAGTATTGGAAATTATGATTATGGAAAAATCTTCAAGTCTCAATTCTTGGGATATACTTTCATGCAAACTCTTCATGGACGGAGTTTTCTCAAATAGAATTTCATGGCTATCAATCAGGCATTGAATACCTTTCTTCAACCACATATAACCGTTAGTTTGGGAAGCACAATGGTATCAATTTTCAGGATAACCTGGAAATAAACCGGCTCTCAACAGGTTCTTCTTAACGATTATCAAGGGAGTGGTCAAGTCACTTATGGTGGAGACATAGGAAACATCGTCACTATCATTAACACCTTTACCATGACTGGGCATGGGTGCAGTGATCATATTAGGCGTCTCGGGAGGATCAAATTCAATCACTTTGTTGTCAATCAAATCTTGGATTTTGTTCTTCAACGCCCAACAGTTGTTGGTGTCATGCCCAGGACTATTTGAATGATAGGCGCTTTTCACGTTCAGATTATATTTGGGAGAGGAAGTATTGGGATTAGGATAAGGATCTCGGAGTGTTACCAAATCTGCCTTCAACATATGTTGTAAGGCTTGAGACAATGGCATGTTGATCCTAGTGAACTTCTTTCTCGGGGCGTCTGGCCTATGCTGATTGTTTTGCTGTTGTGGTCGTTGAACTATGGTTGGGTTAGAAATCAATACTGCTCCTACCGACTGATGACGATCATTCTTACTATGGCTCCTTTAGCCATAGACAATGTTGGTTTATTTCTTTCCAATGAATGGTTTCTTCACAGTACTAGAGGATGCAGCCATCTGAATCTTCCCACTCTTTATACCGCTTTCAACTCGTTCGCCAGTAAAGATCATCTCAATAAACCCTGATGAAGAACTCCCAATCAGAAAATTAAAGAATGGACCCGTCAGAGTATCCATGAACATGTCCACCAATTCTCAGTCGGTCAAAGGGGGTTACACCCTTCCAGCCAGGTCCCTCCATTTTTGGGCATACTCCTTAAAGCCTTCGTTCGAGCCTATAGTCATACCCTGTAATTGCATGTTAGTTGGTGCAAGGTCAGCATTGTATTGGTATTGTTTGTTGAAGGCAATAGCCAAGTCTTCCCATGTGTGGATACTAGTCTCTTCTAGTTGATAGAACCATTCCAACTTTGTTCCATATAAGCTTTCTTAGAAGAAATGAACCCATAACTTCTTGTCGGCTGTGTGTGGTTATATCTTTCGGACGTATGACCTTAAATGGAGTTTGGGACAAGAAATCCCATCATATTTGGAAAAGACATGGACCTTAAATTTGTGAGGGATGACCACCTCCAGGACCAAACCTAAATCTCCAAAGTCCAATCTGGGCCCTTTTTGAATTTCCACAGCCTTGAGTCAGTCTTCCAGCTATTTGTATTTGTCATCCACCAGTGGCTACTTCTCATCGGAGTAGTCTTCATTCTCAAAAATATGGTTATTTCCACCCCCAGCCCTGGTGCTTCTAACATCTTCGTCTTGATTTTCGTCTTCCTCGGAGGAGACATCATCTGCTTGAGCCAGTCGGGCAGGACCTTTGAACATTTTCCCCATGTTGAGGAGAACAACATGTTTCTTAGTCTTCTTTTTCGTGACGAGGAGCGCCATCATCTCTTGTTGCCCTTTGGCTAAGTTCAGGAGAGTCTCTTGAAACTGTGTGTGTTGAGTTTGCAAATCTTTGACAGTTTTCTCGAGAGCCATCTTATACTGAAATAAATAGTAAATAGATGAGGAAACCTGTGTTAAAAAAACCTACTTATGAAATGATGCATGATATGTGGATGCAATGTTTTCAAGGACTTTAAGAGATTTAAATCTGCAAGCCAAACAGGAAACAAAGATTGCATTAATAAGTTTAAACATTAAAATTTCCCCTTGGGCTTACAATGAAAAAGCAAAAAGGTCTCAAATATACAACAAAATGAACTCCTAAAACCTAAGACTCAAGTCTCCCACGTACGCTTCCTCTTGGTGTCGATGTACGCATTAAGGCTTTGCTCCTGAAGTCGCTTTGTGAGCTCTAACACTTTCTTCTTTCTTGCATAGTGTTGTACCCCAAAATTTTCCCTCCCATCTCTCATTTGATTTCTCATCACAAAGCCCTTAAATATCAAGATCCAGTTAGGGTTTCATCTGCTCAAGACTTCTCCTTGCACTGTTGACCCAAATTAGGGTTTGTGTTTGCACAAAGATGTTTTGACATAAAATGCCTAAGATGACTTTCTTGCTTCATATTGGACTCCCAAGTTTATCCATATCAAGTTTCAAGTCTTGATTCCAAGTTTTGCCCAGTCAATTGGACAGTTGACCTAGAAATCAGCTGTATTGGGAAAAAAGTCAATTGTGGTCAATTGACAGTCAAATCTCATGAAAATTGACCCACATCAACATTATGATCTCATATGAACCATTTGGTCAAGTTTGGATCACAATTCCACAAGAAATTTGATCAGATCACCAAAAGGGCAAAATGGTCATTTTTAGGGTTTTGACTGCACAAAGGTAAATTTTGACTGTTTGACCTAACCAATAGAAAACCAAGCTCACATATGGACTCAAGGACCCCATGGAATTATCTTGACATGCTCAACAAGTTCAAAAGATCCCAAGTACACAAGGTTGACAGTTGAATTTCCCAGTCAATTGATCAATTTTGACTGTATACTGAAAAGTCAAACTTTGACTTTTTGGTCAAAATCAAGATTCATTTTTCATCAAAACATGCTAAATCATGAAACTTGTTCACCAAGAAATCAAAAAAATGCAAATTAGGGTTAGAAATGAGAATTTTTCATAACTTAGAATTTTTCTAAGTTATGAAAAACCCTAATTTTTTCCCAACTTTGCCTCACTTTCTCACCAAGATTCATTTGGATTCAAACAAAAGTCAAAACATGAAAGTTGTAGCTTGTTGCATAATCTACAACTTTGATTCACAAAGTTTTCCCAAATGAGGCTTGTATATCAAGTTACAATTTTTGGAATAAGGGTACTAAACCATTCTTAACTTAGTGAAATTTTAACCTATTTTGGCAAGGTTTTCTACCTAACTTCAAGGCCATTTTCCATACACTTCAACTTGGAATTTCAATTTTCATTTCAAAGATGGATTGTAGTACACATTCCAAGCTTTCCAAAATGTCCAAGAACTCATCAAACAACCTCATAACTTGAGAGATTCGAATTTTGCAATATGGCAAAAACTCACTTTTGAATTGGTCATGTACATGTTCATAACTTATGCCATTTTCAAGTCAGCTTGGTTTGTGCAACATTACAGGCCCTTAAACCATCCAACACTCAATAATTTAATGCATGTTCATTATGCTAAGGCCTTGTTTCATGAGTTTATGCATTACATGTTGGATTAGGCCATAAATGGAAAAAGTGAAATGGCCATTTTTGCAAAAGCAAGCTTTATGTCATAATGCAAATCCACAAGTACAGATGAAATCTAATTGGCACAAGATTATGAGCAAAACACTCTGATCAATACAAGGTTAGCAGCATGTTTAGGGGGCCTCTACTTACCTAGAACATCAACTTGGCTTTGCTTGTTTAAGTGTGAAGAAAAGTGGCATAACATAGAGAACTTTGATCTGAGCATTAGAACACTGAAGCAATTATCTTGTACACTTTCTAATCATCCTAACTAAGCTAGCACACGACTCCAATACCTCTAACACCTCCACAAACTCAGAACCACCATCAAACTGCTCAAACAGAGTTCTCACTGCAGTTTGAGTGCCAACTCTCATCCCTTGCATAATTTCTTGCCCAAAGCTCATCAAACACATTCCCTAGCATCAATGCAAGCTAACCAAAACCTAAAACACGACATGTAATTCCTCTAACCAGTTCCACCATTTTCATTTTCTTGTTTTACATTTGGAGGTCCATAGCTCGATTCAAGGTGTCTCAAAGCAAAGTAAGCATTGGAATAGCATCACCACACTTCAGGCAAGCTGTACAGATCATCATCTTGCTCTGAAAGCTCCCCCATTGCCAGATAGAACTTCAACTGAACAGGTATTTTCTTGAACTTCTAACTCTTAGTCTAGGCATCATTAGCTCTAAGTTTGTGAATAAGAAATGTTCTACTCATGCCCCTGAACCTGTACATGCTTTTACTTTTCATTTATTTTGCTTGAGCTGTGAGAATTTAAGGTCTGAATATGGAAGAAAACTTAGGTCAGGATTTGGGAATGTCAAAATTCTCTCTCATTTCTGAGAGTTAGGATGAGTTTTTTATATATTTAGAATCGTGATTCAATGCTTAACATTTCTTATGTTGGAAGTTTGTGCAAAAGATCAAAGAATCCAGGTGTTTGAATTGGAAGAACAGGCGCGCGTTTTTTGAACATTTTTTGTTCAGAGGTTGAAGAAGAAGCTTCATGGGTTGGGCTTGCTTCTGATTTTCTTTTCACACCATATTTCTGATTTCACACCCCCTGAGCCCAATTTGTGTGTTTTATTGATTTTTTGATTTTTCTTTTTTCATTTTGACTTATTTATTTTTGCTAATAATATTAAAAACATGAAAAATATTTTTTACACCATTTTTATATTTTTTAAGTATTTATTTGTTTATATGGACATTTGTACATATATATATATATATATATATATATATATATATATATATATATATATATATATATATATATATATATATATATATATATATATATATATATATATATATATATATATATATATATATATATATATATATATATATATATATATATATATATATATATATATATATATATATATATATATATATATATATATATATATATATATATATATATTATTTAGAATAGATAGGAAAAATAATGCAAATATACTTTATTTTCTGATTTTTTATTACATTGTTCTTTTGAAAATATTTTATGCAAAATATACTTTTTTTATAAATATTAAATATTATTATTTTTTATATATAAATACATATTTAGAAATTAATACATATATATATATATATATATATATATATATATATATATATATATATATATATATATATATATATATATATATATATATATATATATATATATATATATATTTATTAGTATATTTAGGTTAAAATACAATAATACCTACATTTTTTTATTTTTATTAATATTTGACCTCAAAAAATAATTTTTATAAATATACTTCATTTTATTTTATTTTTGTACATAATAAACAAATACTTGTATAAATTAAATAATATATATATTACTTAATAAAAATTAGGGTTTTACCCTTAAAATACAAAAACTCCAAAAATAATACTTTTTTTATTTTATTTATTTGACATAAATAATACTTTTTTTCATACATATAAAAACCCTTTTTGCATTTTGCATCTTTATTTTATTTTCCATTTAATTTATGCAATCAATTATCTTGTAAATATTCCAAAATTGATGTAATAGCTAGGTTTAAATTTCTTGTCTAAATATCCCCCCATTTGAACATTTGTGCCCCCCTTCCCATATTGTGTTGTAATAGTGTAGGAATTTTATTTTTCGCACTTTAACGCTTTCTAAATATACCATGCTAGAATTAGGGTCTGTATGCAAATAAAAAGAACAAAATAGTTTGACTTAATTTCAAGATAAACAAGCATGAAATATGGACAACACATATCACACTTGCACCCCTAGGGTATTCCACTTTGTTGCCTTCAAACAAATGGGCCATATTGCATGTTAGGTTTCTTTGGGTAAAACAAACAATCAAATGATCATAGTCCCTCGATGACGCTTTCGAAAAGTTGCCTAAAATGATCAAGTCCCTTTCAAAGAGAAATTGCCCAAAGATACTTAGCACTATTGCAATTATGGTCTAAACGATGACCCGCGCCCGTCCCTTTCACCTCCTAATACAAGATTGTCCACCAAATGCAATGGTGGAACAAAATTGTCAAAAGGGTTAAAACATAACAAAAATCTTTGAGAACTTTAGGGTAGATAACTCTTAAGTACTTGTCAACTTGCAAAACAAAACACTTGCCTATTTTTCAAACCATACTTCACAAACACTTTCAAAACAAACTTTCAAAAAAACCTTGAAACATCTTTTCAAAAAGACAAACACCTTTTGTAAAACATTCGAGTAAAGAATTGTTACAAGGGTAGCCTAGACAAGGCATCTTTTTCAAAACATTTTCAAAACCACACACAAAGCACCATTTCAAACAATTGAAAACCAAGGCAATTTGATCTAAGCAAGTACCTAAGAGCCCATGGATAACCATGGATAGAAAGGGTGCTAATACCTTCCCTTTCTATAATCTACTCCCCGAACCCAAGAAAAATCTCAAAGGTTTTTGCTGTGCTTTTTAAACCTTTCCTTAGGATAAAATAAAAAGTCGGTGGCGACTCTTGCTCAACCGAAACATTTGCGAAAACAAACGCAAAACCATAGTCAGTTCTCCCACCGTATCACAGAACTGGCGACTCTGCTGGGGAAAATTTTAAAAGTGGAGTAACCTTAGGGCTTAGATCACCCTCTTGCATGACTAATTGTTTGAATTGATTGCTTTACATCTTGGCTCTATTGTTTGGGTTTGCAATCCTACACCCGGATTTTGGGAAACATTCATAGATAGCAATACGTTGTGGAAACTGTGCGGGGTATACCAACACGGTCGAAGCAATAGCTATATTAGTGCGACATATTTGTGAGTACCGGTAACCCTTGAGTTCAATCAAGGAGAGTACGGGGCCGCTGAGTGATGTCACTAAGCACTAATGACCTAGAACCTTACTTGACCATCTTGGCCTTTTATTAGGGGTAGTGAGATGACCGGCTTTGGTGCAGTCCGAAGTTGGTAGATACTCGATACTACACTCATTGAGGGTTGTTTTCTTGGAATATTTTGGTCGCTAGTTAAGTGGCTAAACCAAAACCATGAACAATGAAAACAATCCAATGATATTGAGCTCCTTAGAACCCGGTTACTATTTATAGGACAGGTTTTTAAGCCAACTACACTCAAGAGGGTACTTACCTATGAAACCCCATGCAAGCCTGAAACCAGGGTTTGGTGTGAATTGCTTGTACATATGTTTTGTGCATACATCATAAACATCATAAAGAATCATATGCATTCACTAACCATTTCAAGGGTTTGGATCTTCATCTTTGTTCTTGTTTTGTAGGTCATGGAAATTCCTCGCAGAAACACCATTCAAGTCAACCTTGTGAGAATCTCTCCTCAACTCAAGAAACTCACCTCAAGAATTCTGGAAAACTCATCCTTCAGTGAAAGACATGGTAGACTGCTCAGCTTAGTCAACACCAACATTGAAGAAGACATGATGAAAGTGCTATTCCAGTTCTTTGACCCTCTTCACCACTGTTTCACTTTCCTTGATTACCATTTGGTGCCCACTTTGGAGGAGTTTTCTCAACTCCTAAGAATCCATATCCTTAATCAACTACCCTTCAACGGTACAGAAAAGGAACCAAAGCCGGAAGATGTTGCTCGAGCATTACATCTACAACCATCTGACATCAAGGGGCATTGGGAAACCAGAAGCGGCGTCAAAGGATTCTTAGCAAAATTCTTGTTCGAGAAGGCGCAAGAATGTTGGAACTCATTGGACCTACAAGCATTTGAAGAGATTGTGGCACTCCTTATCTATGGGTTGGTCTTGTTCCCAAATCCTGACCAATTGGTAGATGTCAACGCCGTCAAAATCTTTTTGTCCAGAAATCCAATACCAACATTGCTTGGGGACATTCTTCACTCATTTTACACACGAACAATGAGAAAGAGGGGTGTTCTCATGTGCTGTACTCCTCTCCTTGCAAGGTGGTTTATTTCGCACCTTCCACAACCTGTCTTGAAGAATGTCCAAGGCTCAAGGTGGTCCCAACGGTTGATGACTCTTACTCACTCTGATGTACATTGGTGTTCTCGGTCTAGAGAAAATGTCATCATCGTCGATCGTTATGGAGAATTTCCTAATGTTCCTTTACTTGGAATTAGAGGAGGTATCACCTATAACCCTTGTCTAGCTTTGAGGCAATTTGGATATGCACGGAGGGATGGCCCTCATGATATGTTGATTCCTGACCTAGTTTTTGACTTCGACAACGATGCGCAAGGACTTCGCCAAAGATTCATCAGAGCTTGGGGGAGACCCAACAAGGTTGACAGCAAGACACTGGGACACAAGAACTCCATCCCTCTTGAGCCTTATCTCAAGTGGGTACGAGCCCGAGCCCAAAGTCTGATGATGCCTTATCCGCATGTTCTCCCTGTGATTAAAGAGCCTGTCAAAGAAGGAGAGGTTCACTACACCATCCTACATCCAGACATGCCTACATCGTGGGAGGAAATGCAGAAAAGTTGGATTCAGCTCAAGGAGGAACGAAATACTTTTGAAGCTAGCTTCTACGCCAGTGAGAAGAAGGTTCTAGAGCTTACCCGTCGACTCCATGAGCAAGAGGCCCTCAACACCTACATCGCACCAAAGAGGATGCACAATGTCTTTTTGCCTTGAGAAGTTATTTTGTAATATTTGGCCCATGGGGCATTTATGTACTAACAAATTTCTTCTTATTAATATGACGTGCGTTCTTCTTTGTCTGAAACAATTTTGAATGTCCTAAATCCTTGAATGCATTGCATAAGCATACCATTCATCATGTGCATAAGCAGGTCTCACTCCAGGTTTCCTTATCTGTATGCTGTTTATTTCAGTAGGATGGATCTCGAGCAAACAGTCAAAGACCTGCAAGCTCAAAATGCACAGTTCCAGCAACTCCTGATGACCTTGGCTAAGGGTCAGGAGGATATCAAGATCAATTGGGGAACAAAGACCCAGTGAAAAAGAAGAAAAAGAGACTCGGGGTGGCTACTTTAGGGAGAAGATTTGACGGAGAAGCTCGGAGAGTGCTTGAATTTCCTCCTATCTCTGATGAAGGAACCAGCAAAGGAGGTGGAGCTGCGGTACCTTCCGAGTCCGATGTGGAAGAAGAGGAGGTTGAAGAGGATGAAGACTATTATGATCAACAATACCCTCCGGCTGATGATAAATACAAAGGTTTAGAAGACAGGTTGGCCGCCATGGAGCTACAAAGAGTACCGGGTCTGGATTTTGAAGACTTGGGTTTGGTTGCCGGGATTGTGATTCCCCCAAAGTTCAAGGTGCCAGTGTTTGTGAGGTATGATGGGCTGTCCTGTCCAAAAATGCATCTCAGGTCCTACGTGAGAAAGATCCAACCCTATACGGCAGATAAAAACCTTTGGATTCATTTTTTTCAAGACAGCCTTTCTGGAGCTCAGTTGGAGTGGTTTTATCAGCTAGAGGGAACCAGCGTCCGAAATTGGGAAGATTTGGCCACCGCTTTCTACAAACAATACCAGTATAATTCTGACCTTGCTCCTACTCGTACCCAACTTTAGGGTATGTCATTAGGAACAGGCGAGGGATTCAAAGAATATGCACAAAAATGGAGGGATTTGGCTGGCAGGGTGCAGCCTCCTTTAACCGACCGTGAACTCGTTGATATGTTTCTAGGGACCCTATCTGGGCCATTTTTCAATCATCTAATTGGTAACTCTTCTGCGGGGTTTACCGATTTGATCTTAACAGGCAAAAGAATAGAAGTTGGCATCAAGTCAGGAAAGATTCAGAAGGGTGTTGCTGCAAGTGTTGAGAAGAAGCCTTTTAAGAAGGAGACAACTGTGGTATATTCTCAGAGAAGAGCAGGGAAGACTGAACACCGGCCAATTATGGGGGCCGTAATGATTCAAAATACTCCAAGTGAGCAGCCTCGCTATAACCAGTCCAGACCAAATCAACAACGGGTGGAACGGACACAACGGCAGTTCACCCGCATTAATATGACTCCAGCGCAAGTGCTTCCCCATCTGTTAAAGTTGAATCTCGCCACCATCAAGGAGGCACCAAAAAATGTGAATACGTCCTCTCCGCATTATCATCCTAATGCTAAATGCGCCTACCATTCAGACAATGTTGGGCACGACACCAATGATTGTTGGGCACTCAAGCATAAAATCCAAGACCTGATAAAGGCGAAGGAGGTGGAGTTTGACGCTCCGGAGAAGCCTAATGTGATATCTGCACCCATGCCAAAGCACGGCCGAAATGTCAATGCCATTGAAGAAGATTTATATGTTGCTGATGTCAATGATCTGACTACTCCATTGCTAACCATTAAGTTGAATCTGTTAAGGGCCGGGATCTTCCGGGGATGTAAGGAAGACTGCTATTGTTGTTACTCTCTGCCGTTTGATTGTCCGTTACTGAAGAAAGGCATCCAAGGCCTTATGGATAGTCGATAAATTTTGTTTGAAAAAGTTTCTGCTGTTCCAGTTCATACTGAAGATGTCTCAATCATAACCATTCACGCCAATCTTTCCAAGGTCGTCAAAAAGCCTGTTAAGATTACACCAGCTACGAAATCTGTTCCTTTGAAGATAACAATGTCGGGGCCGGTCCCCTATGTTTCTGAGAAGTCCATACCATGGAACTATGGCGGTGACGTTTACTACCATGGTATCAAACAAATCGAAATAACTGAAGAAAGTTCGGATGATGAAGAAGCCAACATTAGTAACATTGCAGGCACTAGCAAAATCACCAGGAGCGGGAGAATATTTTCTCCAGAGATTGCCCCTCCAAGAGCAATCTTTGGACCCTCATCAGCCGACAAGGTCATCCCTGCACCAATAAAACTTTCTGCTAGAACTCCTTTGATTGAAGACGTTGTTGTTCCTAGTACTGTCTCTCCTACCACTGCTGACAAAGGTAAGGGAATCCAAGATGAGCTCGTCAGGACGAGGGCTCAACCCTTGGTCATCCCGGAAACCTCCAAGAAGGAAATGGATGAGATTTTGAGGATAATCAAAAGAAGTGATTACGATGTGGTAGAACAACTGGGGCAAACCCCCTCAAAGATCTCCATGCTGGCACTACTACTTTGCTCAGAAGCGCACGCTAAAGCCCTGATAAAATTCCTGAAGGCAGCCCATGTGCCCCAGGAAACCTCTGCAGATCAATTTCAGAATTGCGTGGCTAGCCTTACTGCGGACAATGGATTAGGGTTTTCCGATGCCGACCTAACTCCTAAAGGAAGAAATCACAATGATGCTTTGCACATTTCAGTCGAGTGTCGAGGAACTACTCTCGCACATGTCTTGGTCGATACTGGTTCGTCGCTGAATGTATTGCCTAAGAAGGCCTTGGACCGACTAGATTGTGAAGGGTTGGAATTGAAGCCGAGTGATATTGTCGTCAGAGCTTTCGATGGTTCGAAGAGAATGGTCCATGGAGAGGTTGAAATTCCCATCAAGATAGGCACTGAGGTGTTTAAGTCTACTTTCTATGTGATGGACATCCGTCCTTCATACTCTTGCTTGCTGGGTAGGCCTTGGATACATCATACTGGGGCAGTCACCTCCTCCTTACATCAGATATTGAAGTATCCTGTCAAGGGAAAGATCATTACTGTCCATGGTGAAGAAGAGTACATGATTAGCCACTTGAATTCTTTCCAATATGTGGAGGTTGAAGGGGAATTCATTGAAACGCCTTTTCAGCATTTCGAAGAAGTCCTTCCTGAAATAGCAGTAGCAAAGTTGGCAGCTGAGACACCGAGGCAGATGGCCAGGATGGCATCTCTGGAGGACGCAAGGGCCGCAATAAAGGAAGGGAAGAATTCAGCATGGGGGCAGTTACCTGACATTCCACATAAGACAGACAAATTTGGATTAGGGTTCACTACCGCAGGCCAGAAGGCTATGCGCCGTTCGAAGATTGAAAGAGCGCCAGTCAAAATTTCTCCCTACAGAATCAACGCCTTGGAGGATGAAGACAAGGAGAGCAACATCGAAGAGTGGATTTACCCAACTGTCAAAGGAGGATTGAGCAACTGGGAGGCAAAAGACTTTGTCCCCATCACTTTTATTCATCAGTAATTTATCTGTTAAACATTTCCTATTTGGTCTGTAATATTTATTTTCAAACAATCCGTACACTATCTTTTCACCTCATGCCTTGCCCGGGGCATGTAGGTCCACTTGTAAGGGTTTTGATTATTTTTCATATCCATATGCCATGTTTAATGATTCATTGGACGTTTTTCATTTGATAAACTGCTTGTGGTCATTTTCTTTCCTTTTGCATTTTTGTTTAAGGATGGTTATCCCTTACACACACCCACACTCACCAACCCAGGTACCCATCCACTCCGGATTCCATGGGTGACTATTCTGCTGTATCTTTCAATAACTCTGAAGATCTGGTCAATCAAGCCGAGTATGAAGATGACGAAGGTTGTGAAGTACCGGGGGAACTAGCCAGACTTCTACAACAAGAGGAAAGAGCCATCTTACCTCATGAAGAGTCATTGGAAACTGTCAACTTGGGAACCGAGGAAGACCGGAAGGAGGTGCAAGTGGGTGCTAATCTGGAACCAAGAGTCAAGGAGCGCTTGGTACAGTTGTTAAATGAGTATGTTGAAATCTTCGCTTGGTCTTACGAAGACATGCCGGGTTTAGACACAGACATCGTGGTTCACCGTCTCCCCACAAGAGAGGATTGTCCACCGATCAAGCAAAAAGTCCGCCGAATGAGGCCTGACATGTCTGAAAAGATCAAAGCAGAAGTAATGAAGAAATTCGACGTTGGCTTTCTGGCTGTTACGTCCTATCCTCAATGGGTCGCTAACATCGTGCCAGTACCTAAGAAAGATGGCAAAGTCAGGATGTGTGTGGACTACCGGGATTTGAATAGGGCCAGCCCCAAAGATGATTTTCCGCTGCCACACATTAACATTTTGATCGACAATACAGCTCAGCATAAAGTGTTTTCCTTCATGGATGGATTCTCGGGCTACAATCAAATCAAAATGGCCCCCGAGGATATGGAGAAAACAACTTTTGTCACACAATGGGGCACTTTCTGTTACAAAGTGATGCCGTTCTGGCTGAAGAACGCAGGGGCAACTTATCAACGCACCATGGTAGCTTTGTTTCATGATATGATACATCATGAGATTGAAGTTTACGTAGACGATATGATAGCTCGGTCACAAACAGAGGAAGAGCACCTTGAACATCTAGAAAAGCTGTTTTCCAGATTGAAAGAATACAAACTCAGGCTGAATCCAAGTAAGTGCACTTTTGGAGTTAGGTCTGGTAAACTTCTAGGATTCATTGTAAGCAACAAAGGCATTGAAGTCGATCCGGCAAAAGTAAAAGCAATACAAGAGATGCCTGCTCCCCGTACTGAAAAGGAGGTTAGAGGATTCTTGGGGCGCTTGAATTATATTGCCAGATTCATCTCGCATCTGACTTCTACCTGTGAGCCAATTTTCAAACTCTTGAAGAAAGATCAGGTAGTTGAATGGAACGACGATTGTCAAGCTGCTTTTGATAGAATCAAGGAGTATTTGCTAGAACCTCCTATTCTGATGCCACCCGTCGAAGGAAGACCATTGATCATGTATTTGACCGTCTTGGATAACTCAATGGGGTGTGTTTTGGGCCAGCATGACGAGTCTGGTCGAAAAGAGCATGCTATTTATTACCTTAGCAAAAAGTTTACCGACTGTGAGACTCGCTACTCACTGCTCGAGAAAACTTGCTGCGCTTTGGTATGGGCTGCTCGCCGACTAAGGCAGTATATGTTGACTCATACTACTTTGTTGATTTCCAAAATGGATCCTATCAAATATATCTTCGAAAAGCCCGCCTTATCTGGAAGGATAGCTAGATGGCAAATGATCCTGACTGAGTATGACATCCAGTACACCACCCAAAAAGCTATAAAAGGGAGTGTACTAGCTGACCATCTGGCTCATCAAGCTATCGAAGATTATCAACCCATGAGATTTGACTTCCCGGACGGGGACATCATGAATTTGGACAACATTGAAAGTAACGGACCGTATGACGGACCCGAAAAGGGATCCCGATGGACCCTGTACTTCGATGGTGCTTCAAATGCACTTGGAAATGGTATCGGCGCAGTACTCATTTCTCCGGAAGGTTGTCACACACCTTTCACGACCCGACTTTGCTCCAGCTGCACAAACAACATGGCTGAGTATGAAGCTTGCATCTTTGGTCTCAAGGCTGCTATAGACATGGGGATCAAATCTTTGATCGTATTTGGGGACTCGGCTTTGGTTATCAGTCAAATCAAAGGAGAGTGGGATACCAAGCATCCTAATCTTATCCCATACAAAGAACATGTCTTGACGTTGTTGCCTCATTTCGAGCAAATTACCTTCGAGCATTTCCCGCGAGAAGAGAATCAGCTAGCAGATGCTCTAGCCACAATGTCCTCCATGTTTAAACTCAACTGGGATAACGAGGCTCCCCAAATCACCATCGAGCGAATGGATGAACCTGCGCATTGTCACGAGATTAATACCGAAGAAGTAGTGGAACAACCTTGGTTCCATGAAATCAAAAGGTATCTCGAGACTAGAGATTATGCCGAAGGAGCTTCCGTAAATGACAAGAAGTTCTTAAGGAAATTTGCTGCTCAATTCTTCCTGAGCAACGGCATCCTTTACAAACGAAGCCATGATTGTGTATTACTCCGATGCGTAGACAAAGCTGAAGCGGAGTTGATTATGACTGACATACACAGCGGCACATTTGGCACTCACTTGAGCGGGCATACAATGGCTAAGAAGATCCTAAGGGCAGGCTATTACTGGTCTACCATGGAAGCTGATTGTCATCAACATTCCCGTACTTTCCACAAGTGCCAAGTCTACACCGATAAAGTTCATATCCCTCCGGTTCCTCTCAACGTTCTGACTGCTCCTTGGCCATTTGCAATGTGGGGCATTGACATGATTGGAGAGATCAAGCCCACGACTTCCAACGGACATCGCTTCATCCTTGTTGCCATTTACTATTTCACCAAATGGGTCGAAGCAGCTTCCTTCGCCTCTGATACTAAAAATGTGGTTGCCCGCTTTATTAAGCAAAATCTCATATGTCGGTATGGTGTTACAGACAGGATCATCACAGACAACGGTACGAATCTGAATAACACGATGATCACTGCATTGTGCGAACAGTTCAAGATTTATCATCACAATTCATCTCCCTATCGGCCGAAGATGAACGGTGTTGTTGAAGCTGCGACAAAAACATTAAGAAGATCATTCAGAAAATGACAGTCACTTACAAAGACTGGCATGAGATGTTACCGTTTGCTCTGCATGGATACCGTACGACGGCACGTACTTCAACTGGGGCAACCCCATTTTCTTTGGTATATGGCATGGAAGTTGTTTTGCCTATGGAAGTCCAGATTCCTTCTCTAAGGATTATGAAGGATGCAGGTTTGAATGAAGATGATTGGATGCAGACCCGACTTGATCAACTCAATCTGATCGACGAAAAACGACTCGCTGCTATATGCCATGGTCAGGCGTATCAAAAGCGAATGATCAAGGCCTTCAATAAGAAAGTCAGACGTCAAGTGTATCAAGTCGGAGATCTTGTAATCAAGCGGATTATCTTGCCGCAAAGTGATCCCAGGGGCAAATGGACTCCTACATATGAAGGACCATTTGTGATCAAGAGCATATTCTCTGGTGGTGCAATGATTCTGACCACCATGGACGGCGACGATTTGCCGCACCCTGCGAATGCAGACATAGTCAAAAGATACTACGCATAAAATAACCCGACAAGTTGAAAACTCGAAAAGGCGGCTTGGGCAAAAATGGGTATCCCGGTGGATCGAAAACCCGAAAGGGCGGTTCGGGCAAAAATTAGGGATAAAAACAAAAAAATCTGTACACCCGGCAAGTTGAAAACCCGAAAGGGCGGCTTGGGCAAAAAGGGGTTTCCCGGTGGATCGAAAACCCAAAAGGGCGATTCAGGAAAAAGTTAGGGAATTAAAGCGTATGACTATGTCTCGTCGGATCACTTCAAAGACAATCTCTTCATCAACCAGTTCCAGGCTTCTGATCAATCCAGTCATCGGCAAACGAAGCATTGAATGGACAGATATTCAGAGTTGTGAAAGCTATAGCGGAATGGAATCCCATGGAATTA
Source organism: Vicia faba (assembly GCA_948472305.1). Classification (NCBI taxonomy): domain Eukaryota; kingdom Viridiplantae; phylum Streptophyta; class Magnoliopsida; order Fabales; family Fabaceae; genus Vicia; species Vicia faba. Next base: position 28,476,664 of record OX451735.1, read on the forward strand.
TTTCACATAGCCATCCTTTATTTTGTATAAATCTTTCAATATTTACGACAGAATCCTCTTACTAGGACGATTGTCTCCTTTGTACAAATATACTCATAAAAAGTCAATACAAATACTTTTCCCAGAAATTTGTGTCATTTCCTTTCACTTTTTCTCTTGCACTATTTGTTTTATTTTGAGAAACGTCCAATGTTTTGTTAAATAGGCATATGCATTTGAACATAATCATTTCCTTATGAATCCAGAAAGAGGATTACTGATAGGTCGAAAGTACAGTTGGATATCTTGATACCCCTCAAAGGAAACCCCGGGTAGATTTGGAATCCATATCCCAGCAAACCCTGAAGCTTATCTCCAGCAGATTCTCGAGGTTTATCCCCTACAGAGTACGGACGTCTCTCCCGAGTTTTATTCAAAGTTATTTCTCACAAGGGCTTATAACTGGGTTATCCTCAGCTTATTGCCACGGAAGATCGCACTCGCCAAAATTCTTCCTACCTCCAGCGGAGTTCATCAGAGTTCCCCAGCGTAACTTATCTTTACAATCCCCCAGCCAGAGGATCCTCCGGAATTCAATTCCCCTCGTAGTTTAAGTTTAAGTATCCCCAGCCGAGCTAAGGTTTCAAGTTATCACTCCCCATCGAAGCCAGACTAATGAACCTTCCCCCCACAGAGTTTTAAGAGAGCAAATCTTGAGTTCCCCAGTGAAGTCGCCAGAGATACTTCCCGCCAAGCTGAAGATTCTCGGTCTTGCATCTCCAGCATGAGTCTACTAGATTGGTACTCCCCAGTAGAAGTCATCAAGAATTCCCCAGAAGATTGGTATACAACCCAAGCTCCTTTTTCTCCAGCAGCGGCCATGAATTATTCTTCCCGTCAGCAGTCAAGATACTGTCGTCTTCAGCCATCTCAGATTCATCTATCCTTTGCAAGACAGCTCTCCAGCTTACATGCGCATTCATTTAGATTCATATTACATAACATACATTGCATCATACATCATGACATTGCATATAACTAACTCTCTACCTTTTCAGGTAAGATCAGTCGACAGACAAAATCATTATCTTCCGAGAGTCTTTCCAGGGATAGTTCAGATGTGACCCAGACATGGCAACATTCTAATGCTTATTCCAGATTCATCCAGACGCAGTTTTATACGAGCTCATCATCAGGAAACCCTACACCGGTTCTTCCTCCACCTCCAAGATTTCTGAAAATAGTTCACGGGTTCTCCAAGTAACGGATGTTAACCTATCACTTGTTCAGTTTTCTTCTCAAGACTTCTGAAAACAGTTTATGGATTCTTCCCAACAACGGATGTTAATCTATCGCTTGTTCAGATGTAACTTTTGAAAACAGTTTACGGACGCTTCCCAACAACGGATGCTGCTCTATTGCTTATTCAACTGCAAGATTTCTGAAAACAGTTCACGGGTTCTCCAAGTAACGGATGTTAACCTATCGCTTGTTCAGATTCTTCTCCAGACTTCTGAAAATAGTTTATGGATTCTTCCCAACAACGGATGTTAATCTATCGCTTGTTCAGATGTAACCTCTGAAAACAGTTTACGGACGCTTCCCAACAACGGATGCTGCTCTATTGCTTATTCAACTGCAAGATTTCTGAAAACAGTTCACGGGTTCTCCAAGTAACGGATGTTAACCTATCGCTTGTTCAGATTCTTCTCCAGACTTCTGAAAACAGTTTACGGATTCTTACCAACAACAGATGTTAATCTATCGCTAGTTCAGACTCTTCTCAACCTCTGAAAACAGTTTACGGATGCCTCCAGATACGGATGTCGATCTATTGCTTGTTCAGACCCCCAATTCAGACGTGGTTCAAGACATGGACACCTTTCTGATACTCATTCCAGATGGCATCTTTAAGCCCATCCCCGACAAGTTTCTGTCATTCTTCCAGATGGCATCGTTAAGCCCATCTCCAAATGGCATCTCTAAGCCCATTCCCGCATCCATTGCTTTGACGAGTGCAAATTTCCGAGCACTCTGGTGTCCAATCTCCTTTTACCCTCGAGTCACGAAAGGCAAACTTGCCAATCTAACTCTTCGGATTCAAGAAGATTGAATAGGGGCAACTGTTGTACCCCAAAATTTGCCCTCCCATCTCTCATTTGATTTCTCATCACAAAGCCCTTAAAGATCAAGATCCAGTTAGGGTTTCATCTGCTCAAGACTTCTCCTTGCACTGTTGACCCAAATTAGGGTTTGTGTTTGCACAAAGATGTTTTGACCTAAAATGCCTAAGATGACTTTCTTGCTTCATATTGGACTCCCAAGTTTATCCATATCAAGTTTCAAGTCTTGATTCCAAGTTTTGCCCAGTCAATTGGACAGTTGACCTAGAAATCAACTGTGTTGGGAAAAAAGTCAACTGTGGTCAATTGACAGTCAAATCTCATGAAAATTGACCCACATCAACATTATGATCTCATATGAACCATTTGGTCAAGTTTGGATCACAATTCCACAAGAAATTTGATCAGATCACCAAAAGAGCAAAATGGTCATTTTTAGGATTTTGACTGCACAAAGGCAAATTTTGACTGTTTGACCTAACCAATGGCAAACCAAGCTCACATATAGACTCAAGGACCCCATGGAATTATCTTTACATGCTCAACAAGTTCAAAAGATCCCAAGTACACAAGGTTGACAGTTGAATTTCCCAGTCAATTGATCAATTTTGACTGTATACTGAAAAGTCAAACTTTGACTTTTTGGTCAAAATCAAGAGTCAAGATTCATTTTTCATCAAAACATGCTAAATCATGAAACTTGTTCACCAAGAAATCAAAAAAATGCAAATTAGGGTTAGAAATGAGAATTTTTCATAACTTAGAATTTTTCGAAGTTATGAAAAACCCTAATTTTTTCCCAACTTTGCCTCACTTTCTCACCAAGATTAATTTGGATTCAAACAAAAGTCAAAACATGAAAGTTGTAGCTTGTTGCATAATCTACAACTTTTATTCACAAAGTTTTCCCAAATGAGGCTTGTATCTCAAGTTACAATTTTTGGAATAAGGGTACTAAACCATTCTTAACTTAGTGAAATTTTAACCTATTTTGGCAAGGTTTTCTACCTAACTTCAAGGCCATTTTCCATACACTTCCACTTGGAATTTCAATTTGCATTTCAAAGATGGATTGTAGTACACATTCCAAGCTTTCCAAAATGTCCAAGAACTCATCAAACAACCTCATAACTTGAGAGATTCGAATTTTGCAATATGGCAAAAACTCACTTTTGAATTGGTCATGTACATGTTCATAACTTATGCCATTTTCAAGTCATCTTGGTTTGTGCAACATTACAGGCCCTTAAACCATCCAACACTCAATAATTTAATGCATGTTCATTGTGCTAAGGCCTTGTTTCATGATTTTATGCATTACATGTTGGATTAGGCCATAAATGGAAAAAGTGAAATGGCCATTTTTGCAAAAGCAAGCTTTATGTCATAATGCAAATCCACAAGTACAAATGAAATCTAATTGGCACAAGATTATGAGCAAAACACTCTGATCAAGACAAGGTTAGCAGCATGTTTAGGGGGCCTCTACTTGCCTAGAACATCAACTTGGCTTTGCTTGTTTAAGTGTGAAGAAAAGTGGCATAACATAGAGAACTTTGATCTGAGCATTAGAACACTGAAGCAATTATCTTGTACACTTTCTAATCATCCTAACTAAGCTAACACACGACTCCAATACCTCCAACACCTCCACAAACTCAGAACCACCATCAAACTACTCAAACAGAGTTCTCACTGCAGTTTGAGTGCCAACTCTCATCCCTTGCATAATTTCTTGCCCAAAGCTCATCAAACACATTCCCTAGCATCAATGCAAGCTAACCAAAACCTAAAACACGACCTGTAATTCCTCTAACCAGTTCCACCATTTTCATTTTCTTGTTTTACAGTTGGAGGTCCATAGCTCGATTCAAGGTGTCTCAAAGCAAAGTAAGCATTGGAATAGCATAACCACACTTCAGGCAAGCTGTACAGATCATCATCTTGCTCTGAAAGCTCCCCCATTGCCAGATAGAACTTCAACTGAACAGGTATTTTCTTGAACTTCTAACTCTTAGTCTAGGCATCATTAGCTCTAAGTTTGTGAATAAGAAATGTTCTACTCATGCCCCTGAACCTGTACATGCTTTTACTTTTCATTTATTTTGCTTGAGCTGTGAGAATTTAAGGTCTGAATATGGAAGAAAACTTAGGTCAGGATTTGGGAATGTCAAAATTCTCTCTCATTTCTGAGAGTTAGGATGAGTTTTTTATATATTTAGAATCGTGATTCAATGCTTAACATTTCTTATGTTGGAAGTTTGTGCGAAAGATCAAAGAATCCAGGTGTTTGAATTGGAAGAACAGGCGCGCGTTTTTTGAACATTTTTTGTTCAGAGGTTGAAGAAGAAGCTTCATGGGCTGGGCTTGCTTCTGATTTTCTTTTCACACCATATTTCTGATTTCACACCCCCTGAGCCCAATTTGTGTGTTTTATTGATTTTTTGATTTTTCTTTTTTCATTTTGACTTATTTATTTTTGCTAATAATATTAAAAACATGAAAAATATTTTTTACACCATTTTTATATGTTTTAAGTATTTATTTGTTTATATGGACATTTGTACATAAATATATATATATATATATATATATATATATATATATATATATATATATATATATATATATATATATATATATATATATATATATATATATATATATATATATATATATATATATATATATATATATATATATATATATATATATATATATATATATATATATAGGAAAAATAATGCAAATATACTTTATTTTCTGATTTTTTATTACATTGTTCTTTTGAAAATATTTTATGCAAAATATACTTTTTTTTATAAATATTAAATATTATTATTTTTTATATATAAATACATATTTGGAAATTAATACATATATATATATATATATATATATATATATATATATATATATATATATATATATATATATATATATATATATATATATATATATATATATATATATATATATATATATATATATATATATATATATATATATATATATATATATATATATATATATATATATATATATATATATATATATATATATATATATATATATATATATATATATATATATATATATATATATATATATATATATATATATATATATATATATATATATATATATATATATATATATATATATATATATATATATATATATATATATATATATATATATATATATATATATTAGTATATTTAGGTTAAAATACAATAATACCTACATTTTTTTATTTTTATTAATATTTGACCTCAAAAAATACTTTTTATAAATATACTTCATTTTATTTTATTTTTGTACATAATAAACAAATACTTGTATAAATTAAATAATATATATATTACTTAATAAAAATTAGGGTTTTACCCTTAAAATACAAAAACTCCAAAAATAATACTTTTTTTATTTTATTTATTTGACATAAATAATACTTTTTTTCATACATATAAAAACCCTTTTTGCATTTTGCATCTTTATTTTATTTTCCATTTAATTTATGCAATCAATTATCTTGTAAATATTCCAAAATTGATGTAATAGCTAGGTTTAAATTTCTTGTCTAAATATCCCCCCATTTGAACATTTGTGCCCCCCTTTCCATATTGTGTTGTAATAGTGTAGGAATTTTACTTTTCGCACTTTAACGCTTTCTAAATATACCATGCTAGAATTAGGGTCTGTATGCAAATAAAAAGAACAAAATAGTTTGACTTAATTTCAAGATAAACAAGCATGAAATATGGACAACACATATCACACTTGCACCCCTAGGATATTCCACTTTGTTTCCTTCAAATAAATGGGCCATATTGCATGTTAGGTTTCTTTGGGTAAAATAAACAATCAAATGATCATAGTCCCTCGATGACGCTTTCGAAAAGTTGCCTAAAATGATCAAGTCCCTTTCAAAGAGAAATTGCCCAAAGATACTTAGCACTATTGCAATTATGGTCTAAACGATGACCCGCGCCCGTCCCTTTCACCTCCTAATACAAGATTGTCCACCAAATGCAATGGTGGAACAAAATTGTCAAAAGGGTTAGAACATAACAAAAATCTTTGAGAACTTTAGGGTAGATAACTCTTAAGTACTTGTCAACTTGCAAAACAAAACACTTGCCTATTTTTCAAACCATACTTCACAAACACTTTCAAAACAAACTTTCAAAAAAACCTTGAAACATCTTTTCAAAAAGACAAACACCTTTTGTAAAACATTCGAGTAAAGAATTGTTACAAGGGTAGCCTAGACAAGGCATCTTTTTCAAAACTTTTTCAAAACCACACACAAAGCACCATTTCAAACAATTGAAAACCAAGGCAATTTGATCTAAGCAAGTACCTAAGAGCCCATGGATAACCATGGATATAAAGGGTGCTAATACCTTCCCTTTCTATAATCTACTCCCCGAACCCAAGAAAAATCTCAAAGGTTTTTGCTGTGCTTTTTAAACCTTTCCTTAGGATAAAATAAAGAGTCGGTGGCGACTCTTGCTCAACCGAAACATTTGCGAAAACAAACGCAAAACCATAGTCAGTTCTCCCACCGTATCACACATAGAATTAAGCTTCAAAGGTGTCTCTCTCTCCCTTGAGTTGAATCCAGAACTTCTGTCAGGATGGAGAATGGTATAAGGAATATCCCCGTCGATAATAGGCTCCATAATCACTGGTAGGATAGCTAGATATGGCATCATGAGGTTTTGAGCGCGAGCTCGCACCCATTTGAGATAAGGCTCCAAAGGGATAGAATTATTATGTCCCAAAGTCATGCTATCAACCTTGTTTACCATGCCCTAAGCTCGTACAAACCTTTGATGATAACCTTGCAAATCGTTCTCATAGTCGAACATAATACCCCGGATAAGTGCGTCATGAGGACCATCTCTTCGAGCATAACCAAATTGTCGTAGAGCCAGATAAGGGTTGTAAGTAATACCTTCCCTAATGCGAAGGAGTGGAACATTAGGGAATTCCCCATAACGGTTAATGATAGTAACATCTTCCAGAGATCAGGAACACCAATGAATATCCGAATGAGAGAGCAACATCATCCTTTGCGACCACCTCAAACCTTGTTCATTCTTCAATACTGATCGGGGAAGGTGCTAAATAAACCACCTACATAGCAACAATATGCAATACATAAGAACCCTTATCCTCTTCATAGTACGAGTATGAAGAGAATGTAGAATGTCTTCGAGCAAAGTAGGCACAGGGTTACGAGAAAGGAATATTTTGATGGTGTTCACATCTATGAGTTGGTCTGAATTAGGGAATAGTACTAAACCATAGATTAGAAGATCCAAAAATTCTTCAAAATTTGAAAATTCATAGCATCTAGAAATAGTAGAGCCTTTTCTAACAGAATTTTAGCCAGAAAACCCTTGACTCCACTCCTTGTTTCCCAATTAGCTACAATGTCGGACCGCTTCAAACGCATGGTTGATGCAATTTCTTCAGGTTATGGATCTTTCTCTAAACTGGTGAAAGGTATTTGATTAAGAACATATATCTCCAGTAATTGAGAAAACTCCTCTATTGTGGGTACCAACTGATAATCGGGAAAGGTGAAGCAGTGATGTACAGGGTCAAAGAACTGGAATAGAACACTCATCATATCCTCTTCAAAACCTAAGATAACCAAACTGAGTAGTCGATCATGCCTTTTGATGAATGGAGAACTTTTGGGAACCCTTGAGACTAACTCCTTAAGTTGAGAGGGTATCTTCACAAAACTGATTTGGATAGTTTTTCTGCGAGCGAAAGCCATAACCTACAAAACAGAACAAAGATAAATCCCTAGGTCCTTTAAAATGGTTAGTGAAAATTCTATGGCATGATGTCATGATGTTATGATGTCATGTTCGAACAATTAATCATACGCAAACAAAGCACACAAGGCCTTAGGTTTAACCTTGCATGGAGTTTATAGGTAAGTACCCTCTTGAAGTTTTAGTTGGCTCAACCTGTCCTAAAATAAGTAACAGGGTTCTAGGAATCTCAATATAATTAATCTTTCTTCATTGGGCATTGTTTCAGCACAAGCATTGGAACTACGACCGAAATATCCCAAAAGTCTGATCTCAATGAGTGTAGTATCGAGTATTAACCAACTTCAGTCTGCACCAAATCTAGCCATCTCACTACTTTCTAATGGCCAAGTTGTTCAACTAAGGTTCTATGGCCAGTTAGTGCTTTATGACACCATACAGCGGCCCCGTATTCTCCTTGGTTCAACTCAAGGGACACCAGTACCAACAAATGTGTCACACTAACGTAGCCATCGCTTCAACAATATCGGTATATGTTGTAGAATTTTTATAATTTGTTGCTACTTACCTAAAATTCCCCAGTTCCGGGTATAGGATCTATATAAGAAATAAATCCAAGCATATCCCAAAATATAAATCAAACAAGGTAATCAAGTAAAGCAATAAAGGTGATCTAGCTCTTTTAAGGTAACCCCACTTTTAGTTTATAAATGTCCCCAGCAGAGTCGCCAGTTTTGTAATATGGTGGGAGAACTGACTTGGTGTTTTTGCGTTTTATCGCAAATGTTACAGATAGAAAGATTCACCGTCGACTTTTCTTTTATACAATAAAGGAAAGGGTGAAAAGAACAGGAAATACCTTTTGAGAATTTTCTTGAGTTCGAGGGGTAAGTTATGAAAAGGGAAGATGTTAGCACCCTTTTAATCCTTAGTTATCTACGGGCTCTTAATCGCTAGCTCACTTTGAAAATGCTTTGTGTTTATGTATGTTTGCAAATATTTTGAAAATGCCTAAGTGCAGAAATTTTGTAATGATTCTCGTATCGTTGATAATGTATACAAAATGTTTGTTTTGAAAATATTTGTTGAAAGAATGTTTTGTTTTGTGGAAAGATGTTTTGAAAATGACAATGTAAGGCAATTTGCTTTATAATAACCCTTGTATCAGTCCTCAAGAGTGTTTATAAAGCATTTTGAAAGTAGTTGTTTTGAAAGTGTGAAGTGTGGAAATTGTTTTAGCTTGTGAGCAAGTGATTACGAGGGATCTACCTACTCAAAAAGTCTTTGTTCTTTTCCTCTTCCTTTAAATAGTGTTATCCTACCATTAGTTAGTAGGAAACCCTATTATTTGATGTGAGGGACGGGCGTGGGTCATCTTAGAGTCATAAAAGGCAACTCGTAAGACGCTTTAGCAATTGTCATAAGGGACTAAGATTGTTTACCGAATGCAACAATTGAAGGGTCATCGAGGGACTACGATCTTTTAATCGACGGTCTTTGCTAAAACATCCCACGCTCGAGGGACTTGACCGTTTATATCCGAGGTAACAAGTGAGGTTAACACTAGATGTGCATGTGTGAAAAGTGGGTTCAATTCAATTATTTTGTCTTGGATTAGGTATTTTTTCTATGTTTGTTTTTGGTCTTGTTATATAAACCCTAATTACTAATAATAATAAGGAAAGCGATAAATTATGGAATTTAAATGTCATACGCTATTACAATGCTTTGGGAATGTGGGGTACAAGTTTTTGAATGGGGAGGGAAAGAAATAAACCCTAATTATCTATTACAGACCATGTACATAAATGATAATGTGAAATAATAAAATACGTAAAAATATGAAGTAGAGGAATGAAATTATTTTGGTGATATTTTGATAGAGGAAAAGGTTTAATATTTTAACCTAATTGATTGACTTTGTATTTAAAATAAATTAGTAAACCTAAATAAATTAATTTAAGATAAAATATTAATTTCGTTAACTAAAAGGAAAAATAATTTAAATAAGGAAAACCTAGGTCTAAGTTAATTTAAAAGGGAAATTAATTATTAGAAAATATTTTGGAGGTTTTGTTTAGAAAAAATGTTTTGTGATGTAAAATAAATAATAAAAACTTAATTCTAATCATTTTTTAATTGTTTAGAAAATACGTTGGATGTTTTATTTAGAAAAATAAAAGAAAACCTATTCTTCAAATTAGTTAACAAAATAAAGCAAAAAGGATTAAATTAAATTAATTTGTATTTCTGAAAATTAAGTTAATTTATTAAAACCAAACCTAAATTTTTTTATGATTTATTATTTTAATAAAATATAAAAAAATTAAAATAAGAAGAAAAGATATTAATTAAAACAAAGAAAAGAAAAAGGAAATATAAATGGGCCTGAAATGCAAAAGTAAAATGGGGTGCAAAAAATAGCAATAAGGTCAGGCCCAAACCCCTCAAGCCCAGCGCCTACTTGATTCAGTAGGGATGGTCTTCAGAGGTGTGTCATGGGAATGTGTATATGGTGCATTGGATCTGATGGCTGGAAGATATGATGGTGTTAATGTGAGGCTCATGGTAGGTGCGTACAATTGCAAGGCATGGGATCTGAAAGAACAAAATAAGTGAAAAATAAAACGGTACACCTGAGGTTCGAACCAAGGTCCCAAAGGTAACAGGTGTGCGCTTTAACCACTGGGGTAGAAATAATCTGGTAGTTAAATCAACAACATTAAATATATTACAAATTCTTTCCTGAATGTACTTCATCTTCTTCCTTGCGCCAGAAGCCATGAACATCATTTTTGAAATTCTGAACATGCTGGTTTCTTAACCAAATTGAATGATGTAAACATCATACTTTCGTGAATTTAAACAAGGGATCCAACCATGTAAATTATTTAAGCTATAAATCAAAGATGAATGAGAATTTCTGTTGGTACCAAACTGAAACCTAATTTATTCATAAACTTCAACTTCAAAATTCTCATTGCTCAAGCAAGATAAATGAAATTTAAGCACATGGTTAGCTTCAGGGCAATGATGTCTACATTTTATCTTTTAAATTCGAAGGCAGATGATGCTTGAATAAGGATTTCAATGTTTAAAAAATTTACTTTTGAAGTGAGAATCGAATCTGGAGTTAGAGCACTTCTGGAGGTGTTGTGATGATTTGGATAGCTTCACTGAACTCTCAGAAAGCTATTGCGATGCTTACTTTGAATTGAGAGTGGCTGGGTTCTTCTAGAGAAGTCAAGTTGTAGGGTAATGTTTTTGACAATGGAGGATGATGAAGGTGAGGTTACACTGATGAAACAAGGCTTTGGATAGGCTCTGTATGAGTTATAGAAGCTTTGTGAATGATTTAAAATGAAAACGCATGAGTGGATTAGGTGTTTGGAGTTTAAGGTCAGAAGTTGCAATAATGGAGGATTTGTGTGCAAATTTTGATTTCAGGGAGTTTGATAGAGTTAGAGGGATTATGAAATCGTGTGTTAGCTTGCAAATAACCTCTCTATTTATAGAGAAAAGGTTTGAGGGCTTGAAGTAATCAGAAAATCAAGATAGCATGTTATGGTTTTGAGACTTGGTTTTGAAGCAACTTGCCAAGGCATGGTTCCAATGTAATGGTAAAAAGGCTCATAGGGTGGTTAGGAGTTGTAGACATGTTGCTTCTGAGCATACATGTTAAGTGTGTGCAGAGGGAGCAAGTGAGAGGCTCAAGAAGTTGACATTGTCTATAAAGCTTGCTTTATGTGAATGGCAATGGTGCCTTTCTTCCAAAAATGGAAAATTGGATTGGATAATGCCTTAACCACTTGTATCATAGCTCAAAATTTTGTGTAAACATTTAATTAGAAGTATATTCACAAGTTAAGAGGCCTGTAAAGCAAGATTATACAGCATGGCATGGAGATTTGGTTATGTGTTCATTATCAAAATGGCCTATAATTCAAGTTTATCATGCCAACTTCAAGTCTTCGAATATCCTAGCTCAAAAATGATCTCTTAAAGTTCTTTGACATTTTGGAAAGCTTGAATCAATATATACAACTTTATTGTTGACCATTTTTACTAAATCAAATTGTAATTTGACGAAAATTTGCCAAGAATTTGGAATAAAAAACTGACCAAATTTGTTGAAAGTTTTTCTAAGTGTTTTTGATAAAAAATGTCATGACTTAATGGGTCTATATCTCCTAATCCAAGCATTTTTTGGACATCAACCCTCAAGGAAAAAGTATTAGAATTCATCATGCTCTACAACTTTCATGTTGAAAATTTTCCTTGAATCATGTTGCATCTTAGGAAAAATAGTCATGAAGTAGTGATTTTATTAAGGCCAAAAACACTTAGAATTTTTCTAAGTATTGGAAATCTTGACTTTTTGTTGACTTTGTTGATTCTTGATGATAAATATTGATAATTTTGAATGTCTTTATGGTTCTTGATCTTTGAAATTCAATGTTGACCAAAAAGTCAAAGTTTGACTTTTTGTGTGACTGTTGACTTTTCATCAATTGATCTAAATTTCAACTATCAACCCCTTGATCTTTAGAAATGATTTGAGCCATGAAATTAGGTCAAGATATTGTGTTTGATCCCTTAAGATCATGCTTCAAGTTATTAGGTCATGTACTAGGTCAAAAGTCAATGATCAGTCATTCTCGGTCAAAAATCCTAATTTTGACAATTTTGCCCCTTTAGTGATTTGAGGGCTTTTCTTGAGTAATTATGATCATCCCTTTATCAAATGATTAATATGAATTTAAAATGTTGGTTTTGACCAAAAATATTGAAGTTTGATTCTATGTTGATCACAATTGACTTTTTACTCAATACAGTTGATTTTTAGTCATCTGAGCAATTGACTGAACAAATTTGTGATGCAAGACTTCAAACTTGGCATGAGCATTCTTGGAGACTTATTATGAACCATGAAAGTCACTTGGGGAATTAGAAGTCCAATTTTCCTTGAGAAACCAAAACCCTAGTTGTAGACCCAGTGCTTAGGAGGTGAGCTTGTCTGATCAACTCTTGAGAATCCTTGAGCATTTGAGAACCTTTGTAAGAAATGTCTTGAGAAAAGGGGAGGGCAAATTTTGGGGTACAAAACCCCAGTTTGAATTATTTTGAGATTTTTGGAAGAGGTTCTTGCACAAGGGTTTCGTGTCTTGTCATGTCTGAATGAAGAGATTATATAGGGGTGAAATTAGGTCAAATAAACATGGGCTTGGACTTGTGTAAGAAGCTTTGTATTTTATCTTATTTAATTTATAATTTAAAATAAATAAAATAAAAATAAATAGATTAAAAATTTCAAGGGATACATTAAGTTTATTTTAGGTTCATTATAAGTTGCACAACACGTTTGGACCTTGAATCACAAGCCGAATGGCCCAAAATTCCAAGTTTGATCACTTTTGGTTTCATGCATTTGCTCAAAATTTCCCAACTTGCACTGGTCATAACTCTCTCAATTTTCATCATTTGAAGGTGATCTTTGACTTTTTAGAAATATCAAGATGTTCTCTACAATCTCTATTTTTATCATTTTTGCATTTCAAGAATTTATCTTGATGTAAGTTTCCTTGACAAAAAGTGTCTTTTTGTTGACTTTTGAAATGACCTATAATGTATTGGCCCATATCTCTCAAATGAAGCTTTTTTTTTACTTGAGCTTAGAGAGACAAATTTTTAGATAATTGAATTTCCTTCAACATGAGCTTTTGTTGAGGAAAATATGATGAAGCATGTGAAAGTTATGCTAGGTAAAAGTTCAGTTGACTTCTCCTAAAGAAAACCCTAATTTGGCAACTTTTGACTTTTGATGAATTGACAGTTTTATTGACGAATAATGATCAAATGATGAATATCAATTAAAAACCTTAATGTTGACCAAAAATCTTGAGGTTTGACTATATGTTGGCCATAATTGACTTTTAGTCCAATATAGTTGATTTCCGGTCATCTGAGCAATTAACTGAGCAAACTTGTGATGCAAGGCATGAAACTTGGTATGAGCATTCTTGGAGACATATAAGAAACTATGAAATCCACTTGAGGCATTAGAAACTCAATATTCCTTGATAAATACAAAACCCTAGTTGTAGGTCAACTGCTTAGGAGGAGAATTTGTTTGATCAATTCTTGAGTACCCTTGAGCAAATGAAAACCCTAGGAGAATAAGGAGATAACTTGAAAAAATGAGAGAGAAAATTTTGGGGTACAATAGCTGCCCATGTTCAATCTTCTTAGACCTGAGGAGTTAGATTGGCATGTCCACCATTCGTGATCTAAAGGTAGAAGAGGATTGAACACTTAAGTTCCAAGAAATTTGCAATGATTTATGGTGAAGTATAATTAGCAACCAGCAAGGTATGGGCTCAAGACAAACTTTGTACAAAAAGCTTGCTTTTCAAGAATAGAAATGGTGCCTTTATGTCATAAATGGAAAGATCTTTTGGACAATGGTTTAAACACTTGGGTAATAGCTCAAGAGTGGGTGTAAGCATTAAATTATGATGAGATTTGCAAGCAAAGAAGCCTGCAACATAAGATTATGCAGCAAATCATGGGAGTTTTGTTATGTGTTCTTCACTTAGAATGACTTGCAATTCAAAGTTGGATGGACAACTTCAAGCCCTTGAATCTCCTAGCTCAAGTATGATAAATTTATGCTCTTGGATGTTTTGGAAAGCTTAAAACATACTTTATAACTTTCATGTTGGCCATTTTGACAAAATCATCTTGGAACTATGTGAAAAAATGCCAAGAAGTTGGGGTAAAATCCTGACCAAAATTTGTTGAAAATTTCTCTAAGTGTTAAATGAAAATGTCATGACTTCATGAATTTGTAACTTGAGATCCCATCATATTTAGGAGAAGTTGTGTAAAGCAATATTGTAGATATCATGGAGATCTACAACTTTCATGTTGAAATATTCTTTTGAATCATCTTGCATTATGATGAAAGAATGGCATGAAGTGATGAAATTATCATGTATAAAAACACTTAGAAAATTTCTAAGTCTTGGAAATCTTGACTTTTCAAGTTGACTCTTGACTTTCTTGATGATCAAGCTTGATATTCTTGCATGTCTTGATGAAATTTGATCTTTGTAATGTAATGTTCACCAAAAAGTCAAAGTTTGACTTTCTAATATGCAATTGACCATTTTTCCCTTGTGCCAATTCCAAACATAAATTGATGTATCAGCGCTGCAAACTTGATGTCATGAGAGATTTTGGGAGGAAATTCTTGAGAAATGAGAGGCAAAATTTTGGGGTACAACAGCTGCCCCTGTTCAATCTTCTTAAACCTAAAGAGTTAGATTGGCGAGTCCGCCATTCGTGACTTGAAGGTGGAAGACGATTGAACACTAGAGTGCCCAGAAATTTGCACTCGAAGATGTGTTAGTTGACTGTGTGGGGAATGGGCTTAAAGATGACATTTGGAGGGATGATGGAAAGTTGTTGGGGATGGGCTTGTAGATGCCACCCAAAATGATTGCTGGTAAGAATAGAAGAAGTGTCAGAATAAATCTCTGGTTGATTTATGCTGGAATAGTGGATGTATTGGATTGAGTATCAGAATAATATCCATAAATGGATTGTATCTAACTCGTATCTGAGAGACGAATCTGAATGAGTATCAGGATGGCATCTGTGTCTGGAGCGTATCTGAACTGTATCTGAAAGTTGAATCTGAATGAGTATCAGGATGGCATCTGTATCCGGAGCGTATCTGAACTGTATCTGAAAGCTGAATCTCAGCAGGATGATGAAGGAATCTTGGACGATTACTACCTCAGCAGAATGATGAAGGAATCTTGGACGATTACTACCTCAACAGGATGATGAAGGAATCTTGGATGATTACTACCTCAGCAGGATGATGAAGGAATCTTGGACGATTACTACCTCAGCAGGATGATGAAGGAATCTTGGACGATTACTACCTCAACAGGATGATGAAGGAATCTTGGACGATTACTACCTCAGCAGAAGGAATCTTGGATGATTACTACCTCAGCAGGATGATGAAGGAATCTTGGATGATTACTACCTCAGCAAGGTGATGAAGGAATCTTGGATGATTACTACCTCATCAAGGTGATGAAGGAATCTTGGATGATTACTACCTCAGCAGGATGATGAAGGAATCTTGGATGATTGCTACTCCAAAAGATGATGAAGGAATCTGAGACGATTACTAACTCAGCAGATAATGAAGGAATCTTGGATGATTGCTACTCCAAAATATGATGAACTTTATCTGTTGATTGATCTTTCCTGAAAAGGTAAAGAGTTAGTTGTATGCAATGTTATGATGTATGCATTATGTAATGATGTTCTCAAAATAAATGAGATTTATGTTATATGTATTTTTTATGCATGTGCTATGAATGTTGTTGAAATGTAATTTTGTCTTGGAGAATAAATTCTTGACTTGGGGAGTTAATAAATCTCGGATTGCTGTTGAAGAGTAGGTGTGTCTTCAAACTTTGCTTAGAATGTTTCCACTGAGGATTCATGTTTTATTATTTGAGGAGAAATCCGCTGGGGATGTTGAAAGCTCTGTATAGAGTGTTGATTCCTGCTTGGGGAAAAGAGTTCATGAGTCTTAGTCGTCTGTTGCTCTACTGGGGAGTCGAAGTTAAATTGATATCTGTTGGAGAGGCAGTGACTTCACTGGCATAAATCCTCGAGGATTCTTGAAGTCGACTCAATTGGGAAGAGGTTTTCAGAGATTGAAAATCTGGATGGGGAATCATCTTATGAGAAGGATTTTGGGGAGATTTGTCACCTCCCCTAGTAGCGAGTGTTTGTAGCACTTCGAGGAACTAATTGACTGGTACAGTCAAAGCATAATATGGAGGTGAAAGGTGTATGGAAACCCTTAGGAGAGATAATCACAACACCAATTCTATTACCAAGTACGTTGGAAGCTCCATCAATAACCATAGTCCATCAGGATCCTGGCTCAGGTTCTTCATACGGTCTAGGTTCTTCAGAATCTGTAACTAGTATAATGTTCTCACCCGGGAACTCGAAATTCATAGATTTATAGTCGTCCACGGCTTGATGAGTCAAACAATCTTCCAGTACACTTCCTTTGATTTCCTTCTGAGTGATGTACTGAATGTCGTATTTTGTTAAGACCATTTTCCATAGGGCTATTCTTCCGAAGAGAGTGGGTTTCTCGAATATATATTTTATGGGATCCATTTTAAAGATCAACAAAGTAGTATGAGTCAGTGTATATTGTCTTAGTTGACGAGCAGCCCATGCCAAAGCGCAAAAAAGTTTTCTCGAGCAGTGAGTATCCTATTTCACAGTTGGTAAACTTTTTGCTAAGGTAGTATATTGCATGCTCTTTTCGACCAGACTCGTTATGTTGGCCCAGTACACACCCCATTGAGTTCTCTAATACTGTTAAATACATGATTAGAGGTCTTCCTTCAATTGGTGGCATCAGAATTGGAGGTTATTGAAGGTACTCCTTGATTTTGTCAAAGGTTGTTTGGCAGTCATCGTTCCACTTCCCTACCTGGTCTTTCTTCAGCAACTTAAAGATCGGCTTACAAGTAGCGGTCAAATGAGAAATAAATTTGGCATTATAGTTCAATTGTCCCAAGAAACCTCTGACTTCCTTCTCAGTACAGGGAGTTGGAATTTCTTGAATGGCTTTGACCTTTGCGGGATCAACTTCAATACCTTTACCACTGACAACGAAACCTAGGAGTTTACTGGATCTCACCCCAAAAGTGCACTTTTTCGGATTTAACCTTAGCTTGTACTTTCTCAATCTCTCAAATAGCTTATGTAGATCGTCAAGATGTTCTTCTTCAGTCTGAGATTTGGCTATCATGTCATCAATGTAAACCTCTATCTCATGGTGAACCATGTCATGGAACAAGGCTACCATAGCACATTGATATGTTGCACCGTCGTTGTTTAACCCGAAAGGAATAACTTTGTAGCAGAAAGTGCTCCACTGTGTAACAAAAGTAGTCTTCTCCATGTCTTCAGGTTCCATCTTAATCTGATTATAACTCGAGAAACCATCCATGAAGGATAATACCTTGTGTTGAGCAGTGTTGTTGACCAGACCATCGTATTGTGGAAGTGGGAAGTCATCTTTAGGGATCACCCTATTTAGATCACTATAGTCTACACACATACGTACTTTTCCATCCTTTTTAGGTACTGGAACCACATTTGCAACCCACTAAGGATATGATGTAACTGCTAAGAAACCTGCATTGAATTGTTTCATAACTTCATCCTTGATTTTCTATGACATCTCAGAACGCATGTGAGGAACCTTTTGCTTTATCAGAGAATAACCCTCTTTCATCGGCAGACGGTGAACCATAATATTGGTATCGAGCCCTGGCATGTCTTTGTATGACCAAGAAAAGATCTTAATATAGTCATGCAACATCTGAATTAACCTGTTCTTGACATTGTACTCTAGGTTGGCACCTATCTTGACTTCTTTCATGTCTGCTTCAGTACCCAAGTTTACAACCTTAACTGGCTCTTCATGCGGTTGTATAGCTTTTTTCTCTTGCAATAGCAGTATGGCAAGTTCTCCAGGTATTTCACAATCTTTCTCACCTTCGTCCTCTGCTTGGTAGATCGGATTCTCGTAGTCATAAGTGGCAATAGCAAAATTGTTATCAACGGGATCCAGAGTGGATGCAGATCTGCAATATATTGTGTGGGTGTGTGCAAGAACACTTAGCAATTTTGAGAGTGTGATAAGTAAAAAGAAAGACAAAGAGCGCAAAATTTGAATGCAAAACATCCAATGATTTATTAAATGAAAATATGCTTATGAAATATGACAATCCTAACAAATGAACCTTTGTGCCCTTGGTAAGACATAAGGCTTAAAGTCATTGTTTAAAGATTACATAACCAAAACTTTGAAAGAAATAGAAAATAGTAATTACTCTTGACTAAAGGAGATTGAGAAGAGGTCTTCAGTCTTCCAGTTACTGAGTCTGTTGCTGATGGTAGGAAAGATCCAGCTGTCGAGGTTATAATCATTGTCAGCATCTTCTATAGCGTTGACTCCATTATTGCTGATGCGAAATAGTGGTCTTCCAGCACGCACACGACGAATAACCCTCTAAGCCTCTTCTTCCACTACAACTCTAGCATCCTTCAAAGAATCCATCCTGGGTGGAACCCTGGTAACCATATATTGTTCTTTTCCGCAGACTGTAACAACCTTTCCTTTCACAGGATACTTCAGCTTTTGGTGTAAGGTTGAAGTAACAGTGTCTACCCCGTGAATCTAGGAGCGTTCGAGTAAACAAGAATAAGTTGGTCGGATATCCATCACATAGAAGGTAGAATCAAAAACCTACGAACCCAATTTAATTGGGAGATCCACCTCTCCGTGTACCATCCTCTTTGACCCATCAAAGGATCAAAATATAATATCACTGGGTTTCAGCACAACCCCTTCACAATCAAGCATGTCCAGAGCACCCTTCGGTAGAATATTTAGTGAGGAACTTGTATCAACCAATACATGCGCTAAAGTAGTGCCCCCTGCATTCAATAGAGACATACAGGGCCTTGTTGTGGTTTCTTCCTTTAGGGATCAAATCAGCATCAGAAAATCCTAGCCCATTATCAGTAGTTAGGCTAGCAACATAACTTCCAAATTGATCGGCAAAAATTTTTTGTGGCACGTGAGCGGATTTTAAGAACTTCACCAAAGCCTGTGCATGGGCTTCTGAACATAATAGCAGGTATAACAAGGAGATTTTAGAGGGAGTTTATCCCAGTTGTTCAAAAATCTTATAATCACTTCTTCGGATGATTTTTAATAATTCCTCCAACTCCTGCCTGGAGGTATCTTCAGCTATAACTTATTTAGGTGCCTCCGTCTAGGCAGGCTCTGTCATTTTCTCTTTGCCCCGAGTCTCAGCAGTTAAATCGGTAGCAGTAACATGAACTGGTGTGGCGACAGTCTTCGGAGAGATTTCTGGAGAGAAAACCCTTCTGCTTCTAGTAACCTTATTGATCCCAACAATATTGTCGATGTTAGGATCAGCAACTTCAGTACCTTCATTCTCAACAGTCAATGGCTCTTGCTTGACTCCATGGTAGTAGATGTCAGCTCCATAGTTCCAAGGGGCAGCCTTGTCTGAGGAATACGAAATTGGCCCGGGTGAAGTGATTATCAAAGGAGTGATTATGGGTTTAGCCTTAATCTTCACAGGACCTTTGGCAGTGATCCTGATAGGAGTGCCGGAAATTACGGATAAGTATTGAAACAAATTCTCAATAGAAGGAATCTTATCAACTATAATAATATGGTTGTCCATCGGATGCTGAATACCTTCTTTCAGCAACTTGCAGCCATTGGGTTGGGTTGCGCAGCAGTAACATCTTTCAATACAACCCAGAAATAAACCGGCTTGCAACAGATTCTTCTTAATGATGGAGAGGGGAGTAGTCAATTCATCTACAGTAGAAACATATGAAACATCATCAATAGCATTGATGCCTTTTTCATGCTTCGGCATAGGTGTTGTAATCAAATTAGGGGTCTCGGGAGGATCAAACTCAATTTCTTTGTTGTCAATCATGTCCTAAATTTTATTCTTCAAAGCCCAGCAAATATTAGTGTCGTGCCCTAGGCTATTGGAATGGTAAGCACGTTTCACATTAGGATTATAACAGGGAGATGAGGTGTTGGGATTATGAGGAGGGTCCCTTAACGTTATCATTTGTTCTTTCAACAAGTGTTGTAATACCTGAGACAATGGCATACTGATCTTTGTAAATTGTCTTCTTGGTGCATTTGATCTATGTTGATTGCCCTATTGTTGTTATTGCACAGGCGCAGGATTAGAAATAAGTACCGCCCCCACAGATTGGTTGCGATCACTTCTAGTATGACCCTTCTGGCCATACACGCATTTGTTTCCTTTTTACCGTTGAATGTCTTCTTTATAGTACTTGAAGATGCAGCCATTTGAATCTTTCCACTTCTGATACCACTTTCAACATGTTCTCCTGTTAGTATCAACTTGGTAAAACCAGATGAAGAGCTTCCGATCAGATGATTAAAGAAAGGTCTTGTCAGAGTTTCCATGAACATATCAACCAACTCCCTATCAGACAAAGGAGGTTGAACTCTTCTAGGTAAATCTCTCCACTTCTGGGCATATTTCTTAAAGCATTTGTTTAATCCCATAGTCATACTTTGTAATTGCACATGAGTTGGTGCAAGGTTGGCATTGTATTGGTATTTCTTGTAAAAAGCAGCAGCCAGGTCTTCCCAAGTACGTATACTGGTTCCTTCCAGCTGATAGAACCATTCCAATTATGTCCCAAATAAGCTCTCTTGAAATAAGTGAACCTATAATTTTCTATCAGCAGTATGAGGTTGGATCTTCTGGACGTAAGATGTAACACCCTAATTTTACCCGACAATATAAATGTAAATTAGAGTTATAAAAATTATACAACTGAATAAAGATTCCACAAATTCAACTTAAAAACCATTGCATTCAACATGGATACATAACACTTTAAGACTTTGGATGAACCAACATCAAAATAAATTAATCTTTTAAATCAACAACTTGAACAACCATGCAGCGGAATCCTAATAACATCTTTATCCAACATGAAAGCAACTACTGAATAACAAGTACTTAACAACAATCAACTTAAAACTCAACAACTGAAATAACAAATACTAAAGTAACAAGCGTTCATCCCCCCGAGTGTTACGTATCAGAGCAATGACACCGACTCGAACTACTAAAGGTCAACCACCTTCACTCTGGATTACCTGCACATTACCAACATAAGGGTAACATTCAAACAGAAGGGGTGAGATATTGAACACTATAATAGAATGTATGATAAATATCATATTAGAATCAGTTCATGCAAAAATCACCAGTTCACAACTTATAAACGACAACAATCACAATAGGCTACAACATCATACAACAATTAATTCATCAACATAGCAGCTCAATCATACTACTTAGAATGCGACTCCATACTATGCAAATGCATGTGGTACCATTGGAGCAGAACTCCCATCTTAAAAACGGATCAGAATCTCCCATCTTAATAATTTCCAATTAATAGAGGCATCAACAAGGCATAAGCCTTCTTCGCAGTTTGCCTATCCAGGCCGTCATAGAGTATGCAAATGTATGTGACTCAATGAATGCACTATCACATACTCACAACAATCATCTTCCATCACAAGGCATAAGCCCACATCACCATTATTACTAGTAAATAGAGGTAATTCATCATCATCTAAAATTCCTGCAACTTTGCATTATCAACAAGAATTCACAACAGAAATCACTCATCATAAATCAACATTGGCCATAAGCCTATCACATTAATAAAAGATTCAATCATTAACATAATTAAATATCAACTTAACATAATTCATACAGCACGATTAACAACCAAAAACACACCACGTACGAGCAAAAGGATATGGAACTACGTGCCCCTCGACATGCATAACAACTAGGACATCATAACAACTAATATATATACTCCTCGACGCACTGAGAAAAATAGGGCAACGACCGACCTATGCTCCTCAACACGTCCTGCAACCTAATTCTACTCGAAAATCCAACACATCATTCCCGACTCACCTTGCAGCCTAAAATGCCACTCGATACCTACTACTTTAGTATCCTCCCCGACCACTAATTTGACCAACAACACAGTCACGATATAACATCTTAACGACTACACCACTATAATTCATAACTTCCGGCCAACTGCTCGGAATAACATAGTAACGGGAAACTACATTCCTATCGACAGATTTGTTCATTATACAAGACCGACCGCAACAATAATTCTTAACATTATAACGACCATATCTTCATAACGACCACAACAACCTAACAACCACAACGACGGGAAACCATCTACATTAACCTACTCATCGACTCTATCGGGAAGTCATGCAGACAATACAAAACATCCACAATATAGCAGAACGACATCTTCCCTTAACAGATTCAGCAACATCACGGGCAACAATCATAATTACGACCAATTCTCCATAACAAACATCATAAATCCCATTATAAGGTCAGAACCCCACCCTTACCTGGATTGAAGGTTGCTCAACCAAAAACTCTATCCGTCGGCTTTGCTTTATTTTGCTCGACACCAGGCAGCTTGCTCCTCGTCCGCGCAGATCTATTGGTCAGCATACAGAATCCTTATTCTCTAACTAAAACAAACCCTTGTGTTAGCTTATCCTTATATAACAATCCTCTTTGGCCTAACCTACACCCCCATTTTACTATTTCTAACCAATAGCATAAGTCCAACATTATTTCCTATATTCCTTAATTCCACATAATATAATTATTATTAATCAACTAATTAATTAATTAATAATAATCTAACAACTTATACCAATGATCCTCAATAATACACAACTTCACCATTATTCCAAAATAATCTAATTAAATAATTAATTAATTAATTAAATTACGGGCGTTACAACTCTCCCCCACTTACAATATTTTCGTCCTCGAAAATTTACCTCATTCGAACAACTCAGGATAGGAGTCCCGCATCTTGCTTTCCAACTTCCAAGTCATGCTTTCTCCAGCAGCTCCTAACCAAAATACTTTCACCAAAGCAAACTCCTTGCCTCTCAGAGTCTTCATTTCACAGAATGTGATTCGTACATGCATTGTCTCAACAGTAAGATTATCCCGTACTTGCACATCATCCATATGAATCACGTGAGAGGGATCGGAAATATATTTCTAAAGTTGTGACACATGAAACACATCATGCAAATTCGAAAGATTATGCGGTAAAACCACTCTATCAGCGACATTTCTAACTCTTTCTAAAATCTGATACGGACCAATAAAACGAGAAGTGAGCTTCTTAGACTTCAATGCTCGCCCAACACCAGTCACATGTGTAACTCTCAAAAACACATGGTCACCAGCTTGAAATTCTAAATCCTTCTTTCGCTTATCATGATAACTCTTCTGTCTACTTTGGGAAGTTGTTGTACCCCAAAATTTGCCCTCTCATTTGTCAAGTATTTACTCACAAGATATTCTAAGACGTCAAGTTTGCAGCACTGATACATCAATTTAGGCTTGGAATTGGCAAAAGGGCAAAATGGTCAATTACATACTAGAAAGTCAAACTTTGACTTTTTGGTCAACATTACATTCCAAGGATCAAATTTCATCAATACATTCAAAAATATGAAACTTGATCGTCAAGAAATCAAGAAAGTCAAAAGTCAACTTGAAAAGTCAAGATTTCCAAGACTTAGAAATTTTCTAAGTGTCTTTATACATGATAATTTCATCACTTCATGCCATTCTTTCACTAAGATGCATGACAGTTCAAGGGAAACTTTCAACATGAAAGTTGTAGATATCCATGATATCTACAACATTTCTTTACACAACTTCTCCTAAATATGTTGGGATTTCAAGTTATAAATTCATAAAGTCATGACATTTTCATTTAACACTTAGAGAAACTTTCAGTAGTTTTGGTCAGGTTTTTATCCCAACTTCTTGGCCAATTTTCATCAAGTTCCAGTTTGATTTAACAAAAGTGGTCAACATGAAAGTTGTAGGGGAAGTTTCAATATTACCAAAAAGTCCAAGAACTCATCAAGATCATTCTTGAGCTGAGAGGATCGAAGAGATGAAGTTGGGGCTTCATTCTTGAATTACAAAGCAGAATTTATGATGAACACTTGACTAAAATTCCAACCAAAGCTACAAAATCTCTCTTTTCAGGCTATGTTCTCTCCAAATCCATGCATAATCAAACAATTACACAAACCCTAAGTGTATTACACAAGCATTTGAAGCTTTGTCCAAGTCTTGATACCATTTATGGTTATAAATGCAAAAGCAACATTTCCATTTGCATAAAGTTTCACTTTTCCAACCACTCTCTTCTTTCAAAGCTTGAAATTTGTTCCAAATATGACAGAAAAATCTCTCAACATCAGAAGCAATCCACAAGACCTGCAAAGCATGGCTAAGTTCCTTAATTCACTCATTTCTTCATCATGAAGAAACTTGTCATTATGAATTTGAAAAAAAAGGTATAACAGGGTATTTTTAAAAAAAGTTTGAGTTTCTGAAGTCTCAAACCTTCTCTATAAATAGAAGAAACATTTGCAAGACAAGGGGTTGGTTTTTTGGAAGCCAAAAAGTTTTAGAGAGAAAGAATAGAGAGTTTTGTTGAGCAGAAAAATAATATTTTGTGCAACCTTGATTCATTTTCAAAACCAAGTCTACTCTTATTCAAAACAGAAAACCCAATCCATCACTCCACCATACAAACTCTCCTTTAAACCAAACAACTCATCACATACAAAGGTGGTCCAAAACATCACAAAAATAGTCCCTATAGTGCTATCATCTTCACCTTCAAGACACCAAAAACATCACAGCACAGTCTAACTCAATTTCAACAGTCCGGAGCAGCTTCCTGGAGATTCATTGAGGTCTTCATAACATTTGGAAAAAGCATTCAGATTTAAACAGCCAGTGCAACTCAGAGGTAAGTCTCCTTGACTTGATATCCCTCCATACATCATTAAAGGATTCGTTTATTTTAAAAGACAAGATGTAGTACTTTAGTACCTTTCTTAACTAGTCATTTGCATCTTGTTTAGGCTTATTCAATCATTTATGGTTCATACTTATCCATTATATGCCATAAACTAACATGTACAATCAGTAAAAACAATGTTTAAGGCAGGAAAATGCAGCATGTATCGACACATATCCGCATGTGTCGACTCATATTAGTGAAAATACAGGGTATGAATCGACACATGACCCTCATGCATCGACCCATACTGAGTTCAGGTCACAAAACAGAAACTAGAAAGGACTATGAGTCGACACATACGCATTTCGCGTCAATGCAAAAAAGTGTATGAGTCGATACATCCCATCATGTGTCGACTCATACTAAATAGATTTCACTTTACAGGGGCAAGGAGAAGCTATGTGTCGATGCATAGCAGCATGGGTCGACACATACAGTTCAAAAGTGCATTTTTCCTTTATTTTGCACTATTTTCACATTCTTTTTATTATCATTCAATATGGTTGTAATATTTTAGTTCCTACTTCACCCCCATTGCTAAATTGTACCCCCACCCCCCTAAAGGGATGTAATAGCTTAGATTTTACTTTCCGCCTTTTACTTACTTCTCATATATTGCTAGTAAATAAGTGTGTATGGCAAGATAAAAAATACAAAATAGACAACCCTAAATATAAGACAAAACCAAAAGCATGAAAAATGATACACTTTGCACACAAGTACCCTTAGGGTTTCTCCCACTTGGTTGCCTAAAATAAAATGGCCATGTTACGCATGCGAAGTATCTTGGCAAAACAAAAAAAAATATAAGATCATAGTCTCTCGATGACGCTATTCAAAAGTTTCATTTACAAAATGATCTTGGTCCCTCAAAAATGCTAAGATACTTGGCAACATTGCTATCATGGTTATACGATGACCCACACCCGTCCCGTTTACATCCAAAGATAGGGTTGTTTACCAAATCAATGGTAAATCAACAATGTCAAAGGAATAGAAAATGCATAGGAAAGACATTTGAGTAGGTAGATAGCTTCTAGTTACTTGCTCCATTTCAAACAAACAATACTTTCTATTTTCAAAACAAACACACACACTTCAAAAACATCTTACAAACATTGTAAACATTTTCAAAATACAAACATCTTTGTATACATTCTTACGAACGAGAATCATTACAAAGATTGCCAAACAATGGCCTATTTTACGAAATACTTTCAAAACCACACCAAACATTTTTTCAAACAAATCAAAGCAAGTGATCTAAGCAAGTAACTAAGAGCCCATGGAAAAGCATGGATGAAAAGGGTGCTAATACCTTCCATTTTCATAATCTACTCCCCGAACTCAAGAAAACATCTCAAAGGTCTTTCCTGTGCTTTTTCACCTTTCCTTTTGGATAAAAGGAAAGTCGGTAGCGACTCTTGCTAACCGCGACATTTGCGACGAAATGCAAAACCTCAAGTCAGTTCTCCCACCATATCACAGAATTGGCGACTCTGCTGGGGAATATTTATAAAAGTGGGGTTACCTTAGGGCTAGATCACATTTATTTGCTTACATTGTTTGATTTGTTTGCTTTACGTTATGGTTCTTTGTTTGGGTTTGAATCCTCCACCCAGATTTGGGAAACATTATAGGTAAATAGCAATACGTTGTGGAAACTGTGTGGGGTATACCAACATGGTCTAAGAAATAGCTATGTTAGTGTGACATATTTGTGGGTACCGGTAGCCTTTGAGTCAATCAAAGAGAATATGGGGCCGCTGAGTGATGTCATGAAGCACTAATGAACTTCTAGAACCCTTTACTTGACCAACTTGGCCTTTTAGGATGTAGGGAGATGACCGGCTTTGGTGCAGTTCGAAGTTGGTAGATACTCGATACTACACTCATTAAGGGTTGGTTTCTTTGGATATTTCGGTCGCTATTAAAGAGGCTTGGGCTGAAACAATGACCAAGGAAACAATCCAGTGATATTTAGCTCCTTAAAACCCGGTTACTATTGTTAGGACAGGTTGAGCCAACTAAACTTCAAGAGGGTACTTACCTATGAAACCCCATGCAAGACTAAACTAAGAACTTGTTTGATTTGTTTGTATATGCATGCTTGTACATAACATCATGGACATCATGGACATCATGAACATCATATGCATTCACTAACCATTTCAAGGAATTTGGATATTCATCTTTGTTCTTGTTTTGTAGGATATGGATTCACTTCGCAGAAATACTATCCAAATCAACCTTGTAAGAATTCCTCCACAACTCAAGGAGTTAGCTTCAAGGATCGCTGAGAACTCTCCATTCACCGAGAGACATGGTCGTCTACTCAACTTGGTCACCTCCAACACAGAGGAGGATATGGTGAAGGTTCTCTTCCAGTTCTTTGACCCTTTGCATCATTGCTTCATATTTCCTGACTATCAACTTGTGCCTACTTTGGAAGAATTTTCTCAACTCTTGAGGATTCCCATTCTCAATCAACTACCTTTCAACGGTACGGAAAGAGATCCAAAGCCATAAGAGATTGCTCAAGCCTTGCACTTGCGCTCATCTGATGTCACAACTCATTGGGAAACTAGAAGTGGTGTCAAAGGCTTCTTGGCAAAGTTTCTGTTTGAGAAAGCCCAAAGCTGTTGGAATTCCCTTGACTTGCAAGCGTTTTAGGAGATTGTAGCTCTTCTCATCTATGGGATGGTCTTGTTCCCTAATCCTAACCAACTCATAGATGTGAGCGCTGTCAAAATCTTCATGTCACGCAACCCGGTGCCTACATTGCTTGGGGATATCTTACACTCTTTTCACACTCGTACAATGAGGAAAAGAGGTGTTCTTATGTGTTGCACTCCTCTCCTAGAAAGATGGTTTATTTCTCATCTTTCCCAATCAGTCTTAAAGAATGAGCAAGGTTTGAGGTGGTCACAAAGGTTAATGACGCTTAAACATTCAGATATTCATTGGTGCTCTCGATCCAAAGAGAATGTTATCATTGTTGACCGTTATGGGGAATTCCCTAATGTCCCTCTACTTGGAATTAGGGGAGGCATCACCTACAACCCATGCTTAGCTCTTAGACAGTTTGGTTATGCCAAAAGGGATTGCCCACATGATATGCTGATTCAAGGTTTGGTTTTCGACTACGACAACGACGATCAAGGACTTCGCCAGAGATTCATCCGAGCTTGAAGCATGTTAAACAAGGTGGATAGAAATACTTTTGGACACAAGAATTCCATCCCTCTTGAGCCTTACCTCAAGTGGGTACAAACCCGCGCTCAAAGTCTAATGATGCCTTATCCTTCCATTCTCCCAGTGATTATTGAGCCTGTTAAGGAGGGAGAAGTTCCATACACTATCCTACATCCTGACATGCCTACATCACTCGAAGACCTACAAAGGGATTGGATACAGCTCAAAGGAGAGCACGATACTTTCGAAGCCCAATTCTATGCAAGCGAGAAGAAGGTTTTGGAACTCACTCGGCTACTTCATGAAGAGAAGACTCTAAATACCTACATTGCACCAAAGAGGATGCGCAATGTCTTTTTATCTTAGAATTTTGTATTATTTTGCCCAAGGGGCATTGATGCACTCAAATTCTATCTTATTAATATAACGTGTGTTTCTTTTTGTTTTAAAACAAATTTGAATTTTTAAATCCTTGAAAGCATTGCATGAATACATATCATTCATCATAAACATAAATAGGTCTTTGCAACAAGTTTCCTCATCTCTCTACTGTTTATTTCAGTAAGATGGATCTCGAACAGACGGTCAAAAACCTTCAAGCTTAAAACACACAATTTCAACAGTTACTCATGACCTTAGCCAAGGGGCAAGAGGAGCTGAAGACTCTGCTAGAGAAAGAGAAAAAGAAGAAAGAGAAAAAGCCAACTGGTGTGGTAATCATGGGCAGAAGGTTTCAGGGACAAGCTAGAAGGACCTTAGATTTTCCAACAACGTCCGATGAAGGGGACAGAAAAGGAAAAGAAACGGAAGTTCCGTCAGACTCTGAGGAAGAGGAGGAAGAGGAGGACTACTCTGAACAACAATACCCTCCGGCTGATGATAAGTACAGACACCTGGAGGAGCGTTTAACCGCTATGGAAATACATAGAGTATCGGGCCTAGATTTTGAAGAGTTGGGGCTGGTGTCAGGAATTGTGATCCCACCAAAGTTTAAGGTGCCATTATTTTCAAAATATGATGGAGTGTCGTGTCCTAAAATGCACCTCCGATCATATGTCAGAAAGATTCAGCCGCACTCTGCCGACAAAGACTTGTGGGTCCATTTCTTCCAAGACATTTTATCAGGAATGCAACTTGATTGGTTTTACCAATTAGAAAGGGCCGACGTTCACAATTGGGAAGACCTGGCCGCAACTTTTTATAAACAATACCAGTACAACACCGATTTGGCACCTACCCGTACTCAAATTCAGAGTATGGCTATGGTTTCCAATGAGGGCTTCAAAGATTACGCGCAAAAGTGGAGAGATCTAGCCGGAAGAGTGCAACCCCCTCTGTTTGAAAGGGAGTTGGTGGACATGTTCTTGGGAACTCTATCGGGCCCTTTCTTCAATCATCTGATTGGGAGTTCCTCTGCAGGGTTTACTGAATTGATTTTAACCGGCGAGAGGGTGGAAGTTGGTATAAAAAGTGGGAAGATTCAGAAAGATTCGTCTTCCTCTACATCTGTGAAAAAACCCTTCACTGGGAAGAAGGAGGTGGCTGCTGTTTATTCACAGAGGAATCAGGCAAGAACTAAACGCCGACCAACGGTGGGGGCCGTTATGATCCCAAAGCCCACATCTGATCAACCGAGAAATAACCAGCCAAGGGTGAAAAGGCCAGTCCGGGAATTCACCAGGATTAACATGACTCTAGCTCAGGTTCTACCACATCTTCTGAAATTGAATCTGGCAACTTTAAAGGAGGCCCCAAAGAATCCCAATACTACATCCCCTCATTATCATCCAAATGCCAGATGGCATACCATTCTGAAAGCCCGGGGCACGACACTAACAACTGTTGGGCTCTGAAGAACAAAATTCAAGACCTGATAGATGCGAAGGAAGTTGAGTTTGATGCTCTTGAGAAACCGAATGTCATTTCTGCTCCGATGCCTAGGCATGGTCACAATGCCAATGTTGTTGAGGAAGATTTATTTGTTGCCACAGTGGATGAACTTTTGACTCCGCTCCCGATCATTAAGATGAATTTGTTAAAAGCTGGTGTATTCCCAGGATGTAAGGAAGACTGTCATCATTGCTTATCCTCACCCGTCGATTGCCCTCTGTTTAAGACAGGTATCCAACACCTGATTGATAACCAAGAAATTCTGTTTGAGAATGCTCCTGTTTCACCCGTTCCAGTTAAAGAAGTTTCAATCATAACCATCTCCTCCAATCCTTCCAGGGTCCCCAAAAGACCCGTTAGTATTACACCTGCTCCAAAGACTACTCCACTTAAGATTACAATGCCCGGGCCGGTCCCATACAAGTCAGATAAAACAGTACCATGGAATTATGGTAGAGAAATCTACTACCATGGTATCAAACAAGATGAAATGACTACCGAAGAAGAGAGCTCCGAAGAAGAAAATTCCGACATTAGCAATATTGTCGGAACTAGCAATATTACCCGCAGTGGTAGAATCTTCTCTCCAGAGATTTCCCCTCCAAAGGCAGTTTTTGGACCCGTGGCCGTTCCGAAGATTATCTTTGTACCAGTGATTATACCTGCAAGCGTACTTACCGACAAAGACAACACAATCCCTATCTCTACCAATACTTCCACTATTGAGAATAAAGGAAAAAGCGTTCAAGAAGAGCCTGTCCGGACGAAGGATCAATCACTAGCTATCCCCGAAACATCCAAGAAGGAAATGGAAGAAATCCTGAGGATAATAAAGAAGAGTGATTATGATGTGGTTGAACAGTTGGGACAAACCCCTTCCAAGATCTCCATGTTAGCATTGCTGATGTGCTCTGAGGCGCATGCGAAAGCTCTGGTAAAATTTCTGAAGACAGCTCAGGTGCCACAAGAGACGTCTGCTGACCAGTTCCAAGACTGTGTAGCCAGTTTGACAGCTGATAACAGCCTAGGCTTCTCTGATGCTGATTTGACACCCAGAGGGAGAAAACACAATGAGGCATTACATGTCTCTATGGAGTTTAGAGGAACAACCCTATCCCATGTCTTGGTAGACACGAGATCATCTTTAAACGTCTTACCAAAGAAAGCCCTTGATAGATTGGATTGCGAAGGGCTGACTTTAAAACCCAGTAACATAGTGGTGAGAGCATTTGATGGTTCGAAGAGGATGGTCCACGGGGAGGTGGACATCCCAATAAAGGTGGGAACTCAGATTTTTAATTCAACCTTCTACATGATGGACATTCGTCCTTTTTATTCTTGTCTGTTAGGACGACCTTGGATCCACAATGCCGGTGTTGTCACCTCCACATTGCATCAGATGCTGAAGTACCCGGTTCAAGGAAAGATCATAACTGTCCATGGGGAGGAGGAGTACATGATTAGTCATATGAATTCTTTCCGATATGTGGATTTTGATGGCGAGTTCATTGAAACCCCTTTCCAACATTTTGAAGAAGTCTCTCAAGAAGTAGCGGCGACCAAGGCGGTATCCTCGATTACTAAGATCACAAGACCTCCACTTTGGATGTCATCTCTAAAGGATGCAAAGGTAGTAATGGAAGAGGGTGGATGCACCATCTGGGGGCAGCTTCCAGACATTCCGTACAAATCAGACAAGTTTGGCTTGGGGTTTACTTCAACTGCTCAGAAGGCTGTGCGCCGTGCCCGTGCTGGGGGGACACCTGTGAAGATTAGCAACCAAGGGGTCAATGCAGTAGAAGGCAATGAAGAAGATGACAACTTGGAAGATTGGATATTTCCTACTGTCAACGGAGGACTTCGCAATTGGGAAGCCAGAGACTTTGTCCCAATAACTTTCATCTCTCAGTAATTTATATTTTACATTTCTGTTGGACTTGTAATATTCACAAACAATTCGCACTTTAAAAACCTTGTGTCTTACCCGAGACACGATGGTCCATTTGTAAGGGTTTTTATTTCATCTTCATATGACATTCAATGAATCATGGACGCTTTTTCACATATAAACCTTTTGTGCTCATTGTCTTTCTTTTACATTTTATTGTTTGAAGATGGTTATACCCTTACACACACTAACACTCACAAATGCAGGTACCCCTCCATTCCGGATCCCATGGGTAACGATACTGCTATAGCCTTCAGTGACTCTGAAAATCTGATCTACCAAGCCGAATACGAAGGTGAGGAAGATTGTGAGATGCCAGGGGAATTGGCCAGACTACTACAACAAGAGGAAAGAGCTATCCAGCCTCATGAGGAGCTGTTGGATACAATCAATTTGGGTACCGAGGAAGATAAAAAGGAAATCAAAGTGGGTGCCATCTTAGAGTCGAGTGTCAAGGAGCGTCTAATTCAGCTATTGCATAATTATGTTGAGATCTTTTCCTGGTCATACGAAGACATGCCGGGACTCGATACAGACATCGTGGTACATCGTCTACCCACAAGAGAAGATTGTCCACCAGTGAAACAAAAAGTCCGCCGCATGAGACCTGACATGTCAGAGAAGATCAAAGCGGAAGTCATGAAACAGTTCAATGTTGGATTTCTGGCTGTTACTTCCTATCCTCAATGGGTTGCCAACATTGTTCCCGTGCCTAAAAAGGACGGCAAAGTAAGAATGTGTGTGGATTATAGAGATTTAAACAGGACCAGCCCTAAAGATGATTTTCCACTTCCACACATCGACATCCTGGTTGGTAATACAGCCCAGCACAAAGTGTTTTCTTTCATGGACAGATTCTCATGCTATAACCAGATCAAAATGGCGCCTGGGGACATGGAGAAAACTACATTTGTCACACAGTGGGGTACGTTCTGCTACAAATTGATGCCATTCGGACTGAAGAATGTCGGGGCAACCTATCAACGTGCCATGGTAGATTTATTTCATGATATGATACATCATGAGATAGAGGTCTACGTAGATGACATGATAGCCCGATCACAAACTGAAGAAGAACACCTTGATCACTTACAAAAGCTATTTGTCAGATTGAAGGAGTACAAGCTAAGGTTGAACCCGAACAAGTGCACATTCGGAGTCCGGTCCGGTAAACTCTTAGGTTTCATTGTCAGCAACAAAGGCATCGAGGTTGATCCTGCCAAGGTCAAAGAAATACAAGAAATGCCTGCTCCTCATACTGAGAAGGAAGTCAGAGGATTCTTAGGACGCCTGAACTATATTGTCAGATTCATTTCTCACCTAACGTCTACTTGTGAACCAATCTTCAAACTGTTGAAGAAAGATTAAGTAGTCAGATGGAATGATGAATGTCAGATTGCTTTCGACAAAATCAAAGAGTATTTACAAGAGCCTCATGTCTTGATTCCACCAGTCGAGGGAAGACCACTAATCATGTATATGACCGTCTTAGAGAACTCAATGGGGTGTGTATTGGGGCAGCATGACGAGTCTGGCCGAAAAGAGCACGCTATTTATTACCTGAGCAAAAATTTTACCGACTGTGAAACCAGATATTCACTGCTCGAGAAAACTTGTTGCGCTCTGGTATGGGCTGCTCGCCGACTAAGACAGTATATATTGACTTATACCACTCTGTTGATATCTAAGATGGATCCGATAAAGTACATCTTTGAGAAGCCTGTTCTGTCTGGGAGGATAGCTAGATGGCAGATGATCCTAACAGAATATGGCATACAGTACACTACCCAAAAAGCTATAAAGGGCAGCGTGTTAGCTGATCATCTTGCTCATCAAGCTGTAGAAGATTATCAGTCCATGAAGTTTGAATTCCTGGACGAAGACATCATGACATTAGATAATTGTGAAGACATCGAACCATATGACAGACCTGGACAAGGATCCCGATGGACCCTGTTCTTTGATGGGGCATCCAATGCACTTGGTAATGGTATCAGCGATGTACTCATATCTCCGGAAGGATGCCATACTCCTTTTACCGCCAGACTTTGCTTCAACTGTACGAACAACATGGCGGAATACGAAGCGTGCATCTTTGGTCTCAAGGCTTCCATAGACTTAGGAATCAAATCTTTAGATGTGTTTGGAGATTCAGCTTTGGTCATCAGTCAGATCAAAGGAGAGTGGGACACTAAGCATCCAAAACTTATCCCTTACAAAGAATATGTTTTGACATTGTTACTATGATCGGTGGGAATGAGAACTGACTATTTTTAATGCTGGTTCGCGTTTGCGTTTGTTTTCGCAAAGTGTTGCGGTAAGCAAGAGTCGCCACCGTCTTTTATTTTATCCAACAAGGAAAGGACAAAAGCACAGAAAAATTCCTTTTCGAGATTGTTTCTCGGGTTCGGGAGGTAGATTATAGAAAGGGAAGGTGTTAGCACCCTTTCTATCTGTGGTTATCCACGGGCTCTTAGGTACTTGCTCACTATGTTTTCAAAAGTTTGCTTTTCTTTGTGTTTGTGGGTTTTGAAAAGAGTTTTTTCTTTGAAGAGAGTGTAGGTGCGAAAAGTTTTGTTTTGTTTTTAAAAGGAGCAAGTACTTAAGAACCTCTACCTACTCAAAAAGGAATTTAATTGTGCAAATGTCCTTTAGACAGTGTTATCCCACTATTGAGGAGTAGGTAGCACCGTCGTTGGAGTTTTCGGGTCAATTCGATTTTAGGGACGTGTGGTCACTAAAGCAATGTTAGGACGTCTTAGTGGTAATCCTAATGTCTTAGATCATTTTTATCGAGGAAACCATTTCGAGGCAACTTTGATCTTTGGACAGAAGGACGACCTCTAAAACATCCTATACTTAATGACCACGTTTGAGGCAACCAAGTGAGGTGTACCCTAAGAGTGGCATGTGCAAGTGTGTCAATTTTCAGTTTATGTTATCTTTGTACATGTTATGGTGAGCTATGGTTGATTTTAAATTAAGATAGATCTTGCCATGCAATCCTAGTTAGCATACATCTAAACAGTTAATATATGTACAGGAATTTAAAGTGCGAGAATTGTAAATCCTACGCTATTACAAGACTTCGGGGAGGGGGATTATTTACATGTCCAAAAATTGGGGAAGTAAAGCAGTAAAAGTAGAAGTCTTAATTTAAGCTATTACAAACCAATAAGCAGTTACAATAAAATAAGCGCGCATGAATCTGAAAATAAACTCTAAAAATCCTAAGAATAAAATCTTTTTGTTGTTTTATTTTATTTTGTGAAAATGATCTAAATCTATTTAATTTTAGTTTTTTGAGAAAATGTTAAGATAATTATGAGATTAATTAACAAAGTTAATTTCAATAGAAAAACTAGCCTAATGTTTTTGTGGTCTTTGATTTTAATGTTAATTAAAAAAGATAAAAAAGATGTCAATGAAAACAAGAATAAAATACAAGGGGGGATCCTTCGATCCAGGAAAAAAAAAAGGGGAGTTTCGACCCAGGGAGGGAAAGGAAGCTTCGATCCAGAGAGGGTCATGGTCCTTTCGATTGGGCCAGGAAGTAGGTATGGACAGCCTTCGATCCAGGGAAGGGATTGTCTTTTGATCATGGAGGTCATGGCTTTCGATCCAGGAATGAGATGCCTCCTTCGATCCAGCATGCTAAGGGGTTCGATCCAGAGAAGGTGTCTCCTTCGATCTGGAATGTTATTCCTGCAAAAGTATGTTAGCGAAATAAAATGTAGGGCCTGGGTATTGAACCCCAGGCCCTTCGATCCTATGCTTGTGGGGTCTCTTCAGGCTATGTCTGCAGCAAGTGTTGGCAAACGAAGAATATGACATGGGCGCCAAACCCAGGCCTTTCGATCCTGTCTAAGATGACAGATCAAAAGTAACAACAAGTAATAATGTGTTTATGCAAATGTAAAGTTGGACAATTTACCCTTTCTTACCTGCAGATTGAGTCTTCGATTTGGGCACTGGTTGGATGGGAGCACTTTCAATCTGGGATTTCTGGGCGCAGGCACTTTCGATCTGGGCACTTCCTGGATGTAGGCACTTTTGATTTGGACACTTCCTGGATGTAGACAACTTTTGGCAGCGTACCTCCAATGTTTTTTGTTCTCCTATTGTGTGTTTTTTCGTGCAGTGTTTTTTGTGTGTCTTTGATATGTATGCTGGCCTCTATATTTATAGGGGTGTGAGGGTGCAGTAATGGCAAGAGACAGCCATTAAACAGGCCATTAAATGCCATGAGACAAGAAACGGACACATTAAAAGTTTTCCTTTTTTGAAATATTCCTGTCCCTTGAATGAACCTGGACACTTTTGATTTGAGTGCCTTCTTGATGACCTCCTTCGAATGGCCCTTGTCCAAGGATCAATCGAAGGGTGCTAATTAAAATTCCAATTGAAAGGCTTTGTTAACAGGCCAATCGAAAGGTGTTGTTCATGCTAATCGAAGGACATGGTTAACATGCCTGTTGAAGCTGCCTTGACATAATGCTAAATCGAAGGATCCCTTGGCATGCTAATCGAAGGCCTGGCCCAGGGTGCCAATCGAAAGGCTCATTCAGAATCCCAATCGAAAGGTCTTTCAGAATGCAAATCGAAGTGTCCCTTCAAAGTACTAATCGAAGGGCCTTTCAGAATGCCAATCGAAGGCCTTGACATAATGCCAATCAAAGTTCTTGTCCATGCCAATCGAAATGCTCCTTCAGAATGCCAATCGAAGGGCTCCTTCAGAACACCAATCGAAGGGTCTTTCAGAATGCCAATCAAAATGTACTTGAAGCAACACTCAAAAATTTTCCTTTTCCTTAGGCAAGAGTTTGTGATCAACCATGCAGGGGGAAGACTTTGGGAAACATGAGAGGGCAAATTTTGGGGTACAACAGTTTCCCCTGTTCAATTTTCTTAAACCTGAGGATATAGATTGGCTTTCGAGCCTTTCGTGATCCGAAGGTGGAAGATAATTGAACACTAGAGTGTCCAGAAATTTGCACTCGCATGGTATAGTATCAGCATTGTGATGTCGGGAATGGGCTTACAAATGCCATTTGGAGAGATGATGGATAGTTGTTGGAGATGGGCTTAAAGATGCCATCCAGAAATGATTGTTGGACTGTATTTGAATGAGTGACAGAATTACATCCGAATCTGGATCGTATCTGGACTGTTATTTGAAGTTCTCTGACTGCCAGAGAAAGTATTTTCTGATAATGATGTGTGATGAAGGAATCTGAGACGATTGCTACTCCAAACAGATGATGAAGGAATCTGAGACGATTTCTACTCCAAACATATGATGAAGGAATCTTGGACGATTACTACCTCAGCAGGATGATGAACGAATCTTGGACGATTACTACCTCAGCAGGAATGGTGAAGGAATCTTGGACGATTACTACCTCAGCAGGATGATGAAGGAATCTTGGACGATTACTACCTCAGCAAGGTGATGAAGGAATCTTGTATGATTGCTACCTCAGCAGGATGGTGAAGGAATCTTGGACGATTATTACCTCAGCAGGATGATGAAGGAATCTTGGATGATTACTACCTCAGCAGGAATGGTGAAGGAATCTTGGACGATTTCTACCTCAGCAGGATGGTGAAGGAATCTTGGACGATTACTACCTCAGCAGGATGGTGAAGGAATCTTGGACGATTACTACCTCAGCAGGATGATGAAGGAATCTTGGACGATTACTACCTCAGCAGGAATGGTGAAGGAATCTTGGACGATTACTACCTCAGCAGGAATGGTGAAGGAATCTTGGACGATTTCTACCTCAGCAGGAATGGTGAAGGAATCTTGGATGATCTCTACCTCAGCAGGATGGTGAAGGAATCTTAGAAGATTACTACCTCAGCAGGATGATGAAGGAATCTTGGACGATTACTACCTCAGCAGGATGATGAAGGAATCTTGGACGATTACTACCTCAGCAGGAATGGTGAAGGAATCTTGGACGATTACTACCTCAGCAGGAATGGTGAAGGAATCTTGGACGATTTCTACCTCAGCAGGATGATGAAGGAATCTTGGACGATTACTACCTCAGCAAGATGATGAAGGAATCTTGGACGATTACTACCTCAGCAGGATGGGGAAGGAATCTTGGACGATTACTACCTCAGCAGGATGATGAAGGAATCTTGGATAATTACTACCTCAGCAGGATGATGAAGGAATCTTGGACGATTACTACCTCAGCAGGAATGGTGAAGGAATCTTGGATGATTTCTACCTCAGCAGGAATGGTGAAGGAATCTTGGACGATTTCTACCTCAGCAGGAATGGTGAAGGAATCTTGGACGATTTCTACCTCAGCAGGATGGTGAAGGAATCTTGGACGATTACTACCTCAGCAGGATGATGAAGGAATCTTGGACGATTACTACCTCAGCAGGATGATGAAGGAATCTTGGACGATTACTACCTCAGCAGGAATGGTGAAGGAATCTTGGACGATTACTACCTCAGCAGGAATGGTGAAGGAATCTTGGATGATTTCTACCTCAGCAGGATGATGAAGGAATCTTGGACGATTACTACCTCAGCAAGATGATGAAGGAATCTTGGACGATTACTACCTCAAAAGGTAATGACTTTTATCTGTCGATCGATCTTTCCTGAATAGGTAAAGAGTTAGTTGTATGCAATGTCATGATGTATGCATTGTGTAATGATGTTCTCAAAATAAATGAGATTTATGTTATATGTATTTTGTTATGTATGTAAATAGGATGTATGAAATGTGAAATGTTAATGAATGTATTTTTGTCTGGGAAAATAAATCCATGACAAGTGTT
Source organism: Vicia faba (assembly GCA_948472305.1). Classification (NCBI taxonomy): domain Eukaryota; kingdom Viridiplantae; phylum Streptophyta; class Magnoliopsida; order Fabales; family Fabaceae; genus Vicia; species Vicia faba. The sequence goes on from OX451735.1 coordinate 28,516,047, forward strand.
GGGGAGTTGTTAAATCCAGGATTGCTGTTGAAGAGTATGTGTGTCTTCAAATTTTGCTTAGAATGTTTCCACTGAGGATCCTCGTTTTGTTGAGGAGAACTCCGTTGGGGGAAGTTGTGAACTCTGTGGAGAGTATTGATTCATTCTTGGGGAACAAGTTCAGGAGTCTCGGTTGTCTGTTGCTCTACTGGGGAGTCAGAGTTAAACTGACATCTGGTCGGGTCCAGGTTTCACAGTAACTTGTTGGGGATTGTAGAGTAGTCTACTGGGGAAGAGGAGTTGTGGTCCTTTGATTTGTAGTAGTTGGAGAGGCAAACTCAAGCTGGGGAATCCTGGTGTTGTTGGAGAAATAAACCCTGTCGTCAGTCCGCTAGAGAGGTGACATCTTCGTTTGGGAGAAGTCCTCGAGGATTCTTGAGGTTGATTCAGCTGGGGAAAGGTTTTCAGAGATTAAACCCTTGCTGGGAGTCATCCTATGAGAAGGATTTTGGGGAGATTTTTCATTGCCCCTAGTAGCAAGTGTTTGTGACACTGCCAGAAAATGTTTTATTGTACGTAACCCTTCGCTGAGATTGATGTTCAATGCCCCAAGTGACGGAGATGGAGACTTGCCCCTGGTTACTCTGCATTTCTTCAGAGATTTCTTGAAATCTTGACTGGACTGCCCCAGGTGATGGACAATGATCATGCCATGCCCCTTGATTGGAAGGAGATTTGTCAATGGAAGTGTCATCCTTTTTGAAGTGATTTTGTTCACTGAGAGGGCTTTAGTTCATCGGATATTCATTGTGTGAATTTCTCCGTTGTCAAACAAATAGCTAAATGAAAACAGTGATATTCAGATAATGCAAAGTTTATGCTTGTCTTGAAGTTTTGAAAAATGCATTTTTTAGCAGAAAACTTTTTATAAGACAAATTCAACACAAGACTTAGGGCAAAGCCTTACAGGAGTCAGGATACCTTTTGTAACAGTATGCTTTTGGACTAACCCATGCTTCAGTTAGGACTTTTGAAGGGTTGTAATGTGGCTTGGTTCACGGTTTAAGAAGCAAAAGATAAAGGCTCAAAGTATATTTGTACCCACCCGCTCTTCGTGATGTTCTTCAATCATAAGCTCAGTTAATTATGCATTTGAACTCCAAATGAGTCTGGAACGACGTTTTTGGTGATGGTTCACACAAGTTGGATTTGTTGGAAGGCAGTCATTTTTGCAACATTTTTCATGTTGTTGAGGATTTTTAGCGACCTCGTTCTTTTGATTTATTATCCCTAACTTTTGCCTGATTGTTCCTGTTTTCGAGATTACAGTCAGCGGGATGCCCCAGCTTTCTTAAGCCTCCTTTATAGGTTTTGGCTCAGTGGGCTTTTTTTCTTTTGAGAGATTGACTGCCTATGAGATAAGGAACCATCACTGTCTTTTGATTCCAGAGGAATTCTTTTAATGTCGTTCGTTGTATTATGAACTGAGAGTTTTGCGACTTCAATGCGCATCTTTTTGAATTAACTGAGAGACTACCCTGCCCCAGGTTTAAATTAAAGGTTTCAATTTGTGTTTAAAACAGAAAACTCCTACTTCTTTGGCTCGAAGGGGTTGACTAGGGATTATCTTCCTTATAACTCCAGTATTTAGGATTTGAAAGAAACGCCTGTACATCGTCAGCAAGGTTTGTCCAAAAGCATACTGTATGAGATTATGGAATTGTTTCATCATCCTCCCTCTAAAGGCTTGTAAATTTTAGCAAGAGTTGAATGTCATAAAAAAAGAATAGTTTAAAGGTAATTAAAATGACTGGATCAAATCAAGACAAACATATGCAATGCATTAATGAAACAGAGTTTGACATTAACAGATAATTGTTTGAATAACAAAAGAAATCACAACTTGAAAATTCAAATGAAACAAAGACATTCTCAATGATTTGGTGTAGGATCAGTGATCAAACTTGATCTCCTTGGCATCAATAAAGTCTTGGATCTTGTTCTTCAAAGTCCAACAGTCATCGGTGTCATGTCCAGGACTGTCAGAATGGTAGGCACATCTCACACTCGGGTTATACTTGGAAGAGGAAGTATCAGGATTTTGAGGAGGATCCTTTAGTGTGATCAGTTTCACCTTCAGCAATTGTTGTAACGCTTGAGACAAAGGCATGTTGATGTCAGTATACTGCCTTTCTTGATATCTTACCCTACGCCTATTGCTCTGTCTTTGTTTAACAGGCATGGGATCGGAGATCTGGGTTGCCCCTACATGTTGATCATGACGACTCTTTTGACCATACACAGCATTGGACTCTTTCTTCCCATTGTAGGGCTTTTTCTGAGTATCAGAAGGTGTTTCTTCTTGAATCTTCCCACTTTTGATTCCAGCTTCGACCCTTTCGTCGGTTAGTATTAGCTCGGTAAACCCGGCTGAAGAGCTTCCGATCAAGTGTTTGAAATAAGGACCAGACAAAGTCCCAAGAAACATATCCACCAACTCCCTATCAGACAGAGGGGGTTGGACTCTTCCGGCAAGATCTCTCCACTTCTGAGCGTAGTCCTTAAAGCCTTCGCCTGTACCCATAGACATACCCTGAAGCTGAGTACGCGTGGGAGAAAGGTCGGCATTATACTGGTACTGCTTGTAAAAAGCAGCAGCAAGATCCTCCCAGTTGCGGATGCTAGCTCCTTCTAGTTGACAGAACCATTCAAGTTGAGTCCCTGACAGACTATCTTGAAAGAAATGAACCCACAAGTTCTTATCAGCTGTGTAAGATTGGATCTTCCTCACATACGACCGGAGGTGCAGCTTGGGACAGGAAGCTCCGTCATACTTGGAAAAGGCAGGTGCCTTGAATTTATGGGGAATCACCACCCCAGAGGATAGACCTAGATCTTCGAAGTCCAGACCGGGCACCTTCTGTATTTCCATGGTGTTCAAACGGTCTTCCAGTTGTTTGTACTTATCCTCAGCAGGAGGATACTGTTCTTCATCATAGTCTGTCTCGTTGTCAGAGACTATAGGGCTAGGAACCCTCCTTTCTTATGGACAGTCTTTCCCTTCAGATGGGGTGGTCAGATCAACTTCTTCCTGCAGCCCGTTCCCAAACCTGCGTCCAGTATTGAACAGGATGGTCCTCTTTTTCTTCTTCTTCCTCTCTTTCAGAATTAGAGTCTTCAGGTCCTGCTGACCCTTAGCTAGGCTCATGACCAACTCTTGAAATTGGGCATTCTGGGCCTGGAGGGCCTTGATAGCTTGCTCAGTGGAAGGTTCAGTAGACATGATGATTGCTGAAATAAACAGCGAAGAAGATAAGAGACCTGTACTGGGAGACCTGTTATGCAATGATATGTATGATATACGTATGCAATGTTTTCAAGGATCTCGCGGGGTAAACAAAAAACTGTTAGAATCTGAATTTGGTAGCTGGATTGAAGGAACTTTATGTTGCTGAGAGTCCTTCTTCAAGAGTCAAGCTCACCATATCGAGTGGGTCATAGCCACTGACTCAAGTTATCGTGCTTGGATTTCTAGACAACTTTGGCTAGAGGAAAATAAATCCCCTTTTCCCCTTGCTAGCCATTTGATTTACCATAACCTGCATCACAGACCCTTGAGATCCTTGAAATGGTTAAAAAAATGCTAAGGCATGATGCTATGATGTGTATGCTATGCGGTTAAGCACAAGTGTGAGGTAATGTGATTAAGCCCTGTAATAAATCCAGATTATTGGATAAGGACTGTAAACAAAACCTGCAAGGAAACAATGTTGTCAGATAACAAGAATGTGCAAGTAGTTCAAGTTTGAAGGCACACAAGTCACACAAAAGAGCCCTTAGATTTCAGGCTGGCATGGAGTTTAGGCATTACCCTCTTTCAGTTTAGTTGGTTTAGAGCTGTCCTAAAAAATAGTAACCGGGTTCTAGAGGATCTCAATATCACTGACTACCCTCAATCGGTCATAATTCCAGTTTAGCAACCTTTTCTTGCGGCTGGAATCATCGCGAGAGTTTAGTCTCAATGAGTGTAGCATACTGCTACTGTTCTATGGCCAAGTTGGTCAATTTAAGGTTCTAAGGTCAGTTGGTGCTTAATGACTCCTTAGAAGACCCATATTCTCCTCGTTTCAACACAAGGGATATCGGTACAGACTAAGGTGCCACACCAACGTAGCTACTGCTTCATCCGTGTCGGTCTACGCCGGACAGATCCCTCACAGTTTATTGCTACTTACCTAAAAAGGGTACCCCCAGATCCAGGTTAGGATCTATAGAACTCCGATACAAGCCCACAAAATTAAAAGCATACAAAGCAATACAATTGAAAACATAAGTGATCTAGTCCTAAGGTACACCTCACTTATAAATCCCCAGCAGAGTCGCCAGTTCTGTGATCGGTGGGAATGAGAACTGACTGTTTTTAATGATGGTTCGCGTTTGCGTTTGTTTTTGCAAAGTGTCGAGGTAAGCAAGAGTCGCCACCGTCTTTTATTTTATCCAACAAGGAAAGGACAAAAGCACAGAAAAATTCCTTTTCGAGATTGTTTCTCGGGTTCGGGAGGTAGATTATAGAAAGGGAAGGTGTTAGCACCCTTTCTATCCGTGGTTATCCACGGGCTCTTAGGTACTTGCTCACTATGTTTTCAAAAGTTTGCTTTTCTTTGTGTTTGTGGGTTTTGAAAAGAGTTTTGTCTTTGAAGAGAGTGTAGGTGCGAAAAGTTTTGTTTTGTTTTTAAAAGGAGCAAGTACTTAAAAACCTCTACCTACTCAAAAAGGAATTTAATTGTGCAAATCTCCTTTAGACAGTGATATGCCACTATTGAGGAGTAGGTAGCACCGTCGTTGGAGTTTTCGGGTCAATTCGATTTTAGGGACGTGTGGTCACTAAAGCAACGTTAGGACGTCTTAGTGGTAATCCTAATGTCTTAGATCATTTTTATCGAGGCAACCATTTCGAGGCAACTTTGATCTTTGGACAGAAGGACGACCTCTAAAACATCCTATACTTAATGACCATGTTTGAGGCAACCAAGTGAGGTGTACCCTAAGAGTGGCATGTGCAAGTGTGTCAATTTTCAGTTTATGTTATCTTTGTACATGTTATGGTGAGTTATGGTTAATTTTAAATTAAGATAGATCTTGCCATGCAATCCTAGTTAGCATACATCTAAACAGTTAATATATGTACATGAATTTAAAGTGCGAGAATTGTAAATCCTACGCTATTACAAGGCTTCGGGGAGGGGGATTATTTACATGTCCAAAAATTGGGGAAGTAAAGCAGTAAAAGTAGAAGTATTAATTTAAGCTATTACAAACCAATAAGCAGTTACAATAAAGTAAGCGCGCATGAATCTGAAAATAAACTCTAAAAATCCTAAGAATAAAATTTTTTTGTTGTTTTATTTTATTTTGTGAAAATGATCTAAATCTATTTAATTTTAGTTTTTTGAGAAAATGTTAAGATAATTATGAGATTAATTAAAAAAGTTAATTTCAATAGAAAAACTAGCCTAATGTTTTTGTGGTCTTTGATTTTAATGTTAATTAAAAAAGATAAAAAAAGATGTCAATGAAAACAAGAATAAAATACAAGGGGGGATCCTTCGATCCAGGCAAAAAAAGGGAGTTTCGACCCAGGGCGGGAAAGGAAGCTTCGATCCAGAGAGGGTCATGGTCCTTTCGATTGGGCCAGGAAGTGGGTATGAACAGCCTTCGATCCAGGGAAGGGATTGTCTTTTGATCATGGAGGTCATGGCTTTCGATCCTGGAATGAGAAGCCTCCTTCGATCCAGCATGCTAAGGGGTTCGATTCAGAGAAGGTGTCTCCTTCGATCTGGAATGTTATTCCTGCAAAAGTATGTTAGCGAAATAAAATGTAGGGCCTGGGTATTGAACCCCAGGCCCTTCGATCATATGCTTGTTGGGTCTCTTCAGACTATGTCTGCAGCAAGTGTTGGCAAACGAAGAATATGACATGGGCGCCAAACCCAGGCCTTTCGATCATGTATAAGATGGCAGATCAAAGGTAACAATAAGTAATAATGTGTTTATGCAAATTTAAAGTTGGACAATTTACCCTTTCTTACCTGCAGATTGAGTCTTCGATTTGGGCACTGGCTGGATGGGAGCACTTTCAATCTGGGATTTATGGGCGCAGGCACTTTCGATCTGGGCACTTCCTGGATGTAGGCACTTTTGATTTGGACACTTCCTGGATGTAGACAACTTTTGGCAGCGTACCTCCAATGTTTTTTGTTCTCCTGTTGTGTGTTTTTTCGTGCAGAGTTTTTTTGTGTCTTTGATATGTATGCTGGCCTCTGTATTTATAGGGGTGTGAGGGTGCAGTAATGGCAAGAGACAGCCATTAAACAGGCCATTAAATGCCATGAGACAAGAAACAGACACATTAAAAGTTTTCCTTTTTTGAAATATTCCTGTCTCTTGAATGAACCTCGACACTTTTGATTTGAGTGTCTTCTTGATGACCTCCTTCGAATGGCCCTTGTCCAAGGATCAATCGAAGGGTGCTAATTAAAATTCCGATTGAAAGGCTTTGTTAACAGGCCAATTGAAAGGTGATGTTCATGCTAATCGAAGGACATGGTTAACATGCCTGTCGAAGCTGCCTTGACACAATGCTAAATCGAAGGATCCCTTGGCATGCCAATCGAAGGCCTGGCCCAGGGTGCCAATCGAAAGGCCCATTCAGAATCCCAATCGAAAGGTCTTTCAGAATGCAAATCGAAGTGTCCCTTCAAAGTACGAATCGAAGGGCCTTTCAGAATGCCAATCGAAGGCCTTGACATAGTGCCCATCGAAGTGCTTGTCCATGCCAATCGAAATGCTCCTTCAGAATGCCAATCGAAGGGCTCCTTCAGAACACCAATCGAAGGGTCTTTCAGAATGCCAATCGAAATGTACTTGAAGCAACACTAAAAAATTTTCCTTTTCCTTAGGCAAGAGTTTATGATCAACCATGCAGGGGGAAGACTTTGGGAAACATGAGAGGGCAAATTTTGGGGTACAAAAGTTACCACATTTCGAGCAGATTACCTTCGAGCACTTCCCGCGAGAAGAAAATCAGCTAGCAGACGCTCTAGCCACAATGTCATCTATGTTTAAACTTAATTGGGATAACGAGGCTCCCCAGATCACCATTGAATGAATGGATGAACCAGCACACTGTCACGAGATTAATACTGAAGAAGTAGTGGACCAGCCTTGGTTTCATAAAGTCAAAAGGTATCTCGAGGCTCAAGAATATCCAGAAGGAGCTTCAATCAATGACAAAAAGTTCCTAAGGAGATTCTCCGCTAAGTTCTTCCTAAGTAATGGCATCCTGTACAAACGTAATCATGATTCTATTTTGCTCCGATGTGTGGATAAGATTGAAGCTGAAAAGATCATGGCTGAATTACATGAAGGTACCTTTGGCACTCACTCTAGTGGGCATACGATGGCGAAGAAAATCCTATGGGCAGGCTATTATTGGTCTACCATGGAAGTAGACTGCTATCAACACTCTCGGACCTGTCATAAATGTCAAATCTATGCAGACAAGGTGCACGTGCCTCCGGTTCCTCTAAATGTATTAACAGCTCCTTGGCCCTTCGCTATGTGGGGAATCGATATGATTGGGGAGATCAAGCCTACAGCCTCCAATGGACACCGCTTCATTCTAGTGGTCATTGACTATTTCACAAAATGGGTCGAAGCAGCTTCTTTCGCATCCGTTACTAAGAATGTTGTTGCCCGCTTCATCAAACAGAATATTATTTGACGGTACGGTATCCCAGAAAGGATCATCACTGATAACGGTACAAACCTTAACAATACTATGATCACCGCCTTGTACGAGCAGTTCAAGATTCAACATCACAATTCATCCCCCTATCGGCCAAAGATGAATGGTGCAGTCGAAGCTGCTAATAAAAACATTAAAAAGATCATACAGAAAATGACAGTCACCTACAAGGACTGGCATGAGATGCTGCCATTTGCTCTCCACGGGTACCGTACCACATCTCGCACATCAACTGGGGCAACACCCTATTCTTTGGTTTATGGCATGGAGGTTGTCTTGCCTATTAAGGTTCAGATCCCCTCCTTGAGAATTATGAAGGATGTAGGATTGAATGAGGATGATTGGATCCAGACTCGACTTGATCAACTGAATTTAATTGATGAAAAGAGACTTACTGCTGTTTGCCATGGTCAGATGTATCAAAAACGGATGATTAAGGCTTTCAATAAGAAAGTCAGACGCCAAGTATATCAAGTTGGAGATCTAGTGATCAAACGCATTATCTTGCCACAAAGTGATCCCAGGGGAAAATGGACTCCTACCTATGAAGGACCATTTGTAATCAAGAACATATTTTCCGGTGGGGCAATGATCTTAAACACCATGGACGGCGACGATTTGCCACACCCTGTGAATGCAGACATAGTCAAAAGATACTACGCATAAGAGACCCGCTAGGTTGACACACCTAGGCAAAACAAGGGCATCCCGGCGAACCAAAAGGTTCGGGCAAAAATTAGGGATAAAAAATAAAAAAATCTCTGTACACCTGGCAAGTTGAAAACCCGAAAGGGCGACTTGGGCAAAAAAGGGTTTCCCGGTGGATTGAAAACCCGAAAGGGCAGTCCAGACAAAAGTTAGGGAATTAAAGTGTATGACATGTCTCGTCGGATCACTTTGAGGACAATCTCTTCAATGATAAACTCGGAGCTTTTGATCAATTCAATCATCTTCGGACGAAGCAGCAAATAGACAAGATGTTCGGAGATACGGAGGCTATAGCAGAATGGGAACCCCATGGGATTATCACACATAGCTGCCTTTCTTTGTATAAATTTTTTCTTACTTTTATGGCACCATCCTCTTACTAGGATGTCTGTCTCTTTTGTACACCATACTTATTCAAAGTAAATACAAAGATATCTCTTTAAAGTACATAAAATTGTTTGTCTTTTTCCTTTACACTTGTGTTTTGTTTGCAAAAAACGTCCAATGATTCATTAATGAACATATGCATTTGAACATAATTACTGTTTACAAATAAACGAAATGAAAAAGGATAATTACTAACAGGTCGAAAGAATAGGAAAACGTCTTTAGGCTATTCCATGAACAATCCCTACAGTGCGTCATTAAGATCCCCAGCGGAGCTGAAACTTCAAAACTATTAATCCCCGGTGGAAACCATCCAGTTTCTCCAAGTTCCCCAGCAAGTTGTCTTGAAACCTGAAAATCAACTAGATAACGGCTAACTTCTGTTTCTCCCTAACCTAGATTAATTCCCCAGTAGAGTGGCAGGTGACCGAAACTCATGAACTTTTTCCAAATAGGAATAAGCTTTTTCCCCACAGAGTTTTCATTATTCCCCAACAGAACGAAGATTCCCATTGTTAAATCCCCAGTAGAAGTCATCAAAATTCTCTGGATTCCCCAAGAAGATTACTCAAGCAGTATATGGCATTCCCCGCAATAGAATTTTTGTCAATTACTCCAACTTCAAGACATGAAGAATCCGCATATCCTCAGCAGCAGTCAAGGATTTATTTTCCTCAGCAAATCAGCTTACATGCGCATACATTACATCCACATATCATAAACATTGATAAAACACATATATTGCATCATACACTTCATGCAACATAACTTTGTATTTTAACCAACATTTTACCCTTTCCAGGATAAGATTAAACAGTTACCATTGACGATATACAATCATGATACAGTTCAGATATGCACCAGATACGGATGCCATCCTGATACTCATTCAAAGACAGCTATCAGATATAGTTCAGATACGCTCCAGATACGGGTGCCGTCCTGATACTCATTCAAAGACAGCTTTCAGATACAGTTCAGATACGCTCCAGATACGGATGCCATCCTGATACTCATTCAGATTCAGCTTTCAGATACAGTTCAGATACGCACCAGATACGGATGCCATCTTGATACTCATTCAAAGATAGCTTTCAGATACAGTTCAGATACGCACCAGATACAGATGCCATCCTGATACTCATTCAGATTCAGCTTTCAGATACAGTTCAGATATGCACCAGATACGGATGCCATCCTGATACTCATTCAAAGATAGCTTTCAGATACAATTCAGATATGCTCCAGAGACCGATGCCATCCTAATACTCATTCAGATTCAGCTTTCAGATACAGTTCAGATATGCTCCAGATACGGATGCCATCCTGATACTCATTCAGATTCAGCTTTCAGATACAGTTCAGATACGCTCCAGATACGGATGCCATCCTGATACTCATTCAAAGACAGCTTTCAGATACAGCTCAGATATGTTCCAGATACGGATGCCATCCTGATACTCATTCAGATTCAGCTTTCAGATACAGTTCGGATACGCACCAGATACGGATGTTCATCCTGATACTCATTCAAAGACAACTTTCAGATACAGTTCAGATACGCACCAGATACGGATGCCATCTTGATACTCATTCAAAGACAGCTTTCAGATACATTTCAGATACGCTCCAGATACGGATGCCATCCTGATACTCATTCAAAGACAGCTTTCAGATACAGTTCAGATACGCTCCAGATACGGATGTCATCCTGATACTCATTCAGATTCAGCTTTCAGATACAGTTCAGATACGCACCAGATACGGATGCCATCCTGATACTCATTCAAAGACAGCTTTCAGATACATTTCAGATACACACCAGATACGGATGCCATCCTGATACTCATTCAGATTCAGCTTTCAGATACAGTTCAGATGCGCACCAGATACGGATGCCATCCTGATACTCATTCAAAGATAGCTTTCAGATACGCTCTAGATATGGATGCCATCCTGATACTCATTCAGATTCAGCTTTCAGATACAGTTCAGATATGCTCCAGATACGGATGCCATCCTGATACTCATTCAAAGACAGCTTTCAGATACAGTTCAAATACGCTCTAGATACGGATGCCATCTTGATACTCATTCAGATTCAGCTTTCAGATACAGTTCAGATACGCACCAGATACGGATGCCATCCTGATACTCATTCAAAGACAGCTTTCAGATACAGTTCAGATACTCTCCAGATACGGATGCCATCCTGATACTCATTCAAAGACAGCTTTCAGATACAGTTCAGATATGCTCTAGATACGGATGCCATCCTGATACTCATTCAGATTCAGCTTTCAGATACGCACCAGATACGGATGCCATCCTAATACTCATTCAAAGATAGCTTTCAGATACAATTCAAATACGCTCCAGATACGGATTCCATCCTAATACTCATTCAGATTCAGCTTTCAGATACAGTTCAGATACGCACTATATACAGATTCCATCCTAATACTCATTCAGATTCAGCTTTCAGATACAGTTCAGATACGCACCAGATACGGATGCCATCCTGATACTCATTCAAAGACAGCTTTCAAATATAGTTCAGATACGCTCCAGATACGGATGCCATACTGATACTCATTCAGGTACAGCTCAGATACATTCCATACATGGATGCAATTCTGATACTCATTCTTCCAACTTACAAATTACAATTCAACATGCGTTCTTGGATGGCATCTACAAGCCCATCTCCAACAAGATTTTATCACCTCTCCAAATGGCATCTTTAAGCCAATTCCTCTTATCATTGCATCACCGAGTGCAAATTTATGGGTACTCTAGTGTCCAATCATCTTCCACCTTCGAGTCACGAATGGCAAAACTCGCCAATCTAACTCTTCAGGTTTAAGAAGATTGAATAGGGGCAGTTGTTGTACCCCAAAATTTTCCCTCTCATTTGTCAATTATTTACTCACAAGATATTCTAAGACGTCAAGTTTGCAGCACTGATACATCAATTTAGGCTTGGAATTGGCAAAAGGGAAAAATGGTCAATTACATACTAGAAAGTCAAACTTTGACTTTTTGGTCAACATTACATTCCAAGGATCAAATTTCATCAAGACATTCAAAAATATGAAACTTGATCATCAAGAAATCAAGAAAGTCAACTTGAAAAGTCAAGATTTCCAAGACTTAGAAATTTTCTAAGTGTCTTTATACATGATAATTTCATCACTTCATGTCATTCTTTCACTAAGATGCAAGACAGTTCAAGGGAAACTTTCAACATGAAAGTTATAGATCTCCATGATATCTACAACATTTCTTTACACAACTTCTCCTAAATATGCTGGGATTTCAAGTTATAAATTCATAAAGTCATGACATTTTTATTTAACACTTAGAGAAACTTTCAGCAGTTTTGGTCAGGCTTTTATCCCAACTTCTTGGCCAATTTTCATCAAGTTCCAGTTTGATTTAACAAAAGTGGTCAACATGAAAGTTGTAGGGGAGGTTCCAATCTTTCCAAAAAGTCCAAGGACTCATCAAGATCATTCTTGAGCTGAGAGGATCGAAGAGATGAAGTTGGGGCTTCATTCTTGAATTACAAAGCAGAATTTGTGATGAACACTTGACTAAAATTCCAACCAAAGCTACAAAATCTCTCTTTTCAGGCTATGTTCTCTCTAAATACATGCATAATAAAACAATTACACAAACCCTAAGTGTATTACACAAGCATTTGAAGCTTTGTCCAAGTCTTGATACCATTTATGGTTAGAAATGCAAAAGCAACATTTCCATTTGCATAAAGTTTCACTTTTCCAACCACTCTCTTCTTTCAAAGCTTGAAATTTGTTCCAAAGATGACAGAAAAATCTCTCAACATCGGAAGCAATCCACAAGACCTGCAAAGCATGGCTAAGTTCCTTAATTCACTCCTTTCTTCATCATGAAGAAACTTGTCATTATTAATTTGAAAAAAAGGCATAACAGGGTATTTTTCAAAAAAGTCTGAGTTTCTCAAGTCTCAAACCTTCTATATAAATAGAAGAAACATTTGCAAGACAAGGGGTTGGTTTTTTGGAAGCGAAAAAAGTTTTAGAGAGAAAGAATAGAGAGTTTTGTTGAGCAGAAAAATAATATTCTGTGCAACCTTGATTCATTTTCAAAACCAAGTCTACTCTTGTTCAAAACAGAAAACCCAATCCATCACTCCACCATACAAACTCTCCTTTAAACCAAACAAATCATCACATAAAAGGTGGTCCAAAACATCACAAAAACAGTCCCTGTAGTGCTATCATCTTCACCTTCAATACACCAAAAACATCACTGCACAATCTAACTCAATTTCAATAGTCTGGAGCAGCTTCCTGGAGATTCATTGAGGTCTTCATAGCATTTGGAAAAAGCATTCAGATTTAAACAACCAGTGCAGCTCAGAGGTAAGTCTCCTTGACTTGATATCCCTCCATACATCATTAAAGGATTCATTTATTTTAAAAGACAAGATGTAGTACTTTAGTATTTTTCTGAACTAGTCATTTGCATCTTGTTTAGGCTTATTCAATCATTTATGGTTCATACTTATCCATTATATGCCATAAACTAACCTGTACAATCATTAAAAACAATGTTTAAGGCAGGAAAATATAGCATGTATCGACACATATCCGCATGTGTCGACTCATCTTAGTGAAAATACAGGGTATGAGTCGACACATGACCCTCATGCATCGACCCATACTGAGTTCAAGTCACAAAACAGAAACTCGAAAGGACTATGAGTCGACACATACGCATTTCGCGTTGATGCAAAAAAGTGTATGAGTCAATACATCCCATCATGTGTCGACTCATACTGAACAGATTTCACTTTACAGGGGCATGGAGAAGCTATGTGTTGATGCATAGTAGCATGGGTCGATACATAGCAGTTCAAGAGTGCATTTTTCCTTTATTTTCACTGTTTTCACATTCTTTTTATTATCATTCAATATGGTTATAATATTTTAGTTCCTACTTCACCCCAATTGCTAAATTGTACCCCCACCCCCCTAAAGGGATGTAATAGCTTAGATTTTACTTTCTTCCTTTTACTTGCTTCTCATATATTGCTAGTAAATAAGTGTGTATGGCAAGATAAAAACAAAAAAATAGACAACCCTAAATACAAGACAAAATCAAAAGCATGAAAAATGATACACTTTGCACACAAGCACCCTTAGTGTTTCTCTCACTTGGTTTCCTAAAATAAAATGGCCATGTTACGCATGCGAAGTATCTTGGCAAAACAAAACAAATATAAGATCATAGTCCCTCGATGACGCTATTCAAAAGTTGCCTTTACAAAATGATCTTGGTCCCTCAAAAATGCTAAGATACTTGGCAACATTGCTATCATGGTTATACGATGACCCACACCCGTCCCGTTTACATCCAAAGATAGGGTTGTTTACCAAATCAATGGTAAATCAACAATGTCAAAGGAATAGAAAATGCATAGGAAAGACATTAGACATTTGAGTAGGTAGATAGCTTCTAGTTACTTTCTCCATTTTAAACAAACAATCCTTGCTATTTTCAAAACAAACACACACACTTCAAAAACATCTTACAAACATTAAAAACATTTTCAAAAGACAAACATCTTTGTATACATTCTTACGAACGAGAATCATTACAAAGATTGCCTAACAATGGCCTCTTTTACAAAATACTTTCAAAACCACACCAAACATATTTTCAAACAAATCAAAGCAAGTGATCTAAGCAAGTAACTAAGATCCCATGGAAAACCATGGATGAAAATGGTGCTAATACCTTCCCTTTTCATAATCTACCCCCCAAACTCAATAAAATATCTCAAAGGTCTTTCATGTGCTTTTTCACCTTTCCTTTTGGATAAAAGAAAAGTCGGTGGCGACTCTTGCTAACCGCGACATTTGCAACGAAATACAAAACCTCAAGTCAGTTCTCCCACCGTATCACAGAAGCTTTCATCTTTTCCCGAATCAACTTCACCTTCTCAGTAGTCTCTCGAACAAGTTCAGATCTGAGTACTACCCTTTCTCCATATTCATGCCAACATAAAGGAGTTCTACATATCCGACCATACAACGCTTCAAAAGGTGCCATCCCAATACTAGAATGGTAACTGTTATTATAAGTAAACTCTATTAACGGAAGATAAGTATCCCACGAACCTCCCTATTCAAGAACACGTGTTCTCAACAGATCCTCCAACGATTGAATAGTGCTTTCTGTTTGTCCATTTGTCTGAGGATGATACGCCGAACTCAAACTACACTCAGAACCCAACGCCTCATGCAAACTCTTCCAAAAATCAGAAGTAAACCTCGGATCTCTATATAACACAATGCACAAAGGAACACCATGCAGCTTCACAATTACACTAGTGTAAATCTCAGCCAACTTCGACACTGGAAAGCTGATGTTAATAGGGATAAAATGAGCAGACTTTGTAAGCCTATCAACAATCACCCAAATTCAATCATGTCCTCTTAAAGTATTAGGTAACCCCGTCACAAAGTCCATCAAAATGGTATCCTATTTCCATTATGGGACTTCTAACGATTGCATCAACTCTGCAAACTTCTGATGTTCAACTTTCGACTTCTGACAAGTCAAACATGCATACACAAACCGAGCCACATCACTCTTCATCCCAGGCCACCAAAACAAATTCTTCAAATCCTGATACATCTTTGTAGCTCCTGGATGAATACTCAGCGTACTTCTATAACTCTCTTCAAGGATCACTTTCTTCATCTCCGCATCATCAGGAATACAAAATCCGATTATGAAATCTCAACACACCTTGCGCATCCAACTTAAAATCACTATTCTCAGACTGATTGATCCCAACCATCGAATCTACCAGCTTCACATCTAACTTCTGAGCTTCTCTGATACTATCCAGAAAATCATTATTAATCTTCAACATTACCAACATAACACTCGGCAATGTCACTTCGCAAACTAAGCTCATATCTCTGAACTATTCAATTAATTCCAACTCTTTAACCATCATTGCTGACATATGTAAAGTCTTTCGAATCAACGCATCAGCTACCACATTCTATTTTCCTGGATGATAATTCAAACTGAAATCATAATCCTTTAACAACTCCAACCATCTTCGTTGTCTCATATTCAATTACTTCTGATCAAATAAATACTTTAAGCTTTTATGCTCACTAAACACTTCAAATATAGAAACATAAAGATAATGCCTCAAAATTTTCAACACAAAAATAACTGTAGCAAGCTCTAAATCATGCGTAGGATAATTCTTTTCATGAGTTTTCAACTGACTTGACGCATAAGCAACAACCTTCTCACTATGCATAAGCACACCCCCTAAACCCATCTTAGAAGCATCACAATATACCACAAAAGGCTCTCCAGGATTAGGTAACTTCAAAATCGAAGCCGACGTTAATCTCTTCTTCAATTCTGTAAAACTTTCTTCGCGCTGAACATCCCACACAAAATCTTTACCTTTACAGGTAAACTTAGTTAACGGGAGTGCCAACTTAGAGAAACCTTCGATAAACCTTCTATAATAACCAGCTAATCCCAAAAAGCTTCTAATCTCGATAGCCGACTTCGGAGTTTCCCATTGCAACACAACATCTACTTTTGGTGGGTTTACAGTAATGCCACTACCTGAGATCACGTGACCAAGAAAACTAACCTCCTTCAACCAAAATTCACACTTACACAACTTTTCATACAACTTCTTCTCTTTCAAAACTTGCAATACTATTCTTAAGTGTTTTGCATGCTTTTCTTCTGACTTAGAGTAAATCAAAATATCATCAATGAAAACCACTATAAAGCGATCCAAATAAGTATGAAAGATGCGATTCATGTATTCCATGAATACTCTCGGCACGTTAGTAACACCGAAAGGCATCACAGAATACTCATAATGTCCATGACGCATTCTGAAAGCCGTCTTCTGGATATCTTCATCCTTCACTTTAATCTGATGATATCCCGACCTCAAATCAATCTTACTAAACACACGAGCATCCACCAATTGATCCATCAAGCCATCTATTCTTGGAAACGGATACTTGTTCTTAATCGTCACTTTATTCAACTGCCTATAATCAACACAAAACCTCATACTTCCATCTTTATTATTTACTAACAACACTGGAGCTCCCCACGGTGATACACTTGGTCTCACAAACTTCTTCTCAAGTAACTCTTCCAATTGCTTCTTTAATTTTGACAATTCAGATGCAGACATCTTGTATGGTGCCATAGACACGGGTCTGGTACCAGGTACAAGATCAATAGAAAATTCAACTTCTCTCTCTGGCGGTACATCAGGAATTTCATCAGGGAAAACTTCAGGAAATTCACGTACCACATGTGTTAGAACAAAGTTTGAATCTACTACCCTATGTTTAAGTTTTGATGATAACGAAATGAAAAGATATATTATTTATATGATTCATGTATGAACTATTTGCTGCCTAAATTATTACGTTCTGATTTGCAGATACTCTGATAGGTATAAGCAAGATCACACCTAATCAGCATCAGAAATTTGGTTCTTGACATCAGCATCAGAAGTTGCTAAATCAGAATACCAGAATCAGAAGATCAACTCACGTATATGCTGAAGCTTGATGAACAGAACTGCGCTCAACACTCTGATAAAGAAACACAACAGTTCATCAGCAGTTAAGCAGAGTCAGAATGAGCCAAGCCAGAACATGCATTAAGTAAGCAACGGTACTGTGCATTAAAAGCAAATTATTACCAACGGCCTCATTCCAGACAAGATCTACTCGATAAGGAAAGTTTGTTATTAGCATTGAATCAAGAATATTGCTCCAACGTTCAAGAATCTCAGTGCTATATAAAAAAGACTATGAAGATTGAATTGGCTAATGCTCTCCAACTCTTTACACGCCTAAAAGCTGATCATAATCTTCCTTCTCTCAATTTGCTAATCTCTACATATCTTCTTACTCAACTATTGTTTAGCAATCTAGTTTCTAAGCTTAAAGTTGTGTATACATCACAGTTGTGATACAGTTTTGTAGAAAACATTCATACACTTAGATTTATCTTCTTTGTAAGAAAGTGTTTCCTTGACAAACCGGGTTGTGGTTTGCATCAAGAAGGCTTTAGCAGCTGTTAAAGCAGTTTGTAATATTCAGTTGAATATAGTGGATTAAGACCTCGTTGGAGAGAGGCGAAATCACCTTGACGGGTGGACTGGAGTAGTTTGAGATCAAACGAACCAGGATAAAAATATCTTGTTCATTGCATTGATTTTTAGTTTTACAATTCAATCCCCCTTCTTGTGTTTTTCACTTCTTCAATTGGCATCAGAGCGCCTGGTTCTGAGCTAAAACACTTAACCGTGTCAGTACAAGATCCAGCGTCAGAAAAACACAATGGCAGGAAACTATTCTCACACCAGCAATGACAACCATGAGGACAGAGACAGATTCAGCGGCAAACCTCCAGTCTTTGATGGAGAAAACTTTGATTACTGGAAAGACAGAATTGAAAGCTTCTTTCTGGCACATGATGCTGATCTATGGGATATGGTGACAGATGGATACACGCACCCTGTGAATGCAAGCGGTCAGAAGATTGATAGAAAAACAATGTCTGACCAACAAAAGCGTGACTTCAAGAATCACCACAAGGCCAGAACCATCCTCCTCAGCGCCATCTCCTATACTGAATATGAAAAGATCTCAAACAGAGACACAGCAAAGAACATTTTTGACTCTCTCAGAATGACGCATGAGGGCAACGTTCAGGTCAAAGAAACTAAAGCTCTGGCGCTCATTCAGAAGTATGAGGCGTTCAAAATGGAAGAATCTGAATCCATTGAAACAATGTTCTCAAGATTCCAGATTCTGGTAGCTGGTCTCAAGGTTCTGGACAAAGGATACTCTACTGCTGACCATGTCAAGAAAATCATCAGAAGTTTACCCAAGCAGTGGAGACCAATGGTTACAGCTCTGAAGCTAGCAAAAGATCTCAACAAAATCACTCTGGAGGAACTTATCAGCTCCCTCAGAAGTCATGAGATAGAACTAGAAGCTGACGAGCCTCAAAAGCAAGGTAAGCCTTTAGCATTGAAATCTAACAAAAAATCTGAGTCTAAAGTTTTGCAGGCAGTTGAAGAAACATCTGATGGATCCTCATCAGAAGAAGACGAACTCTCCCTCCTCTCCAGAAGAGTAAATAAACTGTGGAAGCAAAGACAAAGGAAGTTCAGGAATCCCAGAAGATCTGATCAGAACGAGTCTTCTTCCAGATACAGAAGGACAGATTCTTCCTCTGGATACAGAAGATCTGAAGGCTCCTCTAGTAGCAAAAAGCCAAACACCAAGGACATCATCTGCTATGAGTGCAATGAGCAAGGACACTACAAGAGTGACTGCCCAAAGCTTCAGGGGGAAAAGCCCAAAAAGAAGTTTGGAAGAGAGAAGAAGAAAAGTCTCATGGCTACATGGGATGACTCTGACTCGTCTGAAGCTGACTCAGAATCAGATGATGAGAGAGCCAACATAGCTCTCATGGCTAATATTTCAGAAGACAGTGAAGCTTCTGAATCAGACTCTGAATCAGACACTGAAGAGGTATTTCCTAACTTTGCTGTTAATTTTACCAAGGCTGAACTTGCTGAAAGCCTTAATGAGATTCTGGAAAGGTATCAGCAAATTAGAGTTAAATTCAGAGACCTGAAAAGGAATCTTAAATCTGACTCTAATAAGACTGAGAGTCTCAAATTGGAGAATTCTGAGCTGAGAAATAAGATTTCAAAATTAGAAAATACTTTACAAAACTCTCAGAAGGAACCAATTTCTGAAACTCCCAGCAACGCTGATGAGATCATCAAGGAGTATGATCACAGTTTCCAGAAGTTCCTTGATAAAAGCATAGATAGAAGCAAAATGGCTTCAATGATCTATGGAGTTAGCAGAAACGGCAGGAAAGGAATAGGATACCAAGGTAAGGTTCCTACACCAAAGAATGTCATGGACTTAACTATTAAATTCACTCCTCTGAATTCACATTTTGTGTATGGTCACACACATGATATTAAATACACTAGCAGTAAGCACTCTGTGAAACCAAAATTCAACCAGAGTTTTGGTAAAACTAACAAATCAGGACCCAAGAAAATCTGGGTACCTAAGGATAAAATAATACATGTTGCAGATATCTTTAGCAGCAAGTCAGAAACACCAGTCATGGTACCTGGACTCTGGCTGCTCGCGACACATGACGGGAAGAAGGCATATGTTCCAAAGCCTGGAACTTAAGCATGGAGGCCACGTTGGCTTTGGAGGCAATCAGAGGGGAAAGATAATTGGCTCTGGAACTGTAGGTAATGGAAATATTCCCTCTACCAATAATGTTCTGCTAGTAGATGGATTAATGCATAATCTGTTATCCATAAGTCAATTAAGTGATAATGGTTATGATATAATCTTTAATCAAAAATCATGTAAAGCTGTTAGTCAGAAAGATGGGACTATCCTGTTTAATGGTAAGAGGAAAAACAACATTTACAAAATCAAACTTTCTGAACTAAAAAGTCAGAATGTAAAGTGCCTTCTGTCTGTTAACAACGAGCAGTGGATCTGGCACAGAAGATTGGGGCATGTTAGTATGAGAAGAATATCTCAGATTAACAAACTCAATCTGGTCAGAGGACTTCCTTATTTGAAGTTCAATTCAGATGCTCTGTGTGAAGCATGTCAGAAAGGCAAGTTTGCAAAACCTTCTTTTAAATCTAAAAATGTTGTTTCTACCTCTAAGCCATTAGAACTTCTGCACATTGACTTATTTGGACCAGTTAAAACTGCTTCAGTCAGTGGCAAGAAGTATGGGTTAGTAATCGTAGATGACTATAGCAGATGGACATGGGTAAAGTTCTTAAGACACAAGGACGAGTCACACTCTGTGTTTGTTTCCTTCTGTAACCAAGTTCAGAATGAAAAGGATCTTAGAATCGTTAAAGTCAGAAGTGATCATGGTGGAGAATTTGAAAACAAAGATTTTGAGTCATTCTTTAATGACAGAGGAATTATGCATGATTTCTCTTGTCCTAGAACTCCCCAACAAAATGGAGTTGTAGAACGAAAGAACAGAACATTGCAAGAAATGGCCAGAACCATGATCAATGAGACAAACGTTGCTAAGATCTTCTGGGCAGAGGCAATAAACACAGCGTGCTACATTCAGAATAGAATCTCAATAAGACCTATTCTGGAAAAGACTCCATATGAATTGTGGAAGAACAGAAAGCCCAACATTTCATATTTTCATCCATTTGGATGTACTTGCTTTATGTTAAATACAAAGAATTATTTGAACAAGTTTGACTCTAAAGCACAGAAGTGTATTATGTTAGGATACTCTGAACGCTCAAGAGGGTACAGAGTATACAATACAGAAACACAGATTGTGGAAGAATCAATCAATGTTCGTTTTGATGATAAGCTTGACTCTGAAAAGTCAAAGCAGAATGAAGTTTTTGCAGGTATGGAAATTGAATTTACAGGTTCTGAAGACAAGTCATCAGAAGCTCTCAACATAGACACTCCTTCAACGTTTGAAAGGAGCACTGCTAGCAATCCTACAACAGCTGCCGATCAACCTCCGAAGAGATTACCCAGAAGCAGCTTGGATCACCCAGAAGAGACTATCTTAGGAAGAAAGGAAGATCCAATCAGAACAAGAGCAAGCTTCAGAAACTCTGAAGAAACTCTCATGGGACTTGTGTCTCTGATTGAACCTTCTTCTATTGATGAAGCACTTCTGGATAATGACTGGATTCTTGCAATGCAAGAAGAGCTGAATCAATTCACCAGAAATGACGTATGGGATCTCGTTCCCAGACCAAAAGGATTCAACGTCATTGGAACAAGATGGGTGTTCAGAAACAAGCTAAATGAACAAGGTGAAGTCATCAGAAACAAGGCACGACTGGTTGCACAAGGTTATAGTCAGCAAGAGGGGATAGACTATATAGAAACCTTTGCCCCAGTCGCCAGGTTAGAATCTATCAGACTTTTAATTTCATTTGCTGTTAATAGAGGCATCACTCTGTATCAGATGGATGTCAAAAGTGCATTCTTAAATGGTTATATAGAAGAAGAGGTTTGTGTGCACCAACCCCCTGGTTTTGAAAATACAAAACATCCAGAACATGTTTTCAAACTAAAGAAGTCACTATATGGTCTGAAACAAGCTCCTAGAGCTTGGTATGAAAGGCTAAGTAACTTTCTGTTAGAAAATGAATTCACCAGAGGGAAGGTGGACACTACCTTATTCTGTAAATCAGTTAAGAATGACATCTTAGTCTGTCAAATTTATGTTGATGATATTATTTTTGGTTCTACTAATCCTTCTCTTGGAAGAAAATTTGCTAAGTGTATGCAGGCAGAATTTGAGATGAGCCTCATGGGGGAACTGAAATTATTTCTAGGAATTCAGATCAATCAAACTCCAGAGGGAACTTACATTCATCAGAGAAAATACATCAGAGATCTTCTGAAGAAATTTGACCTCTCAGAATGTAAGCCATCAAAGATTCCAATGCATCCCACGTGCATTCTGGAAAGAGAAGAGGTAAGCAAAAATGTAGAACAGAAAGTCTACAGAGGTATGATTGGTTCTCTCCTCTATCTGACTGCTTCAAGACCTGATATATTATTCAGTGTTTGTATTTGTGCTAGATTCCAATCAGATCCTAGAGAATCTCACTTAACAGCTGTTAAGCGAATTTTCAAGTATCTGAAAGGTACTACTAATCTGGGTTTGTTTTATAGAAAATCTAATGATTACAGTTTAGTAGGCTACTGCGATGCTGATTTTGCTGGAGACAGAGTGGAGCGTAAAAGTACTTCTGGAAGCTGCCAGTTTCTGGGAGAAAATCTGATCTCTTGGTCCAGCAAAAGGCAATCAACAATTGCGCTATCAACAGCAGAAGCTGAGTACATAGCAGCAGCAGGATGTAGCACACAAATGCTCTGGATGAAAAGTCAGCTTGAAGACTTCCAGATTTTTGAGAGTAACATTCCTATACTCTGTGATAATACTTCTGCTATTTGCTTAAGTAAGAATCCCATTTTACATTCTAGAGCTAAGCATATAGAAATAAAACATCATTTCATTAGGGACTATATTCAGAAAGGAATTTTGAATTTAAAATTTATAGATACAGACCATCAATGGGCTGATATCTTCACTAAACCCCTTTCTGAAGATAGGTTTAATTTCATTCTGAAACATCTCAGCATGAAAATCTGCCCAGAGTGAAAATGTTTTAATTCCATATATTTATCTTCAGAATGTATCTGTTTTTCTGTGAACTTCTGATCAATCTCTTTTCAGAAAGATAGAACATGCAGATTGTATCAGATGCAAGTCTAAAGATCTGAGAGTCTAAGCTCAAAGACAGACGTGATGATCACTACATCAAACAAGTGTCATCCAATCATCAGCAAATCTCTGAAGCATAACGCGTGCACGCTTCTGAGAAGGCAAAACGTTGATTGGGTGCATTGAGACACATGTCTGGTAACCGTTTTTAAGTATCTTTCTCAAATCCCCCAAAATCAGCAAGCATTTAATAAAAGTAATCATGCTTTTAAAACGTAATCATGATTTTATTTCTCTCTCTTAAAAACGTTTACAATTTCAAAATATTCTGAACCCTATTTAAACACGTTAACCTCTCATTCTAATTCTTTATAGTTTCTCACTATTTCTCAAGCATTCTCTGCATTTTTCTGTGTTCATCTCTTGCAAACCCTTTTTCTCAGTTTCTTCTCAAAATCTTTTAGTGTGAACATGGCAACCTCCAGCAGTGCTTCTGCAGGTTCTCAGAAGAAAGCATCATCTAAACAGTGTCAAGTGCCATTCAGAACACTCCTCACTCCTGTGAAGAATCTTGAAGTGTTATCTGAATTGATCATTGATTTTGGAAGTTTGAAGGAAAACGGTTTTGATCTAACAGAAGAAGTTAGGGCACAGAAATGGGAAAGGTATTTTGACAGGTTGGTTGGACCAACATTCCCTATGTTAGTGAAAGAGTTCTGGATTCATGCGACAGCTTCAACGCATCAAGTCACCTCTTACATTATGGGGAAGAAGATTGTGATCACTGAGGATCACATAGCAAGGTTAATAGGCTACAGTGGCGGTGGCGTCCGCTGTATTGATATGGCTGAGAGATGTGCTGACGTGGGCGTCATAGCTGAAAGGATTTTCACCCATGGGGTGCCCAGCAGCAAGATCAAAGATCTGAAGGATCACCACAGAGTTTGGGCAAAGATAATTCTGGGGTGCTTCAACCATAGGAAGCCAACTAGTTCCCCTGATTACATAAATGTGGATCAGCAGTTTCTGATCTACTTTATTAATCAGAAGGTAAAAATCAACTTGGCTCATCTTCTGTTCAACCACCTCAGAACAAGCGTGAAGGAAACCAGGGAAGAAGAAAGAACAAAGAGGGGTTGGATTCCCTTTGGAAGGCTGATATCAGATATTCTGACAGAGAATAGGCTGATAGAGCATCTGATAGAAGCTCAAGAGTTAAGCACCATTGAACCAACAGTTGGGAAGCCTCTGAACGCGAAGAACCTGAAGAAAATGAAGTTGATAGAGAATATCAAAAAGGAACCCAGCGTTACTCCTATTGTTGATATCACCAGCAGAAGAGTTCCACTGAGTGACTTTCCTTTATTCTCTCAGATAGAATCCAAGCCAGTGGTAGTTCTCAGATATATGGACGCGTGCAAAGCTGATGGTACAGATCCAAATCTGAAGATCAAAGATCTGCACCAACCTCAACCAGAAGTGACTCTGAAGAAGACGAAGAAAAGGAAGGCACCTTCAGAAGGATCATCCCAGCAGACACCCAAGAAAAGAGGTAATTTATCTGTTGCTTCTGTTTTAAATTCTTCTACTGTTCCAGCATCTATTCCACCTCCAACCTCTCATAGAATCTCAATCCCCATCCCAACAATAGATGAAACTGAACCAGAAGATGACCCTTCTGAGGCATTACAACTCAGAAGACCCAGAACCAAACACCCAAAACCAACAATATCAACAACATCAGCAATTGACAAAGTGTTGTCTGACATTGATCAACACACTTCTGATCACTCCTCCAATCCAAACTCTGAACCACAAATTGTCCCTCCTCCACAACCAGAACAACAGCAATCTGCTGAAGAACCAGAACAACAACAACCTCTCTCATCCATTCCAGAAGAACCTCTTATCCCTGAACAACCAGAAATTCCAACAACTTCTCCTCAACCAGCAATTCCGTCTCCCTCTCCTCAACCAGAAATTCATCCACCATCACCTCAACCTGAGTTTCATCACTCTGAAACTCCTTCTCCTCCACCTTCTGAACCTCATTCACCTCAACCATCACCTCTGGAAATCCAGCTGCCATGTGGAACAACAGTCACAATGGCCCAGTTGCCATCCTCACCAGAATCTACACCACCAAACACTCCCAAAACACCAAACAGTCCAATCATAATTTCTGATTCTCCCACTCCATCTCCAAAACAAACAGCTGCCAAGCAAACCACCGAAAACCCCAGCAGGACTTTCATAGACTTAACAATCTTTGACCGTCTTGCTGATCTGAAACATAAAATAGCCATCCCAAAACCAAAACAACCAGATGTTGGCTCTGGTATTATGAATTTTGAAACAGGTATGCAGCAGTGGATTGCTTCTCTGAAGCAAGTCTGTCCTGGAATTATTGACCCAGCTGCCTCTGACCAGCTCTGGTCACAATTCAGAATTTGGATACGTGCTGAAGCCCTCAAGTTCCAGGATATCAACTATGAGCAGGCACAACAGAACTTCAGCAAGCTGCTGAAGGAAGTTGAAAGTCAGCTGCCTCAGGAAGCCGTGCTCCCTCTGGATAGTGAGCCTTGGTCTGAGAAACAGCTAGCTTCAAAGGTGCAACCAGAAGAAGACAAGACCATTCAAGCTGAAGCAAGTCAAGCAGAAGATATTACAGAAAGCTCTCAGAAGCTCCCTGCTTCTGATGTTTCTCAAGCTGCATTGGACAGGCAGACTCTGGAAGAGCTGAAGCTGAATGGCATGCGTCTACAGCAGAGGATGGATGAAAACGACCAGAAGATGAAAGAAAGAATGGATGTGCAGGATAGCAAGATTGACACTGTTGTCAGCATGGTGCACAAGCAGAATGAGACTGCTGATCAGATCAAACCATGCTGGAGAACCTGTTCACACGCTTTCCTCCCCAACCTTAGTTTTTTCATTCATGTCATTTTCATGTTTTCCTTGATTATCTAATGTACTGCTTTAATATGTTTTGTCTGATTCTGAACCTTTTAATATGACAAGTTTTTCTGATCTTAATTGTTTTAGCACATCACCTACACTTTTTGATTGCTGACAAAAAGGGGGAGAACAAGAATGATATTTTAAATAATAACGGATTACTAAGACAGAAATTCTCGAACATTCTAACTCTGTTATACTTGAAAATGTTTTCTGTTTTGCTTAAGTCTACAGGTACAAGAAAGCACCATGATACTCTGAAGACTAAAGTTCTGATACTCTGATCCGCTCTGATACTCTGACCCAAAGCAAAGCTCTGACAAGAAAAGCTCTGATACGCTGATCTGAAGCTCTGCTCTGATATGCTGATCTAAAGCTTCTGACAGTCAAAGACTCTGATACTCTGATGTTCAAAGAAAGGCAAAAAGATCTGATTCTGAAGAACTCTTGGAATCAAAAAGGGAAGCAATAAACTCAGGGGGAGTATCTCTCAACTCTTATCCCTTATCTTTGATAACCTCTTACTCTGATACATCTCTCTGATACCTTTTCACGTTATTTTCAATTAAAAAATATCCAGTTTTTGTCATCATCAAAAAGGGGGAGATTGTTAGAACAAAGTTTGAATCTACTACCCTATGTTTAAGTTTTGATGATAACAAAATGAAAAGATATATTATTTATATGATTCATGTATGAACTATTTGCTGCCTAAATTATTACGTTCTGATTTGCAGATACTCTGATAGGTATAAGCAAGATCACACCTAATCAGCATCAGAAATTTGGTTCTTGACATCAGCATCAGAAGTTGCTAAATCAGAATACCAGAATCAGAAGATCAACTCACGTATATGCTGACGCTTGATGAACAGAACTGCGCTCAACACTCTGATAAAGAAACACAACAGTTCATCAGCAGTTAAGCAGAGTCAGAATGAGCCAAGCCAGAACATGCATTAAGTAAGCAACGGTAATGTGCATTAAAAGCAAATTATTACCAACGGCCTCATTCCAGACAAGATCTGCTCGATAAGGAAAGTTTGTTATTAGCATTGAATCAAGAATGTTGCTCCAACGTTCAAGAATCTCAGTGCTATATAAACAAGACTATGAAGATTGAATTGGCTAATGCTCTCCAACTCTTTACACGCCTAAAAGCCGATCATAATCTTCCTTCTCTCAATTTGCTAAACTCTACATATCTTCTTACTCAATTATTGTTTAGCAATCTAGTTTCTAAGCTTAAATTTGTGTATACATCACAGTTGTGATACAGTTTTGTAGAAAACATTCATACACTTAGATTTATCTTCTTTGTAAGAAAGTGTTTCCTTGACAAACCGGGTTGTGGTTTGCATCAAGAAGGCTTTAGCAGTTGTTAAAGCAGTTTGTAATATTCAGTTGAATATAGTGGATTAAGACCTCGTTGGAGAGAGGCGAAATCACCTTGACGGGTGGACTGGAGTAGTTTGAGATCAAACGAACCAGGATAAAAATATCTTGTTCATTGCATTGATTTTCAGTTTTACAATTCAACCCCCCCTTCTTGTGTTTTTCACTTCTTCAACATGCAATTCCTCAATTATAGCTTGATTCTCGGCAGATAGCAACGCCATCAACGAGAATATCTGAGCCTCTTCTTGCATCAACTTCCTTAACTGTCTAGCAGACAACAGACTATCTTCCTCTTCTTCAGGAGTAGAAAACCTCACAGACTTGTTGTAATAGTTAATATGAACATAGTTATGCTCTAACTAATTCATACCCAGAATCACATCCAACCCTCTTAACGGAAAACAAACCAAATCAACAGCAAAGTCTCTGTCGAAAATCGACAAAGGACACTTTAAACACATAAAAGAAGTAGTCACCGACCCCTTGGCTGGAGTGTCGACGACCATCTCTCCATTCATAGAAGATAACATAAGACCCAATTTTTCAACACAATTAGCAGCAATAAAGCAATGAGTAGCACCAGTATCAATAATAGTAATTAAAGGAGTACTATTAATGAAACATGTACCTCTGATGAGTAGGTCCCCAGTAGCTGCCTGATCCTCAACCAAAGCGAACACTTTACCACTGGTTTGCGCCTTCTTTGGTTTCTAACACTGACTACCAATGTGTCCTTCTTCACCACAATTGAAGCAAATCACCTCCTTATGCTTTCACTCAGACACAACATGTCCAGTCTTACCACAACGGAAACAACTCTTCGCCTCAGCAGCATACACATTACTATTATGCCCAGGTTTTCCACATTTAAAACAAACTACGCCAGCATGAGCATCTCCCCCACTAGTTCTCTGACCCTGAGCAACTTTTTGTTTACCCTTACCGGCTGAGGCATCATAAGGCTTACCATGATTCTGTTGGTGCTTACCCCTCTTCTCACTCATTATCTTGTAATGAGCATTATTATCTTCTTCATAAATCCTGCAACTATCAATCAAACAATCAAAGGCACGGATCTTTTGGTATCCAACTACCTTCTTGATCTCTAGGCACAACCCGTTCTCAAACTTGATGCACTTAGAAAACTCAGCATTTGCCTCACTATAGTGCAGATAAAACTTAGCCAACTCAGCAAACTTTGCAGAATACTCAACAACCGACATACTCCCTTGCTTCAGCTTAAGGAATTCAATTTCCTTCTTACCATGAATGTATTCAGGAAAATACTTCCTTAGAAATTCTCTACGGAACACAGCCCAAGTAACATTTTCACCTGCAAATTCTAACCTCTGACACGTCTCTAGCCACCAGTCATCAGCCTCGTCTGCTAGCATATGAGTACCATATCAAACCTTTTATGCTAGAGTGCAGTCCATCACATGGAAGATTCTCTCAATATCTTTCAACCAATCCAATGCTCCATCGGGATCATACTTTCCCTTGAATGTAGGCGGATTCTCCCTCTGGAAAGTCACCAAACTACGAGATCTGGCATTCTCGTCAGTGTTCGGCTGATTCTCCATAGCATGCGCCATTACTTATAAAGCAGCAACAAGTGCAGCATCATTCCTTCCAGCCATCTCAATTTATCACTACAACATAAACAACAGTTAGAACTCAAATTAACAATACTCGATTATTAAACAACCTATGACTCGACAACTTAGTCGGACAGACCAACTTTGCTCTGATACCAACTTTATAACACCCTAATTATACCCGACAATATAAATGTAAGTCAGAGTTATAAAAAATATACAACTGAATCAGGATGCCATAAATTCAACTTAAAAACCATTGCATTCAACATGGATACATAACACTTTAAAACTTGGGATAAACCAACATCAAAATAAACAAATCTTTTAATTCAACAACTTGAACAACCACGCAGCGGAATCATAATAACATATTTATCCAACATGAAAGAAACTTATGAGAACAACTGAAATAACAAATACTAAAGCAACAAGCGTTCATCCCCCCGAGTGTTACATATAAGAAGAATGACACCGACTCGAACTACTGAAGGTCAATCGCCTTCACTCTGGATTACCTGCACATTGCTAACATAAGGGTAACATTCAAACAGAAGGGGTGAGATATCGAACACTATAATATAACGTATGATAAATATCATATTAGAATCAGTTAATGCAAAAATCACCACTTCAAAACTTATAAACGACAACAATCACAATAGGCTATCAACATCATACAACAATTAATTCATCAACACAGCAGCTCAATCATACTACTTGGAATGCGACTCCATACTATGTGAATGCATGTGGTACCATTGGAGCAGAACTCCCATCTTAAAAATGGAGAAGAACTCCCATCTTAATAATTTCCAATTAATAGAGGCGTCAACAAGGTGATCGTGGGATTTGTACTTATGTATCCAATGATTCGGACTGCAAGTGCACAGTCTTGTCGAGTAGTTTTAAAAGATATTGAACCACAGAGACTGATGAATCGATCTACCGTTTTCTATTGTTACTATGTAAATCTAAAGCTAATGAATATTTGATTTGGGTTGTAGGGACACTAATCACTAAATTAAGTCGTATTTTAATAATCAATGAACTAAATTACCAGTAGGCAACGGTCTTACCTCGGGAACTAGCGACCTGTCGGGCGTCTTTATATTTTCAAAACAGTTTTCAGTAAAACCTATCTAGTTTAAAAACCCTCGTCTCACATTGTCGTTTTATTGATCTAGGCTATGCAGTTAAGTCCTAACGTACGCTTCCGCCATCCCGCAGAAGTTAAAAACACTTTTTGGAAACTAAACAAAATCTTAATTAACTTTAAAGTGCTTCCACTGTATTTTAAGCCAATGCCTAATTACTACTGTCCAGTTAAAAGATCTCAAACTTCCGCTTTGTTGACCCTAACCTCTATCTGTTTTTTACTTCCGTAACAAAACAATTTAATGATTTGAAAAATAGTAACTTAGGCCAGAAAAGAAAGTTTCATAGTAAAAATAGTCCCGACTAAGTTACTTGTTCCCTCGGTCGATTGACCTTACATACCGGTATAGGATTCCTAGCCTAACATAATATTAAACGAAATTGCAGAATAATTTAAAGAACAAATACAAATAAACATAGTCGTATTAATAAATAAGCAATAAGAAATTGTAAACATAAACCTGGCAATTACTCCGAAGATAGAAACAGTCATGCACAAGTTGTAGGCTTTGCTTCGATCGGAGGATATATTTAACCGTACAGAAAGAAAGTAAAACTGGAAAGAATAGTGTTGGCTAGAAATAACTGGAAAAGAAAATAATGCTGAAAAGAAATAATGCTGAAAATAATATCTGAACTTTTCTCGTCAAAAAGCAGAACCCTTTCTACTGTGGTCTCAGGTTCTATTTATAATGCTTGCTTGGTTTGTTGGTCTCGAAAATGTAGCAACCGTTCCTCTTTCTTCCTTCAGAAATAATAGGAGAAATAATAGTCACGTTCGTTGCTTTTGACTGAGTGGATGAGTGAATTGAGGAGCTTGTTGGATTCATCTTTGAATGAGTTGTTGTCCGTTGGATGAGAGAAAGTGGGGTGACAGATATGACGTTCGTCACACGCAAGTGACTATCGTCACTTGGTCTTCATGGAGCGTGACGTTCGTCACGTCCCCCTTGACGGTCGTCAGGGCTTGCTTGCATGTGGGCCACGTGCTCACATGTGTAATGGGCTTTTGGGCTATTTTCTTCTCCTTAGGCCTTTTTACTACTTTTTGCACCCTTTTTTCTTCGTTTCTTCAAAAGTGTCCGGCTCAGTGCATATCTGCAAAAATAGAAAAATACCTGCATAATACTTATAAAATAATTTAATTTAAACTAAAGTATGAGAAATATTCGGTGTATATCAAGCCAGAAATATCACATATTTGTGTGTTATCAAACTCCCCCATACTTAAACTTTGCTTGTCCTCAAGCAAATGCTAAGTACGATGTTTTTCTAAACATGGTTATGACTCGGCTCGACTAATACATAGCTGCATTGTGTTTTTGTCTGAAAATCGATTGCTTGATTCGTGCTCCATAACTATGTCGACGACGCTAGACAATCCCATTTTACGTAGACTAGCTATAGGTCCTATCATAGCCTACCTCGAGTATTTGTCTTGTTTTGCCTTTTCATTCTGGCGCAATCACATTAAGCCCTTTATCTTCACACGTACATAGCAGAACAGTCGGTTAGTGGTTATGATCCTTTTTAAACTTTTAGAGGTTTCTGGCACATTAACGTGGCAACCTTTAATTCAAATGTCGGATGCGGGGGATCAGACCGTAATATGCCCTACCGAGTTTAGTACCAGATGCTCCTGAACCATCCATCAAATGAATTTTCATGTTACTTTGTAAGGTTTACATCCTTTGGATTAGGCGATCGGGTGAGGATCGTCCAATTTAATCAGTGTGTTTCCTTGCAACATTTTGCTGAAATATTCTATCATCCACTTATATTCATCGACTTCCTGTGTAGTTTGTGTTTAAGACGGTGCTGACTGCTAATATAAACTACTCAAGGCTACTATAAAGACTAAACTCAGGGCGTTGGAAACAACAGGTACTTGAACTGATCTATCATACTTTGGGGTTGTAGAGTGTCTAGACGGTAGAAATTTCGCTTAATATCGCCCCAATTCCTGATGATTAAAGATTTTGCAGTCTATTTACTTTGTCGAGTGAGACAAAAATAAAATAAAAATTTATAGGCTCAAAAATAAAGGGGAGTCTAAAAGAACAACACAAATTGCTGCAATAGATGACTTGATAAAAAAAATTTATTGAATTAAAGATAACATAAGGGAAATTACAAAGAAAATAAAAATTACTAGGAAAAGGGAGATACTTCCTCCCCCATACTTGAATCATACATTGTCCTCAATGTATTGATAGAAGCGGTAAAGGGAAAGATAACAACATAATCATTCTTCCTTCTCTTGTCTTTGGTATCGGCCACGTGTCCTTGCTCTTCGACGTGCTTGCTCGCCATGTCTGGAAGATTCGCCGCCATCTCTTTGGGATATGATATTATGCAAGTCGTCAACACAGAGTGTTAAGGCTCGCATATCTGCCATTATTCCTGTGGTGAATTTCAGCATACTTTGATCGTGCCTGAGAGCGTAGTCATTTTGGTCTCTCTGTATTTGTTGCATGAGAGTCATCATCTCGATTTGGCGCGTCTCGAGGCTCTGGTGGCGTTGAGTGGCCAGCTGGTTTTTATGCATTATTGTGGCATATATTGTGTCGATGATGGCGGGATTGTTGGCTTGCTGTTGTTAGGGCTCTTGCTGCTCTAATTCTTCTTCGATTTCGTCAGCAGCAGCGTTGTTAGCCTGATCTTGGTTTCCTTGCACATTTCCTCCGGGTTCAGGGGCGTTCAGGTTGTAAAGCCAGTTATCCGGATTACCCAAGTAAGTGCGATTGTGATTTGGCATGATCACACTACAAACTCTTGCATTCTTAACCATGAGATAGTATCCTCCAGCTTCTCGTACTTTAATTAGGCGGCTAACTCTACAATTATCAATGTCCATAAAAACTGCTGGCAGCGGGGGTAGGAGTTGGATCCTTTCCCCCCCAGTTCAAGTGAACTGCGATGGCGGTGATGATGCCTCCGATGCAAAAAGGTGTGGTCCCTTCTCTTGCAACGAGGTTTTAAATATGAGCCATCATTAAAGTGACGGGATTAAGACGGATGTTTTGCGAAAAGGTACAGTGGAGAGCATATAATTCTTTAGTGTTTACCTTGTTGTTGTTTGCTCTTCCGAATATTGTGTTTGCCATAACACGGTGTAAGAAGCGGATGTTCGGGTTGTGGATGTGAGAGGCGTACCGTGCTTCGGGTGTGACATTTGGTTCGCCGGTTATTCTCTCCCATAGTGCGTATGCACTTCCATTCCAATCCAATTTTGGGGGTATGCGGTATTGCACATTATTCCCTTGGGGGAAATGAAATATGTCGCTCAAGATCTCATGGTTGAGTTGGTACTCTCGGTTGAACATCCGAAAATGAGCGGCTCCCGTTAGGTGTGCGTCTGCATCTTCTCGGGTGTGATATTCGTAGGAACTCAAGAATTCCAACGTGAGAGCTTCGTAAGTTGGCGTGTTCATCGTGCTAATAAAGCTTAGGCCAGCTTTATTCAGCAAGCCTTCCATATGAGGTTGCAAGCCTAATTCTTGCAAGTAAGTGTTGTCGACGAACCGTGTTGGTGTTAGCCCTCGGTGATGGAATTTGATGTACCTCTCTTTTTGAAGCTCACTGGCTTCTCCTTGTCAGAGCACGAGATGTCGCATGTCGGGTTGGTTGGCCATGAGTATTGAACTTGATAGAAAAATGTATTTGTGGTAAAGAGATGGAAATGGAGTGGTAGTGATGAAACTAAGGATGGAAGGGAAGGGTTTATATAGATGGTTTGTGGAGTAGGAAATTTAATGGTGTTTATGGGAGAATTTTGAAATTTGGGAGGTTATGGAAGTTATGGGTGAGTGGAGTAATGGGGTGGTGAGATTTTAATACAAATTTTTCGTGTATCAATGCTCACGGACTTGAAAAGCGTGGGGGACATTTGCCTGCCGCCCGTCACAGTCTCTCTGACGTTCGTCAGAGTCAAAGATACTCCCTTTGACGTTCGTCACATGTGCTCTGACGTTCGTCAGAGTCAAAGATACTCCCTTTGACGTTCGTCACATGTGCTCTGACGTTCGTCAGAGTCAAAGACATTGGTTTCTTTGACTGCTTTGAACGTGTTCCACTAAAGTAATTAATTAATTTCAATTTTTGATTTAATTAATTAATTTCAATTTTGAGAAGTGTATTGCAAGGGATTAGTAGCATATTGTATAGTTTGGAAAAATGATATGGTAAATAAGAAGCAAATAAAGATGGTAACAAAAATAAAACATGATAATAATAATAATAGAAATTGAAAACAAATGAAAATAATAACCGAAATTGCAAAAATGAATGCATGCTTTGTAAATAGAAATGAATAGAATGGATATGAATAAAATTTTAGGACCGAAAAGTAACATATTATTCAAAAATAATTAAAACCATAATGAGTTTGAGAATAATAATGATAATGAAAAACAATGAAACCCCCCCCCCCCCAGACTAAGAACAAACAGTGTCCTCACTGGGGAGGTACAGAAAAACTATCAAGCATGAGGGCCTCCGGGAGGTGGTGCAGAAGCGTGCAGATGTTGATAAATGTGGTCAAACTGCTCCGTGACAACGTCCATGAAATGAAAGAAGTCACGCCGAAGCGTGCTGACATTTTCTTTAACAGTGTCGAGCTCTCCTCGTAGTGTGGTAACATCTGTCTGTAGAGTCTTGATCGTATGTGCATGATCAGGCATGGGTATGTCATCAGTTGTAGAAACAAAGGGTAGTGAAGGATAGTCCAAGGGTGTATAATCGTGGTAACCTGTGGGTGTAGATGGGTCGCTCTCCTCCCTCTCAGGATCGTGTTCGTCTGTCTTCTCTAGGGGATATAGCCAATTTGTCTTGGTATAGACACTGGTATGCTCGGGGCTAGGCAATTTGAAGCAATGGATAGGGTTACGTTGGATAAGCAGCTGAAAGTGAGGTGGGCTGAGGTTACCAATCAAGGAAATGTTAAAGCAAAAAGGGATGTCCATGGTATGATATCTGGCATACGGTGTAAGGCGCGACAGAGAAGACCGTAGGGATAGGGCCTCGGCTATCATAGTGACTAGCCCGCCGACACAGATGGGGCCATGGGTACACTGAGCTATAGATGACATGTTGGCGATCATAAATGATGCGCCAAGGACTGGTCTGGTCTGAAAAGCACAGTAAATGATAAACAGCTCATCCCTAGAAACCGAGAGTTGATTAATAGGTTTTCCAAAAAATGTGAAAGCTAAAATGTGATGGAAATACCTAATAGCCGGGTTATGAATCTCGGTGGCGTCAAGGTGGTCGGGGTCCTCGGGATATTGTCCCGCTATGTATCTCCAAAAGTGATTAAGCTCAAAGTTGAGGTACTCATCTGCCTGTGTTTCCATGTGGGCGTTTAAAGAGCTAGGGAATCCTAGCAGCTGAGCTAGACTGTGAACTGTAAACTGGTGGGTGAAACCGAACAATCTAAAGGACATCTGACCTCTACTACGTCCTAAGCCTTGTGTGGGTTTATAGATGAGGGAGCTCAAGAACTCCAAAGTGAGGCGTTTGTGTGTAGGTTGTTTATGGGCTAGGAATCCCTCCCATCCTACCTGGTTAAACATGAAATAGACACTTTCCCTGATTCCTAAGGCTGTCAAGGTGGGATCATGCATATACGTGGTCATACTCATCTGGCACTGAGCCAGAATCTCATATCTTCTCTGCTGAGTCTCCGAGGCAAAAATGATAGTATCCATGAATCTTAGCTTGTAGATTCCTGTGAATCGGTACTAAAATTTGGAAAAGAAAAATGCAAATAAGTAAAATATGTTGTGGGAGAAAGAAAGAAAAGGAAAAAGATCGGAAAGTAAAAATCAGAATGCAGAAATGAAAAAATAAGAATAGAAATAAAAGATAAAGATATTTGAGAGATAATAAATAAAATAAAAATTTGTGGGTTGCCTCCCACACAGCGCTTGTTTAATGTCGTTAGCTTGACAATTATGTTAGACGTGAATTAGTTTTCAAGTTGGTGTGGTAGCTCTAATAGTGTTAAGCTCGCGGTGTAATCCTTATTTCCGACGCTGTAATAATGCTTTAGGCGTTGGCCGTTCACTAAGAATGGATTCATGGATTTTCCTTTGATTTCTATGGCACCACTGGGGAAAACATTGGTTACTTCAAATGGTCCAGGCCATCATGAGCGGAGTTTTCCAGGGAACAGTTTCAGACGAGAGTTGAATAGGAGTACGACATCTCCTTCATTGAATTCTTTTCTTGAGATACGTTTGTCATGCCATTTTTTCGTTCTTTCCTTGTAGATCCTTGCATTTTCATATGCATCTAATCTTAGTTCTTCTAATTCATTTATGTCAAGGATTCTTTTCTCTCCTGCCGCAGTGTAGCTTAGGTTTAAAGTTTTAATCGCCCAGTAAGCTTTGTGTTCAATTTCCACTGGCAGGTGGCATGATTTTCCATATATGAGTTTAAAGGGAGTTGTACCTATCGGTGTCTTGAATGCCGTTCTGTAGGCCCATAATGCGTCAGGTAACTTAGCCGACCAATCTTTCCTTGAGGTGGCAACAGTTTTTTCCAAAATTTGTTTTATTTCTCGATTTGAGACTTCCACATGTCTGCTTGTTTGGGGGTGGTATGGTGTTGTGACGCGGTGCCTCACCCCATATTTGGTTATGAGTTTATCAAAGATTCTTGATATGAAGTGGGAGCCACCGTCGCTAATAACTTGAAGAGTTTAATCATGACTCTAGTATCATTTGTTGGAGAAGTTATTGCTTCAATCCATTTTGAAACATAATCTACAACCACGAGTATATATTTGTTTCTGAAGGAGGATGGAAATGGTCCCATGAAGTCGATTCCCCATACATCAAAGACTTCCACTTGTAGAATGCCAGTCTGAGGCATCTCGTCGCGTTTGGATATATTTCTAGTGTGTTGGCATCGGTCGCAGTTTAGGATGGCTATGTGCACATCTTTCCACAAATTTGGCCAGTAGAAGCCAGACTGCAAAATTTTGGCACATGTCTTTGATGTGTTTGCATGACCTCCGTACGGGGCATCATGACAATGAGAAATAATGCTTTCTATTTCGTTTTCCGGGACGCATCTTCGGAAAATACCGTCTGCACTCCTTTTGAATAATAAAGGTTCATCCCAAAAGTAATGTTTCAAATCGTGAAAGAATTTCTTCTTCTGTTGATAAGTCATGTCGGGGGGTAGGATTTTGGAAGCTAAGTAATTTTCTATATCCGCATACCATGGTATGGTTTGGATAGAGACCACGGCTTCTTGTATAGCATTATTTATGTGGTCTTGTCTTTCTCGTGAATTGATGTTAGTAGCTTGTGTGTCAATTCCTAAGAGCATTTGATTTGGATTTGATTCAGGCGGTTCTTTTCTGGCTTCTCCTAAGTCCATCTGAGCCATCAGACGTTCATACGGGAAGTCATCGTTAATAGGTACTTCTTCTGGTGTCAGCTGTTCCATTTGAGATAAATGGTCAGCTACCATGTTTTCGGTACCTTTTTTGTCTTTAATTTCTAGATCGAACTCTTGTAGAAGCAGAATCCATCTCAAATGTCTCGGCTCTGAGTCTTGTTTGGTTAAGAGATATCTAATAGCTGTGTGGTCTGTATAGATAATTATTTTTGCGCCTACGAGGTAGGAGCGAAATTTGTCTAGTGCGAAGACTACGGCTAAAAGCTCTTTTTCTGTTGTTGCATAATTCATCTGTGTAGGGTCCAAGGTTCTACTAGCATAATATATCGCATGAAGCTTATTATCTCTTTGTTGTCCCAGGACTGCACCTACGGCGTAATCACTTGCATCACACATGATTTCAAATGGAAGTCTCCAATCGGGTGGTTGCATGATTGGTGCGGATACAAGAGCTGTTTTTAGTTGGTTAGATGCCTTTAGGCATTTGTCATCAAAATCAAATTCAACGTCTTTCATAAGGAGGGTGGTTAGAGGTTTTGATATTTGCGAGAAATCTTTGATGAATCGTCGATAGAAACCGTCGTGTCCTAAGAAACTGCATATTTCTCTCACTGTTTTAGGGGGTTGCAAGTTTTCTATGACTTTGATCTTAGCTTTATCGACTTCAATCCCCTTTTCGGACACAACGTGTCCTAATATGATTCCTTGTTTGACCATAAAGTGGCACTTTTCCCAATTCAGAACGAGGTTAACTTTTACGCATCTTTCCAAAACTTTCTCCAAATTCACCAGACAATCTTCAAAACTCTCTCCACATACAGAGAAGTCGTCCATAAAGACCTCCATAATGTTGTCTATGAAATCAGCAAAGATTGCCATCATGCATCTCTGAAACGTGGCGGGAGCATTACATAACCCAAACGGCATTCGTCGGTAGGCGAAAGTTCCATAGGGACATGTGAATGTTGTTTTCTCTTGGTCATCGGGGTGAATAGGGATTTGAAAGAATCCAGAGTAACCGTCTAGATAACAATAATGTGAGTGCTTAGCTAATCGTTCAAGCATTTGATCAATGAATGGTAGAGGGAAATGGTCCTTTCGAGTGGCCTTGTTTAGCTTCCTATAGTCAATACACATTCTAGATCCACTTATAGTTCGTTCCGCTACAGCTTCGCCTGCTTTTTTTGTTGTCACCGTTATACCACCTTTCTTTGGTACACAGTGGACTGGGCTTACCCATTGACTATCGGAGATGGGGTATATGATTCCTGCGTTCAAAAGTTTTTTAACTTCATCTTTAACTACGATACTCCATATTGGGTTAATTCTTCGTTGGTGTTCTCTAGAAGATTTGCAGTTGTTTTCCAGCATAATACGATGCATGCATATGGAAGGGCTTATTCCTTTGAGATCTGTAATGTTGTATCCTAAGGCGGAGGGATATTTTCTTAAGACTTGTAATAATTTGTCTGTTTCTTGTTGTCCTAAGTCCGCGTTGACAATTACAGGTCGCTTTAATTCGGAGTCAAGGAATTCATATCTGAGGGTCTTAGGTAATGGCTTAAGATCCAATGCCGGTTTTCTTGGACAAGGCATGTGATCGGGTGTCAGAGCTAAGCATTCACTCATATTGTCGTCTCGGTATTCAGGACACCATTCGTTATCTTCGAATATAAGAGGTGTGGGAATCTTCATGGTTTCAGAACAAGGTATCGGTTCCCA
This sequence comes from Vicia faba, assembly GCA_948472305.1. Lineage (NCBI taxonomy): Eukaryota > Viridiplantae > Streptophyta > Magnoliopsida > Fabales > Fabaceae > Vicia > Vicia faba. Next base: position 28,555,539 of record OX451735.1, read on the forward strand.
TTCAATTTCTCTTACGCATTCGTCAACGATGTCCACCAGACAACATGTGTCATCTATGGCAGGCACTTGTAAGAATTGTGTTAGAATAAACTCGACTTTCTCTTCACCTACTTCAAAGGTTAGTTTGCCCTTTTTTACATCTATGATAGCTCCAGCTGTGGCTAAGAATGGTCTTCCTAAGATGATAGGTGTGCTTTCGTCTTCTCTTATATCCATGATTATGAAATCTGTAGGGATGTAGAATTGGCCTATTCGTACAGGAACATTTTCTAAGATTCCTACTGGGTATTTGACGGAGCGATCCGCTAATTGAACTGACATCTTTGTCGGTCTTAGTTCACCCATTTCCAGTTTGTTGCATATGGATAAAGGCATAACGCTAATACTAGCGCCTAAATCACATAGGGCTTTGTCTATAACAAACTTACCTATATGGCATGGTATAGAGAAACTTCTTGGGTCTTTCAGCTTAGGAGGCATCTTGTTCTGGATAATCGCGCTACATTCTGCTGTAAGCGTTACTGTTTCGTTATCTTCTAGCTTTTTCTTGTTAGATAAGATTTCCTTGAGGAATTTGGCATAGGAGGGCATTTGAGTTATAGCTTCTGTGAAAGGAATTGTTATATTGAGTTGTTTCAGAAGTTCTACGAATTTTTTAAATTGCCCTACATTCTTGGGTTTGGCTAATCTACCAGGAAAAGGGATTTGGGGTTTATAAGGCAGTGGAGGCACATAAGGTTTTTCTTTTTCTTTGGCCTCTCCTCCTTTATCTTCTTCGTCTACCTCCGGTTTCTCTGGTTGATTCTCCTTTTCAGTTGACGTTTCAGCCTTTTGATACATACTTTGGTTTGATAGTCTTGGATCAGTCGGTCCATCTAACTCGGTTCCACTTCTTAATATAATGGCATGAGCATGCCCCTTTGGGTTAGGTTGTGGTTGACCGGGAAATGTATCAGCTGGTGCGGCTGTAGGTGCTTGTTGTTGAGCCATTTGAGATATTTGGGTTTCTAACATTTTATTGTGGGTGGCCAAAGCATCTATTTTGTTTGCTAATTGTTTTATCTGCTCATTAGTGTGTATGTTCTGATTTTGGACGTCCTTATTTGTTTGGGCTTTAGTAGCTATGAAGTTCTCCATCATCAGTTCTAAGTTTGATTTTTTTGGTGCACTAGGAGCATTTGTAGGAGCTTTCTGATATCCAGGTGGTACAGCATGTGCTTGGTTTGGAGCATACGACGCATTGGGGTTTTTATATGAGAAATTTGGGTGATTTTTCCATCCAGGGTTGTACGTGTTTGAGTAAGGGTTTCCTTGAGTATAATTCACTTGGTCAGCTGGAGTTCTTGCCAAGATCTTACATTCTGTGACTAGATGTTCAGGTACTCCGCATATTTCGCAATTGGGAGTTATAGCAGCCACGGTGGCTGGAGGTATTGCGGTCAAATTATCAATCTTTAGGGTGAGGGCGTCTACCTTAGCGTGGACACTGTCTAGGTCGCTTATCTCATACATTCCTCCTTTTGTCGGTGTTTTCTCTGTAGTACCTTTGTCTGTGTGTCCTCTTTCAGTTCCCCACTGATAGTGGTTTTGGGCCATACTTTCAATTAGAGCATAAGCAGCGGTGTAGGATTTGTCCATAAGTGCACCACCTACGGCAGCGTCTATTGTTAATCTTGTATTGTAGAGGAGACCATTATAGAAGGTGTGGATAATAAACCATTCTTCCAGGCCATGATGTGGGCATAGTCTCATCAGATCTTTGTATCTTTCCCAAGCATCGAAAAGGGATTCGTTCTCCTTTTGTCTAAAATTGCTTATCTGAGATCTTAGCATAGCTTTTTTGCTTGGTGGAGAATATCTCGCAAGAAAAACTTTCTTCAGCTCGTCCCATGTAGTGACTGAGTTTGCGGGTAGAGATTAGCGTCAAGCTCTTGCTCTGTCTCTTAAAGAGAAAGGGAAGAGACGAAGTCTTATTGCTTCTTGACTGGCCCCATTGTTCTTGATTGTATCTGCGTACTGTAGAAATATTGATAGATGAAGATTAGGGTCTTCCATCGATCCACCAGAGAACTGGTTTTGTTGCACAGCAGATAACAAAGAGGGTTTAAGTTCAAAGTTGTTAGCCTCAATCGGAGGGGCAGCAATGCTGTTATGTGGTTCATCTTATGAGGGGATGGCATAGGATTTGAGTGGGCGCGGAGCAGGATTTGCAGCCATTTCTTTGGTTGGTGAAGAAATAGGAGGTTTGAGTGATTGACGAGGTTGAGTGTTATGCAAGAGATGATACTCTTGAATGCGGCGTCTAAGTCTGAGATAACGCTCGATATCATTAATTTGTATGTATAACGGCTCGTCTTGCGAACGAGTGTTTGGCATACAAAATTAGAGAAGAAAAGAAAAGAAATAGAAGAAAAAAAGTTTTTGCTCTAGTCTCTACTGCGTAACAAAAGAGTAGCGATATCGACTTAAATCAGTCCCCGGCAACGGAGCCAAACACTTGATCGTGGGATTTGTACTTATGTATCCAATGATTCGGACTGCAAGTGCACAGTCTTGTCGAGTAGTTTTAAAAGATATCGAACCACAGAGACTGATGAATCGATCTACCATTTTCTATTGTTACTATGTAAATCTAAAGCTAATGAATATTTGATTTGGGTTGTAGGGACACTAATCACTAAATTAAGTCGTATTTTAATAATCAATGAACTAAATTACCAGTATGCAACGGTCTTACCTCGGGAACTAGCAACCTGTCGGGCGTCTTTATATTTTCAAAATAGTTTTCAGTAAAACCTATCTAGTTTAAAAACCCTCGTCTCACACTGTCGTTTTATTGATCTAGGCTATGCAGTTAAGTCCTAACGTACGCTTCCGCCATCCCGCAGGAGTTAAAAACACTTTTTGGAAACTAAAAAAAATCTTAATTAACTTTAAAGTGCTTCCGCTGTATTTTAAGCCAATGCCTAATTACTACTGTCTAGTTAAAAGATCTCAAACTTCCGCTTTATTGACCCTAACCTCTATCTGTTTTTTACTTCCGTAACAAAACAATTTAATGATTTGAAAAATAGTAACTTAGGCCAGAAAAGAAAGTTTCGTAGTAAAAATAGTCCCGACTAAGTTACTCGTTCCCTCGGTCGATTGACCTTACATATCGGTATAGGATTTCTAGCCTGACATAATATTAAATGAAATTGCAGAATAATTTAAAGAACAAATACAAATAAACATAATCATATTAATAAATAAGCAATAAGAAATTGTAAATATAAACCTGGCAATTACTCTGAAGATAGAAACAGTCATGCACAAGTTGTAGGCTTTGCTTCGATCGGAGGATATATTTAACCGTGCAGAAAGAAAGTAAAACTGGAAAGAATAGTGCTGGCTAGAAATAACTGGAAAAGAAAATAATGCTGAAAAGAAATAATGCTGAAAATAATATCTGAACTTTTCTCGTCAAAAAGTAGAACCCTTTCTACTGTGGTCTCAGGTTCTATTTATAATGCTTGCTTGGTTTGTTGGTCTCGAAAATGTAGCAACCGTTCCTCTTTCTTCCTTCAGAAATAATAGGAGAAATAATAGTCACGTTCGTTGCTTTTGACTGAGTGGGTGAGTGAATTGAGGAGCTCGTTGGATTCATCTTTGAATGAGTTGTTGTCCGTTGGATGAGAGAAAGTGGGGTGACAGCTGTGACGTTTGTCACACGCAAGTGACTATCATCACTTGGTCTTCATGGAGCGTGACGTTCGTCACGTCCCCCTTGACGGTCGTCAGGGCTTGCTTGCATGTGGGCCACGTGCTCACATGTGTAATGGGCTTTTGGGCTGTTTTCTTCTTCTTAGGCCTTTTTACTACTTTTTGCAACCTTTTTTCTTCGTTTCTTCAAAAGTGTCTGGCTCAGTGCATATCTGCAAAAATAGAAAAATACCTGCATAATACTTATAAAATAATTTAATTTAAACTAAAGTATGAGAAATATTCGGTGTATATCAAGCCAGAAATATCACATATTTGTGTGTTATCACAAGGCATAAGCCTTCTTTGCAATTTTCCAATCCAGGACGTCATAGAGTATGCAAATGTATGTGACTCAATAAATGCACTACCACATACTCACAACAATCATCATCCATCGCAAGGCATAAGCCCACATCACCAATATTACTAGTAAATAGAGGTAATTCATCATCATCTAAAATTCCTGCAACTTTGTATTATCAACAAGAATTCACAACAGCAATCACCCATCATAAATAAACATTGGCCATAAGACTATCACATCAATAAATGATTCAATCATTAACATAATTAAATAGCAACTTAACATAATTCACACAACACGGTTAACGACCAAAAACACAGCATGTACGGGCAAAAGGATAGGGAACTACGTGCCCCTCGACATGCATAACAACTAGGACAGCATAACAACTAATATATATACTCCTCGACACGCATTGAGTAAAATAGGGCAACGGCCGACCTATGCTCCTTGACACGTCCCGCAACCTAATTCTGCTCGAAAATCCAACACATCCATCCTGACTCGCCTCGCAGCCTAAAACGTCGCTCGGTACCTACTACTTCAGTATCCTCCCCAACCACTAATTCGACCAACAACACAGTCACGATATAACGTCTTAACGACCACACCACTATAATTCATAACTTCTGGACAACCGTTCGGAATAACACAGTAACGGGCAACTACATTCCTATCAATATATTTGTTCATTATACAAGACCGACTGCAATAATAATTCCTAACATCATAATGACCATATCTTCATAACGACCACAACAACCTAACGACCACAACGACAGGAAACCATCTACACTAACCTACTCATCGACTCTATCGGACAGTCATACAGACAACACAAAACATCCACAATATAACAGAACTACATCTTCCCTTAACAGATTCAGCAACATCACGGGAAACAATCACAATTGAGACCAATTCTCCATAACAAACATCATAAATCCCATTATAAGGTCATAACCCCACCCTTACCTGGATTTAAGGTCGCTCAACCAAAACATCTATCTGATGGATTTGCTTCATTCTGCTCGACACCGGGCAGCTTACTCCTCGTCCGCGCAGATCTACTGGTCAGCATACAGAATCCTTATTCTCCAACTAAAACAAACCCTTGTGTTAGCTTATCCTTATATAACAATCCTCTTGGGCCTAACCTACACACCCACTTTACTATTTCTAACCAATAGCATAAGTCCAACATTATTTCCTATATTCCCATTATTCTAAAAAATATAATTATTATTAATCAACTAATTAATTAATAATAATCTAACAACTTATATCAATGATCCTCAATAATACACAACTTTACCATTATTCCAAAATAATCTAATTAAATAAATAATTAATTAATTAAATTACGGGTGTTACATAAGACCTCAGATGAAGCTTAGGACAAGAAACGCCATCATATTTGGCAAAAGTAGGGACCTTGAACTTTTGAGAGATAAAAACCCCTGAGATAAGACCCAACTCTTTAAAATCCATCCCAGACACTTTCTATATTTCCATGGAACTCAGACGATCTTCCAGTTGTTTGTATTTATCATCAGCGGGAGGATATTGCTCATCAGAATAGTCTCTTTCATCAGGAATTTTACCAGAACCAAGGTTGCTCCCCTCCTCAACTTTGATACTCCGGTCGTCTTCTTCTTGATTGTCATCTTCGTTTGATGGGATGTAAGAAGCTTGAACCTGTTTGGAGGGACCTTTGAATCTTCTTTCCATGTTGAGGACGCCAGCCGGTTTCCTAGTCTTCTTCTTCTTGGAGATGAGCGCCATCAGTTCTTTCTGCCCCTTGGCTAAGTTCAGGAGCGTCTCTTGGAATTGGGAATTTTGAGCTTGAAGGTCTTTCACGGTTTGTTCAAGAGTCATCTTCTACTGAAATAAACAACAAGAAGATGAGAAAACCTGTCTTGGGAAATACCTGTTATGTAATGACATGAATGATATATGGATGCAATGTTTTCAAGGATCACGCGGGATAAACAAAAGGAAATGTTAGAATTTGAGTCTGATTGCATCTTTGACTGAAGAATTTAGCGTTTTTGAACGTCCTTCTATGAGAATCAAGATCACTATGTTGAGTGGGTCCTAGCGTTTGACTCAAGCGAAAGTACTTTGATCTTTGATGGTATTAGAGGAAAATAAATCCCCATGCCCCTTGCTAGATGCCTGGTTCATAATAAACCTACATCATAGGCCTTTGAGATGCTTGAAATGATCCGTAGAAATGATATGGTATGATGTCATAATGTCATGTTTGAACATATAACAAACACAAACAAAACACACAGGAGACTTAGGTTTAAGGCTTGCATGGGCTTCGTAGGTAAGTACCTTCTTGAAGTTCAGTTGGCTCAACCTATCCTAAGAATAGTAATCGGTTATAGGAATCTCATATCACCGATCTTTCTCACGGGCTTTGTTTCAGCAGAGCAACTGACTTACGACCGAAATATCCCGAGAGTCGAATCTCAATGAGTGTAGCATCGAGTATCAACCAACTTTAGACTGCACTAAATACGTCCATCTCACTACCTTCTAATGGCTAAGTTGGGTCAATTAAGATTCTAAAGGTCAGTTAGTGCTTATGATACCACGCGGCAGCCTAGTGTTATCCTCGAATAACTCAAGGAACACCAGTATAAACCAATGTTTCACACTAACATATCCATCACTTCAACCATATCGATCTACGATGTACAGTTTCCATGATCTATAGCTACTTACCTAAGGTCCCCAGATCCGGGTGTAGAATCTTTGCAAGAAAGTAAAACCCGAGCAAACCCCAAATATAAAGAAGTCAAAGCAAACAAGTAAAAACAAATAAAGTGATCCTAAACTCTAAGGTAACCCCTCTTTTAAGTTTCTCAGCAGAGTCGTCAGTTCTGTAATACGGTGGGAGAACTGACTTGGTTTTGTGTTTTGTTGCAAATGTTGCGGATAGTAAGAGTCACCACCAACTTTTCTTTTATCCAATAAGGAAAGGGTGAAAAGAACAGGAAAGACCTTTTTTAATTTTGAGTTCGGGGGGTAGGTTATGAAAAGGGAATGTGTCAGAACCCTTTTCATCTCTAGTTATCTACGGGATCTTAATCGCTTAGCTCACTTTTGAATATTGCTTTGTGTGTTTGAAAAATATTTTGAAATGCAATGTGAGGCAAGACTTAGTAATGATTCTCATACATGTCCTTAAGAATGCGTACAAAGTGTTTTGAAAATATTTCGAAAGTGTCTGTGTGAAATGTTTTTGTTTTGAAAAGCTTTGTGAGCAAGCGATTAATAGCGTTTTACCTACTCAAGGTCATTCTTGTATTTTCCTCCTCCTTTAGATAGTGTTATCCTACCATTGTTTAGTAGGAATCCCTATTGTTTGATGTGAAGGGACAGACGTGGGTCATCGTACAATCATCGAAGGCAACTCGTAAGGATGCTTTAGTAGTTTTGTAAGGGACTAGATCATTTACCGAAGGAAACGTCGAAAGGGTCGTCGAGGTACTATGATATTTATATCGAGGGACTTTTGCTAAAGTATCCTGTTGTACCTCAAAATTTTCCATCCCATTTTTCTTCAATACTTTCTCATTAGGTCCTCATTTGCTCAAGGATGCTCAAGAGTTGATCAGACAAATTTTCCTCCTAGGCAATGGGTCCATAACTAGGGTTTCATGTTGCACAAGGAAGAATGAGTTTCAAGGGTCTGAAGTGGTTTCCATGGTTCTCCATATGTCTTCCACAATGCTCATGTCAAATTTCAAGCCTTACATCACAAGTTTGCTCAATCAATTGCTCAGATGATTGAAAATCAATTGTATTGGGTAAAAAGTCAACTATGATCAACATATAGTCAAACTTCAAGTTTTATTTAAAATCAACATTTTGAAGTAATTTACATCATTTGATCAAGGTTTGATCATGATTCCTAAAGGAAATCCCTCAAATCATCAAAAGTCAAAAGTTACCAAATCAGGGTTTCCTTAGGAGAAGTCAATTGAACTTTGACCAAGCATAACTTTCACATGCTTCATCAAATTTTCCCCAACCAAAGCCCATTTTGAAGGAAATTCAATTATGTACAACTTTGTATCTTTATGCTCAAATTCAAAAAGTGCTTCATTTGAGAGATATGAGCCCATACATAATAGGTCATTTCAAAAGTCAACAAAATGACACTTTTTGTCAAGGCAACTTACACCGATATAAAGTCTCCAAATGCAAAAATGATCAAAAGAGAAATTGAAGAAGACATCTTGAGCTTTTCAAAAAGTCCAAGATCATTTTCCAAAAGATGAAAATTGAGATGGTTATGACCATTGAAAATTGGGAAATTTTGGTAAAATGCATGAAATGCAAAGTGAGCAAACTTGAAATTCTAGACTAATGGACCTAACTTTTGATGTTCAAACATGTTTACAATGTGTTAGAAGACCTCTAAATATATTCATATATTTTTTTATGATTTTTACTTATTTTATTTGAATTTTTATTCATTTAAATGCAAGTAAATCAAATAAAATATAAAATCGTTGGGCCAAGGCGCATGGGCTTTTTATTTAAATCACATGGAGGCCCAAGAACACATGACAAACATGCCAAAACCGTGAACACGTGTTGGGAACAAGAACCTTCAAGTTTGGAATATTTTTTTAACAATTTTGGAAAGATTTCAATGTGTTTTTTGCAATGAATTGTGACATGATGGTACAAGATTCTTGTCTTGTTCTTGTTCCATTTCACTCCACTATAAATACTCAAGCCCTCACACTACAATAGAACACGAAATTTTCCTCTCAAGAACACACTCCAAATTACTCAAATTTTGTCAAAACTAAAGCAAACACAAACCCCTATTTCCGGCCACTCTCAAGCGGTTCCAAGCATTCCATCACACTCCGGGAGGTTCCAGGAGCCTGTTCCAATCCTTATTCACGCTCAAGCGATCCCAGGACGTGTCAACCAAGTGGCTCTGGCTAGGTAATGTTCCTCAATCTCAAACTTTTCAACCATGCTATATAAATTAATTCTAAGCATATATATATATATATATATATATATATATATATATATATATATATATATATATATATATATATATATATATATATATATATATATATATATATATATATATATATATATATATATATATATATATATATATATATATATATATATATATATATATATATATATATATATATATATATATATATATATATATATATATATATATATATATATATATATATATATATATATATATGTGTGTGTGTGTGTGTGTGTGTGTGTGTGTGTGTGTGTGTGTGTGTGTGTGTGTGTGTGTGTGTGTGTATTTCTAATGATGTATGGAACCGTTTGGAACCATCATTTTTTTGAGATTTGGTGCAGGAATAACAATCCACCATTGTTAGGGCAACATTTCGTTGAAGCTTCAGATCCATAGTTGCGGTCACTTTTAAACCAAACAAACCTCACCACCAGATTCACAAGGTCCAAATTAGTGGATCTGAATGGTTTGATTTTTTTTGTTTGAATCTTTTTATCAATAATCAATTTTGACATTTTTTTAATTAAATTCAATTAACATTTTTCTTTATTAAAATTAATTAGAAACGAGTAGGTTTTCATTATTTAATTAACATCAAACTATTTTCCATAAAAATAAAATAAAAACATTTATTTTCTAACATTTTCTCTTCTTTATTTTTTGCTATTTAAAATTCCTAGAGAAATTATATAGGTCGCGCAGTTTAAATGTAATAACTTAGATTTAGATTCTCGCACTTTTTCCTAATTATGTAACTGTACCAAAGCCATGTAATAGTTGTAAGCCTTTACTTTCTTGCACTTTACTTTCCGCACCTTTATTTTTCTGCACTTATAATTATATGCTTGTATATATAACTACTAGTAAATAGGCTTGTATGGCAAGATTTAAAATCAATCAGTAGATAACTCCTAACTAATCAAGATAATATAACTGAACTGAACACACTATGCACACGTGTACCTCTAGGGTAACCTCCCTTGTTTCCTTCAGGTAAAAAAAAAGTCATTTCTCTCAAACATACAGATACCATTAGCAAAGACCCTTGGTTAAAAATCATCATAAAGATCATAGTCCCTTAATGACCCATTAATGTTGTCTTTCGTAAATGATCTTGTCCCTTGATGTTCCCTACAAAAACATGATGATAGTCCCTTCAAATTGCTAAAGGTATCCCTACGAGTTGCCTTTATAATTGTACGATGACCCGCGCCTGTCCCTCAAAACATCCAGCGATGGGGCTTCCTACTAACCAATGATAGGATAGCACTATCTAAAGGAAGAGGAAAAGAACAAAAGACTTTTGAGTCGGTAGATAGTTCTTAATCGCTTACTCGCGAACATTTCAAAACATTTTTCACACAATACACTTCTCTTCTGAAATATTTTCAAAACAAACACTTTGTATGCATTCTCAACTGATACAAGAATCATTACAAATTTTCTGAACTTAGGCATTTTTCAAAATATTTTCAAAACAAATAAACACAGCATTTTCAAAAGTGAGCTAGCAATTAAGAGCCCGTAGATGACTACAGATGAAAAGGATGCTAACACCTTTCCTTTTCATAACCTGCCCCCCTTATTCAGAAAATTTTTAAAGGTCTTTTCTGTTCTTTTTACCTTTTCCTTTATTGGATAAAAGAAAAGTCGGTGGTGACTCTTCCTATCCACAACATTTGCGATAAAATGCAAAACCAAAAGTCAGTTCTCCCACCGTATTACAGAACGGGCGACTCTGCTGGTGAATTCTAAAAGTGGGGTTACCTTAAGATTTAGATCACATTTAAAATGCTTTATTTGCTTGATTTATATGCTTTACATTTCGAGGTTTTTCTAGGGTTTATTTTTGTAAAGATCCTATACCTGGATCTGGGGACATTTTAGGTAAGTAGCAATAGATCACGGAAACTATACGGTGTATACTATTATATGATTGAAGTGATGGCTACGCTAGTGTGACACGTTGGTTGGTGTCGGTGTCCCTTGAGTTAGTCAAGGAGAATGCTGGGTTGCCGCGTGGTGTCATAAAGCACTAACTGACTATAGAACCTTAGTTGACACAACTTAGCCATTAGAAATTAGTGAGATAGACGGCTTTGGTGTAGACTGAAGTTAGTTGATACTCAATGCTACACTCATTGAGATCAGACTCTCGGGAATATTTCGGTCGCAAATAAGATGCTTGTGCTGAAACAATGCACGGGAGAAAGATCAGTGATATTGAGGATCCTAGAACCAAATTACTTCTTTTAGGACAGGTTGAGCCAACTAAAACTCAAGAGGGTACTTACCTACAAACTCCATGCAAGCTTAAACCTAAGGCCTTGTATGTTTTATTTCTGTATGATTAATTGTTTGAACATGACATCTTAATATCATGACATCATACCATATCATTTTCGCTAACCACTTCAAGGATCTCAAGGGCCTGTGATGCAGGTTATCATGAACCAGACGCCTAGCAATGGGAAGGAGGATTTATTTTCCTCTAACCAAATTCCTCAAAAGTATCATGAACCGACGTCTAGCAAGGGGCAAGGGGATTTATTTTCTTCTAACTAAATGCCATCAAAGAATGAAGTACATTATCTTGAGTCAAAAGCTAGGACCCACTTGACATGTTGAGCTTGATTCTCACAAAAGGACGTTCAAATACGAAAAGTTCTTCAGTCAAAGCTGCAGAAATTTCTAACATTTTCTTTGTTTACCCCGCGAGATCCTTGAAAGCATTGCATCTACATATCATGCATCATTTCATAACAGGTTTTCAAATGCAGGTTTTATCATCTACTTACTATTTATTTCAGTATAAGATGGCCCTTTAACAGACTGTTAAGGACCTCCAAGCTCAACATGCCCAATTTCAAGAGACTCTTCTGAATCTGGCACAGATGCAGAAAGATCTGATGGCGCTTGTCGCCAAGAAAAAGAAGACTAAAAAGTCGGCTGTTATCCTCAATATGGGGAGAAGATTCAAAGGTCCTACTCAACCGGTTCAAGTGGATGATGTTTCCTCTGAGGAAGATGACAACCAAGAAGAGGATGGGAGAAGCATCAAGCTTGAAGGAAGAAATAACCAGGGTTATGAGAACATTCATGAAGATGAAGATTACTCCGACGAACAGTACCCCCCCACAGATGACAAGTACAAGCAGTTGGAAGACCGTCTCAAAGCTATGGAAATCCATAAAGTTCCTGGATTTGATTTTGGAGAAATAGGTCTGATCCCTGGGGTGGTCACCCCTCACAAGTTCAAGGTCCCCATATTTGCTAAATATGACGGGGTCTCTTGTCCCAAACTTCATCTGAGGTCGTATGTTCGAAAAATCCAACCCCATACTGCTGATAGGAAGTTATGGGTCCATTTCTTTCAAGAAATCTTGTCTGGCACTCAACTTGAATGGTTCTATCAGCTGGAAGGAACCAACATTCACATGTGGGAAGACTTGGCTGCTGCTTTTTACAAGTAGTATCAGTATAATGTTGACCTTGCACCAACTCGTGTACAATTACAAAATATGACTATGGGCTCGAACGAGGGTTTTAAAGAGTATGCTCAAAAGTGGAGGGATTTAGCTGGAAGAGTTCAACCTCCTATGTCTGATAGGGAGCTGGTTGATATGTTTATATGCACTCTGACACGTCCATTCTTTAACCATCTGATTGGAAGTTACTCATCTGGTTTTACTGAGTTGATTCTAACTGGGAAAGTATCGAAGGTGGTATCAAGAGTGGAAATATTCCAGTGGCTGCATCTTCAAGTGTTGTGAAGAAGGCATTCAGTGATAAGAAGGAAACCAATTCCATTCATGGCCATAAGGGTCATGTTAGCAATAACTGCAACTAATCCGTGGGAGTTGTGCTAATCCCCAATCCCGCACCAACGCAACATCAACAGCAAGGCAAGCGTAGGTTGTATGCACCTAGAAGACAATTTACTAAGATAAACATGCCATTGTCCCATGCATTGCAACGCCTGTTGAAGGCAGAGCTAATAACATTGAAGGGTCCTCCTCAAAATCCCAACACCTCATCTCCTTTGTACAATCCTAATATGAGATGCGCATATCATTCCAATAGTCCTGGACATGACACAAATAGCTGCTGGGCTTTGAAAATTAAAATCCAAGATTTTATTGATGTTAAGGAGATTGGGTTCGACCCTCTTGAGACCCCCAATGTGATCACTGCTCCCATGCCAAATCATGGCCAAGATTGAGAGCGTTTATTTCATTTGAATTTTCAAATTGTAATTTCTTTTGATTGTTCGAACACTTATTTTATGTCAAACTTTGTTATTCCATTAATGCATTTCATATGTTTGGCTTGAAGTAATCCATTCATTTTGACTATATTTAAACTATGCGTTTACTTTCTTTTTGTGATATTTAACTCTCGATTAAAATTTGTAAGCCTTTAGAGGGAGGATGACAAAAATAATACCATAATCTCTACAGTATGCTTTGGAACAGACCCTGCTGACGATGTACATGCGTTCTTTCAAATCCTAAACAATGGAATTATAAGGAAGATAATCCCTAGTCAACCTCGTTGAGCCTAAGAAGTAGTAGTTTTATTTTTCACACAAATTGAAACCTTTAATCATAACCTAGGGTAGGGTAGTTTCTCAGTTAATTCAAATGTGCATTCATTCGCAAGCTCTACCTTCATACACGATGAATAGTGTCAAAGATGCTCTTATAAATCAAAAGATATTGATGGTTCCCCGTAATCACTAAAACAGGAAGTCATCATCTCTCAAAAGAAAAGTCCGCTAAGTCAAAACCTATGAAGGAGACTTAGGACAAACTAGGGCATCTCGCTGAATGTGATCTCAAAACTATTCAGGCAAAAAATAGGGATAATAAAGTCAAAAAAGAGGTCGCTACGAATCCTCAACAAACAAAAATATTACAAAAAAAAAATGATGACTGCCTTCTCAAATAAACATTCAGTATCTGAACCATCACCGGAATATCAAGGCAAAGATTCCAGACTCAATTGGAATCTAAACGCATAACTAATTGAGTATAGGAATGAAGAACATCATGGAGAATGGGTGGGTACAAATAAATTTCGAGCATTTATCCTTTGTTTCTTAAACCGTGAACCAGGCCACGCTACAACCCTTAAAAGTCCTAGCTGAAGCATGGGTTAGTTCGAAAGCATATTTTTACAAAAGGTATCCTGACTCATGTAAGGCTTAACCTAAATCCTGAGTTGAATTCATATTCTTACAAAATTTTGTTGTTTACTAAAAATGCATTTTCAAAACTTCAAGAAAGACATAAGCTTTGCATTTTTAAATGCCATTGTTTGCATATGATTAATTATTCGACAACAGAGAAATTTGCACGATGGATATTCAATGAACAGAAATCCTCTCAATAAACAGAATCACCTCAGATGGAAAGACATTTACAGTAACAAGCCTTTCATAATCAAGGGGCATGACATGGTGTCTAACTGATATGGGGGCAGTCAAGTCAAGATTAAAGGAATCTCTCAAAAGTGTCGAATAGCCAAGGGCAGACCTCCATTTGAATCACTTGCAGCATTGAACGTGAGTTCCAGCAAAGGGCCACGTGTGATCAAGAAAACATTCTCTGGCATGCTACAACACTTACAGTGAAAATTCTCCGCACCATGTGAACACGGACATAGTCGAAAAATACTACGCATGAAAGAGATCTGCTAGGTTGACAGGCCTAAGCAAAAATAAGAGCATCCTGGCGAACCAAAAAGGTTCGGGCAAAAATTAGGGATATATATAAAAAAAATTTACACCCGACAAGTCAAAAACCTGAAAAGGCGGCTTGGGCAAAAAAGGGTATCCTGGTGGACTGAAAATATGAAAAGACAGTCCAGGCAAAAGTCAAGGATTAAAGCATACGACTATGTCCCGTCATCTCATCACTTATCTATCAGTGGAAGGGTTATCACTCTGATCAACATTTACCAAGAAATCTAGGAGTCGAGAGGATGTTCAAGTCATCCATCAATCCCCACAGAGCAGTTTCCACGAAAATATCTCTATAGAGTTATCTACACAAGCTCATCTTCAACAGAGATACATTCCCCGCAAGTCTAATATGCCTTCAAGACAGAAATTGGGGCATCTTCCAGCTGTTAACATGATCATACTCACCAGCAGATCACCCTAGCGGATAAAGGAGTATAATCTTTTCCCCGAAAATATCTCCAACCTACAGAGTCCCAATCTCCATCGGAGATTACGAAATCAGTACAATTTATGGAAATTATCTTCCCCAGCTGAGCTTATTCCTCCAAAACTGTAAAACCCCCTGCAGATTTCTTTCCTCCAGCAACGCTCATTTCCTTAGTAAGGGTTTTCCTTAGCAAAGTGTTTCTTCAGCAGGTTTAGGGTTTATTTCCCCAACAAATTACATTCTCCCCAGTTTAAGTCCATTTCTCTAACTACCAAAAATTACTGGCAAGGGACAGTTAGGGTTGCTATCCCCGGAGAGTTTCTACTGAATCAGAAATCAAACCATGTATCATTCAATCTTATTCTCTCCAGACGAGTCAGCATCCATATCGGAAACCCGACCGGATAGCACCTCAAAAGGTTATCCATATCTTTTATCCCCAGTCAGGGTATATAAGAATTAAATTCCTCAGTAGAGCGAGGAACGACCAATGTTCTTGAACTCTTCTATTCCCAGGCAGAAGTTAAACATTCCTAGCGTAGTATCCTCTAAAACATTAAGCAGAAATCCCCCAGCGGAGTATCCTCCAAAACAGAAAACAAGAATCTATAGCGAAGACATTCTAAACAAGATTGAAGATTCATACTCTTCATCCCCAACGATAGTCATGGATTTATTTTCCCTGGCCAAAAATGTTACATGAAGCTACCGTCGTCGTCATCGATATCTTACATCTCATACATCATTTACGAAATATCATAGCATATGCATACGAAACGCGTATAACATACTCTCATTTATTTTGAGAACATCATTATGCAATGAATTACATACGTCATGACATTGCATAAAGTAATAACTTTGTCTTTTCAGGTAAAATCTATAAACAATACGAATATCATCAGTAATTTTCAAACAGGTCAAAGATTCCAAAATAAGTTGGGGCAACTATCAAAGACCAGGTGGTATGAATTCCCGAAACAGGACGGGTTTACCAATGAAAGAGAATTGTAGATCAATTCCCGAAACAAGACGGGGCGGCCATCAGCATGACCAAATGACTTCCTTTAAAGATTTACTCAGAAAAACATCTCCTAAAAATCATTTTCTTAGAGACTGAATTCCGACAAGCTTTCCATAGAGATGGAATTCCGACAAGCATTTCCTTGAAGACTGAATTTCTACAAGCATTTCCTTGGAGACTGAATTCCGACAAACATTTCCTCAGAGACTGAATTCCAACAAGCATTTCCTCGGAGACTGAATTTTGACAAGCATTTCCTCGAAGACTGGATTCCGACATGCATTTCCTCGGAAACTGAATTCTGACAAGAATTTCCTTGGAGACTGAATTCTAATAATCTTTTCCTTGGAGACTGAATTCTAACAAGCATTTCCTTGGAGACTAAATTCCGACAAGCATTTCCTTGGAGACTGATTTCCGACAAGCATTTCCTCGGAGACTGAATCCGATAAGCATTTCCATGAAGACTGAATTCCGACAAGCATTTCCTCGGAGACTGAATTCCGACAAGCATTTCCTCGAAGACTGAATTCTGACAAGCATTTCCTTGGAGACTAAATTCCAACAAGCATTTCCTCGGAGACTGAATTCCGACAAGCATTTCCTCAGAGACTGAATTCCAATAAGCATTTCCTCAGAGACTGAATTCCTACAAGCATTTCCTTGGAGACTGAATTCTGACAAGCATCTTCCTTAGAGACTGAATTCTGAAAAGCACTTCCTCAGAGACTGAATTTCAACAAGCATTTCCTCGGAGACTGAATTTCGACAAGCATTTCCTCGGAGACTGAATTCCGATAAGCATTTCCTCGGAGACTGAATTCCGACAAGCATTTCCTCGAAGGCTGAATTTCGACAAGTATTTACTCGGAGACTGAATTCCGACAAGCATTTCCTCGGAGACTAAATTCCGACAAGCATTTCCTCGGGGACTGAATTCCGACAAGCATCTTCCTCAGAGACTGAATTCTGAAAAGCTCTTCCTCATAGACTAAATTCTGAAAAGCACTTACCTCATAAATTTATTCTGAAAAGCATTTCCCTCAGAGATTTAATCTGACAAGCATTTCCTTCAGAGACTGAATTCTGAAAAATAGTTCCTTAGAAGACTCATTCCAATACCTTTTCTAGTTAAAGTCAGGTGTAGACATCTTCTGGTTCAGATAAAATCGAGTGTGGATTTAATATGATATTCTTTTGGACAGAGTAGGGCGTAGACCCGTTCCAAGTACATCTTCTAAGATAAAGTCGGGCGAAGACTTAGTCTGATTTTCTTATCAACTGTTATCCTGGATGGAATCTATAAACCCATCTCTGACGACTCTACGTCACCTATCCAAATGGCATCTTTAAGCCTATTTCCGGCATAATCAACCAACAGTATTACTTCATGCACATGCGAGTGCAAATTTCTAGGCACTTAAGTGTCCAATCATCTTCTACCTTCAAGTCACGAATGGCAGACATGCCCATCTAAATATTCAGGTTTAATAAGATTGAATAGGGGCAGTTGTTATACCCCAAAATTTTCCATCCCATTTTTCTTCAAGACTTTCTCATGAGGTCCTCATTTGCTCAAGGATGTTCAAGAGTTGATCAGACAAATTCTCCTCTTAGGAAATGGGTCCATAAATAGGGTTTCATATTGCACAGGGAAGAATGGGTTTCAAGGGTCTCAAGTGGTTTCCATGGTTCTACATAGGTCTTCAACAATGCTCATGTCAAGTTTCAAGCCTTACATCACAAGTTTGCTTAGTCAATTGCTCAGATGATTGAAAATCAATTGTATTGGGTAAAAAGTCAACTATGGTCAACATATAGTCAAACTTCAAGATTTTTTTTAACATCAACATTTTGAAGTGATTTTCATCATTTAATCAAGGGTTGATCATGATTCCTCAAGGAAAGCCCTAAAATCATCAAAAGTCAAAAGTTACCAAATTAGGGTTTCCTTAGGAGAAGTCAACTGAACTTTGACCAAGCATAACTTTAACATGCTTCATCAAATTTTCCCCAACCAAAGCCAATTTTGAAGGAAATTAAATTATGTACAACTTTGTATCTGTATGCTCAAATCCAAAAAGTGCTTCATTTGAGAGATATGAGCCCATACATTATAGGTCATATCAAAAGTCAACAAAAAGACACTTTTTGTCAAAGCAACTTACATTAATATAAAGTCTCCAAATGCAAAAATGACCAAAAGAGAAATTAAAGAAGCCATCTTGATATTTTTAAAAAGTTCAAGATCATTTTCAAAAGATGAAAATTGAGAGAGTTATGACCATTGCAAATTGGGAAATTTTGGTAAAATGCATGAAATGCAAAGTGAGAAAACTTGAAATTCTAGACTAATGGACCTAACTTTTGATGTTCAAACATGTTCGCAATGTATTAGAAGACCTCTAAATCCATTCATATATTTTTTATGATTTCTATTTCTTTTATTTGAATTTTTATTCATTTAAATGCAAGTAAATCAAATAAAATATAAATTCATTGAGCCAAGGAGTATAGGCTTTTGATTTCAATCACACGGAGGCCCAAGAACACATGACAAACATGCCGTAACCGTGAAAACATGTTGCAAACAAGAATCTTCAAGTTTGGAATGTTTTTTTAACAATTTTGGAAAGATTTCAATGTGTTTTTTGCAATGAATTGTGACATGATGATACAAGATTCTTGTCTTGTTCTTGTTCCATTTCACTCCTTTATAAATACTCAATCCCTCACACTACAATAGAACACTAAATTTGCCTCTCAAGAACACACTCCAAATTTCTCAAATTTTGTCAAAACTAGGGCAAACACAAACCCCTATTTTCGGCCACTCTCAAGCGGTTCCAAGCATTCCATCACACTCTAGGTCCCATGAGCCTGTTCCAATCCTTACTCACGCTCAAGTGATCCCAGTACATGCCAACCAAGTGGCACTTGCTTGGAATTGTTCTTAAATCTCAAACTTTTCATCTATGTTATATTGTAGCGGTAGAAATTTTTAAGACTAAGCCATTGGATTAACTAGACTTGTACATATCAAAATAAAAATCGCCATCGCGCTTTATTGTTCCAAAGGAATGGGAAAAGAGCGAATAAGCCAAAAGAGGGGGAAATATTCAAGGTAAGGGGGGTTGGTTATGCAAAGGGAAGGTATTAGCACCCTAAACATCTACGGTACTCCGCAGGAACCTCTTTGTAAAATCACTATATTTTGGCTATAAAATGTTGTATAAAAATAGATGGTGGAGGTGAGAAAAGAAATATTTTTTTTATGATTTTTACATCCTCCGCGGTTGTAAACCTTTAGTTCCTACGTACCACCTTATGTGCAATAGGGGATCAGGGTACTCGTAGTTCACCTTTAAAAATTTTAAAACACAAGTGTGCTGGTTAATTTTATGAGATAAGACATCATTGTCATTGTCCACGTGGAAAACCTACTTACTACCCACAATCATGAGAACGGAGAATTTGCATCATCTCAAAGTGGAGGATATGGCTTGGATTTTAAAATCAACAATGCCTCACTCAACACACAAGTGGAAAATATATCACTTCACTACATATTTTAGAAGTATAGTTGTTTGCATCACTACAAGGATTGACAAGAGTCTAATCTTTTGAGAAAATTTTAAAGATAAGAGCCAAAATGGAAAAATGGTTTGAATGATATTGATTGACTTTTAGTCTTCTCATAAAAATGTAAAGGAATGATTAAGTTGATTGAAGTTTGTTTATGAAAATGTTTTGAAAATACATGGACCTAAGTCCAAGTTTATTATGAAAGTGGTTCAAGT
The DNA here is from genome assembly GCA_948472305.1 of Vicia faba. NCBI lineage: Eukaryota > Viridiplantae > Streptophyta > Magnoliopsida > Fabales > Fabaceae > Vicia > Vicia faba. Next base: position 28,575,637 of record OX451735.1, read on the forward strand.
TTAGAAACAAGAAGAGTTTTCAAAAGGAGGGAGAAGATTTTTGAAATTAAAGAAGACGGGAGGAGATGAAGGGACTATCCTAAAGCATAAAATAAAAGCTAAGGAGAAGAACCATCTAACCAAAAAGAAGTAAATACTTAACATTATAAGTCAAGATAGAATTCTCATTCTTTGGATTGAAACCAAGCCAACAAATATACTAGACCTCTTGAGAAGACCAAACTTCAAATGTATTAAGTCTTCACAAAAATTGGGCAGAGTAATGGTTGTATACAGATGAATTCCAGATTACAGACAAAGTAGGTAATCACAATAACCTGCACACAAAACAAACAAACAACCCAATGTCTTAAGGTAAACCTCAAGAACTCCAGACAAAATATAAATTAAGGTCACAAGGTCTCCAACATATGATCAAGGTCTCTAATCCTAAGTCCAAGAAGTTCAATACTGCATAATGCCAAGGATAGTAACCAAATAGTCAAAGTATCATTAAATTTTTTTATGGTTCATGTTGATTATTAAGTGTCTTCAAAAGGAAAAGAAAAGCTCAAGTGAGCAAAATAAAAATGGAATAAAAGTAAATGCTCAAGTGAGCAAAGATGAAAATAGCACGAAATGTAAATGCAGTAAATGGTACATAAAGTAAAAGCATAAAATAAAAGCATAAAAATAAAGTCAATTGTTAGAAGTTAATGGTTAGTTGAATGACCATCTTGAAACTTGCATTTGGAACTCATTAGAAGATTGGTAGAAACAAATCTTCTCAACAACAAGTTGCATTTGCTTTTTGCCAAGTATATCATCCATTTAGGAATTCTCAAGGCAACATTTAATGATCAATGATGTTTAAGTGATCCGCATTCACCAAAATTGATGAAGATCCATTGGAAGATTGGTAGAACCAAAGCCTCCTAACAATGAATCTCAAGGTTATTGGATCAAAGGATTCAAATTGACATACTTGGGCCTGCAAACATAGGTTTGGGACACAAATGATCATTTTCTCGAATTGGGACAAAATTTAGCGCTATGTTAAGCAATTGTAAATGGATTTATATAGAAGTTACACCTATTTTGAGGTCGGTCAATAGAAATCTATGTACTTCATGTTTGGATAAATGATATAGAGATCATAATCCCTTAACATGTAGCACAATTAAAAAAGAAATGGATAAGATGAAGATGGAGGGGAATGATAAGCTACTTTGGATCACTACCTTAAATTTCTTTCATCTTTAAATTCAATCACTCATATAGATGGATTAAAGCACTAAACATATCATTAATCTAAAGCACCAAAAATGAATTAAATAATTCACTCTTTGGTAGATTTGAATTGATGAACATTTATCCAACTTCATCTTCACCCAAAGTCCATTGAGTTTAAAGAGAAATTGGACATTTAAAGTTGCAATCCAAATCAACAATCAAAAGGAGTGAGTAGAAAAAGATAGATGGATCAAAACAGCCCCAAAACAAGGCAGAAAAAGCATTTTTGTTCTGTTGCAATCGATTGCACTCTGGAAACAATCGATTGCATCAGTGCATTTTTTCAAAAAAACGTGAAAAATTGTTGTGACAATCGATTGCATTATTACAGCAATCGATTGCACCCTGTTAAAAATAGAAAAACAACATTTCAAAAGGCCAAATTCTTGTTCAAACTTTCCATCAAACACCTTATGATCATGGATTCAATTGAGCATGAAAATTCCATCAAATTATGAGAAAATAGCACCAATGGGATCACAAAACAATTCTCAATGAATCAAGCCCAAAGATCAACAAGATATCACATTGTGAAAGATGAAAAATACAACTTACCAAAGGTAGATCTAGAGAATTATCAAAACAACTTCAAGAATTTGCTTCAATTCAGCCCCAAGAATCAATTGCCCAAGATTGGATGTAGAGAATTTATGAAGAAAAAGAGTTTGGATGAAGGTTTAGCTCAAAGATTAGTAAGCTTCAATGCAAAGTTTACTAACTTTTTTTTGAAAATGGAGCTTTGAGTGAATTTGGTAGATAGAGAGAATTGAGACATTTTTTAGCAAGGTGAATTTGGCTATCAAAAGCTTGAGATTTGAATGAAATGAATGCTCAATTTATAGAGTTTAGGCTTGGGATTAGTGGTGGTTTGGTAATTAATTCTTGGAGCTAAAATTTTAATTAATGATATATCTTTCAAAAATGAATAGAAACTGGAGCCAAAATTTGAATTAATGATATATCTTTCAAAAATGAAGAAAAATTGGAGCCAAAATTGACAAGCTTGAAATTGCTGTTTTTTAAAATTTTCACTCTGTGCAATCGATTGCGCTCTAGGAGAAATCGATTGCATCAGGGTTTTTTTTCAAATATTTCGCAAAATGCACTTGGTGCAATTGATTGCATTTTAAGAGCAATCGATTGTACAGTGAAAAAAAATGAAATTATTTTAATTATTTTCTTTGCAAATAGATATTTTAGGGAAATAATACCGGAAAACCTTATTTGTCAGATGCTTTGACTCGGTACCTACAAAACACAAATATTCAAAGACAAATATTTTTTGTATTCTGATTAGAAGTTAGTCGACAACACATATATAAAATACACAACTAAGGTGCTTGGAGATTCCTCAAGAGCAAACTTAAAGATAGAAGATAAAAAAGAGGAAGAACCAACCCTAATGTGATCTTGTTATGATCAAATTGATATGATATGATAGGGGAATCTTAGGGGGGAAAATTAGGGTACAACAGTTGCCCTTATTTAAGTGTCTTCTATCCGGAGATGCGAAGATTAAGAATCTTCACGTCGGCGCGATTGAAGATACTTAAATATAAAATAAACCCTATTTTTGGCCCTAAGATACCATGTAATGCTTATGAATATGAATGCAGGTGAATAAGTCTAAAGGGACACAAGACACCACTGGGGATGTAGCAAAGGAAATAAGGATCAAAAGAGAAACCCGACCAGGAAAATAAATCACTGGTGAGCAAAAAACCTGACTCTATTGGGGTAAATCCAAAAGAAGAGACAAGGTAGCATCAACTCAAATATTGAGGAAAAAGTAGAGAATGATAACGACCGACAGATAACTATGAACCACCAACTCAATGGATGAAGGTAGAAAAGTAATAAGATACCGACTCACAGATGACGGTAGACTACTAACTCAATAGTCGAAGGTAGAAGATAAAGAGATACTGACTCACAGATGACGCTAAACTACCAACTCAATGGTCGAAGGTAGAAGATCAAAAAGATACCGACTCGCAGATGACGGTAAACTACTAACTCAATAGTTAAAGGTAGAAGATCAAAAGAGATACCGACTCACAGATTACGGTAAACTACCAACTCAATAGTTGAAGGTAGAAGATTAAAAGAGATACCGACTCACAGATGACGGTGAACTACCAACTCAATAGTTGAAGATAGAAGATAAAAAAGATATCGGCTCATAGACGACGGTAAATTACCAACTCAATAGTTGAAGGTAGAAGATCAAAAAGATATCAGCTCATAGATGTCGGTAAACTATCAACTCAATGGTTGAAGGTAGAAGATAAAAAAGATACCGACTCACAGATGACGGTAAACTACCAACTCAATGATTGAAGGTATAAGATCAAAAAGATACCGGCTCATAGACGATGGTAAACTACCAAATCAATGGTCGAAGGTAGAAGATCAAAAAGATATCGACTCACAGATGACAGTAAACTACCAACTCAATAGTTGAAGGTAGAAGATAAAAAAGATACTGACTCACAGATGACGGTAAACTACCAGCTCAATAGTTGAAGGTAGAAGATCAAAAAGAAACTGGCTCATAGATGACGGTGAACTACCAACTCAATAGTTGAAGGTAGAAAGAACATATTGATAATAACAACTTTCCCAAAATTCTGGCGTTTCACCTAGAACGGGTCTCAACTTCTTCTTTAACCAAGGCATTCCGCCTGGAAAGGGTAGTATATAAGATGTCTCAAATAAATAGACAGCCACTTGTAAAGATTTCTCAACAAACTGTCTCTGTCATATTGAAAAGACTTGTCATACATTGGAGTAATTTGACAACGAACCACAAACTATCCACTCATAGAGAAGATAGCAAAAAAGTAATGCAGACTTTTATGGGGAAGTATAAGTTGCTCAAATAAAGAGACCTGCTACTTGTTGTTATGGAAAGGATCGTAAAAATGACTTCCTGGGGAAAGAAATATGGCTTCCTAGGGAAATGAATATGGCTTCCTGGGGAAAGAAATATGGCTTCTTGGGGAAATGCCAACATATTCCTGCTGAGGAGATAAAGTCTTATCGTGCCAAAATAAATGCGCATTCTCAAACCAGGGCTCGAAGCTTGCAGAAATCCAAAGTAATAATAATGTTGGGGATCATAGATTCAAACCAGGAATAAACCGGAATGAATTAGTCACCCAAAAAACATCCTTTGAGAAATAAACTCAAGAGGGAAACCCAATCTATTCAGACAAAGAGCTGTACATGAAGGCTAAAGCAAAAATCTTCCACGAGGGATAACTCGGTAGGGAAATTGAAAGAATATACACTTTCTGCTTAAGGTTGACACTCTATTGGAGAGAGGATAACACAACTCTGTAAAACAAGGTAATATGCTAACAGAAAATTAATGAATGCAAATGAGCAATGATTTGCTAAATTCAAATATAAATGATGTATGTATGAATGTATGAGTGTTATTATGTATATGCTAACAGAACAGACATATAACACCGGGGATAACCAGGAAAAACCAACATGGGTACAACCAATACTCGGCTAAATCACATCCAAGATGAAAATATCATAATAAAGTAAGCACCAACTGAGGAAACAAGTTCCCATTTCACGACTTAACTTCACTGGGAAGGAAAATAATCAGAAAATAATCACATCATATCAATACATCAGTACAGGTACAGGGATATAACATCCTCCTTCGGGCTTCATCGGGGAATAACTTATAGACTTCTATGGGGGGAAAATGTTTCATGGTCTGTACTTCTATTGGGGATTGCAATACTGATTTCAATAAGGTAGATGAAAACCATATCGTCAAAACATCAACTGAGGATCTCAAGATGACTTCATTGGGGAAATTTCATACAGACTTCACTAAGGGAGATAGTGCCTCATTGTCAAGAAATCAAATGGAGACCGCGTGATGACTTCATTGGGGAGGACAATAGCACATTGTCGAGGGGAAACCAAGATACGTTCTTCAAAATTGAGAGTAAGTATTGCACCAACTTCTCTGGGAAGAAAGTACGAAAGCTTGCGGGGATAACAACTTGGGGAGTTAAGAAGTCAAACATTACAGCAAGAAATCAAACTTATGGGGATTTTAAATTAAACTCGGCACTTGGCGGGTGAAAACCCAAAAAGTTGACAATTGTCTCAACACTTCTTAGAAAAGATATTTCCCTGATCTAGTTTCTTGGGAAATAAACAACAACAATAATGCCAACACTGCAAAAAGAGAGACATTTTGCAAATAGTTCTATCTCAGCACGCAAGGGGAGAAGGAACTTTCGTCATATGAGTGAAGACCTCACTGGAAAATCTGGGATATAGGCTTCAGACCATGCAAACCCAAAAATCAAACAAAATGAACCAAGACTTGACCGGGGACAATGGGATCACAAACCCAATACCATACCATACATCAATTAGTATCATCTCTAACCACCTGAGAAACACAAGAAGATCATATTTATTCCAACAAAAGTTCCCTGGGATAGGCTTCCTAGGGAATCTTGGATAGAGTCTTCATATCATGCAAACCTGAGGTTCAAATGAAACTAGACTTGGTTGGGAAAACAGGATCCTAAACCCAACACTGAGCTACAGATCAATTGGTATCATCTTAAATTATTTGAGAAACACAAGAAGATCATATGTATTCCAACAAAAGTTCCCTGGGATAGCCTTCCTATGGAATCAAGAAGTTAACATTATAGCAAGAGGTCAAAATTACGGGGATTTTAAATCAGACTCAACACTCGGTGACAGAAAACCCGGAAATTTGACAACTGTCTCAAAACTTCTTAGAAAATATACTGCCTTGGTCTATTTTCCTAGGAAATAAATACCAACAATAATGCCAACACTGCAAAAGAGCGTCATTATGCAAGTAGTTCCATCTCAGTACATAAAGGGAGAAGGAGCTTTCATCATATGAGTGAGGACTTCACTGAGGAATCTGGGATAGAGGCTTCAGATCATGCAAACCCAAAATCAAAAATGCACCAAGACTTGACTGGGGACAACGGGTTCACAAACCCAATACCACACCTTATGCATCAATTAGTATCATCTCCAACCATTTGAGAAATGCAAGAAGATTATACGCATACCAGCAAAAGTGACCTGAGAGAAATTCCCTGGGGAAAACAAGAAGTTAACATTACATTAAGAAGTCAAAATTATGGGGATTTTAAATCAAACTCGGTACTTGGCGGGTGAAAACCCGAAAAGTTGACAATTGTCTCAACACTTCTTAGAAAAGATATTGCCCTTGTCTAGCTACTTGGGGAACACATAACAAAAATAATGTTGTAACTGGATGGAGCAATGCTCTACAAAAGATTCCATATCAATTCTAAATACACAAAGGGAGAAATAACTCAATCAAATGAGTAAAGGCTTCGTAGCTCTTTTTAACCTCTGTTTAATCACCACCTGGCTGGGGAAAGAATCACACTCAGCTGGAGAAGTATGCAACAAGACTGGAAAATGGGATTATAAACCCAACACCATAACACAACCTGTAGGAAATCCTTTAATTGATCAACAACTGTTAGAGGAAGCCAGACACACATCTATAAAACAGATCACAAGAAACAATCCTGCTTGAGGAAGATTCTCGACTTGGGGTAGACATAGCAGCTATCTTGACGAAATTTGGATATGCCCTTGGAAACCAATATGGTGTCCCAAGCTTACCGTACTGATCAAGGTAACTTTCATAACTTGCCTTTGGCTGCATGCTTTTAAGATAACCTTTCTGATCAAATGGCTTATAGAGATTTCTCAAATATCGATGTAATTGCCCTAGATTAGTCGAATGTTGAATCCTCTTTGCTCTATAACTCTTCTCAATAACATTCCTTTTACTGATACCCAAATGTAAACTTTAATGATATCAAGCGGTTGTTTTACAAGCAGAAAATGTTTATTCTAAGAATGAAAATTCTAATGCAACAATTATGTAAGTCTTGAAGATTTTATTTGAAAAGATGTCGCAAAACCTTGTGAACGAATCACTAGCCAGGATGTGACATGGATTTTTGTATGAAATATAACAAAAGCGTATGATACCAATCACAATAATTTAGCAAAATTAATGGGAGTCAGGAAACACTATCCCATTGGAGTATGCTTTCGAAATAAACCTTGTTTCAATTAGGACTTTTGAGGGTTGTAACATGGTCTGGTTCACGGTTTTAGAAAAAAAATATTTAAGGCTTACAAATATTTGGTGCCCACCCCCTTCGTGATGTTCTTCAGTCCTAAGTTTAGTTAACTTGACATGAACATTCATCTCTCAAAAGAAATTTCAAGATGGTTGAGGAATCAAACAAGGTTTTCTTTGGACATGCTCATTCCTGCTTCTTTTGGGTTTCTTGTCACACAACTTTGTTCTTTGCTGAGAATTTCACACTGTAATCCTTTATCGCATTTAAGACTTTCCATTTCTTCCTTGCTTTCTGGACAAATTCCTTTTGACTTTGACTCTAAAGTGCAACGGGATGCCCTGACTTTTGCCTAAGTGACTTTTTTTTTCAAGTTCCGACTTAGCCGGGCTTTTTGTCTCTTTCTTTTTCATCATCATTTTTTTATTCATATCATCTTTTTCTTTTTTGTTTTTTTTCTTTTTGAACATGTCGCATGACTTCGAGTCATTTGTGACTTGTCGGGAGAATTGTGATTGCCCTATTTCTGGGTAGATGAAAGATAAACATTATTATATCGTCATTTGTTGATCTCCTGGTGTGTGAGAAATACCCATTGGGATAACGTCTTCTTTTGATGCACACTACTGATATGCGAAGATTAAACATTGTGGTTTTGACTTTCCTCAACCTTTTGAAGGATAACCATTGTTTTATCCTTAGATGTGCACTCTTGATGAGATTTGAATACTCAATCAGATTAACTAAACACTACCCTTCCCCGGGTTAAAATGAGGTTTTTTCTGAATAGAAAAGGAAACTCCTACTTCAAGGCTCAAAGGGGTTAACAAAGGTTTCACTCCCTTATATCACTGGTGTTTGAGGATTTGAAACAATGCTTGTACATCGTCAATAGGGTTTTATCAAAAAGCATACAACTAGAAAAATTGTGCTTTAATATCATCATCCTCCCTCCAATCTCTTCCTAGGCGAGAGAATGGGTAACAAGTTGGTATCATAGAGCAATTTAAAATTGAAAATAAATACGAGTGAAACGAATGAATTTCTTCAAGACAAACATACTCATTGTGTTAAGATTAAACATTCAAATGCAAACAAGTTCTCACACGCAAATAGTGCAATGATGAACAAGAAAAAATTACAAATTAGAAAACAGTAAAAATGCTAATAAATCGAGAAGGCTAATCATCCTTAAACTCCAAGGTATCCTTCAATCATGTTTGAGCAGTGCGTTAACATCTTTGAAGGATAAAATACCACTCTTTAACAACTTTTGTACTTCTATATTCAATGGAAAACAATTCTCAATGTCATGCCCAGAGGCGCCTTGGTGAAAATCATAGAAAGCATTAGCCTTGTACCACCGAGGAATTACTTCTGGGATAGCTAGTGGTGATCTTGTATGAACCAAATTCTTTTGTAACAAATCAGGCAATAATTCAGCATACGTCATAGGAATTGGGTCAAACAGAGTTTTCCTTTGATCAGTAACTTGTTGAGTCTGTTGACGAAATGGAGCAACAGGAGGTAAGTTGAACACAGGGATGACAAGAGAAACATGCTGATTCTGACGATAATTATTTCTTCCTCTGGTTCTCTTCTTGGAAAAGTTATTATCAAACTTCTTCACACCACTAGCTGAGCCACTATCTTTAGATAAACATCCCTTTCAGACATCCTCTTCTAGAAGCACTCCCACATTCACTTTTTCAGGGAAATCACTAGGCGCATTGACTATCACCTTCTCATAAAAGAATGACTTAAGAGTTTCTGTGAAGACCTTTGCCATCTCTTCTTCCTTCTTAGAAGGATTGACTTGGGCAGCAACCAAAGTTTTAACCAAAGCAGTTAGATACTCCATACCAGCCTTCAAAGTAGTTACCTCTTTTTGGAGTTCAAAGATCTCTTTCTTAATGTTTTCCATCTTCTCTTAGCACGAGTGTTGCACTGACGATAACTTGACTTTTGAAGACAAAGAGCAGATGATAAGACTCCGGGAAACTCTCGAAATCAAGACAGAAGTGAGAATTATGCATGATATGCAATGCGCGTGATTGTTTAAAAGTTTTAAAACCAAGTTTTCAAAGAACTTTGGAACATTATAAATGAATTGCAAACATCAATTAAAAGACATAATTGGGATAACTAAAAAACTCATTTCATTAATATTGGGAGGATTACATTGGAAGTACAAGACTTCACTAATCCTAAAAAGAAGAAAGAGAAAGCTAAATCCTCAGGTCCAAATGAACTGCATCCAATTAAGATCTAACATCGTGTTGTAAAATCTTCTTGAGCTTGAATTTAGAATTATAAAGGAAAACAAATCCTCTTTCACTCTTCTCTTCTACTTTGCTGATAATCGAGAAAATAAATCACCGATACAAAGGATTTAGGAACTAGATCAAGAGCGTGGAGAAATCCATCTTCAAGATAGCTAGGAGAATTTGAATTCCCAAGGACTAGATACCAAGGATTAAGGCTTTCTCAATTCTTCTGAATCAGGACTCTTGACATTGTACTTCTTAGTACTCTTTCCAAAATCCATAATTACAAAACTTGTGATGTTTGCAAGCAAAAGTCTTAAGTTCCTTAAAATTTGGTTAAAACAATGCTCATGGGTGCATGGATACATGATGTAACAATCACACACAAGATCACAAGCATAGGGTTCATAAGTTCAACGTCACGAGCATGAGGTCGAAGGTACTACCCATAAGGTATTGGTCTAAAAGTTATCACCTGCCGAACAAGGTTTTAGAGGTTCCCAGATTCTACATCCTTCCTTCAGATATTACATACTTCCCGATTAACTCAGTAATTAGTAATATCCTCAAGAAAAACTCGTCTAAGTGTAGTATCGCGTGACAACTATCTCCAGATTACTCCGTCATAGCTTCTGCACTACACCTAAAAGGCCAAGATGGGTTAGGTAATCTACGGTCCTCAGTTTCAGCAGGATCCTAGGTCGAAAGCAGTACGTCTTTCCGTTTACTCAGTAAACGACACTACAGTCAAAGGGGCCTCCACTGAGTGGGGGATCTCATGTCTCATTTTTTGGGATTACTCCCTCAAATTTAACATGACTATATCGCCCGTCCTATCTTAAATTTTTCCTAAGTATGGGTATAGGACTCATGAGTAATCACCAAGCACCCTGAAAACCAGGAAAAATCCAGACAAGCATATACACATCATATAATGTATAACACATAATTGCACATATACAGATATAAACAAAGATAGGCTCAACCTACATACGGATGGACCAGCAAAAGGTTAATCTTTCCCCAGTGAAGTTGCCATTTTTTTCTGTAGCGGTAGAAACATTTAAGACTAAGCCATTGGATTGACTAGACTTGCACAAATCAAAATAAAAATCGCCACCGCGCTTTATTGTTCCAAAGGAATGGGAAAAGAGTGAATAACCCAAAAGTGGAAGAAATATTCAAGGTAAGGGGGTTGGTTATGCAAAGGGAAGGTATTATCACCCTAAATATCTATGGTACTCCGCAGGAACCTCTTTGTAAAATATGTATATTTTGGCTATAAAATGTTGTATAAAAATAGATGGTGGAGGTGAGAAAATAAATATTTTTTTTATGATTTTTGCACCCGCCGTGGTTATGAACCTTTAGTGCCTACGTACTGTTAGACGGTGTGGAAAGCGATCGAGAGGGGGGTGAATAGATCACCTCTTTGTTTTTCAAGGATTTAAAATTGTTTTATCAAAGAGAATTGAAAGCAGCAAAAATCAATGTCCTGAATCAATTCCGTCTACTTTGAACCGACTACTAGAAAGATTGACATGTGAAAACTTTGTTGGACTTTTATTAAATGGAATGGATGAATATACAACTCAGAAATCTTGACGTTTAAATGCACTTATCATAAAACAGAATTTCCAATGAATTTAGAAATATAATAGGAATTTTGTCAAACAATTGGCGTATGCTTGTATAATGATTTAATAGTGGTGGTTTGGTGAAAATGTTTGAGCCACTATGTTTATCATTAGACTATAAAACTTAGCACGCCAATTAAATTACAAAATTATAGAATATGTAAAACTGTAAAGAGAAAGAAAAGCGAGAACGATACACAGGCAGTTTAGTAAGGAAGTTCCCCACTGTCGTCCTCGCGTGTGGGTACGTCTCCCTCTCAATTTCACAATCAAAACTGAGAACTTTTATATCAATATGCTGAATGTTTGATACCAAGGTTACACTACACAGAAAGACAAAAACCCCTATGATCTTCTTCTTCTTGTAAGAACCACCACTTGATAAGAGCTGTATCAAGATTCCCTACAAAGTCACCGAACGATCCTCCGCTTCCACGACATGTTTGTTCAAAATCCTTCCGATTTCAAAACCCCTCGCTACGGCTGAATCTGACTCGCGCGACCGTGACTGACAAAACCCTCAAGAACACACCCATTCTTGAAGGACAAACCCTCTGGTTTATTTCTTGAAGCTTCCTCTTCAACCTTCAACTCAGCTAGACTTCTTCAATACTCAGCTGAACGTTATCTCAAACCGCTTGATTCAATTCAACAAGGATGTTTGATTTTCTTTGTTGTTATTGAATGTAAGATGGTTGAGAAGATGATGAAGATGAAGGAATCAACAGCTTCTGGTTGCTCACTATTGTTTTGCACACAATCTTTTATGTTGCTATCATGTTTTCTGAAGAAATGCTTGCTTATATTTATAACAGAAAACGGTTAGTCAAAAAAGAAAGTGCATGAGTCGATGCATGTTGGTCATGTGTCGACTCATGTTAGTTAAATGTAACAGGATGAGTCGATACAAAAACCTGTTATAGCGTTTTACAGAACCAACACTTTTATACCCGTCGACACATAATGCGTATGTGTCGATACATACTGATTGTAAATTTAAATTTTGAATTTAAAACATAGTATGCGTCAACACATGATATTATGTATCGATACATATAAGTTTCAAAATGTTTTCCAGAATCATCAAAATGTTTTGTGTCGATACATAATGTTTTGTGTCGATTCATACAAGTATTACAGGGGCATCAAAATATTATGTGTCGATGCATGAAATTTATGTATCGATGCATTCCGTTTTTAGATTTACATTCCAGGATCATCAAAGAGTTATGTATCGACTCATAAGCTTTTGTATCGATACATAATAGTTTTGAGATACAAGTCCAGGGACTTCAGAAGGCTATGTATCGATACAAAACTTGATGTGTCGACACATAATGATGCATTATGAGATAAATGTAATTTTGGCTTATTCAAACATGTTATATTATATTTGCAATCATTCAAAATCAATCTATGAAGGGGTTGCTCACAAACTCCCCCTTTTTGATGATGGAAAATATCTGATGATGTGTCGTGAATGAAAAAAGCTTGCTCCCCCTGAGTTTGTGTATCTTCTTCCTAATGCAAGCACAATCTTCACTGATACACTCTTCTTCTCCCCCTTTGACCATATCAAAAAGAGAATAAGCAACATTTTTAAGAAACTCAGCACATAGGAAAATTTATATACAATTTCAGCGGTTAATGGACTTGGCATTCACACAGAATGTCAGGCATAAAGTTATCAATAAGTGAGTAAAAAGTAGAGTAAACATAAAGTAATCACGTTAAAAGTAATGCATTGGCAAATAAAAAAGTTAGATTATATAAGCACAATTTATGTAAAAGAGATATACGAAGACATTTTCAGTGAACATTTAGATCAACTTATAGGTGATTGAGGATGAAGATAGGAAGGATATTACCTCGTTTGATTTGATAAGTGAACACACGTACTAAATCTCTATATTTCTTGACATCGACACTCTTACCGTGTTCACCTTGTCTAAATTTTCGTTGGTAGGCATGGGAGTATCAATTGGTTTAGAGTTGTTCATCTCAAATCGTTTAAGCAACTCTTGGAAATATTATGTTTGACATATAATTGTGTCTTCATTGAGCTGCTTTATTTGGAGACCGAGAAAGTAGTTTAGCTCCCCCATGAGGCTCATCTCAAATTCACCCTGCATGACTTTGGAAAATTCCTCGACCAAGTGTAGATTAGTTGAACCAAAAATAATGTCATCTACGTATATTTGAACTAAAAGGATGTGCTTTCCTTTACGTTTAATGAAAAGAGTAGTGTCCACTTGACCTCTTGAATAGCCATGATCAAGTAGAAATTTACTAAGTCTTTCATACCAGACCCGAGGAGCACTTCTTCATTTATGACTATGTTAAGAAAGGCACTCTTTACATCCATTTGATAAAGCTTAAATTATTTTGCACACACATAAGAGAGCAAAAGACGTATAGCCTCAAGGCGAGCAACTGGAGCATAAGTCTCCTTATAATCAATGCCCTCCTCTTGGTTATACCCTTGTGCTACCAAGCGTGCTTTATTGCGGGTTATCATTCCGTTTTCATCAAGTTTATTTTAAAAAACCCATTTAGTGCCTATGATATGATGGTCTCGCGGACGAGGGACAAGTTCCCAAACGTCATTTCTTTTAAACTGATTTAGCTCATCTTGCATGGCCATTAGCCAAAATTCATCAATCAAGGCCTCTTTAGCATTCTTAGGTTCTACTTGTGAAACTAAAGCAAAATGATAACAAAAATTACTTATCTTGGAGCGAGTCATTACTCCTTTTGAGATGTCTCCAAATATGTTGTCAATGGGATGGTCTTTGGAGGACTTCCAAGCTAGTGGAAGATCATTTGCTTTCATTTGCTCTTCTTCCTCATCTTTTGAAGGGCTTGTATCTTTTTCTTCCTTATCATCAATTGTTTTGGATTGACCATTTTCTTCAACAGTTTCTTTGAGTATATTTTTCAGTAGATACACCTGCACCATCAAGAGAAATACCTTTTCCGACATGTTTTGGATAAGATTCATCAAAAGAGACATGAACTGACTTCTCAACTGTAAGTAGACGTTTATTGTATACCCTATACAGACATTGTTTACTCTAATGCCCTTAAACACAATATCTTTTTCAGTATTTTCAATTATGCAGCAAGTATTTGTGAAGGTAACTTTATAACCTTTGTCACATAATTGACTAATACTGAGCAAGTTGTGTTTAAGCCCCTCTACTAAATGGACATTTGAAATAGTAGTGATAGAGGGATTACCTACACTACCTTTACCGAGTATGGATCCTTTGTTATTGTCTCCATAGGTAATAAATCCTCTCTTCTTTGCCTTGAAGTCAATGAAGAGCGATATGTCACCAGTCATATGCCTTGAACACCCGTTGTCTAAAAAACCATCTTCTATCCATGGGTGTGAGGCATTTTTCCTGCAATATCAAAAGAGAGAGGTAGGTACCCAATTTTTATTGGGTCCATGTGGGTAAGTGGTAACATGGTTGCCTTTAGGCCTCCATTGGTAAATGCCTTTAGGAACAAGGAACCTCCTAAACTTGCATTTTTCAATGGTATGTCCAACATGACAACAATAATGGCATAAACTATGATGATGATGTATTGTTTTACTTCTGCTCATTGTATCCTTTGGTAATTTTTTAACAAAAGAGTATTTTGAATATGGTGGATTTAATGTTTTCTTAAAAATTTTAGGATCAATTGCAAAAGTAACTTTGGGCTCTAAAGCTTTTTCTAATTTGACATTAAGAGTCATAACCTCTTGCTGCCAAATATGACAAACTTCACATTCCCTTCTGGGAATACATCCTGTAACATCCTTATCTTTTAAACTTTCTGCAATACTAGATTTTAGACTTTTTAAGTCTTTTTCAGCTTTATAGACTTTACTCTCGAGAAATGAAAATATTTGTTTATCGGAGGATAATCTCTTAAAGGCATCTTTAGCTTTGTATTGCAGTTTTTCAAAAGCTAACTTTAGTTCAGAAAAGGTCATAGAAGAAAAGTTGTTAGGATATGCTTGTATTACTTGTTTGTTGTGGTTGTCTTTCTTGTTGTAGAACTGATTTTTTGTATGTGCCATCAGACATAAATTTGCACTTTCATCACTACAACTTGAACTGTCATCGTCTGATGAATCGCTATTGCTTTCACACTCAATATAAGCTCTTCTTTGTTTGTTGAACTTCTTTGGTGGAGCTTTTACCTTATCCTTTTTCATCTTTGGACAGTCTAGTTTGTAGTGTCCAACTTTACCACAATTATAACAAGGTCCTTTACCTCTTTGCTTTTTATTTTCTTCTTGCCTTGGTTCTTTGGATTGTTTTCGAAATCTTATGAGATTCTTATCGGAGTGCTTGATTCCATTCATTCGAATAAATCTATTGTATCTCCGAACAAAAAATACCATTTCTTCATCATCAGAATCTTCATCACTAGTTGAGCCATTTTCATCTTGCTCTTTGGTTGAGGACTTAGAGCTAGAAGTCATTAGAGCTATTGACTTCTTCTCACCCTCCCTGTCTTTGTTCCTTTCTTTCTTACTCTTATTTTCGTATTTTTCAAGACTTTGCAATTCTTGTTGATGTTCTTCCAACTTTCCAAATAGAGTTGTAATGGTAAGCGTAGTGAGGTCATTTGCTTCCTTGATAGTTGTTACTTTAGGTTGCCATTCCCTGCTAAGACATCTCAGAATTTTATTAGTAGCAATTTCATTGGAAATAGGTTTTCCAAGTGCATTTAAACGACTCACAAGATATACGAATCTCTTCTGCATGTCAGAGATAGATTCTCCTTACTTCATGCGAAAGAGCTCGAACTCTTGATTGAGTGTATTAATGCGGCATTGTTTAACTTCAGTTGTTCCTTCATGGGAAATTTCTAAAGCGTCCCACATTTCTTTAGCGTACGTGCAGTGAGACACCCTATAATAATCATTAGCACCAAGTGTTGAGATCATCATATTTCTGGCTCTCCAATCGCACGACCATTTCTTTTCATCTATTTCATTCCATTGATCCTTAGGTTTAGGTACTATTGCACCTGCATCATTCCTCATGGTGATTTGAAAAGGACCATTTTGAATGGCAGTCCATACATTCTTGTCAATGGAATTTATGTGTACTCGCATGCAGTCTTTCCAGTAGACATAGTTTTCACCATTGAAAACGGGAGCTCTATTATACGCCCCATTTGGTTCAAAGGCCATAGCGTTACGAGTAGATACAAATCACCAGCTAACCGGTGCTCTGATACCACTTGTTGACGGTGTGGAAAGTGATCGAGAGGGGGATGAATAGATCACCTCTTTGTTTTTCAAGGATTTAAAACTGTTTTATCAAAGAGATTTGAAAGTAGCGAAATCAATGTCCTGAATCAATTCCGTCTACTTTGAACCGACTACTAGAAAGATTGACATGTGAAAACTTTGCTGGATTTTTATTAAATGGAATGGATGAATATACAACTCAGAAATCTTGACGTTTCAATGCACTTATCATAAAACAGAATTTCCAATGAATTTAGAAATATAATAGGAATTTTATCAAACAATTGGCATATGCTTGTATAATGATTTAATAGTGGTGGTTTGGTGAAAATGTTTGAGCCATTATGTTTATCATTAGACTGTAAAACTTAGCACTCCAATTGAATTACAAATTATAGAATATGTAAAACTATAAAGAGAAAGAAAAGAGAGAACGATACACAGGCAGTTTGGTAAGGAAGTTCCCCACTGTCGTCCTCGCATGTGGGTACGTCTCCCTTTCAATTTCACAATCGAAACTGAGAACTTTTATATCAATATGCTGAATGTTTGATAGCAAGGTTACACTACATAGAAATACATAAATCCCTATGATCTTCTTCTTCTTGTAAAAACCACCACTTGATAAGAGTTATATCAAGATTCCCTGCAAAGTCACCGAACGATCCTCTGCTTCCACGACCTGTTTATTCAAAATCCTTATGATTTCCAAACCCCTCGCTACGGATGAATTTGACTCGCACGATTGTGACTGACAAAACCCTCAAGAACACACCCGTTCTTGAAGGACAAACCCTCTGGTTTATTTCTTGAAGCTTCCTCTTCAACCTTCAACTCAGGTAGACTTCTTCAATACTCAGATTAACGTTATCTCAAACCGCTTGATTCAATTCAACAAGGATGTTTGATTTTCTTTGTTGTTCTTGAATGTAATATGGTTGAGAAGATGATGAAGATGAAGGAATCAACAGCTTCTAGTTGCTCACTATTGTTTTGCACACAATCTTCTATGTTGCTATCATGTTTTCTGAAGAAATGCTTGCTTATATTTATAACAGAAAATAGTTAGTCAAAAAAGAAAGTGCATGAGTCGATGCATGTTGGTCATATGTCGACTCATGTTAGTTACTTGTAACAGCATGAGTCGATACATTATGTTTTGAGTCGATACAAAAACCTGTTATAGCGTTTTACAGAACCAACACTTTTATACCCGTCGATACATAATGCGTATGTGTCGATACATACTGATTGTAAATTTAAATTTTGAATTTAAAACATAGTATGCATCAACACATGATATTATGTATCAATACATATAAGTTTCAAAATGTTTTCCAGAATCATCAGAATGTTTTGTGTCGATACATAATGTTTTGTGTCGATTCATACAAGTATTACAGGGGCATCAAAACATTATGTGTCGATGCATGAAATTTATGTATCGATGCATTCCGTTTTTAGATTTACATTCCAGGATCATCAAAGAGTTATGTATCGGCTCATAAGCTTTTGTATCGATACATAATAGTTTTGAGATACAAGTCCAGGGACTTCAGAAGGCTATGTATCGATACAAAACTTGATGTGTCGACACATAATGATGCATTGTAAGAGAAATGTAATTTTGGCTTATTCAAACATGTTATATTATATTTGCAATCATCCAAAATCAATCTATGAAGGGGTTGCTCACATGTACCACCTTCCGTGAAATAGGGGATCAGGGTACTCGTAGTTCACCTTTAAAAAAATTTAAAACACAAGTGTGTTGGTTAATTTTATGAGATAAGACATCATCGTCATTGTCCGAGTGGAAAACCTACTTACTACCCACAATAATGAGAAAGGAGAATTTGCATCATCTCAAAGTGGAGGATATGGCTTGGATTTTAAAATCAACAATGCCTCACTCAACATCCAAGTGGTAAATATCTCACTTCACTACATATTGTAGAAGTATAGTTGTTTGCATCACTAAAAGGATTGACAAGAGTCTAATCTTTTGATAAAATTTTAAAGATAAGATCCAAAATGGAAAAATGGTTTGAATGAGATTGACTGACTTTTAGTCTTCTCACAAAAATGTCAAGGTATGATTAAGTTGATTGAAGTTTGTTTATGAAAATGTTTTGAAAATGCATGGACCTAAGTCCAAGTTTATTATGTAAGTGGTTCAAGTTTAGAAACAAGAAAAGTTTTCAAAAGGAGGGAGAAGAATTTTGAAATTAAAGAATATGGGAGGAGATGAAGGGACTATCCTAAAGCATAAAATAAAAGCTAACAAAAACAACCATCTAACCAACAAGAAGGAAATACTTGACATTATGAGTCAAGATAGAATTCTTATTATTTGGATTGAAACCAAGCAAGAAAAGATACTAAACCTCTTGAGAAGACCAAACTTCAAATATATTAAGTCTTCACAAAGATTGGGCAGAGTAACGGCTGTATACAGATGAGTTCCAGACTACAGACAAAGTAGGTAATCACAATAACATGCACACAAAACAAACAAACAACCCAATGTCTTGAGGTAAACCTCAAGAACTCAACACAAAATATCAATTAAGGTCATAAGGTCTCCAACATATGATCAAGGTCTCTAATCCTAAGTCTAAGAAGTCAAATACTCCATATTTTCAACGATAGTAACCAAATAGTCCAAGTATCATTAAAGTTTTTTATGGTTTATGTTGATTATTAAGTGTCTTCAAAAGGAAAAGAAAAGCTCGAGTGAGAAAAATAAAAATGGCATAAAAGTAAATGCTCAAGTGAGC